>OX465374.1:9668094-10268094 GCA_950004255.1 Mesopsocus fuscifrons | reverse complement strand
GTACACTCAGTTTTACCTTCAACTGGTCATATCCTTCCCAGTGTATAGGTGGAGAATACTTCTTTCTTTGGTGCATTGGAGAACAATTTAAACATGTCTTCAGCCATTTTTTGGTCATTTCTGCGAGATGAAATTTGTATCTTTACCCCAGAATTATATGGAAATTGAAATGTTGCTCTTGAGGGGATGAGTGGCAGAATTAGTTTAAGCAGAGAGATACGTGGCTGTAATATTACAACGGATTATAGGGGATCTGCCAAACGCTGCACGTTTATACCTCGCAGGAAAGGTCGCATTAAAAATAGGGGAAGAGGAAAGGTTGCGGATTATGTATTGTTGTAGCTACAAATACAATATCTAATTCCATTCCGTCATCCTCCCACTCTCAAACGTGAGGCAGTGTCTTCCTATACCTATTTCAACATTTTCATTATAAAATGCAGAAGGTACTGGTGTTTTGTTTGTAGAGTAGGTGAAAATTGACTGATGAGGTTCAAACGAGGGGTTAACCACTCGTTGGGAATCTCGTTGGGAATCATTAGAAATCTTTATGAAATCTCAGGGAATCTTGGAATTTTTTGGAGTGGTTATGCCCCTTCGGGGTTCATCTTTCTGTGAATATCGTTGGGAAGCTTTGGAAATCTTTATGGAATCTCAGGAAATCTCAAGGAATATCTGGAGTGGTTATACCCCCTCGGGTTTAAATATACATATACAATATATATAGCAATCAAGTACATGTGTAGGTATCACTACGGTAAGATGAAGTTAATGATTTGGTACTGACTGAAATTTACTCAACTTGTCAGCCAATAAAAGTTGGATCAGAGAGAGGGTCGTACGTCACTTTAAAAACCACAAATACATCCGACTGGTACGAGAACAGTTTGAATACTGTAGAGTGGTTTCTGCTTCTGTTTGCACTCACCCAGCAGGAGATAACATTTCCGTCTTGTGTCAGTCAGAACTCAACGAGATGCCGACGGACACGCACAAGTGTATTCCTGAGAGATCCTCACCAGATAATATTTGTACAAGCTGAACGCAATGTAATATGACCTTTATCAACGAGACTGACAGGTATATTAGATATCCTGTGTTTGTTTTTGTTAACGTTCGAATGCATATAAGTAGTTTTCCTCTGTACATTTTTTTAAAAAAATTAGTTGGAAAAGGCCCGTTTGTACCTATAGAGGTATGCGAGGGGGTAACCACTCCAGAGATTCCTTGAGATTCCAGTGGTTCCTTGAGATTCCATAAAGATTTCCAAAAATTCCCAACGATATTCATAGAAAGATCAACCCCGAAGGGATAACCACTCCAAAAAATTCCAAGATTCCCTGAGATTTCATTGAGATTGAACCCATGATTCCAATGATTCCCAACGAGATTCCCAACGAGTGGTTAACTCCTCGGAGATATGTATATAGAGAACAGAACCATGCACACTACTATAAATCCTTTGTTGGAAAATTGCCACTAAATATTGTGTGAAGAGGAGGAGCATGGTCACCGGCAGAGGAGACAAAATACTAAGGTAGTGGCCGTAACTCTTCAGTCGGTTCGGAACATGCAACTTTAAACTATGCAAAATTATGCATAAAATTAATGTAACTACAGGTAATATTGTTCATATTTGTTACACTTCTTTCCCAGATCGTACATTTGGAAATATAATATGGTATAGGAATAGGACTCTATCTATACCTAGTTTCTGCACCTCGTGATATATTAAAATTGAACTCACTTGTAAATTTTCTGGAGGATCTTTCAAATTGGTAGAAGACTTCTCCTTCCTCCTCCAGCTGAAACCTGGAAAAAGTAATTTGCATTCTTCTATTAACCTTTTACCGAGTAATTTGCATGAAATTATTGTCTCTTTAAAATGAGAAATTAGATCCTTGTAAGAAATAAGAGGAAAATAAATTTGAAAAGCTCGATAATTTTCAATGACGAAACCGTTAATATGATGAAAAGGGCAGGTTCTATTTGCTTGTTAATAGGAATTGTGTCTGTGTCTTTGGGTCTCATTTTTTCAATATACTAAGTCTGTCGTTTCCATAACGTTCAAATTTAGCTTGGAAATCTAATTTGAGGTGGAAGCTGAGGTGGTTTCTCTGGTATCTGCTGCAACCACACTTACAAAAAATCCAAAAGGGACTGAAAGAAGATATAGAGACATTCTAAAGGGTTACAAACCCTCATAGATTATTTTCCTTCATTCATAGGGATGATGAATAACTCACAGGGATGGGAGAAATGCAGTTATACATGTTACCTACTCAATACACAAGTTATAGTCACCAACCTAAATAACCTAATTTTTTTAAACAACATAAAACACTCTGCCGATTGTTTGTGAATAACCGACATTTCGTTGGGAGCATAGTAAGTAAGCTTACCAGTTTTATTGTTGTGCTGGTGATGGTTCTCCACCACGCGGCTGTTTTTCTCGTGGTCAATCCTCGTACCATGACTGTCTGCGCCTTCAGCTGGAACTTCCTGAGAACTAGGCTGGCAGCCCATATCACGCAAAACACCCTCTTAGGGAGCTACAAAGAAGGTGAAGGTAGGTGTCATCTTCTGGTTCTGTAACAGAATAGGGCGGAGTGTCAACTAATTACTTCATTAAAAACATATTATGTCATAACAATATACGATATACGGGATATAAGGTTAGGTATAGGTATATTAAGTGCAATTAAAAAAAAAACGTGGCACAGCTTTACAAATTATTTTTTACCCACTCAAAACCAGTACATACCAGTATTCTTAAAAAAGTTCCCCCACCAGAGAATCATTTGTATGATTATAGACGTTAAGCAGGATTATATAGGTGTACAGTCAAAAGGACTGTACACGTCAGGAATTTCATAAAGAAACCACCGCTAAAATGTGTAGGAATAAAGGAAAGCACAAGCAGCAGAGGGTTGGGGGGGACAAGCCCAGCAACTAGACCGTTTTCAAGAACTATCCATTGTGCTCAGCTGGCAGCACTACCAAATACCAGCTCCCCAGCCATCGAGTAAACGATGGGGACCTACAGTTTTAGGTGGGTTCCGAACCACCACAGCCTCGATATACATTTCACTTGACATGCTGAACATATCAGAGGTGAATGCCGAGCAGAAAAACTTTTTGGTAGGATTGGGATCGAACCGGTGTGACCCGGCTCTCACTGCTCCTCAAAAGTCGACCATTTAGTCCACTCGGCTATCGAGGCCTAAGGAAAGCACAAAGTATAGGCAACAAGAGACAATAACAACTCTAGCGAAAGAGCGAAGGTAACGCTCGTACAGGAGCTTCCCACTGATGAGCGATACGAAACTTTGTCTTTTATTTCTTTTCTTTTTCTCAACCTCACTATTTTCTATTCTCAGCTTGTCACCTTCCACATTGCCAATCAGGTCCCATAACTTCTCACCTATTTTCTTTCCGAAGCTTCGGCACTTTAACTATCCTATACAGCTCAGTTTCGGCTTTTTTTTCACTTTCTCGCTAGTGGGTATCGCGTAAGTAGATGTTGTTTAGTTTCTCTGAAATATTTCAGATGACCAAGATGCATGGGAAGATGTAAGGATGTGAAATAACCAAAATGAGTAAAATAGCCAATTTGCCGTTTCCAGGATCGATTTTCCTTTGATCACGGCAATTTTATGGGTTTATTGGCAGCACTCGGAGCTCAAAAGCGGAGGCTGCGTAATTAAGCAAATTAAAACGTGATTTTATATATTCCACGCTCTACACGATTGATGAATACCTATATATGGGTGAAGTTTTGGTACCTAGTCGAAATTGTGTTCTACATTGACACATGTCCATTTTTCTCTGACTTGGTCACAATTAAATCCGCTAATTGTAAGTATCTAAATTTTTTACTTCTACTACATTACTATACATCCAACCTAATAAAATGAGTAGTTATACAAGGGGAATAGCTCATTATTAATGTATCCCCCTGATGGTATTCAAAACACCTTTTGAGAGTTCCAAAGCTGGGTTTCCTGAGGGTGTGCCTCTGATAGTGTAACCCAATACTCATGCTGAATGCCTGCGAGACTGTGACTTGTAAACCCAATTTGTTGCCACCTTGGGAAACTCAGGTTCTCTAAAAAGCATAGATAATACGGTATAGGTGCCTAAACCAAAACAACCCTCTCTATCGTCTGTGCTTTTACCACCACATAGAAAAACTTCACTGAAGAAGGTCAAACTACCGAACTTTCCAGTGCTGCTATAGCCATGGCAATGGAAAAGCTGACCTGCAGGCGTAAATGAGGCGGTATGTGGATGGCCCTTTCGCCCGTTCCGAGGAGACACCGGGAGCTTCACCATTCTAGAGCCTGGGCCGCATGATAGCTGCTAATATTATAATTTACTCCTATGTTATTCGCCTCTACCTTGTTTAGGTACTAGGGTGACTGATACGTACTGGTGCATGCGTATGACAGTGTGAACGGCCATTTTATTAAGTATCGCAAAAACGACATCCCTTGGCTCATCAGGTTTGTCACAAACGGAACAATGTCTACCTAGTTTCCTACCAGAGTTGACATTTAACTAGAACGATGTATAAAACATGTAGGTAATACCGCCCAAGTTAAAATAGGTGAGAGATTTATGTAAAATACCTGCATCTGTGTGACAGTTAAATATGTTAACTGCAGAATTATTTATACAGTAATTATTTTAAGGCGTTGGGAGCGTAAATTACTCAGAAGGTTCCTACAAGGATTTCAATGACAGTATCAGCCCACGCTCGAGTCAAATTGTATCTCTGTAGTACCAACGGTGCACCTATATACCTGGTATACCTACAGTTCCTACTGTTACGCACATTTATTTATGTGTACCACTAATCATAGCTGTATCCACGGGGGGTTAACCCCTCCCCCCACCCATGAACGGAAAATTAACATGGTAGGTACTCCCAACGTGAAGCAAAAAATATAGGTATAAAGTAGGCTAAAACCCCCCTAACCCACTAGTTTTCCAAATTGGTATTTCCGTATCAATCCTTGTACCTTCCCCAAAATATCAGAAGATTTTCTGGTAGGTTTCTTTAGGTATGAAATCAGATGATTCAGATGAAACATTTTTAATTCAGTACCTCGGTATTAGTGGTTAAGTATAGGTATGTATTGTTTGTGCCAGTATAGGAGGCACAGCATTCCATGGGCTGTTCAACGTCTTAATGAAATGACTTGTGTAAAACTAATGATTGATTCACCGGAATGACGGAACAAGAGCAAGAGCAGGTCCAAGGAATACGCAACTCATGCTCAATTGCCTCTAATTACCCCGGCCATGTCGCGTTCCTCATATACCTCCCTCATTACCTACCCTTCAGACCTCTCAACTCATTTTTATTCTGCACATTCTTCTCAATTTCAAGGCAAAAACTCAGTTTTATGAGGATATGTGAAAAATAGCAGCCCACAGTAACTTAATAATTGTTCGGCGATTATATACCAACATATTTAGAAACCAAGGAGAAAAACCAAAATGAAACGTGTTTGGAACTTTATTTGTTCTATAAGACGAGGAAACGAGCTTTATTCTAGGAAAGGCTTCTCAAACAGAAAGGAAGAATTTAAGAGACTTATCTACCTAATGCAAGAAATTCAAGGTACAACCAACACTGTTAGACTCTTTATTTTCCTTTGCATGTTTGTTGTTGAGAAAATCCAGGAAAAATGAATTGCTTATGTGCCATCTTCCTGATGAAAGTAGGAAAACATCTGCCTCTGGCAAAACACAGGGGTAGGAAAAAGCACAAAAAAATATTGCCTTAATATTGTGGAAAGTTACAAATACTTACAATAGCAAGCTTATAAGTCAATGATATATACGTCGAGGCCTATGGCTTAGTTACTATACTGCCAACATCGGTATAAACCTCTCTTAGCTAGGTAGGTAGTTGACTGCCATCATCGGTATGAACCTCTCGCAGCTCGCAGCTAGGTAGTTGACTGACCAGAACTTGTATGGAATTAATTAAAAAATGTTCACGTCACCACTTATAAATCATCAGACTGGAATAAGGTATACAAGCGGAGAAATGGTTTTTTTTCATACGCTGATCAACGCGATATCACAGTCACAGCCTCGCGAAACGCAATACATGAGACCATTCGTGGATCGCTTCGACATCGACATGTTCTCTGTCAGAGCAACATTAACGACATAATATATCTTTTATGGCTTTTATTACCTTAAAACCAGTTATATACTTCTATTGTGGTCTTCATAATATGCGATGTTCAATTGAACCGTGACGTAAGGTGAAGGTGTACCTGCTTGCCAGTGCTTACTTACCTACCTCCCATTTAGCCAATAACAATACTGTATCGCTGTCTCAGAACTCGATGTCAAGAAACAAAATTACGTTAAAGGTGTTCCTGGATCCATTTCCCTAACCTACTAGAGCATAGAGCACGGCTGACGGCTGACGCTGGAACACATTAAGATAATAAATACGATACATCGCACCCATATAGGGTAGGTACATTTTTTGTACTTACACAAGTTAAAGAGTCGGCTATTTTCGTTAATGATTCTAATGAGTATAAAAGAGAACTAGATGTTATATCCTATGCCCTATCGGATACCTTTACTACAATAGTAGGTATCTACCGAACGATTGCAATACCTACCTGCCTTCATTAGTATAGGTACTATAACCCTTGATGGGCTATCTCACTGCTACTAAGTCACTTGGGACTAATAACTATAAAAAGTTCAAGGTTTGGACAGTTTGTAAAAACTGTTTTTTCTTTACGGCGAAAGTAATAAGTTTCAAGATCAGAAGACCAAGAACAAAATACCGTGCCTTATGGTGAGACCAAGAACAACAGTGAGAATTAAAATAAGCAGTGTAGGTATATAGGAAGAAACGGGAAATGACGGCATACAATCTAGCTGGGGTTTACTTTAACGACGGACTTCCATTCCAGAACTCGTATACGACATTTTACAAATGACGAGAGAGGAGGAGTTGTAATATAAAACGGAATTTGCTCGGTGGTGGGGTTGGGTAGCGAGGCGCCGATACGACTTGCCGCACGGGAGCCCCCCCACCGAATCACCAATATTTTGTAAACACGGGCCGGGGTCTTCTCTTAACAGTTAAGGCAGGTACGTAATCAGGCTCTATTACTAAGCGATGACCCTTGGTTTCATCTTGGTTTGGTATTTTTCCACGGACTTGTACCTACTTGAAATTTTTTAACCTTTTAAATTTAACACAATGAACGCCTTAGGTACATTACTTAAGGGGAAATATACCCATTTGGTTCGCAATGCTACGTACTTCAAGCCCTACTCCGAAGTTACAGGGCGAGTGAAAAGTGTTTATAGGGGGATGTAAACCTGAGACTCTTTGTCGTGAGGTAGTGTTGTATTTTTGCATGAAATGGAGTAATAAGCCCACAGGAGCGATTTTAAACAGTCAACTACCAGTCCACATGTTTTTTTGACAGATCGCGAAAACGCAACACTACCTCACGCGAAATATTTTTTTGTAACGTTTCGGATTAAAACAGTATGATTTTATCGTCACATTTAGTAGAAAAGCTTGATAAATGTTTGTAATTTTTACCGCCGCCATGTTACATGTTGACAATTTTTATTTCACTTACGGAAGTTCGTAATTGCAACACCATTTCTCTACTTTTTCTCCTGTAAAAGCTAAACATAGTGTCATACTTTCACTCGTTCGTTTCGCGTTCAAATAGCACACTATGTTTAGCTTTTAGAGTAGGCACAACCGATACGATATTGCAATTACCAGTCTCCGGTGGTACTAAAATGTAAACATTACTTTTGTCGAATATTTACTTTCGCACAGTGGTTTTGGCGGAGTTCGTCGAGAATGTATGGTGGCCCTTAAATTTCCATTATATTGCATTACAAATTGCCTGCTGCGAGACGATTCTTTGTTTCGATGAGTACTTGATCTTTCACTAAGTCTGGAGTCCACTCCACTATGCACAGCTTCAACCTTGAACTGAAGCATTCCCCAGCTTTGGTATATAGTGGCTCTCAGCACGTAAATACTCCCCAATTAGCCACTAGGATATGACGTCACAACAGTTTGAGATCAAGATCTGACAGTGTACTTCTCGTCGCTGGACATGAAATACATTTCCAACCAACATGTTTCTTTCTCACGCGATTCTTTACATTTTCCGTCTCTACTCTCCGTACCTACCTTACTTTAAGGGAAAATTCTTCTATACCTACTTTCATCCCACTGAATACTGGCGAAAAATCGTATACCTACTTATACTTACCGACATGCATGTCTTAATATATTGACGAGTAGAATTTTTAAAACTTTGCTCCCAAATTCCGGAGCCACCCACGAAGATGTTTTTAAAAACCATTGACGATTCTGATGCCCTTTAGAATATCTTGAATTCAGCTATACCTACCAGTATGCACCTCCCCCTTTCGATATTCAGGAATAACTATGCATGAGCATTCCTTAGGTAATATACCTATATACCTACCAGCTACCTACAGGTAAAGTCACGTGAGGCCATGACGTCCCCCTCTTGTTTTAAGGGTCTTTGTTATTTCATTTTTCTTCCCATACACTCATTAAAAGTCGCAAAATAAAGGATATTTTTTTGGAACATGCAAATAAAAGTAATTGCCAAGAAAATAATTATTAGAAGGAAGTGACGTCAACAAAGCCTCCCACATAAAACGCCTAGGCTTCGAGAAAATGGAGAGCAATTTTCATCACTACCATCACAGACCTGCAAGCTAGTGTGTACTAGTTAAAGTTAAAATAATTACTTGATGGCCAGCCTTGAACTGATATCGTACATTTATGATAGAGTTACGAGTTGGAAGGGGAAAGGGATAAGTTGGAAGCAATAAAGAGCGTTATTGACGCAAACGGATTTTAGATTGCTCCGTTGTTTGATGAGCTTTTTACCCAGAAAGCACGGACGCATGTATGTGTTCCCATGGCAACATGTTGGAGAAGTAGCTGCTACTTCCATCAAGTTTCAGACTTGTGAGCATTGTTTTGATACTCTCACAGCTAAGACTCTGCTTGAGAGGAATTCCGAGACAATAATCTCATAAGCAAGGTGTCACAATGGCTTTTGGGTATTCCAAACTTGCCTTCACTCGGTATAAACGTAGATACCTACGTATACGAATAGACGTTAGTTAAGGATTTCTGCCTGAAAGGCATTTCTTCCCATTTCATCGAATTCTTCAACTTTTTCAAGTGGTTTCGGTGTTGCGGCGAAAAACTGTTTTATACCTACCTATTATATATTTCATATTTCAGCTAACATTTATTTCTACATATAGCTGCCAGTGATGCTTGCATGCCTGTATATGAAGTCACAGACTGACAGTCCAACAGGGTTATATAGAGTCGTAAAAATGTCTTTTGTTGGAATGAATTAGTGAATGAATGGGTGCCGTCCCCATGCAAATTGAAAACCTGTATCTGAAGGTGCATACGAGTATAATGCTCACCGCTAATAATGCGCGACTCCAAATCTTAATTCTGATAGTCTCCAAATGGGCCGCAGGGCTCTTAATGGACCCGAATAAGCCAGAAGTGTTGTGCTGGTATATTTGACACACCATAGAAGTAGGTGCTAATTCAACCTGGCTAAAAAGCCCCTTCACCTTGCTACTGCCCACTGGATTGCCCTTGGCTTGTTCTTATTCGAGCAGTCAAGCACCCTAACATTAACTGAGAGAGAGGAGAAGTGACTCTCGACGTGATTAATAATAGTGCACCGGTAGCCTGCTGCCTGCTGGCGCCCAGAGGTCCCAAAGGAAGCCGTAGTGTTCGTTGTAGGTAGGTGGCTATTTCACTTTCAGCATTTGCTTGCACTATAGCCAACGAAACAAATTTCGGAAGCTTTAAGTATACCATGTAGGTGCGAATTTTTACCTAAACGGTTGTATTATCGATGGAACGAATTACCTAATGGCCACAATTGGTGGTTACCACCTCTACCACCACCTGGTGACGGAACCCACGACTCCTTTCTCCCTGCTGTTTTCCCAAAGCAAGCTGGAGTGAGGCGCCTGGAGCTCCACTGCTCTAGCCAGGAATCAGGAGCAACTGTGTGCTGAAGAGGTCCGGGCGTGGCGCGGGCTTGGCAGAGTGGCAGTCTGCGCAGAGCAAGCCGTGAAGCAGCTTGACCCAGTTAGACCACCAGCACCAGCATCAGGCACCTCACCAAGACCAAGCACCAAGACCAAGCACCAACATGGTTCTCCTCTCAAGTGTCGGAGCCAGCACTCTCCCGATCTTGGTCTTGTCGTGGCCTAACCGGTACTATTCACCATTTCCTTTTTTAATTGACAGAAAATCTCTTTTTACTTTATTGTATGGTAATTTTTTTCCTTTTCTCGACCATATATACACCTATGTTTTATTGAAACCGATTAAGTCAATTGACAAGGCAGTCGGCAATCATTCGTTTTTGCTGCGATATAGTTAATCGTGATTTCCTTCTTGGAAGTTGTTTGGAGAGAATGGTAAAAGTGTAGGCTGGGTGGCCTACACCTAGCGGCTACAAGCTTTGTTACCCAATGACAGATGATGGTGGTTCATTAAGGTACTGAATACAAGTACTCGTACCTGCGAAAGAGTTGGAACGACATCAATAACGAATTGCTTCCTTTCGTTGGCAAACTTGATTACTCGCGCCTCGCGCCCTCACTTGGCTCTGGGCACTTATCTTCTCTCTACAGTCTACAGCTCCACTATGGGTACGGTTATAGGTATGTCAACATTTCACAAAATGCTCATTTGTGGTCTAAGGTAGAGATCGTCCTCACTGCGTCCACTGTACACGTGTGAGTTCTTAGTGAGTCAGAAGTCCTCCTCAGGTTTGAATCCCCCATCCCTCGTCGATATGATAGCACATTAATCATCTGCCTTTAGACCACACTAGTGGGTAAGTAAAATGTTATAAGTGACACAAGGTGACAAGTCAATAGGTTAAAGAGGAATTTCTTCGTACTGCAGTCTTATTATTTTATTATTGACAAACTAATGACCTGAAAATTTTCAGTAATGAAGTCTTTGTTTATAATGGAGTCCTCATCCCGCAAGTTTTCAAACTAGTAGAGGGTCACTTTGAAGTACAATACAGGAATATGGAACGAAGTTGAAAAAAATACCATTAAAAAAAATATTAAAATTGGTTAGCGAAAAAGGATGCGGAAAAGACCTATCCCTCATCCTGGGATCGGACTCGCAGCCGCAGGTATAGTAACAAGATATCTTCAGGTATGGTCTGGTGGCGTTTCACAATGTGGTAGTGGTAGGTAGTTCACCCACGGTATACATGCCACTGTATAGCGACTCAAAATAAATCCTGAAAACACTGGAAAATCAGACTCCCCAGCTCATGATTGGTTATAGAACTTATTTTGTATATAGTTGTAAAGTTGCGGGGGTTAGGGGAGATATAAATGAGGATCAGGGAAATTGTGGTGAATTACTTATGATGGCGGGACCACAGGAAGTGTCTTAGGCTTAATCATAAGGTAGGTACTGCTATTTTTGTTGTAGGTGCGAGATATGCGATTACGAATGTACTGCATTTCATATAATTATTTTTTAATAGCTCGAAGGCGTATCAAGGAAGGAATTATTATTATGTAATTATACCTATACAGTATACCCACTTCCTTTGGTTTTTGGATTAATTAATAAAATTAATTAAAATGCTGTGTGCGTGAACTATATACAAATGTCACTGGTATAGGTACAATATAATCTCTCTGCGTAATTATTTTCTTCTCTTTATAAATCGTCTTTCAGCGTCTGACCTGTCCTGAGAGATATGGATTCAAATCCCGTCGTGTGGACTTTATTGTTTAGATAGATCCTATCTTACATTATAGATACGTAATAATTAAAAACAAAAAATCAGTGGTGCTTCAGCCCTCGAATGGCAGAGTCTTCGTAAACTGTGTATACAAGGGCTAATTTTGCACCCCCCCCCCCCCCCCCCCCCCGGTAAAAGCCGGCAAATGTCATGTACCTACCAGGCAAAATTGTCAGGAAAAATCCCGATAAATTGAGACTAGAATTTTGGTCCTCTTGGCTGATCACTGAGCTCATCCAGCCAACTATAAAATAATTCTTAAGTTCAATCTCTATCAGTAGGTAGTAGGTATAGGTATATCTATAATACTGTAACCCTCTAACCTTTAATTGGTCCACAACTGTAGGTATTTCAAATGGGTTAGTCGTTATTTCCTATTGTTTTCATTCTCCATTCGGAGACCACACTGTGGTAACAATGCAATTTCAAATGATGCCTGCAGGTTTACATTTGAATGCTTTGGTGGCCTAAAATATACAAGGCGTGACCAATCGCTTGAAAACCACGCTGTTCATAAACCTGTCAAGATCGTCCAAACTTGCCTCTGGTCCAGCGCGTCAGGTAAAGACTGGTACCGCTCACTGAATTCTGGTCAGAGGTGAGTGGTACCTTGTTAGTCCCTTCGCTGGCTGTATTTCCCTAATTGGGTAGTCCATGGCACCGAACATGCCTCCGGGCATTCTCAGTCATATTGCTTCGTTTTGGTCTGATCTATTTGAGCAACTTTGCCGCAAAAAAAAATCTTGCAAGTCCTAGGTAAGGTCCGAGGAAGAAATAGTAATAATAATAAAGGTTGTTCAGCCTACATGCATCGTCTTATAAACCTACAAAAAGCTGAATTTTGTTCGTACCTACCAAGCACGTTCACCAAAGAACTTGACTACTTGTTGATGCGGGAGAGTGACTCGCTGCTGGCTTCCAAGACGTCCAGAGCATTTACTTAAATTGTGGAAAAAGTTGCTTTGATGAAGCGCGAACTGCCCAAGCGTAAAATAGAAGAAGCAAGACCTTGCATGAATAGCAGGCTGTCTCCTGTACCTGCTCTACCTGTGCTGTACCCGGACCTATCTTATGCCTCCGAACGTTTGCTGTGTAATATGTTTTACTCAAATAAATGGTTCCCCCATGATGTCGGACAGTCGGACTCAACTGTTTAGGCGAAGAGTGAAGAGTCACTGATAATTTGGAATTTTGACTTCGAGTCTGAAATATGCATGCATACCTACGTACGTGAATAGGTACCTAGTGCACAGTGGGTAGGTATATTAAGTATACCTATGTTGTGTTGTTGGTTTTGACTAGAACTCCATCAACATTGAAACAAATATAGAAAACGAATACCACAAGTTGAAACAACGTAGAACAACCTAGAACCCGAATTGTCAGTGTCGGTCTCTTAATGAATGTATTCACAGTCATGTTTTGTCACGTATTGTCACCTATTTAGCTCCTTGTGGTCTAAATTGCCAACAAACAATAGTACAACACTATGACAACAGAGGAATGCGAGATGTTCTTATACCAAGTCGCAGAAATAATGGCTCCAATTGGGATTCCTTATTATGAAGGTTTGTTGTGTTTTGAAATTCACCACGTTCGATCACAATACCTTCCTAAAATTACATTGTAAATTCATGGATTTCACCTACCCTCAACACTGCATATGTATGTGATGCACTTTGGCAGGGTTCTTGCAGTAAGTCCTACCTAAATAGCCACTAGCTTATCGACGAGATAAGTATATGTAATATAATCAAAATACGGTATATAAGTAGGACTGGGAGGCAAATTGTAGGTATAAGGTGCATATGGCCATGCAGGTTTTTGGTTCATTGGTATACCTTCACATCTAAAAGATATCTCCAGGTAGGTAACCGATATAGGTACTATAGTACTTATTATTTGTATTAGTGTCCTTGTCAGAGCCATAAGCCATGTCACAAGTGGAACCGCCAAACGAGTAATACTTATTGCGAAATTACGAGATTGCCTATACGGATCACATTCAGTCATTCCAATCTCTTATACCTATCTACATTGTATCCAGTGAAACAGGGTGCCCCCAGCTGATGTTAAGAGGCTTTGATGCGAATAGTAGATATGCATACAGGAACTGGAACCAGGAAAGTATAGTACTTTCATCGTCTTCCTCTGAAGCGCCAACGGACGATTTACTTAAGTGCCTAAAAATAATAGGTACCTACGCAGTGCTTCCATTCGTATACCTGTTGATCCTGATCGTGGGGCCGAAGACGATATCTACTGTTGTAATGGAAAAAGCATAATACTGTCATAGTCCCCAACCCAGAAACTGCCCGCATGTCGAAAGGTGATTCGCCATTTTGACCATCCCTATATAGGTATTATAGGTACCTATACTTTACCTAAATAGGATTGTAATTGCAGCCCTCTTCAGACACTCTTTGCGGTCACCTACCCGACATAATAATATATTTACTATATTTAGCTAGAGGCATAGCCGTATCCACGGGGGGGGGGGGGGGGGTTAGAGGGTTAACCCCCCCCCCCCCATGAGCGGAAAATTAACATGGTAATGCCAACGTGAAGCAAAAAAATATAGGCGAAACCCCCCCCCCCCCCCATGACCGCTTTCTGGATACGGGCCTGGCTAGAGGGAAATAGGTAAAGAAATATACTATATACCTACATATTAGGTAATACTCAAGATAGGGGATAAGATAGACAAAAGATTGGTATATCAAGTTGAAAAGTGATAGTTATATTATAAAGTTAGTTTTAAGTGACCCGTAAGCCTAGCACCTGTGGTTTTAGCCCTGGAAGGAGTCCAGTCGAGATGGTCAACGGGTGCGCGGGGGCAACTTGAGATAAAGTAGGGCGATAGCGGTCATTTAAAGGGCTGCCGCTATCGCGGTTCCTTTGCCTTGCAATCTCTTCATACCGAGTCCTCTTAGCCTCTGGACCCTAAGCGAAGGCTATGAACGTGTCAAATTGTTGTTTTGGAAGTAGGTACAGTAGATAGTACATGTATAATAAGAAATACTTATGCTGAGATCGAAATAAGAGCCAACAAACATTGTAACATCGTATATAGGTTCTCTAAATGCATGAATCTTTGCCTTAAAAAGGACATCGCAAAACTATTCCCGAGAGAAGCGACTCAGTTTCCACCAGAGACAAGTTCTTAATAATGCACAAAACAATTCTTTAACAGGTTCAGAAAACCAAACGATGAAACGGCACAATATAATTGCGGCATTTGAGGAATAAAAATGGAAGAGGGAAATAATCGAGTGAGAAGGAAAACCGAAAACAATGTTGAAAGAAAACCCCAGATGTCCAAAAATTCCTTTCAAATTTTCAACCTCTCACTCAATATAGCACATCTAATTTGCTTTCCAAGTTTAGAAATTTCAAGGTTCTATCTAAATTCTTTATGCGATTAGATCAATAGAAACTTTATATAGGACGCATGCAGATATTTTTTTCAAGTGAATGTACGAACCATGAAAAAACAAGGGGTTCGACAGCAGTCACAGAAAGTTTTGGAATGAGTACCTACGGGCCCCCATCTCCACTATACACCGGTCCAATCCTGATCCTGTCAAGGTTTTTCTAAGCGACATTCGCCGAGGATATTTTCAGCATGTCAAGTAAATTGTACGTCGATGCTCCCACCCAACCACCTTAAACTGTAGGTCCACATCGAAATCGGTTGAAAGGTTTTGGCTCTAGCTCTCTCTGTATGGAGTCACGCACACACACACACATCGTACATTATAGGTAAATCGTGAAAAAAAACCATTTCGATTTTCTGTGTAATTATTACCTATACTTTCCTGTATACGAGTAGTACATATACTTATTACCGTTTACATTTATAGTCTGGGGAAAAAATCGGTTAACCGAAGAATGAATCGCAATGAAGGGTTGAATGGGTCTGAGGTAACTTCACTGCTGAAACCTGTAACGGGAATTACCTTTAGTTCTAAGCCCATTCGCATTAGTTTTGTTTTTGTTTCTTCACCTTCTCCAGATCCAAATAAATCAGACCGCTTTTTTCAGCAATGTTTTTCTCGATTTGTATTCCTTAGTTGGCGCCCCTTTCTTTCACGTATAGTAAGCCTATGCCGCCCCAATACCTACACTTGTTTTTCATCCCTCTTCCTTTCAACTAAATTGATCTTACAACAGCAAGGAAAGTTAACTACCCAGGCACAGAAAAATACAGACGCCACCATGTGAAAGGGTGGAAAGGAAAGTCAGCTAATTCCAAGATTGTAGAGCAATGACAGCAGCGACATCGACTATCGTTGTGGGATTCCTGCCAAGCCAAAAGAGAAAATAGTGTTTGCTCGTCATGGTAATGGATCGATGGTGATCTGAGTGATCTGGGGGAGCGCACGGTGGTGGGAGAGGGAAAACTCAAGTTGACGAGTCCCAAACGGCCCAATTTCAGAAAAACTGACAAAACAATGTCCGAGAGGCTCCGCGACTTCGATAACGCTCCTGTAAGTCCATAGAATAATATGTTTTCAAAAAATAGGTTCATAATATAATATGTTTTGCTTGCGGGAAGCCTTATCTCGAATGGTCGATCAAAAGTTATTTCATTCATTCCTCGTTATTGATGGGTAAGGTGTAGGTAGGTATAGGTACGATAGGTACTTGTTCCACGCACCTGCGCGTACCTATACTTGGAATAAGGAAAAAATGCATACCTTGAGCTACAGTATTGGGTTGTTGCTGGAGAAGGACGTGGTGGATACATAGTGATGCTCTCTAACATTTCAGTGGAGACCTAGGGGAATTGCTGAATTGACAGAAAAACTCGGAAGCTATACAGAATCTTTTTCCGATATCCGATTTTCTTTCTAAGTCCGGCTTGACAGTTCAAGCCCTCAGATACCGTACCTACAAGCGGGATTATCTTGGCCACTTTCGTGGCCTGATCTCGATCAGAAGTTGGGTGAGCTAGCGCAATATTGTCGAACCGGCCCGGCGCAACGGGGGATCTCATGCTACCTGAATCATTGCTAAGTGCGCTAAGCCAAAGATATGAACTTGTGGTTAACTGGAGCTAAAACTAAGATATAGAGGTGCGTATCTATCTAGATACGAAGGAAGGTATAGGTACTAACCTACCTGGCTGAGGTTCATTGTCCGATTACGTATAGGGGAGGGAAGCAAGTAAACTAACTTAGGAATTGACGATATACTTGAGTAATACTGATCAGCATTGAAATAAGTAATCGTTAACTTCTGGGGCATGAGGAATCGATCAGGTCTATAAGTTGTTCCTTTTTCACTTTCTTTTAGGGTGGAAAGTTTTAGGTCCACATGAAAGGTACCTAGGTATTTCCCCCTTCTTTGCTTTTTCGCCCTGATGAAATGTACAAATGGATGGAAGAAGTATAGGAATAGAAAGATTTTGAGATTTTTGATTTCTCATACTCCTAGAGTTCCCCCGAGGCCGAAAAAGTGGTTTTGACAAGACGTCCATCATGCACACAATCCTAAAAATTGAACCCGCTACAAAAATTTTCATTTCTAGCTGGGGTCACGACATTGAGATAAACCCTTAAAAATATTATTTCAGATAGATGCACGATCGAGACTCTAGATTCTTTTTGAACTGGTTTGAGATTTATTGAAATTTATTGGGCCAACTTTGGTCAAAGTGTGTTAACCTTCGCGCCAGCTCCCTCTTCAGCGTAGTTTGAATTGTACAACCGGGACCATATTTGCTTACCTATATCTAAAATGAAAATAGCGACAAATATTGGCATAATCGTAGGATTAAGATTTTCCAAATATGGAAAAACACATTTTGTTTCGGTCACGACATACTATAATGGAAAGCTGGTGTAATCATGAAACAGATTTTGAGTATATGTAACTCAAAAATGCTTATATTGGGACTCACCAAACTAACTCATCATATAATGCAGGTTGATCAAAATATATTGTACCTATTGTACCCATCTATTTCGAGAAGTTTTGTTTGTACAAGACCTTCATACAAACTTGAACTCGTATCTTCACATATATGGAGAAAAGATCATCTATGAATCGTTGATAGGATGGTAGGTGAGGTGATGCTCCACATTCTTTATCTGTATACTATTGGAATAATGATTGTCTATTGACAGAGTTCACTCAAAGCACGAGGTGATTCGGACCAGTGGGTAGGTATAGCTAACACCATTGAACCTTGATTTTAGCCATATATAGCTTTGTCGATGGCGGATAATGTGTGGCAACTGATGGGGCGTAAATTGCAGATGGGACTTGAAAGGGTTGCCTCAGTCTCACCCCAGGGTCTCTAACCACTTCAAATGGCGGACCCATTAAGTATTAAACAACCTGATGCCTCTCCATTCCTGTAACTGCAAACAATTTCAAAACCTCTCATCACCAAAATATCATGGGGAAACTTCAGAGTAATTTTTTTTTATTCTGCAGAAGGTATCAACCAGCATTAATATTTAACGACTTCCTGACACTGCATAGTTCAGCCGCTTCAGTACCTACCTATTTACTTTTAAATTTAAATACAAATTCAGCTTTATGGTGGGAAGACAGGTTTGCCAGTTTACAAAATAGTTTATGCTTGGGTTCTGACCGAGTGGTTAACCACTCCAGGAATCTCGTTGGGAATCTCGTTGGGAATCATTGGAAATCTATATGAAATCTCATGCAGGGAATCTTGGAATTTTTTGGAGTGGCTACTACTTCGGGGTTCATCTTTCTATGAATATCGTTGGGAATCTTTGGAAATCTTTATGGAATCTCAATAAATCTCTGGAGTGGTTACCCCCTCGGTTCTGACGGTCCGCTCTGCTTTCATGAAACATGAGGAGACTCATGCCACTTGGAAAACTTACCAACGAGTGAGTCAGAACTGCAAAGCCGGGAAAGGTATACAGGTCGTGGCAGGAACCTCAAGAGCAAGACGTGGTAGCAGCCATGATTGCAGCTGACACAGACACACAGCACACTCTCACATCGGGGGTCTGCACGGCGAGAAGTCCGCTCGGCACCGCGACCAACAAGGAACTGTCAATGCCACCGACTCGTACGTAGACACAGCGACTTGTTGCGAAGCGTCGTGCGCACCTCAAGAAGCCCATGCTTATCTTATGGACCCAACCTATTTTCCCGATGAGGCTCCAGCTGGAAAAACTGCGATACCAATGGAATTGGATGAACCACCTGTTATTGAGGACCGCAAGGGCACTCCTCTCGTTTGGGGTGCCCGGACAACTCATTCCCAGAACAGGTTCTGAAGAAATAACATAGGTACAGGCTTATATCCAGTATCCAGTTATTCATTTCCAGAGCTTTGACCCATATTTACTGGCACTAAAAACTGTTGAAAAGCGGAAGCCCCCTGTATTAGGTATAATACTTAGGAGCAGTAAGTAAGGTCCTAATTTAAGTGACAATCCTCTATCCTCTCTTCCACTCTATCCTACACAACATATCGTATTTCTGCAAATCTGGAATTCAATCAGTTTCTCATAGACGTGTAGTAAACCGGAGTAGGTTTAGAAATGGACATAACTGCTATAAGGGGGCACGGGCGGGTGAGCAATCATGCAATCAGTGTAATGGGAGTTGGAACAGATTTGAGGAGTCAAGTGTAGAGGACAAATATGGGGACTGGCAGTCATCCATCACCGGCCGCGGGTCCTGCACATTTTTATGATAATAAAATTGTTGGAAAAACGAGCTGGTCCACGCCTCGGCTCTTGTCGCAAGGTTCCCGTTTCTGGTTTTGACCCGCTTTGGCTAATTGATTGTTTTTTGTCAGAAGTACCTGCTTGTCCCAAATTTAGAATTCAACGGTTTTTAAAGAGAGTCCGGGTCGATCTTGAATAACCAAGCATGGTTAATTTACCTCAAAGTTAACAAAAATTTAAACCATATAGCCTGCGTGGTGAACAAGATAAGGGAACTTTGGGGGTTCATTGAGTATATCTTAAGTATATCTTAGTTAATGAGATCATAAAATACTAAAAATTAAGTTATGTTTCTAAATGCTGGCATATATGGCAAGATAACCTGAAGGGCTTTAGTAGGTTCTCGGGAGGATTCCCTGTTCCCACGCAGCGTCTCTGAAGGGCTTTAGTAGGTTCTCGGGAGGATTTCCATCCCCAGCGTCCATGAAGTGCCTCCTAATCCACAGATTAAAATGTTTCACGTTCCCTGAGAGCAGCAGAGATCCTGGTCTACCAGATTTCACTCCTCAACACCCGATTCACCAGTTGAGCATTCAACAGACCCCACGTTACCGCGCTATCCGCTTTATCGGTCAAAAGCGGCTTTGTTCTTTACACAGAGTTATGGCCAAAGTGTCAAACTTCAAGTTATCTTTGCAGTTTGGACCATTGTTAGTTGTTACTGCATCGTTTCATTTCGATCAAAGTCTTAGTTAAGTATGTTTTTGCCTAAGCAGTATTGGTTTTCGAAGTTTTCGAAGTGACCCATGTACGTAAACAATAAATAAAATAAATAAATGAAACCTACTATATAGGTGTTGTATAGTGAGCCATACGGTAGGTATAAGTTGTTGACCCTTGAGAGGCCACCACGCAAGCCTGATCAAAAGTTAAGATCCGTAAATCCTCCGAGTGGGAGGGCAAGGAGGAGTTAGGTGATCTTGTGAGGTCTGGGGTCCCTCATTACGAAGGGAGTGGCGGTGGAAAGCAAAATTTATGGAGGTTTACTGTGCTTGCATGGGCTCAGTACGAGTAGCGTACTAAGTAGATTATTCAAAGGAGACCCGAGGCTCTCCTTCTACATGAATCATATTTTTATCACCTCGTAAGAAATACGCATGCGGGCTGAGAAAGTGGTGTCAAAGTTTTGGATTTTCTTTTTTCATACAGAGAACCCACATACTTAGCAGCCTTCCATGGTGGACATTGGGGAATTTTTATCACGCACGGAGGTCCTGGGACCAATGTACATATACTGAATTTTTAAAGTGGTCACTGCAACTATACACGTTATAAACTATAGGTCTAAGGTATATTTCACCATAGCATACACTCGAGAATTCTTGGAATAATTGACCCGATCAATCAGTGTCTACTCCTTTAGGGCGAAACCTATCGAGTTGATTGCGGATATTCCTACGCGTCAATTCCTCTTTAAGGGCGCGCATTCCCAATGGCTTAGGGTCAAATCATAATACATAGATGTCAACTGACTTATCGGACCCAACAGAGACGTCACCTACTTACATCTTTTTATTATTACTTTTCTTTTTTGGCCAGGAGTATTGTAAATATACGAGATCAACGATTATTTCATGAACAACATAACAATACATATCTTCGGTTTAACAATGAGGAGTTCGTAGACTTAATTATTATTTTTATTAAATGGAACAAGACTTCCAAGGTCCCAGACCACTCAACATATGCCGACCCTTAAGAAGTCCACACTCTAGAGACCTGAACCGGAACACCGAGAAAGGACATGTGGCACTAAATTTTAACAAAAGTGGCCAAACTTTTAAAGGAAATGGACATGTGGTAGTGGTGCAATAGCTATCCGCTGGAAATCAGTCATGTATTACAGACTACAATGTTTTTTGTTTTTGTTTGCTCCTATCGATGATGTCAAATTCTTCATAATGTATCACTCGCATCCCATCATCAACGTGCTTTATGGGAGCACCCTCGCTGAAAAAGTTTGATACGCGCAAGAGGGATGTATGAATTTGGCTGTAAAAGTTTTATATTAATGGCAGCCGAAGGGGAGAGTTATGTCCCCGCTCGCTGTAAAAACTTTACAACCTTCCATAAGCGTGCGTCGCCACAGCCAAAGTTCCTACAGAGGCTGTGCCGCTGTAGTTCCACAGGGACCATTTTACAGTCGTCCAACTGATGGATCTAACACATCTGGTGGCAGGAAAGGTAACTAGTATATATGTTCTTATCCAAAAACTCAAAAACATGTTTGTTGGTTTTAGACAACTGAAAAAGTCACCTTTCATAATGTACCTGCTTATTCCCAGTAGACACTTCGTAGACCAAAAGTGGGCTTGTTGTTAGTTAACAAATTTGGAGAACCTCCTTTTTAACAAAAAATTAGGAATATAAAAGTACTTATGTATGTGTTAAAAAATTCTCATCGAATTTCTTATAATAACTGGGCTCCCATCCTGTGCAGTAGGTTCTGATCAAAATAACCTTAGGTACTTTCGTATATGTACCTATATATACCCATAGTTACTACAAGCAAAAGGTAACGTAAAGTTTCATATCTTCAGATGAAGCCGGAACGTGTTGCTGCTGCTGCTGTGGTAATTTTGCCTGTTACTCCCAGGTCCCGTTCACTGCTTATAGAAACGTTATTTCCTGCTGCTCCTACCTCCCCGACAATCAGATAACTTGGGTGACAACCTTAGCTCCCCCACCCGCAATTCAATAGGTACATGTTTGCAGACAATTGTCGTGCTACACAGATATACGTTTGCTTCAAAAAATTGTCCCTTTCCTTATGCTTTGATTCTCAACTTATCGTTAGTGCAAATAAAGAATGGAGCTTCCGACAATAGGTGGTATATCTGTTGTGTAGCTTTTTGATAAAAACTGCCCTAATTTTCAAAATAATAGAATTACTTATAGGTAGATAATTGTTCAAGCAACGTCTGACATTTTTCTCATTAATAACAACTTCACTGACCACAATGTTGTAGGAACCTAGGTAGGTAGGTACTCAACCAAGAATATGAACGAACCTTATAAAAATACTTTCATACTTCAGGGTCACAAAATTTCCTAATGTTGCAAGCTAGCAACTTGCTTGTTGCTTTTTGTTGGACGGAAACTCGCGATAAACTTCGAAAGAAGTTAGAAATACATCGCTACATTTTGGCGGGAATATTAGGTTGGCAATAGTTGTCGTGTCATCAGAATATTATCGACTTTCATGGCATCATCTGTTGCCACGGGAAAAGTAAATAATGAAGAAAGAAATGGCTTTGGTGTCTGCGTTAGCTTCGCCGAACGAAGAAATTAATTATGGTAAGTAGTTAAGGTGGGTAATATAAAATAATAAAAAATAATACTTAGGTAGGCTCATCGTTGCGTGGGTACATTACTTTTGGAAGTAACTGAATGATAAAGTTTTTCAGGAGAGAGACATGAGATGATGTTTGTGGCAAACGTTGACGTCTGTTTACTTGGGGGGAAAATAGTCATTCAGTTCGTTATTGATCCATACCGAAGTTAGGATTTGATCTAAAGGTGCCTTTACCTATCCTCCCTAGTTAAGTAGTGACGTAGGACCTATAGTTATCCAAAATGAAAATGTGTTACAGAATCAAGGGGGATATTTGAGTGTGAGAGGGATTTTCCGAGTTCAAGAGATTCCCTCATCAGAGGATACACTGAAGTTGCTGAGGTTCTGAAGGAGAAGAAGCCACCCTCAATATGATCGGTAATTACCTGCATAGGTTAGGTACCTACTTGTACCTACAGGTATAATATACAGGTAGAATAGACATAAACACGAAAGTCATTTGATGAGCCTACGATGTTGACAAGCAAACTGATGAATGCCCGTCAATTCAATTATTTTTCATGTGTACCTGGCTGTTCTTTCTGGCATCTAGCTGTTCAATAGAAATAAGATACGTCGACCTCCTCAGGTATGGAGTTGACTAGACAATGTGGGGGGCTGCTTGTTAATTATGCGCTAAGCTCCTAATGCAAAAACATAGCTATAACTAGAGTATAGCTAGGTGTCATGATCCCGTCGTTAACTTTGCGGAATAGACCTGTTGGTTATATGGTAACGCCCGCCCCAGTGTTGCGTCTACCTGTTGTTTACTTCATCTAATGCCTTGCTGTTGTGTGTGCGAAGTCTTATCATGTAATATGTCAGTGTCTGTGGACTCTTCGTATTCTGTGCTCTTACTTTCACACTGAACAGCATGGACCCAGCAAGCGCTTCATTACTGAAGGATGCTGCAAAAGACGACACTGAAATAATTATTCATGTAAGTAAGTGTAGCAGAAATTATATGGAAGAGTACATCCTCGCAGAACGATGTATCTTACTTGTTACGATCAGTTACTTCAGTGCTGCACTACCTATCTTCCGCACTGTTTTGAAGGGCTGTAATATACTCGTAGAGATACCCGTAAAAAAAACTACTAGGTTTGTTTTTAAAATAGTTTTTTTAGACAAAAAAAATACTTCCGAGTATTTGCGATGGAAGAGAAACACCTACCCGCGACTTCGGTTTCTTATTGACGAGAGTAAGGGACCACTGCCCTATTGCATCTATTCTACGCGTACTGACCACTCAAAAATCGATCAAATTTATCTTTGTTCTTCTCAATCTCTTTGGATTTGTCAGTGTGGACGTTCATGGCGTTCCCCCCGGCCAGGCATTTCTCTATATCTTCTTTCAACTTATTTTAAGGGGTTTTACTGGTAAACACAAGCTAAATTTTGCCTATTTCCGTTGTAACGTTTTGAGACATTCAACTCCCTAGTGGAACTTCTAGACTTTCCAAAGGCTTCTTGCTAGGAATATTGAAAAGGAAGCATCTGAGACCTCCATCTTTAGAACCTACTGCCTTGACCCCTACAGCATGGTCGTCCCGATTTTTTCTTGTATAGATAGTTGGATAACACTTCTTCTAGTTGGATAATTCGTCCTCATTCTGTCACTGAAAATTATTATAATCTGTCTATTGGAGCTAGAGACCACTCTCAGAGTGTACGCGTATATTGGATAAATAGGGGTGCGGTTAGGGTGGATTGTGGGTCAGGGTTGGTGTGTGAGGAAAGTGGTCGCCGCTGCGGGTGCGGAGCTGGAGATGAGGCTGGAGCGAGACGCGGGGATTGTGAACCATGTCCTGGACCTCGTCCAACCAGTCACCCCGCTAAATTTTAACTCACCCCTACCCTCTTTTCTTGGGTATAAACATAAATTCGTGAAAAGCTTAGGTAGAGTGCACGAATGTTGGTAATGCAATACATTAGGTCCGTAATTTTAACATTCAAAGCATGTTCTGTAAAATAAATTAGTGCTGCCACAGTCAGTTTCATCATCCATATTACCTATCATATCGATACTGGTTATGTAGCGGATTGAAGGATTTGAGCACCGTATTATCCTTCGTAACGTAATATTGGCCGACGGTGGATGGTTGTTTGTGACATTGTGGAATGCAAGACGTCTGGGGGAGGGCCCTATAACAAAAGCTGGAGACTGGGGGTGTCGTCGTCGGTGATTTATAACGCACGTTCCGAGACGTCTTGAAATTTGATCTAATTAATCTTGCGCCACCAGTGGGGTAGTGTCATCACGTTGTAACATCAGAAGAGGGGTTTAGAGATTAAAAACACTCCTGCAGTGCTGAGGAGAGTTGTGTCATTTACTATGTAATGTACCATGTAAAGTCAGTTGTGGTGTACCTAACTGGTGTGACACGTATTTCCCCTGCATTTTAATGTTTATGCAGCACTTACACTTTTTGTAATTGTTTAATTATTTTATATTAATTAATTTAAAAATAGTATCATTGCTCTCTATCCGTAAGGTATCACTTCATACCATCCAAGGGAACAAATTGGGATTCTGAGATGGGTTCTTGACTTTGCTCCCAGAGGTTCTTGCTTTCATCTTTTTTGTTGCAAAATTTGATTTTTAGCATTTATTTTAGCAATTTTTAGGTATGGAATATTATTTATGATTAATAATCATGGTTTTGTACAGGTGCAGGGTAATAGATGTACACCCACTTTTAAATTACATAATCGTGGCTTTGCAGGCATGGAAAAACGAATACAGCCACTATACAACTACACAATCCTGAGCCAGTACTTTACTTCCTATCCAGATGCTAGCTTATTGTCACAGACAGATCGTAAAAGAAAGAAACAAAGGTCGTTAAAATATGAAAGAAGAACGGTTGGCGCCACGCGGTAGATAATCTGTGTTCATCTCAAATTATTCCATCGACTGCGTTGGCTGTACTTACGTACATGCTTATCAGCAAAAACAGCATCAGTTCCCTGTTGTGAACCCACTACCGAGGTGGGCTGTCGCCTTGTCTCCTATACGTTCGCGTGGTTTAGTTGATTCATGGAAATTTGTGGCAGATTAATGATTTCTGCTGTGATCATTCTTCTGTACAGACCTCAGTTATTACTTTTTTTGCTAAGTAAAAACAGAAATAAAACGTTCTTCGTGATCAATTAAATACAAGGCTGCTCTTCATTATACCGCCTTTTCAAAGTCCATAAACCACTCTAGATAGATAGATAAACCATGGAATACTTTTTTGCTGTTAACTACGTACAATAGATGTCTGCACTTAACACTTAAGTGCAGATTTAAGATTTCATTGGGTGTGAATGCTCAAACAGTTTACCTCGGTTTCGATTATCGGAAACTTGTGCTGATCTCCGATAGCGGAAGTGTTCCTCACGCAATAAAGCTCCCGGCAAGAAGGGTCAGCACTGTGCAGATTGCGCGGGAGGCGTGCGCAGAGCGGGTGGGGAGCGCGCGGCTCGTTGCGGGCTGCACGTTGCCGTGTTGTGCGATGACTCGCGAACGAACGCACCGCGTGGGTGGATAGTTTGCAATCCCCGAACCAACGAACTTACCGCGTGGGTAGCTGCGAACGTAAGGGCTGAAGTAAACTCCGATTACCCGAAGAAACACCATGAGCGTTCAGGCAGCGGAAGCAGCCTTGCCCGCTCCCACGGCGGAGTTCGTCGATGTTAAAATACCCGACGGCCAGGTATCCTTCAAAGTTTTTGACACGAGACCGATAGAGTAGTCTGTTATTCATTGTCATTTTATTTTACTTAGGGGGCTGATAAAGTGAGAGCATTAGGATGATAATTAATTAATTAATAATAAATAAATTTGCCAACACTTGGATGAACTAGGAGAGCAATCACACAGGCGACATTAGGTATTACAGCAACCGCTGTGAAAATCACCTTTTTTTCGGTGGTTGTTTTGAGCATTTCGGGACCGGCTGTATCCGATACTACACTTCTTTACAGGCAATGGTATAGGTGAACACTGATACTCCACAACTGAACTGATACTGGCCGTTAGTGGAGGCACCGAGCTCATATGGCATATTAAACCTCGTATTAAACTAACAATACTAAAAATAATATATTCTTGCTGATTTTAGTAATCCCTACCTATTTACCAACTGTCTTATTTAATTTTGCATTCATTTCACTGATGTCGTCACTGAAGTCTGGTAATATTCTTCCACCACACAGTTCAATTTTTCAATTTCATTTGGAATATATCAATGAAATTGAAATTATACAGGCAAAGAAGATGAGAGAGTTTTGATTCAATTTCACACAGCTGTAGCTACAACTGAAATATTAACTTTCTCGTGGAGGCATCAAAACAAAAACTCAAACTTTTATTACTTACGGGTGAACAATTTAATTCTGAAACTGAAGTCTTGTTTCAATTATGTCATGCACTGTGAAACTTAACAAAAATGACAGAAATAATTACACAACTTTGATAACTGAAATTCGCTTTCTTTCTTCTCTAATCAGTTACCCCGAACGACAGGATATTATGTCCACTAAAACCTCAAAAATATACATATATACTGAAAATTGAAAATGGGCTTACTTTTGAAGTATGCAGTGAAGTTCTTTTCGAAGCCGCATGATAAGCAGCAGAGAAGATGTCCAACTAAGTATTTTGATAAGTTGGCCTTTTTGAATGGTCAGGGACTACAGGCCCTGATGACCATGAAATTGGGTAGATGTCTGAGATAAATGCTTGGGGGTCGTTTCAACCAATTAATTATGGTAAATCGTAATCACAATTTTTGCGCACCGATTCGATTAAAATCCTGTGTGTAGGTGGCCCTCCTTTCTCCTTCTCCTTAATTCTACACTGGACAGTTTGAACGTTACATCCGTTATCACTTTTCACAAAAGAAGTGGCAAATTACTGGCTTATTTACTGCCTATTTAGTTTATTTTGAATAAATAAACAATAAACAGTTGGTTGGCAGTGAAGAGCGTGATGTAGCCTATGTTGCCTATATTGCCTATGTAGCCTAGGTAGCCTATGTTGCCTCCGAGCCTGAAACGATAACCCTATTACGCTTGACCTGTTTTATTCCCATCAACTGGGGTGGAAAAGCTTTATTTAATACGAAAACTTTCTTGGAGATTGAAGAAAAAGGGGTGCCGATGTTAAAGCAATTAGGAAAACTTTCTGAAAACTAGAAAAGAATGCAAGAAATTTTTATTTTTATTTCGAATTACTTCTTTCATTTGAAACCCCCCCAGTTTTAATGATAAAATAGTGAGCCAGAAAATCATTTTTGTGTGTATTTTTCTCTATAGTCTCTGGTATACGGTTTTTTTTAGTCTTAGTCCAACCATGCGAAGTTGGCATTATTTTGTAGCAAATTTTGACCCATCGAAAAATTCCCCGTTTTGATTAACCTTTTGTAGTTCGGGTAGAGAAGGGACTCAAGTATACGTTTGAGGTTGGGATAGAGCATAGAGCAGATGAAATCCCTGCTGCTAAATGGCTGATGAAGAGCAATAAGTAGCAGTGTGGCTTTTTCCAGCAGGGAATGCCTGGAATGCCCCATTCCATTCCATGAGCATTGGACCGAGATTCCGGGCTCAGTTCACCCTATTCCGGAAGCTTTCTTTCATTTCTATCTCATAAAGTTTACAATTTCAAAAAAATTGCGAGCACCTGTACTGAATAAATGAATAAATCTCATTTTTTGTATCTTTTACTCACTGACCACTGCCATAGTGCCCGCGGGGTCTCCCGCAGTCCTTTTCTACGGTAAAAAATCAGTTAACACTAAAGCTGTCACACGCGGTCGGGCGGTGTAGTTACTTCGGTAGGCATTCCCGTTAGCAGGTGGTATCAATAGTTACTGCCACTAACATTGAAACCAGAGATTCCTTAGGTAGGTACTATTCATGTTACTTTCTTATTTTACTCAGTTCACAAGTCAGTGCTGGCTTGAGGAACTTTACCTTTTCATGCAGCAGCTAAATAAATAAATAAATAAAATTCTAATAAAAAAGCTTAATTCAGTGAAAGTTTATTTTGGTGGTGATTGTGACTTCACGAGGCTATGCAGGCTTGCTATGTATGTGCGTTGCCTCAGAAACAATCTCCATAATTTCAGTTGTTAGCTTCTGAACCCGGTAATTGCCTTCCCACCTTCATTTTCAGCTCTTCTTCCAAGCCACCCCTCTTGCCCTATTAATAGGTTTTCATTTTCCGACCTTTTCCATATTCGTATACTATATTATTCCCTTGCTAAAGTCTGTGCTGTAATTTATTTGAAAGCGATGCTGTGTAACCTGTAACATATTCTATACCTCGCCGATTAGTGAACTTTGCGTAAATTTGATGAGATAAGTTTCACATAGCGGTTGCGGAGTTAAATGGAAAAACGGAGCCCTTTCATTTTTCTGTGATTAATGGTTGAGATCCACTGACCCGCACCAATCAAAACTCATAAATCGCTTCCTTCCGGTATTTTTTCTCACGTTTGCCTACTTCTGTAATTTACAGCTTGTGCCGCTGAATCCTCGGAGGCTGGCCGTCGATTTTCGTTTTTGTTTGCTCTTTCGAGAAGTGCTTTAGGTCAATTCGGTGCTCATGTGCTTTTCCGTACTTTTCCTGGTTAGGTGCAGTCCATAATTCGGCTTATTATCCTGGAATTACTTAATTGTGGGCGAACTTAATGGAATATTATACCCCAACTAGCGTATCTTCGGGGGTCACTGGCAAATCCTTTATTTCTTATAGGCTGATGATTTTCCCTTTCGCAAAAGTTGCCGACTTAGGGCATTTGAAGATCTGGTTCCCTTGAAAACGTTTTGAGGAAGAGAGAGCCTACGTAAGGTATATGCTGGCAGCCTGACTGTTTTTGGTATTTCCTTTGTCTGCGGGCGGGCGAGATTGTCTTTAAGTAGCGGGACATGTCTTCGCTTAGAAATGCCTCGTTTTGGTGGGACGGGTGTATGGGGTATGGACTTTATCGCGTCTGCAGAATTGGCTGTGCTACACAATGAGATTTTCTGGCGTCCTTCTGTCTCACCCCCTTCTTCCCCCTTCTTCGCTTCCTCTCCGCATTTCTTGCGTCTACTTGGGAGGTGATATACCCGTCCGGACATAGAGCTGTTAATTTCGCGCCATTACTTAGCTCATTTTCCTTTCTCCTTCCTTCATTGGCGCCAGTTTTTTGTATAATTTAAATAGCACTAATTTGGTGTTTCAGACTTAAAATAGTTCGTCCCATCAGATATACCTACTCGTTATTGTTTGAAGATTTAAAATGCCCAAAGCGTGCATTCCTTCTCGCCTCTTCAACTTTTCCTATAGAATTAAACTTCTTTGTTAGGTACCTTCAGCAGTAGTACCTATTCCATCGGAAGGCTTCAAGGTGAAACATTGTTTTCCGTTGTATCTATACTTAGGTCAATTTAATTTATTTAATGTACCCGTATGTATGTATTTTCCAACGAAACACAGAGACCTTGATATGAAAAGCTGAAAACGGAGACTCGTGAATTATTTTTAGTTGAGGGCCGCGGGCTCAATTAGCGAGAACCCGAGGAGAACCTGTTCAACCGATGTGTCTCTTACCTGCGTATTGCTTTATGCCAGTATTGTCAGTTGTTGTTGGAGGCTTCAGCTTCGCTCACATCTGTTTGTAGCCGCACATGGCGAGCACTGTTGACTTAGTACTCGTATCGTCGCTTTAAAGTTGTACTGGCTTATCTTGAAATTGCAAACTTTTCAGGAGAGCGGTTTTAAGATTTCGCGACTCGTTTTATTTACCTAATTCGCTTACGCCGTTGTTTTTAATGGTCTTTTTGCCTTAAAACTGTTCAGAAAAAATTGACTATCGTTAATTAAGTGTATTTTGAAGGGAAAACCACTTACTAATAGGCTTATTCTTAATTTTTTGCCGGATAAGCCACTATTCCCTTAAAAGTCATCAGACCTAGGAGAGATAAGACAGACTTACCCGTGAGTAGGTGCTACCCGTTTGTAAAAAAAATAGTTTCGCAGTTCAGAAAAAAGCACTTCTTTGTGCCGTTTATTCTGGGAAAATGACAACAAATAAATAGGTGCCTACGTTACCTCAGACTAGAGGCCCTCATAAAAACCCCTGTAGCATTGAGGGATGATCGATTTGTGCAAAAGTGCAATCAATCCTTTTTTCTTCTTGGGATCAATCGAAAATTTGCAGCTGTAGGCTGACTGCAGTTCACCTGTGTTCTCAGTCTTCCGCCTTCCCACCCTTTTTGTTACAGAGGAGAACTCATGCTCTCCGAAGCAATTTTTGAACAGAATATTATTTGGGTCATTTTTAGTCAGCTTCATAATAGACACTTCACTCATCTTCAGCTCTGGTCCTGTTTCTAGCCCTTTTATGTTTAGAAAGTCTTTGTGCCACAACTCATTCACGATCAATGGATTTCCATTCTTTTTGGACCCCTTGATGATAGTGACGTACTCGGAGGGAAGGAAAATAGGGCCACTTCTCAATATTCTTCTTTTCTGATTTTCAATCATGGAATGTATGACGTCGTTTTCATTTTGGGTATGCCCCTTCACCAAAAATTTGTGCGTGATTGAGTTGACGTGGGGAAGAACCTCCACTGCGTACCTATAAAGGCCACGCATGTACTGGTTTTTTTGTTGCCCACAACAGTTATCAGTGTAAAATATGATGTCAAAGGTTGTATTTAAAGCTTCGGCTCTTGCTTTCAGCGCACTTAGGTACTTCCATACGCATGTCCCAATTTCGTTAACCCCCCTTTTCCCCTCACCCTCGTACCACACGTAGCAGTATTTCCTGTCCTCCTTGAGCTCACAGATCGTGAGATTGTATACTGCAAGTTTCGATGTGTAGTAGAAGGGGGATATTTCCCCTTCCGGACATTGCATAACTTTCTGCAGGTCGTACGCGGCAACTATTACATTACCGGGTGTCAGTAGTTTGTCTTGATCCTTCTCTACTCGCTGTAGGTCAGCTTCCAGTCGGTGATTTTCATAGCTCTCTCTCTTATTTTCTTTGTCTTCTCCCAGACTGTTCTGAAAACTTGCGCAATCCTCGCATTGGTCCTTTTTTGGCTTAAAGAACGATAGTTTAAATGTTTTGAATATTTTCCGGTAGGTCGTATAGTTGGCGTACGGCGCTCCTTCAGCCTTCTTCTCGGTCACATAGTCTCGGTGAATGTCAGAGAGAGACTTGCTGCCGTCAATGTACTGACGGCTGGTAGACGAACGGCAGTAATGGCTCTCTATCCTAGGAATGGTGGCAATGTGCTGTTCTATCCCCTTTCGAAAAGCTTCAACTATATTCTTATGGCTTTGGTGCTTCCCCCGGAGATCTTCTCCAAGGATGCCGGTAGTTTTAGATATTTTTTCTTTTACCGTTTTTATCATTCTGTCTGAAATACTCAAAGTGCCCATGAAAAATTGTTTGCAGACTTTAGTGTTACTTCCACTGTGCATGAAATGGTATGCCCGATTCGGGTTTCGAACTTTTTCCCTCTTTCGCTCTCCTACAAGCACCACTCGCTGGGCAGGGAGGACGTCAGTCATGTTCTGTGCAATAAATCCTCTTTGGCTTTCCAGGCTTCCCAAGGCCCAGAATTCAGTGAAGATTTTCTTCCTGTCTTCTTCTGTAAATTTTGTGGAACACCTTAACTTGCATCTCGTATTACAAGGAGGCTGCATTGATTTCTCTTTTTGGACTTTTTTTGAAGCAGTCAAATACTCTCTTCCAGAATTTCGTAAAACTTTTGCTAAAGCTCTCTTGTTAACACGAGTTTCCCTCTTGGGCGGCTGATTTTTTGTATTTTCGGTCTCATTTCTATCATTTACCCCAGATTTGATGTTAGTTCCTTCCGTTGTCTCAGCTTCATGTTCTGAAAGTGAAGACGAAACGTGAAAGTCGGGATCAAGGAAACTATCGTCTGATACAGCGTATGGATCATGTTCCTCATCTGAAAAGTCGTCAGAGTTTTCATTTTTTTCCGGCGTAGGGTTTGGCTTCAGACTAGCGTCATCTACCACAGCGGAATTATCCTCGATACTGTCGTGCTCCACCGCAGCACAGCTTTCCACACAACAGGCATTTACTTCCGCATGCTTGTCAGTCTCAGTAGTTGCAATTTTCATCATCAAGACTCCCTGAGTCTCAAAATCTTCAGTTCCTCCTGTTGCCACATTGGTCAGTTCTGTCCATGACATTGCATTCTCGCAAGAGGTTGCTGTCGCCGGAACCTGTTCACAGGTCTCATCTATTACCACAGCGGAATTATCCTCGATACTGTCGTGCTCCACCGCAGCACAGCTTTCCACACAACAGGCATTTACTTCCGCATGCTTGTCAGTCTCAGTAGTTGCAATTTTCATCATCAAGACTCCCTGAGTCTCAAAATCTTCAGTTCCTCCTGTTGCCACATTGGTCAGTTCTGTCCATGACATTGCATTCTCGCAAGAGGTTGCTGTCGCCGGAACCTGTTCACAGGTCTCTGGAAGCGCATTCATCCAGTTGACGAAAGCAGTACCTAATGCTGAAAATAAAAGGACACTTTATAGATCCCGTGACATAAAAATTCCTATGTTCCCCTTTCTCACAACAAACTGTAGGTACCTACATTCAGGGCCGTCGAGAGCTTTGACAGACCTAAATTATTTAGTGACTGCTACTGACCTGTTGGAAGACAGCCATGGCTGCGATTATTTTCGGGCAGGTCGACATCATCATCTCCTCCATCAGCTCGCGATTGCTGTCGAAGCGACTCTTTGGGTTCGTTATCGCCATTATCATCGCCTTCCAAAGCACTCCATACTTCTCGCAGATTTGAGGGCCCAGCATTATTGTGGGCAATCGCTTTTTGTTTCGACAATTTTAGAATTAGATCTCCACGTCTTTTCATCTCTAGAAGCCTAAAAAGGGTAATTACAATAATAATAATTAATACCTGAGGTTTTTAGAAAAAGCAATCACCCATTTATTATTATTTTTATTGTTTTGCTAACCTTTATTACTGTGGTTAAGTTCAGAAAAACCGGGAAAATAGGCAATGTTTTTCAACTAATACTGGCCTACTTTCATTTAAGTCATTACAGTTTGTTAGAAAACTAAACGAAGAGCCGTAAATTTGGGAGAACAATGAAGTAAGGTCAGATAATGCACCACATGATTTAAAAACGCAAGAATTCGAACACAAGATTTGTACTGAACACTGACCGATCTGAAGATAAGCCTGTTTTGCTTTAAAAAATAATGCTTTATTCGAAGCGAACAAAAAAGGCAGATAGTGCTAAAAGTAGTTAATTCGTTATTGCCTTATAAAAACGAACAAAAAAACAACAACTTTTAGACTTATCTTAAGATAATTCATTCTACTTACCAATAAGGAGAACCTCCTTCGCCGACACCTACAACAACACTAAGATAGGCCACTGTTGCTTCAATGAACCTGGCGGTTCTCGCCTAAATTCATACTGGCGTGAGCGCCATCTGTGGGTTATTTATGGAGATAGAAATAAGCCGGTTTGTGTGTTAAAAAGAGAAAAAAAAATCATAAAATTCGATGTAATAAAAAAAAAATCGATTTTTTTGAGATAAGCCAGTATAACTTTAAAGCGACGGTATGTTCTTCGCAGTATTCACTGAGCCAGGTAGGCCAGTATGAATGTTAACATATACACGTTAGGACAGCCATACTGTTTATTTTTGAGTTCTCATGGAGTTGTGGAGTCAGGTAAGGCAGTATGATTGTTGACAACCACTTTATAATAGCCACCTTACCTACGCCTTTAGGGTGTAGGGGTGGGGCAGACAAGATCGGGAGAGCAAGAAATTTTAATGGGTCTGACAATGGCATCACTGGACTTCCTTGCACTTTTTACGTTTACATCGATGCTTTCTATATTCATGCATTTTGGACAATTGCTGGGCTCAACAGGCTCAAACCCTCTTCGAGTAAGTGTCCAGCCACAACCTCTGTTATATAATCGTTAACATTATTTAAAAACTCCTTGTTTGGACTTGATCTAGATCACTTGAAATCTAGAACTTGAAATTTTACACGATGGCGTTACTTTCTTAGTCGAAATCGTCGAAAATTAAGGCGCCCCTTCAAATTCCAAGGACTTATGTCGCTGAAAAAGCGAAAAAATATCTAATCGTCGAGATGGCTCACTCTCCCTGCTTATATTGAATCAGTCGTCACTCCAGCGGTGCAGTCATGTGAAACTCCTAAAAAAAATCTGCGGCAAAAATTGTGGTTGGGTTGCACGCTCTGATGAAAACATCCCCTGCTTTCAAGCTGAGTGACGTTGAAAGAAATGGGTTTCTTGCTTTTGTTTCTCAAGGAAATGTTCCTGACATTAATTATCAAGTCGTTGGATTCATTTATTATCGTGGGGAAGCAAAGGCTAATGGTATAGGAATGCGGCGAGTTAGTTTTATATCCCGAGTTTCCTTTTATCGCTCTTTTTCTTTTCCCTTACCGGATGCTCTAGAGTCTAGAATATGGAACACCCTCAAAGACACTACAGCCCTAGAAAGAACCAGGACCTGGTGGGTATCCTACCCACCCTATCGTGACATTCGTGACTGTACACAAGGAGATAATTCGGTCAAACCGCTCTCGACCCTCTAGTTTTTCCCAGGTCGGTGAAGCACCCATCAGGGGAATGACTGTGCCCAGAGCCTGGTGAGTTATTGGGTCAAAGCTTGGTAGGTGGCCATCGATTAAGGGAAATTTGGGTACAGAATTTTCTTTGGAAGGTTCCTCTATTCCTTTAAAAAAATGTCACTTGTGGAAGTGACCATGGCGGGTAGTATACTGTATTACCGTTACTGCGCGAACACCCCCTCGGGTCCTGCGCTTATTCAAAAAAAAAAAAAAAAAAAAAAAAAAATACCGTTACTGTATTACCTCTAACTTTGCCACCTTTCTCTGGGTTCTTGTCGTCCCCATTACTGCGAATCTTCTCTGAAATTTTACAGTTGGTTCTTTCGTTTTATGGCTAACTTCTATTTTATTGGCTGTTTTATTGTTATGAACAGTTTACCAACAGGGTAGGTCTGTTTGCAGCAGTTTCTTCCGGTTATTTGACCAAAACTAATTGAAATATATTTTAAAGGAGTCAAGAAGGATTTTTACAATATAAGTTTCAGTATTTTTTGGAAGCTACGTCCGTTATTTCGAAAAATTTGCCTAGGGCGAAAAAGTCGCGTCTATTTATCAGTTTGCAGCAAGGTACCAAATCTCTGGTAGGTACCATACATTTGTCGCTTTGTGAAGCTAATATTCTGGCAATCCATCCAATAACTTGCTTAGATTTTCAACCCAAATATTTCGTATTTTCTATTTTGTGAAGGGTGGCAAAAAATGCAATAATCATCATGCTAATTCGGACATTTATTGCGTAGGTACAAAAATAGCGAAAAATTAGGAGCACATGCTAACTAGTAGGCAAAATTTATTTTGTATTGTTTAAAGTTCCCGATTCATTCCTTTTCTTTTTTTTTCTGGGAAACGATAGAGTAAGTAATGTTGAGTGAGCTAATCTTTAAGAATTGTTGATTCGTTGATACTCGTATAGTCGCACATTTTCCGGCTGGTTAGAATTCTACTCAGCATTTTTCTTGTCCCCTTTGAGGAGCCTTGGTATCTTGGTAACCCGGAAAGGAATTGATTAACGGCCAAAAGTCTCTCCAAAGTATCTCCCCCCACTCTGCCATTCCAACCCCTGGACAATGAAGGGAAAAGGTCGCGAGCTGGTCTTGGCACGCTCCCCAAACCTGGCTGGGTAGAGATTCTGGACATCCTCCCCCCCTATCGAGAATGTTTGTTGTGGTCCCGTGTCGTGTACTTAGTGGTCTCGAATCCTCTGTCTCTCTTTCACCATTTTCCTTGATTACATGGGTATTTCCTTGACATTTGTTTTTTAATTAAACTTTCTTTCAGAAAGTAATTTGTACGAAATTCTTTAAACAATTAACTGAGAAATGACGATATACGTATCTTCTATTTCTACCAATATAGTAGGTATTGTATACCCCCAGATGGTATGGGTACTTACCATCTTTCCTCCTTGGTTGGCAACTTCCTGAAATTTTCCTCACATCTCTGAGTGGTAATTTTTTTTATACGCCATCTTTAGATTTTCGTCAAAAATTATATTTTTGTAATTTTTTAAAATTGTTAAATTTCTGTGGAATTAATTTAAATTTAATAATATACGAAGTTAGAACGCTACCTATAGTCTCACAAAACTAAAAGTTCAGAACTGAGGAAGAAAAAAAACTCAAGACAAAATTGCTTCATGTTTTCTTTGATTTGTGCAAAATAGTAACTGTTGTTTCGTTTCACAATTTGTGATAATGTGATTTCAGGGTGCAGAATGCAAAGTCTACGCTCGGAGGTGGGTGATGCTCGCCATCTTCGTCATCTACTCGACGTCAAACGCTCTGCAATGGATCCAGTACTCCATAATCACAAACGTGGTGATGGAGTACTACGAGGTGTCGCTGGAATGGGTCAACTGGACATCCATGATTTACATGATCACCTACATTCCTCTTATCTTCCCCGCCTCTTGGATTCTTGATAAATGGGTAAGTTTCATCCAGTAAAATTACTGGCTACACAGACAGTAGCACACCGTGTCCTTTTTCCAGTATTTACTTAGAGCAGACACGTTTTCACTATTAAGAATTTAGAATAAGTCGATGACGTCATATGCAATTCCCTGGATTAGCGGCCATTCCTTTTTGAGTATTCGCTCTCCTTTGTTAATTTGCAAACGACCGTGGTCAGTTGACCGTGAAGAAGTAGATAAGTTAGGTAGTAACAGGATTTCTGATTTTATAAAGGGGGGATACAGAAGAGAGCAGATTAGAGGGAAGGAAATAAAAAGGATAAAAAGCTCTCGTAATGGATAAATGAAGTGAGACGAAAGAATCGTGCTGGAAGAGAGGGAGATGTTGCGCTGAGCGTCTCAACAGTCAAACATTCAGAGTCTATGGAGGAGGAACGGAAAGGACCAGCTTGCGAAAAGCGATCGCGCTCTGAATCTAGATTCGTTTCTTTTCAGCAGTGCTATCTCATTTTTCAGTGTGTGCTGCATTTTAATGACTTCAAAATTAAATTTTGGGCCTCTGTTTGGTGAACGCTCGGAAATGGCCCTTTCACAGTTCTTCTTAATATTTTCTTTCGTAAGGAGGGGGGAATAACATTAAAACAAACAATTAATTACATACACATGCATGTAGGTTGTAGACATATATCTAGGTCTTCAGGGTTCGGGGGTAAAATAAAATTCAAAATAAAGTAGACAAGTTGAAGCTTTTTGAAGTTCGTAGTGTATTTCACTCAGTTTTAAAGTGATAGTTGTAATAAATGCAGTCTCGACCCTTCCCACCCCTCAACTGTCACTTTCAAAAAATATCAAAAAATAACTTAACTTGGACTGGGGTGTCTTTTAGGGCAAAATGGTATAATATGGATTAGCGCGCAGCATGTTTTATATGGGAATGAAAGAGACTCCTGGACGTGTAGATGTTCAGGTGTGAGCTGCCAGAGTGATGAATTGGCCTTCTCTGCTCTAATTCTGTGCTGGTTCCTCGTAGTCCGGAACCTAGTTAACTATACGAGTTCATTCTCAATCTTGGATAAGCTGATTTTAACGTAGGTATAGTACTCTAGTACCCCTTGAACATAAAAAATAAATGGTCCCACGATGGTCACATATTATGAGTTTCTCGGATTTACAGCGAGAATGAATTCTCTAGGAAGGTACCACATACTTCTTGCGGTGTTGGTAAGCTGAATGGCTTCCTTTACTCAGTTTACTCTATAGTGCAGGAGTTGCGGAGTATGTACGAAAAGTTTTCAAATCCTCACCTACCTGGCAGGAATTTCTTTCAATGATTCATTTCAGTGATAGATTTCATCCGTTTTATTTATCAGCTGCTTACGTTATATTTTTTCCGAAGGGTTAACGACTCCATCAGGAATCTCGTTGGGAATCATTGGAAATTTTATTGAAATATCAGGGAATCTTGGAATTTTTTGGAGTGGTTACCCCTTTGGGGTTTATCTTTCTATGAATATCGTTGAGAATCTTTCGAAATCTTTATGGAATCTCAAGGAATCTCTGGAGTGGTTAGCCCCTCGATTTTTTCAAAAGTTCTTCGAAATATCCCTGCATCAGGAGTGCAGACTAGCGTATAAATAATTTCATTGAAATCGGTTGAACGTTGCCACCAATATACTGTACTTGATTACCACAGTGCCATAGTGGGGTTGCACTTTAATAGATACAATAGTGGGGACTGAGGACTGGCGATAAATGACTTTTGTGTTCACAACTAGAACGCTGTGACACAGTTATTAGAGGAAGCTTCTGCCGTTGCAATACTAGGATTTCTTTACTTTTATCAGAGCATCTCAGTCATTCCAATAACAATTACGTGATCGACTTATTTGTACTTTAACCTCTCGTTTCATATCTGTTTTACTTTTCGTTATCGTCCGTTGCCTAATGTTGTCTTATTTCTTTATCGTCAATAGCTGTATGTCCTGTATGCTGTGACTCATTGGAGGTGATTCTTAGGATTTAAAAGCCAATGATAAACAATTAGGACTATAAGCATCATTGACGATCATTCATTGACTAAAACGAACTTTCACCGGCCACAGACAGCGGCTTCTTCATTTTGCAATTATTTTTTATTATTTACAATACATAATTTAAACCGAACCCCCATTTCTCACATTACGAGTAGGTAAAAACTAAAAATTCATGTCCTTCATTTTATGTGTCAAGTTCGCAATTGCCTTCCCTCAATTTTAGATTGGGGGCAGCATTTGCATACTGTTGAACATTGAGCAGTCTGAAGTATGAGAAGTCGTTAGGGACCGGGGGTTGCGACATGTGAGTAGGAGCGGGAAACGAGGACATGCATCATGCGACGTGACGGGGCGAGCTGAGCGGGAGGCGGGTGGCGGGTGGCGGGGCGGCAAGGCGGTAGCTGGCCGGAGAGAGCCGCGCGGGTGGCGGCAGCAGGCCGGAAACTTGGCAGTTCCCGCCACCCGCGCAGGTACAGCATATCCTATAGGGATGTAGACTCCAAAGAAAAACTTTTGTCACTTTGTTGACAGAAGCAAATGTCCCGGAAGTATTCCATCCGTACTTAATGTTGGCAGATGTAAAATAATTTTTTATCCAACCTACCAAACACAATTTATGAGCAGGAGAAAAAGTGTAGGGTTGCTTAGCTTTGCTTTTTCTTACTGCATGGCAAGACTTTCGTGTACGGACATGCCATGATACTGGATGGATTTCCCACTGTACTACGGAACAAATTCTAAGTATACCTAAACGGAAATAGGAATCGGAAATAAGTGTCAAAATTTGAATTTCGTGGTTGTAATCGTGGTTCAAAAATAAACTTGCTTTCATACCTACCGAGGGGTTGACCACTCCTGAGATTCCCATGATTTCCTGAGATTCCTAGTGATTCCATGAAGATTTCCAATGATTCCTGAGATTTCTCAAAGATTTCCAATGATTCCTGAGATTTCTCAAAGATTTCCAATGATTCCAGAGATTCCTCAAAGATTTCCAATGATTCCTGAGATTCCTTAAAGATTTCCAAGATTTCTGAGATTTCATAAAGATTCCTGCAAGATTTTCATGATTTTTACATGATTCTCAAGATTTCCGAGATTTTCACAGACTAATGAGATTTCCTCTCAACTGGTAGGACTTAGATTTTCTCCCATGTATCCCATGTCAAAGGTCCTAGAAATCTGCGTTTTTCTCTCACCGAGTACGCTGGGACGCAGTCTGGTAGTAACTTCCTATTGAACCAATAATGAAGTAGGACAAGTATGAAAAAATTCCTATCCGCAGCCCCGAAAGGCGTAGCGATTTCGAAGATTACTTCCATCCACTAAAAGCAGTTTAAAATCATTTTGAATGACGGTTAAGAAGACTTTCACTTGATCCCGATGCATTTCCTCTAATAACAACGGAGGAACTGAGATTTAAAATTTCACCCCCCCCCCCCCCCCCCCCCCCGACAGAAAATGAAAGTGATTTTACAAAACAAAAATTCAGTCAAAAGTTATAGATACTATTAATAGAAACTCATAGGAAAAAGAATAAACTGAATATCTCACCAAATAAGTGAGTTATGGCGTTTTGAAAATTCAACCCCCCACCCCTTGCCTAAACGGCGCGTCGGACAAAAAACTTTTTCAGACAAAACTTGTAGGTAATATTAAGGCAAATTCATTACAAGAAGAAAAAACTCTGTAACACTCCTACGACACAAGTTATGATTTTTTTTTCGCCAACCCCTGTTTTTCTACCCTCGCAATCAACCATTAAGGGTGGGATCGAAAAATGTCACAAAGAAAAGTCGTAGGTAGTACTGTTAGACAACCCTCAGAAAAAACCAACTTTCATTAGTTGCATTATTAAGGGAGTTATGGCCAATAAACCAGTTTTCCCCCCATTTCGCCCTCCTTCGTCCGATTTCCCTCTTTATCGAACTCGACCGAGATTTTAGCCCCTATATTTTATTAATTACTCAAAACCAATTTTTTTTTCCAAAATACGGCTCCTAGCGTGTTCACAATAAAGTCAAATATATAGGTATAAACTTTTGAGCTGGTGGTGGTTTTGGGATCCAGGGGTCATGAAACGAAGAACTGTGAAGAAATTTTTCAAAAGTGAGACTACCGGTACGACTATAATAAGTAGGTAGATTTTTCTTCGAAATCTACTTAAAAGTGTAATAAATATTTATGTTTTATGTTTTGATCGAACTAAAAATAATGACATATTCCAGAACATTCACAAGTAAGTGGAGCTTATCGGTATTATCTGTACAGTGGTACTTTTTTACCATAATTCAGGCAAGTCCTACTCTAATCCATATCAGTAAGTCCCAGTAAAGATTCTTATATTCAACTTCACATACATTTATTCTTCATTTCTCCAGACTTTTATCATAAAATAAATTTTTTCCGTGACTGTTTCGAAAATGTAACCTCGTCAAACTTCACTTCGACAGGTAGGAATGCCTAGAATACAATCCAAAAAGTAAACAATATAAATGTTTCTATTTACAAGATTCCAATGATTCCCGTAAGATTGCTAATGATTTCTAAGATTCTCGTATGATTTCTTAAGATTTCAAAGATTCTCGTATGATTTCTAAAGATTTCAAAGATTTTCGTGAGATTTCTAATGATTTCAAAGATTTCTGTAGGATTTCTAAAAAAATTCAAGATTTTTATAAGATTTCTAATGATTTCCTGAGATTCCCTACGAGATTTCTGGAGTGGTCAACCCCTCGATACCTACTATTGATTTGATAGAAAGAGGAGCCTCGTTAGTCCCTTTTCAGCAAATAAATAACAGGATTCATTACAGCGGCTGCGGGGCTATAACGGCTCTCCGCGGCTTTCTCGTCGAAAAAATGATTTGCGAAGCTAAAGCTCGAAACGAGCCTGTCGGCTGTCGCAGCCGCCTGCAATGTTTGACAGTTATCGCAGGATTTCCCTTAATCCCCCCATATCCAGCTGTGCTTAATTTACATACATGACGTGTCCGAACTCGTACCATTTAGATTAAACTCGTACCAACTAATATTTCCCCCAAATCACTTGGAAAGTTTTGCGATAATTACAAGCTGAAACAGCTGAAATTCACCGCCAGTGGGGTGGATGCCAAGTCTACGAGTGACTTATTTTTATGCTTGTATAGATTATTATGACAAATTTAATGAGTTTATCGAATTTTTCATTAAATCGATATCACTTTCACGCAGTCTAGGAAAGTAAGAAGCTGAGTGATTCTTGCACTGCCCCTTAGATGACCTGCTCATCACAAGTTAAGTGATTAACTTTGTTGACAGAAGCAAATGTCCCGGAAGTATTCCATCCGTATACTTAATGTTGGCAGATGTAAAATAATTTTATTAAGTGTTTCAAAATGATTTGACTTTTAAGCGATATAAAAGGGATAAGGTGAAAGTGGCGAGTGCCACCTCGGTCCAATTTCCTTGCTCTGGCTTGTGTTAGGGGTATGGGGGCGGTTCGGGGTGTTTGCGGGAGATAGGGACTATTATGACCGCCCTATACTTGGTTATTTTGCGAAGTTGAAGGCGCTATCTATAGGGTTCTCGACAGCCAAGTGTCCTCGTATGTGCAAAATGAAACATAGCTGAGCTGGCTCATCGATTTCTTCCCCACCGCTCTCTCTTGAATAGCCACGAAAAATTGCGTTCGTTACTTTTTATTATGTTCTTCTGCATTACTTTGGTAATGATGATGGTATTTTTTATGTTCTGCTTTCTCCCAAAACCTACCCAAGCAACTTCTCCTTCTCCTTCCTACTTCAAAGTTTTCCAAAAGGTGTGAGCAGTTTTGTTTGGAATTTTGATCTCTGTAAATATCCGTATCATTTAATAATGGTGTGAGTGTAACATGAGTTACTTTAGTTTTAGTTTGAATCGTTATCCAACCCGTATATACTTTTTCCCTCCCGTAAAACTCTGAGTCAGTGAATAAGTTGGACTTTCAGAGAGAGGCTGTTGTCTTTGCCGCGTAATTGCGAGTTCTCTAAAAGAAGGCTCCAAGAAGGGAATGCTTATTGTGGTTGCAGGTTCGGAAACCCATAATAGTGCCCCTTAGGGCCCAAAGCGGTGAGCCAGCTTTCATTGTCTATTTTCATTTTGTGGTGCAGCCTGCCCCTGCTTCTCCAGGTACACTTCAGCAGACTGTACGGGAAGTCTCTCAGGTCATATTTGAAATTGGATGTGGGTATAGCTTCGCTCACCGCAGAGTTTCAATCGTGATATTGGGTAGTGCCATAATGAGTATCGCCCTCCTTCTCACACTGCTTGCTCTCTTATCAAAGATCTCCAAAAATCTACCACATTTTCTGGGAGCTAGAACAGTTTTTAATAAAATGGTTTCAGTTGGAGCTCGTATGCGTCGTTATTCTCTAGAAATGGCAAATATGTAATTTGTGGGAAGGGATTGGGTATTGTGGCGGTACTGGCGAGAGGGGGGGGGGGGGGGGGTAATGGCTTTCATTATTCTGATGACCTGTAGGGGGCCGATTAATTCCAAGCAGAGCACAGGCCGGGATGGTTGAGTGGGGGCGCTGGAGTCAGGTTAAATTGTATGGAACCTGAAAGGCTTGAAAATCGCTGACTCCCCAGCTCAGCAGCCCTTCCCTCCCCTCAGCGACAGTCAACCTTGCTTAATTAGCACCATTAATGTATTCTATCATCATGGGTAGGTGCCTACGTATTTTCGTTTATAGAGCTATTGATTTTGTGTCAGTTGCTCTATTTGCCAATATTGTAGATTAATTATTATACCCAACTTGATTAATATTGCTTTTATCGGATGGATTCTGGATAACTATTTTGTCCCTATACTGAGTTGCCTATTGTGGGTCAGGTCTTTTCCAGGACTTAACGTTCATCGAGATGGAAAAAACAATGTCACGCAGATTCCGTTCTGTGATCAGTTTTCTTTTTAAAGATTAATAAGGCTCAGTACAACGTTTCGCTTATGGAATTTAACCTCAGAGTTAGGTTACCTATTCCGTTCAATTTCGCCGTTACCCTAAAAAATATTGTTATAGTCTTCTGCTTTTTCGGTTAAAAAAAGTTTATGCCAAGAAAGTTTTTGTTATTTGTGGTTGGATTTCGAAACTCCTGCAACACTTGTCAAAGGTCCAGTGGGATGGAGGATGAATAACCGAATTAGTTTGGGAGATGACCTGCCCCAGGAAAAGCTTCGGAAATCACCTCGTTAATTTCCCAACTTAGATTTATCAATCTGAAGAGTTGAGGAAGCTTATTGAAGTTATCAATGACCACTAAGAGAAAGTTGGAGTGTTCCGCCACTTTGAGGTTGTTTCCCGTACTGCTCAGTCGCGATGTTGGTATTCCGAAGGTTTTCTGCAATTTTGATGTGGTCGCAAAGGCCAGGTTTTTTTTACTTCGGCACTTGTTAGGTACCTTTCCAAAATGTTGTAAAATTTCTTTTAAATTAATAGCTAAAGTATTGACTTACCTACAAAAAAAAAATTAATAGCCTACAGTACAGTACAGTACAGTACAGTAACCTACAGTATCCTAAGATAACGAGCAGAATGGCAAAAGACCCATTCGCCTTTATTACTTGATTATAGGTTTACCGGTAGGTTTTCCTTATTCTAGAACCAAGTACAAAAAAATACTTTTTCACTATCCAACCAGATTTGCCGTAGCTCCTAGAGTCCATTAACGGACTAAATCAACCCTTTGTCACTGATAAGAGTGATAAGAGGTTTTCGTTGACCTATTTTCCAAATGGAGCCAGGAAGGGAGGGACTAATAATCTTTGACTGGGGGTTGGAATAGATGACTTTGAGAGCTATGGTGTGAATCGAGCTATGCCTGTGTCTTATGTACCTATATTGGAATTGTAAGGTTATGATCGGAAAATCTAATGAACCGTTACATAATGGGTTTCCCATGCGGCAGTGTCGCTTGTGATCTATTCATTCTATCGTGCATCGTGGGGAAGACCACATCATCTGGAAAATTATAAGGCTGCATGCGTCATTTTGCCAACATTATGATATTCATGGTGTCGTATGTATATATACCACCATGTTACTTCAGTGGCAGATAAGCAATCCATGCCATGAAAGAATCGTTTTTCATTTTGTCCTAAACCTAGGAACATCACTTGTACCATGCCATTTTTGAAGCATCTAATTTTTTTCTTCTTCTTTTTGCTCTCTATAGGTTTGGAATTCAACCGACTAATAATTTATGATATATTTTTTATTTATAGTTATTCCCTTTTGTAACTGAATTTTGACTACTTTTTGCCCCTTTTTTAGGGGCTGCGAGTGGCTTGCGTGATAGGCTCTGCCGGCACATGTTTGGGAGCTTGGGTGAAAGTTATGTCAGTTGGTCGGGACCTTTTCTACGTGGCGTTCATTGGACAGACCATCGTGGCCTGCTCACAAGTCTTCGTACTGAGCGTGCCTGCTCGCCTGGCCGCCGTTTGGTTTGGACCGGACCAGGTGTCGTCCGCATGCTCCATCGGGGTGTTTGGAAACCAGGTATGTACACTCTTTATCTGATGTAGAAGGTAGAACACAGGAGTATACATATAACGAGGTCTGGGGTTCGAATGCCGGTGCCAGCAAATTTGCCAGTCACCTGAACGAAAGTGGCCGAGGTAGGGAACCTTTATTTCACAGCTTTTCTCACCTCTAAAGCAGAAATTACAAATTGATGTACACTGTGATATTTGTGTGATTTTAAGTTGTCGTAGGTTTGAAAATGATTTGTATGGAAGTAAACGATAGTTCGCCAGTTGAGGCTGCTGGAAACTATATCGACTTTTCTCTGGTGTTTGTCATACTTTATCTTGAAATCTTTGAAAGACACCCGAAAATATAGGATAGACTTGCAAGTGAAACCACATGTATGTTATCTTAAGCTTAAGTCATAAACTGGACACTAAAAAAATTTGAGAGAAAAGCCAGATAGTTTATCTTGATAACATTACGTTAAATTTACTTGCCCCCAAAAAGAGGGAAAATATATTCATATTCATACTGCTTGCTAATGCAGTGCAGCAAAAACGTTAAGTACCTACCTCGAGCTTATTCGCCCGAACCACAAGGGGAGAAGGGGAGATTTTGCTGGTTGGAGGAAAAAGATGAGTTATTTTGCATTTTAGTGAAAGCTCGTAAATAACAGGATCCGAATGTCGAGAGGTTTTGTATTTCGCCCCGATCTCCTTTCACACTACAAAGTCAGGTTTTCCATTTTCTCTTAAATTCTCTCGCATTGCTGTGCTGTTGGATTCTGAACATTGTGCTAGAAAAATTAAACATCGACCACCAGGAAGGGTGGAAGCAGGAACGTAACTCTATCATGTGCGATTACTCATTTGTGATTAGTCTGATGAACTTGGCACGGGTTTGCGTCGGAGCCTGGCTTGGCTCCAGCCGTCGCCAGACTTTCATTTTTACTTTATTTTAGGGGAAGTTGGGAAATGAAAAACTGAAGTTTTCTTGTAATATTTGGTATTCCCTGAGCTGAAAGGCTCTGAAGCGATGAAGACATTTCTAGGAGAGATGGCTTGTCCAGACCAGCAGACCAGCTCACATTTTGCGGTGAGATGTTCTTTTCTTTTCTTCCCTTCCATTCCTTCCTTCGTCTCAACAGCATTTCTCATCTAGAGTTGTTCCTGTCATGGCTATCGCACTGAGAAGTCTACAGCACAGTAACCATATTATTCTCAACATTGTTTTGGTATGTTTTGGTATGTCTTCTGTGTAGTCGCGTGTTTTCACGCTTCTGTTTGGTCTTTTCATTGATTTTATCTCCTTTCAATTTATTGTAATGATATTACGGTAATGGTGTGATTTTCTGTTTTCTTTTTAATTTTATGAAGGTGGTAGGTACAACTCTAAAGCTGGCTTTAGCTAATTTCGGAATGGAATTTACCCGAAGTTTTTCTGTAAGGTTGCAAGGTTGCCATGGGTTGCTAGGGAAATAAAATTCCGACTTTATTTACCTTAGCAACGCATGGCAACCTTGTTTAGCTTACAGAAAAAAATTCGGGTACATTCCATTCCGAAATTAGCTAAATCCAGCCTAACTGTTCGATAAATTCATGAATAGATTATGCAAACTATAGTAAGCCAAGTACCGAGATAAGTCTTAGCTCTAAAGCCCAATATTCTGACCCCTGCAGCGGCAGCGTGGAAGCCTCTCAAAATTAACTCATATTTCATCCATAATAAGTAACTGTCGACTGCTGAGTTTTTAATACTTTATTCATCGACGTCGACAAAATCCTTTATCAGCATGAAGCCAATGTCTCTTGTTAGTTTTTGGATGACGACGATTAAATGGGCAATCAGTTTCGAAATGAAGGCACTTGTGTGCATGTAATTTTAGTCTGGGTTCATTTATATTCTGTTCAGCGATTAATGAATTGATGAGATATCGGGGTTTTCATTAGAGCTATTGAAATTGAAATCTGCTCATTAACACGACGATAAAGTCAGCAAGTAACAATGTGATCTGTGCTCAACTGGATTCCAGCCAGATGATCCATCTCCTACTTTAACTAAAGGAGAATCCTATTTTAGTTCGTCGCTCGAGATTCTTCTTGCTACTTTTTCTTTCTTTTGTTTTCCGCTTTTAGTCATTTGTCTTCTTGATTTAAATCCACTTTTCAAGTTGGAAGCATCGATTCCATCGCTCCAAACTGTAATGGTAATTAGTCTTGATGCAGTCACCGAACTGTGCTGGAGATTCTTTTTGGTGCCTCCAGGTTCATTTTTCTAAATTTCTTGTTGACAAAATGTTGGGTATCGGAAACAGACAGAACTCTTAGAGTTAGCAACGAACAGCGATTTTACGTAGCTCCAGAAACGACAGCAATGAACCCTAAATCGTATATTTAAGGGTGCGTCCCACCATGCCCAGTTAAAATTAAACTGGAGATTTTGTCCTATGTTTACCATGTTAAATTTAACTTTTAAGTTAAATTTAACATGATAAATCTCCAGTTTAATTTTAACTGGGCATGGTGGGACGCACCCTAAGACTGCTCTTACAAAATTTGATAGCTACGTATCAGTCAATTGCTACAGTTCTTGGATTTGGTATTTACGCGTATTTCGGCTATTTTGGCTAATTCATATAAAGAAACTGACATGAAGTCAAGCTGATCACTCAGATCCCTTCAGGACCCTTCCTCTTTGCTGCGCCTCGCCTGGGCCACGTAAATTTGAGACCCGGGCGAGATCTTGGGGAAATAAAAATATCTCAATTTACCGCGGCTCGGCGAGGTTGCGGCACGAGGCGCGGCTAGGGAGACAGGGTGGTTTCGTCTCCAAGCGCCAGTGCAGCTTCACTTGCAAGCGAAACAACCTACAGAAATTGCAAATCTTGGGAAGTAGCCCAGGCACAAAGCACCTAATTATCGCGAAACAGTGAATGTATTGAACATTACGCTTGAGTGGGAATTCGTTGCGTTGGGCTTATGATGGCTATAAGTTCTATAGTTCGGAAAATGGAGCCATTCGAGAGTGATTAAGCGGGTGGTGGCCATATACTCACAATATCGGAAAGCCATTGTTCTCGCGAGAAATGGGCACATTTTGATCCGGTTCCAACTGCGGAGCTTTCTATTTCGTTTCAAGCAGAAAGTTGCGAATTTATGATGAAAGGTTAGCGTACAAGCGAAGGGAAATGAGGGGGTGGGAGATTCCTTCCACACTTCTGACTCTGCTGTGGAGGAGAGGAGTGGAGCATAACCTTGAACTGTATCCTGTATCCAACTATTACTACTATACCAAAGTTTGTTATCGTAAATCTAACGCTATAACGTTAGATGCTACTACGTTAACCTTTAAAGTTTGTGTTAAGTAACTTAACATCGTTAAGCTTTTACCCAGTTTGGAAGTGTATCTCCCAGTTGTACGAGCTTCTCTTCTTTTGTTTTTTGTTATACATCAACTTCTCTCTCTCTCTCTCTCTCTCTCTCTCTCTCTCTCAGGTGAGGAGACATTTCAACGTGAAAACGGTCCTGCGTCCCAATGGTCAGAGGTATGGTCGTGGCAGGAACAGAACTTTTCCATTTGCGGTATTGGTGTGGCTTGAGTGAGCACCTGTAGAAAATGATCCTACCTTACCCTGCGTCATACTAAAAATAAACCCAAAAATCCTCGCCCGCTTCATGCATCTATAGTTTCGATTGAAAAGTGGCCGGTAGTTTTACGTGATGTTGCCGGCTTTAGCAACATGAAGGCACAATTTTCATGCCTAGGTTTTGCGGTTATTATTCCAGTATCATGAGCTCATCTATCTTGGGCATTAAAGCAGTTTGGAACAAAGACGCAACGTTTTTGTCTCATTCGCTAAATGAAACGAGTGGGAATGACAAAAACATCAGAGTGCGTTGTAAGAAGCCATGAATGAAAACTTGAGTGCGAGAAAAACTGAGAGACACTGGTAACGACTCTTGAAAGGGTCTCTTTGAGTCAGGATGGTTTTGCCTCGTTTTCAGAGCGGGAAAAAGGAAGGGGGCTCTCCGCTGGGTTCGAGAGGGGCGGAGGGGGTGGGGATGACGTGATTGACTGACTTGCTGAGAGACAATAGGACTGTGGAGTGAATATCCAGTGAATATTCCAGGCAGAACTAAATTGCAGCTGAATTCAATTGCAGGCTGTTGACTGGCGTGAGTTATGGCCGGTTCTATGTTGCCTTTCTAGCTAAATGCGGTCGTTTTCCTGCAGTGGTTGGCGCCTGCTGGTTGTCATTGCGGTTTTCTCACATGTCGTTTACGAGCGAGCCTTGGATTGTCTGTACCTACTCGTAAAATAATGATGGAGGCAGGTGCTGCTGTGATGTCCTCACTGCGGTGCCAGCTACTCAACATTTATTTCATCTCGTTTTCCAGTTCCACGGCTCTATTTCATTTTCATATGGGAACATTTCTGTAATTCTCTCTGGTCTGTACGAAAGTACATTCGTTGTGAATATCTTCCGGATTTTAGGTTAAGTGGTCATTTCCCTAGCAGTAGATATTAGGAACTAATTTCATCCTTAGTGAAAGAAACAAAACTAACAAAAACACATTTTTCACCTTTAGCAATAAAGTATCCAATCCAATCTTTTCATTTCTCAGAGTTAAAAAATGGTAAAAAACTCCGTTGTGAGAAAAAATGTATTGTTATTTTCTTCGAACAGCCTGTGCTGTAGAATGTCTCTCCCGGGTCTTTTGTCACGTTCACCTGGTCACCTTGCTTCTCTATCCCCAGACTGTGGTAGTTTGATGAATCAGTATTGTGATGATCTCATAGATGAGGATAAATTGCAGTGCAGCATCATCTCCCTGGCCTCTACCACGGCAATCACTGCCGTCACTCTCGACGAACGGGTAATTTTTCAATTGATGCCGCGCGGTAATCAGTTACCAGGCTCAATCTTGGCCTTCCCATGTCCCTCCCTGACAACGCTAAAGTGAGCTTCCCTTCTCTGAATCGTGTTGAAGGGGGGAATACGACAAAACACAGGAAAATTGAAAATTGTTTTTGAATTTGAATTTTTTTTTTTTTTTTTAATTTCTGTCCTGTTACTTTTTCTTTGTGATTTATTTTTTCTTGTCAGTGTACTCGTAGAAAAGTTATTCAGTATCTTAAAGGGCAAGCATAAACTATCCGAAAAAAGGCCCCGCGATTCGGGGTAATTTTGGCAGCTTCCCAATCCGAAAGAGTAAAATAATAAATAATAATAGCAAGCGGTGGAGGAGAATCTTTCCAGTTCCAAAAAGACCTTTATGGGCAATAAATAGCCGTCACCAGTCCGGGTCCTCTGGAAACTAATCATTTTTCCATTTTCTCTTTTGTTTAATTCAAAAGGTAGAGAGTTTTTCTGTGTGGACTAATAATGTGGTCGGAATTTTGCGAGATTCACCAATAAATTGAACGGCAGTTGTAAATTAGAGAGACAGTCTACCTGACAGACTACGCCTGCCCCTTCCTTGTTAGAGCTGCTTCTGCTGCTTCTATTCTTACATTTAACCTTATAAGCCCTTTGCCAATAAAGGGAGTTCGAACGGCATTTCCTTCCTGAAATCAAGTTCGCTCTCTACCTCTTCCTACTTCCTTCCAAAGTAATTTCAGCTGTCTCTGCTAACCGCGGCATGTTTTAATGGAATGATTTATGTTCGCAGCTGGGGGTCGCCATCGGATTTCTCTTTCCTCCCATGATGGTGAAGAGTCACGTGGACGCGGCACAAATGGGTGCCGACTTCCAGTTCATGTACTACGTCGTCGCTGGAATAACTACTACAATATTCATCACCATTCTTATCGGTTAGAGACATTAAACATTTTTCTATTTGCTAGAGTCCCAGGATGACAGTAAGGGTGAGTCCGATAAGCGTTTGGCCCCTGTTACGTTTAGGTGCAAAGAAAGAGATGTTTCGGAGCTTCCTTACAGCCCAGTTAATCGAACCACAGAGGATCGAACATTGAAGATTTATTTTGTTTTTATGTTATTATGTTCCTAACAAAATTGGAATGGTCCAATTTAATGTTTCCAATCAAACGTGATGTCGATCTTCCAACGCAAAATGTAATGGAATTTCTTATCGTTTATGAACTTGTCTGAGACTTATACTATAGGCAGATGGGATAAAAATTCACAGAATTCTGAGCTACGACTGCTAACCTAACATTTTCCCAACTAGTGCTAGTGCTAGTAAAAATCACTTTTGTGTTTTATCTAACCGAGCTAATATGGAAAATTTTGTCCAGTTTTCCGGGCGTCACCTCCTCTCCCTCCCAGCAATGCGCAGGCCATGCAGCGCGCTGCCGAAAACACGAGTTTCCTGGGGCCTCTGAAGAGGCTGGTCCTCAACTCGGGTTACGTCCTCCTCCTCATCTCCTACGGCATCAACGTCGGCGTCTTCTACGCCATTTCGACTCTCCTCAACCAGGTCGTGCTTGAGTACTTTCCGGTAAGCGTCGTTTTGCACTATTATCCAAGACTGGTGGAGCACAGCACTCTATTTATGGATTTATTTTAACTCTTCTGTACTTCAAAGAGTAGCCTGAGGAAATTTCAGGTACCAAGGAGCTAATTTTTTCCGACTGTTGCGACATTTCTGTTGTTTCCTCAGACGTCTCGTCACTATAAACTTAAGTATGCATGAGTTCAGGCAACAAAAAATCTTCTTACAAGTAACCAAAACAGCACACAGTTTTGAAGAACAGTAACTTATTTCAATTTTGGAAGAAAACAAATGTGATTACGACGGGCCGTTGAAAAGTTTGTTTACGGCTGGCTGGAAAGGAAATAGCGCAAGTCTGGAATTGTTGTCATAATTCATCTTTCCAAGTTTGCGAATTTGTGGAATACATTTCCCATGTGCCCGCATTGGATAAACTTTGTACACAACTCTTGAGGCTGGTGCTCCCACATCGGCTTATCTGCTAGAGTTGTTTATACACTAACACAGCAATTCAAGTTATTTTTTGACATCCGAGGAACCCTTGCTAATCCCACTTCTTTGCATTAATTAAATACGTGTGATTACACCGCATTTTTCTGAGAACAGTGGCACATGTTTCAAAATAATGCAATCTTATAGTGCGTAGGATCTACTATTTCAGTTGAACTTCGTTAAGCAGTGGCGTCAGAATAGTCTTTGTCCTTTCCAGTCAAAGTGTTGGATTTTTTAGTTTTTAAATATAGTATGTTTTTAAACGTCTGAAGCTAGATAACTTAGGTACTGGGACTTAATATTCAAGTGATTTTGTCACTAAAAAAAAAACTGAGTCGAAAATTCCAACAATTTGGTAAACTTCAGTGTTGAAGTGTTTCAGGGTGTGGAAAAAAGAAGTATCTAACTATTACTGTACGATATTAGTATACGCTGCATTGAATTGACATTCATAAATAAATTAAAAGATTAAGGGCCACCATACATTCTCGACGAACTCCGCCAAAACCACTGTGCGAAAGTAAATATTCGACAAAAGTAATGTTTACATTTTAGTACCACCGGAGACTGGTCATTGCGATATCGTATCGGTTGTGTCTACTCTAAAAGCTAAACATAGTGTGCTATTTGAACGCGAAACGAACGAGTGAAAGTAGGACACTATGTTTAGCTTTTACAGGAGAAAAAGTAGAGAAATGGTGTTGCAATTACGAACTTCCGTAAGTGAAATAAAAATTGTCAACATGTAACATGGCGGCGGTAAATATTACAAACATTTATCAAGCTTTTCTACTAAATGTGACGATAAAATCATACTGTTTTAATCCGAAACGTTACAAAAAAATATTTCGCGTGAGGTAGTGTTGTGTTTTCGCGATCTGTCAAAAAAACATGTGGACTGGTAGTTGACTGTTTAAAATCGCTCCTGTGGGCTTATTACTCCATTTCATGCAAAAATACAACACTACCTCACGACAAAGAGTCTCAGGTTTACATCCCCCTATAAACACTTTTCACTCGCCCTGTAACTTCGGAGTAGGGCTTGAAGTACGTAGCATTGCGAACCAAATGGGTGTATTTCCCCTTAATACTATTTACAATAGGGTATTTTAAATGAATTAAGCATTATCTCGAAGCAGCAGGTGACCATTAGTCTTATCTACACTCTACACTCACTGACACGGTTTTGAATTTTCAGTTGCTTCACGACTTGGCTTACTTTATCTGCACTCACCGAATTAATCACTGCACCCCACGTTTTGTTTTGTTTTGGTTGGATAATTTTAGGGTGCAGAAGAAGACGTTGGCCGCATTGGTCTCATGATTGTCGTCGCCGGAATGCTTGGCTCAGTTGTTTGCGGCATTGTCCTCGACAAAACGCACAAGTTCAAGTGAGTCTTATATGCAGGTCTGTGCTGGATTGCTGGATTAAAAAATTCGGAAAAAACACATCCCCAGTGCCCGATAGTAGGAGGACGAAGTTTTTTTGTGAAATTTATCGCCTAGCTCACTTCATTTATCATTCATTCCATGCGATATAGACAAACATAAATGTATGGTCTCCAGTTGAGTTGACCACAGACCACAGAAGCATTATAAATTAATTTTATTTCAGTACAAATCAAATCGAATGAAAAAGGCTACCTATTTTGGTTTTCAAATATTGAAACTCAATACAACTTTATTCGCACCTTTATAGTTGCATACGGGAGCTTTCCGTTAAGTTGCTTTGATATTTTTTCAGAGAAGTGACGTTGGCAGTGTACATTCTATCCCTTGGTGGAATGTTGGTATACTCGTTTACTTTGGGGACCGGACATATCGCAGTTGTCTACCTCACGGCTTTCCTTCTAGGGTAAGTATCTATTCAGAATCACCGATCAACTTTTAGCTTTCTTACGTTAGGTATTCTTGTCAAATTAATTACGGCCTTTCTTTAGTTTCAAATCGTGTGCATTTTCAGGTTTTTCATGACCGGCTATCTACCCGTTGGTTTCGAATTTGCTGCTGAGTTGACGTATCCTGAGCCCGAAGGTACTTCTGCTGGACTTCTCAATGCATCATCGCAGGTTCGAGAATTATCAAGCCACTTTATATACCTACCTGTAGTTTTAGCAGGTGCACTGTCACGGTGACGGCGTAGTGACTTTGCTGCGAGGAATCGCTTAAAAAGACGTTGACATGCGTTTTTATTGCTTTCCAATCCGAACGTACAGTTTCGCCATTATAGCCCGATGACTAGAGACCCTGGATGGACGGAGAGATGAATTTATAAAATTACTTTTCCAACGAGACACTTGTGGCTTTGTAGGATCTCTTGTCAGTGAATGTGCTACACATGCGTTTTGATTTTTGAATAGTTTCCGGGTTTTCACTAAAGTGTTCTTTGTTGTGAAATAGGTGTTCGGCCTACTGTTCACATCATTCTACAGCTACATTCTAACGGACTACGGTGACAAAGTGGCGAACATTTCACTTTGCGTCTCTCTGTTTATCGGGGCCATCCTCACTGCGTGCGTGCGCTCAGACCTACGACGACAAAAAGCAACTGCCAAGCCCGAGTCGCCGACGAAAGACAAATTCTAAGCTGCTTGGGAAACAGTACAAGTAAGATTGAGGACCCACGTTTAGGCGTTGCAGAATCACTTCAAAGCCAGATTCACTTTAATGAAACAATGCACGTGACCCTTAATAGGTTTCCTCCACTAGTACTGCGCTTCAGCCTGTTGTTTTTATGGAACAGTGTATGGATGACTAAATAACTAAGCCTGAAAGTATCGCGATTTACTTGAAGCTTAATTAGGTGAAATTACCAACGTTAAGAAAATATTCAATCTTCAGCCTATTTCAGCAATCCTGTGTTTAACTTCAAAAGAGAAAAACAAAAAATAGGTACATTTTTACCAAAACTCGAAGTCGGTCACTCGACCAAATAGTTCTAGAATCTTTCTTTCTCCAAATGTCATTTTGGAAACAAAATTTTAGTAGGTTCTAAAAATATTTCAAACAGAATGTCACTAGTATGAGTTCAGGGAGGGATAGAAGGAAAGAAAATAGATTCAACCTGCACAAAAGGTTGGTTAGGACATGATTTTTATATTTTTTAAATGAAAGTGTGGAATGCTGAGAAGTAGCCATTTTAGTTTTCTCACTGTAAATTTATTTTCTGTCTTCGAGGGAGAGGGGGGACTGCCGAAATAGGCTGAAATTTGAATGCGGCATGCCTAAATATTGTACATACATTTGCTTAAACTTTTTAGGTCTGTTCTTATTGTAAAAGTTTACAATTCGAATTTCACGACAGATTCAGCTTTGACTTTTATGATGGAGGAAGACGTAAGTCTTCCTTAGATTGGTGTGAGAACAATTGAAAATGTGAATGTGCAGAAATGCGCACAGATAACTTATTGGAGTTGGAGATAACTTTGTAGTTATTACCGTGATTTTTGTTGTTGAATTGGCGCGTTTTATCCTTTTAACAGATTGTTGTTTGAATGTTAAATTTTTTGAATAGGTTTATAGAAAAGTTGGTGAGTAGATTGAATTTCCCCAACAAAGGATTTTCTAGAGTGCCTAAGCTGGCTTTATAGGTATATGCTGTATACCTTCACACTCCTATAAATAGGGGGGAACAACGACTGGTTGTTGAGATCGATGTGATGATCGAAAATAGGCACTCTAAAAGATATGAGGGATGTTGTTTAGGTATGTACCAAGAGATGTTTGAGTAGGCAAAGAACCTACTTGTGAAGGAGACAATAATTTTGTGTACCAATCATTGAAAACAAAAAACTGACAATAAGATACCTACCTACTAGTGTTTTGAAAAGAGATGTTATACCAGAATGCAATTTATTTATTATCTAGTGGGTAAGTGACATAGTTATTATTGTAATAGTTAATGAAGTAGATATTACTTAGATGTTTTTTATAATCCTCGACTTTAGTGATGCTACGCAGAGCAAAAGCTTCACTTGTCATGTGCGGGATTAGCGAAGTCCACAGATACTCCTGTCCTCTGACACTCTCACCTGTAGCTTATGTACCTGTTATATTCAGCCATTTCTTCAGCTTTATGTGCTCTATGCCACTTGACCAGGTGTAAAAAAAAGTGAAACGAAGGTGACCAAAGTAGGAAAGAGATAACGTGGGTACGTCATTGTTTTAGTCATTTACGTGGCATTTTATTGTAATAAGTTTACTTGAAATCTATGGCGTCGAAGTAATTAGAAGTAGACAAGACCATGTTCATGTCTTCTAGCTCCAGCAGTATCTTGGAGAAGGGAGGCTGGCTTACTTGGATAAGAAATGGAAGGGCCTAATTTATAAAACCTTTCCATTAATTTTTGGCTTTTTAGTGGTGGAATGTGGTTTGGCAAACCGTCATCAGAATACTAAAGTGTAATGCGAGGGGGTAACCACTGCAGAGATTCCTTGATTTCCAAAGATTCCCAACGATATTCATAGAAAGATGAACCCCGAAGGGGTAACCACTCCGAAAAATTCCAAGATTCCCTGAGATTTCATAAAGATTTCCAATGATTCCCAACGAGATTCCCAAGGAGTGGTTAACCCCTCGGTGTAATGTGAACTGTAGGCTTTTGAAAAATGAAGTCTTATCCGTGCCTGCCAGTAGTTGCTTCTGGAAAAGTAGCTCTTTTCACTCCTACCAAGGTATAACCTGGTTAAAAAGATTGGTTGAACTCTCCATGTAATGTCCTGTCAAACCTCCCTGATTGCAGATTGTATGACGTCATTTCATGGTCGCAAAACTATAGTTCCACCTAGTAATGTTATGGAATAACAGGAACTCTTTGCATTTAGTTGACGATAGGTGGGTGTGTAACACTAGGTGTTGTGGAACAGCCGAAGCCACTTGCCGTTTTACATAAAGTATCTAGTTGTTGCCCAACGGCTTATATAGGTATAGTAACATTGGTACATTTCCACAATTTTGAAATCGAAATCTTCCATTTCCGACAATAAACATAGACACTCTGTTTGGAAGATAATGGCATTTGAATCTGAATCTAAAGCTTTTATTGCCCTTATATTTAATTGTTTAGCTATTTATAAAAATATAAGAGTTGGGAGGGCTGCCGAACGGAGGGCCCTCAGGGTTTTTCTTGTTAGGGTTACATCGGATATCCTGTAATTATCTATCCGGCATCGGTCATAATGTGGTTGAGATTTCTTTCATAAATATACTCTGGTTCAGCAACAACAATTGTGAGTTGGTAAGTACCCTCTATCGCATCAACTGACGCATCTCCAGCTCACTTCGGAAAATCAGTATCCGCTGCAACCCTAAATATATTTTGTCTACTCAGACCTCAGTTTGTACAAGTAGTTAAAACATAGATTTACTTACCGAATGGTAATTTTTATTGTGTAATTTGGAGCGAATTGTACCGAGATACAACGGCACGTAGTTTAATTTTAAGGATTTCAGACGGGGATGGATAATGTTACTTTCGAAACTTGTAATAATTGCTAATTACAAAGAGCAATCCACCCCTGACTTCAGATATAGGCTGTCCATTTGATTGTTGTTTAGAGAATTATTTCTTACATCTATTGCAAGAAATCCTGCACTTCTTTTTTCAATGTACCTGTGGTATGTGAATGATTCCGGCTAATTCTGTGAAATTCCGTTTGAATTTGAGATTATTTTGAAGGCTGAATCCTACGTACCTAACTGGGTAACATTTGTTGGTACGCAACTGCCCCTCTGCCAGAACATGTTCAGCAAATTTTCAAGGTTACGGTTCTCCGTGACGAAGCCAGTAGATACCTACGCTTAAACACGATTTGATTTTTATTCAGATATGGATAGGCAGTTGCCAGTTAATTTCATTTTTTTCGCTCGATGGGAAAGATTCGAAAGACTCAATCCGCTCTCAAACTCTGCGATGAAAAAAAGCACTACCTTACCTGCGTACTTACTTGTACCCCAAATTCATAGCGATGAGCAATGTTTTGAAGTTTCACTATTGGGACATTTTACAGCGGAAGGGGAAGTGATAAAATCTCAAAAAGTAGCAAGAATCAGATGTACCCACGTCGATGCTTTTCTTGGACAGAAGTTCTCAAACTGGAGTCCGAGTACCCTGGAATCCAAGTGTTCCGATGATTTGAAAGAAATGATATCTTTGTAAATCTTTATTTTTTTTTAAATTTATTATGATAAAATACGAGATGTGTACACCCACTTTTAAAGTACATAATCATCATTTTCGCAGGCGCAATGAGATATTGTAGACACTGCAAACCATCTTTTTAGTTACACAATCACGATAGCGTAGAGAAAGACGTTTGGTGGATTCATATTACAAAATGGTGGGTTTCGCTGTGAACTAGGTTCATAGCAGATAAATTTCCTCCAAAATGGAGATTCGTCAGTCAAAAAGTTTGAGAGCCTCTGTTCCAAGATATTAGTGAGACTACGGTACTCCATGTGTCATTTCGAGTCATTCCGAACAAAGGAAAAGATTAATTCCCACACCCATAATTTTACTTTGTTAGGTTTTAGGTTGATGGGTTTGTTAGATATGTAAGTACCTAATCATCCATCTTTAGATTGAGTACCTGATGGTTTTGAACATGTTTATGCTTCAATTATTTATATTCTGTGATAGAAACCAATTAGCTAGGACCTAAGCAATAAGCATTCCTGTTGTGTTCTTAAGACACCTGCACTATTTTGTTATTTTCTGGCATGAAGTAAAGTTTAAACAAACGTGAAGACTCTTGTGTATTTTTTAATAATTGAAAGGGAAAAAGAATCAACATTTGTAGAACCTAGGAGAAATAAGTCGGATCTCAATTTAATGCCTCACTTTCACCTGCATTGCCGGTGAATTTCCACTGGAATCATATCCACAGTAGGTATTTGTTGTTTGAGAAAGATTCTAATGTAACGAACTCCAAGTTGAACTGCCCTGCGGCATGTCCGTGTTATAGTACCTTGGCAACCAGAAGGGCAGAGTTCCATATGGAAAGTTCGCTCGTTCATCCGTAAACGCTAAGTAGCTCCTGTGCTGGTTGTGCTGGTGCGGAGTCGGGGTTGACGAGGTAGTCAAGGAATTCTACGGGAAGATTTGAAATATTCAAATATATTTTATGCCTCCAATGTACTGTTAACAAACACATCCATTTCAGTATTTTACAAATATTTACAAATACACTCTTTCAGTCTTATTTATAAAAAACGAAAATCTTATTGTAAATTTGCCTCAAATTAAAACAACTAAAATTTCCTAACGTAAAGAATGTGCAATATCTAGAGGCTTTACATGAATAGGCTCAGTGAACAAGAATCACCGTTATGACAAAAATAAATTGACCATTATTATGAACCAGTAGAAAATGATAATCAAGCACAAAGCTGATATTAGCTCTATTTTCTTAGTGATACAACTATCCGCTTCTACGAGTAGGTACGATGCTATCAGAGAGCTTCTTACAGTTAAAAAGGATTTTCCACTGTTTCTAGATTACACTATTAAGACTGACCACACATTTTCTATTTGTTTACTTTTTTCTACCATTTTTTTAAGACAATGTTGGATATTTAAATGCTATGTCCTTTTAACGGCAGAAATTAACCGGTTATGTAGTGATTTTAATATCAAGTGATTTTTTTCAATGAAAAATTTGTCCAAAATAAACCGATCGTAAAATCACCATATTATAGCCAGTTATTTTTAGTCATTATTTCAGAACATTTAAATACCCAATAGTGTCTTCAAAAAATAGTCGGAAAACGTAAACAATAGCGAATGTATACTCCGTCTTAACTGTTTGGCTCATACATCTGCCGTGTCAGAAATACTCATCTCTTAACTTATAAATAGAAGGTATAGATACTAATGTCGGTTCAATGTGTACCTAAAAACGTCTGCGCGTTTCTACCTCAAAGCCATCAAAAAAATCATTTGCCACAATATTCAAAACATCCTCATACAATAAAAATATCTATTCACATGCATAATTACATCTCTATGTTTAAATCTAATTATTACACCATTGATAGGTATTGAAATCCTCAAACTTGCTTTTGTATAAAGCCTACAGTAGCACGTTGGTTTGCCAGCTATCCTATAATGTTGAATTATTAGAAACCAGTAGGTCCTTAATACAGAAAGGAATGTCGGATAAAAATTTAAGAACACAAGTAGTACGACATCCTTTAGCAGGGTGATAGAAATGCCGAACCAGTGGATAGTTAGAAAAAAAAGAACGAGTAATTTAAAAAATTAAACAGCAATAAAACGTGAAGTACCATCTTTTGATTCAACTAACGTCCGTTATCGATAAGTTGAGTAATTGAACGGTTGCTGGAGAAGCGAAAAAAATTGGTCAGCGTGTCAAGAAGTGACGGCAACTTTCCAAATGGAGAAATTCATGGGGAATCAAGGATGGAAGGCCTTTACGTGCCACCCAAAGACTGACGCAGTTCCGATAACATCACCCGGCTTTAGCAGAAATAGATAACATGAGAAAATTTTAAAGTCTTTAGAATATTTTCAAATATTAATATAAGTTTGGCCACCTATCAAAAAAATATTAGATGTCGTCAGTTTTATCCTAATATCTAAAATTCAACCACTTGTGACCAACAATAATTATTTTTCAAATTAAAACTTGCAACGATCATTCACAACTGGCAAGACACTTGATTTCTAAACAAATTAAAAACTTGCAAGTAGAATAATGTAAATAGTTAGGTAATCATAATGGCCATAATAAGATCTAAGTTTTGTACGCGTCCCTACAAGTACAATTAGACATAATTTTTACTCCTAACACTTGTTTACAATGAAAGCATATCCTAGAACCTAGTAAACCTTTGAGATCTTTCAAGACCTTTCATATTATTTGCGCAACATACATCCAGCTTCCTACTACAAAGGCATCCGACACAGTTATGCAGCACTGCTTCATTATCCCATCTCATTAAAGTGGTGTACAGGCTGTGGAAACCCTACCCACATTGTACATTTTATAATTCTGCAAGGCTGAACAAAATCCTCTAGCAAAGTCAGGGGTCCACCCTTGAAGTATTTAGAGAGCATTTGGGCCATATTTAATACTAACTTTCCTACTAAGAACCTCGTCAATACTTGGAATACACAACCATTATTAGATGATGCAACATCCCCGCAGCACTACAACAGTGAGAGTACTTAGATGTTACAATATTACAAGGGCACACGTCTAGTTGGTCTTGGCCTTCGCCAGCCCTAGCACTGCAGACTGGAGCAAGGCAAACAGCGGCTCTACACTCTGCTAGATGTACGTCTTCTTTACTTTCTGTATTGGCTTATTCTCGGCGGATGAATTGGCGTTCTTTCCATTGGCATTCTTCGGTGGCACGTTCAATACCAAATTGATGGCTTTGTTGTTGATGGGCTGGGGCATATCGGCATTCAAACCAGAATCCGTCAACCTAGAAAGTCGAAAGATTCATTTAGCTTCAGTAACAAGGGATATCCTTCCATAGTGTCATCGAGATATTAGTATTTACTAAGAGCCGCTGTTTATTGATAAAGAAAAGCTATTTTGCACTAACTGGTCAAATTTTAAAAAAATTTGCTGAAGCACCATCCTTTTACCTACAGCTAAGCGAACATGCAGAAATGATTCTTGGTAGATAGGCACTAGGAATCATACTGGGGAAGTAGAGTTAGACGAATGTTGCAGCCACAGAGTCACAGTAGGGTAAAAAAGTGAATTAGTTGTTGTCAGGTTTATAAGGCTGGCCTGAGACAAAGTTTAGGAAGGTATTGTTCTGAGTTCAGGGCAGGGCATAATATGTACCTTGCTATGCCTATACTTGTATTCCCAACTGCGCTGTAAATACCTAAGCCATGCGAACCAAATAAGTAGGTAAAAGCCAAATGAAATATGTAATGTTAGCATACCTGTGAAGAACTAGCATTCAAGTAGCAGTTAACTCCAAATCATCCCGAAGCATTCAAATAACAGAACAAGCAACATGTTTTTACAGCTCAAAAACTTGACTTACGTACATAAAGGGAAGTCAAAAAGTTCATGGTCCCACCAAAAAGATAATATCGCCAAGAGCTAATTGATGCTGCACTGATGAGCAGATTTCGAATAGATTTTCAGAGAATTCCCTTAATCCTATTTTAAATCAATATGACATGACATAATAATATGGCGGGTGAAAGCAACCCTTTTTTCGCACCACTTCAACCTGACCCATAGTTAATGCGGAAACATGTCAGCCTAAGCTCTATTACACGTATACAGGTACTTAACATGTATATAAAATATTCGAGTAATACGGTGATTCCCGTTTTTGTGCTGGTTCTGCTATAAAATTCTACAAGCTAAACAACCATTTTTTTTCGCTAAAAAACACAGCGCGATAACTGTTTCACGCACCCTTTTCAAGAATGAGAGTGTTAAGTGGGTGGGTATTCAGGCAGTTCAACATTTTTTATGAGCTGAAGGTAAATTGAAAGAAAATAAATCACCTCCACTAACCACAACCCACACAGTTGAACTGTTCTGAAAAGATGACCATATGACTGAATCAGAGATCTTACTGTATATTTAAAAAAAAAAAAAAAAAAAAAAAATGAAAAAGGGAAAATTAAAATAATTTCCTCCTAACTTAGGTATGGATCAGTATTCAATCTTGTATTTTTAAAGCGAAGACCCCTAAACTAGACTTTGTGTTTAGCCAAACCTGTCTACTCGTCATGCTACCCACTTGCCTTTAAATAAACGTGAGAGCTCTAATTTCGGAGTGGATTACCTGTTGAGCTGGTGGCGCTGGCTGTCAGGAAACCTCGGCATGTCAGAGTAGTCGTCGTGGCGACAGCGGCGGGAAAAAAGAAATCCCCCAACAAAGCCGACAACAAGCGCAGCCAAAACGCTTGTGGCAACCGCTATCCCCAACGTCTCGGCTGTGTAGATCACCAGGGTTTCTTGAGACGCGGACGGTAGTTTAGGACCTGTCAACATTCAGTAAGTGTTCACTATCGTATTACCAGTCAAAACTAGTAAAATACATTACTCACGCACCCATTTCAAACAAGATGCTTGTCAAATGCAACCTCATAAGGTTCAGTGGATTTGAAACTACTGAAGTTTCTGAGACAGTGCTGACCAGTAAACAAGAGCACGGGCAAAAACAAACCGTAGTTTCGCGAGTTTAGAAACGGGGGATAAACTGGCTAGTGAGGGAAAGCGAAAGGCAACTATTTTGAACATAAGTGTGGGTTGCCGTCTTAGAACTGCAGATCGTCTTCACTTGTTCAGTTGTCGCTAAATAACTAGACTTGCTTATCCTCTTGCTATTCGCTGCAATATTTCTGCACCACTTAAACATTATCATATCTGGGAGATAAATTTCTCATAACAAGGAAGAGTAGAAAGATGGTAGGTAGGTACCTTAAAGACCCATCCCATGAACAGCAAATGAATGACAAGACGGAAATAACCCAGCCACCTGATCATGCAAAAAATACAGTTAAGTATTTCTATCCTGATGTTACCAACGCCATTTCAAAACAAAACAGGGGTGATAGTATGTGCGACAGCAGTTGTAATTTCCCGAGTTCTGCACAATATATTGTGCCAAGACCCCCCCCCCCCCCCCCCCCCAAAAAAAGAATACATCGGATGGTGACGCCACTCGAAGGAGCTCTGCGGACTGTAGTTTTACGCCTGTATGCACCTGTGGCACGGAACTACGTAGGCAGTGTGACAGAGTCGTGGGTTTCAGACATGGTGCTTTCTGTGTAGGTACTTAGGCACTTAAGGAATAACACTGCCGTGGTGATTTTACTTAATACTCTCGTGTGTCTGTACTCGCCTGTGACCTAGTGAGCAGTCACTTCTACCCCTTAAACACATAGAAGGCACCTATCTAATTATCGGAAAACTCGTCTGTAGTTGCTGTTGGGCTTGGTATAGGTTCTTCCATATACCTGGGTGTGAGAGGCCGGCCAAAGTATCGGAGATGACGTTGCTTTCGTCCAGCTCGATGATAATCTCGTTGTCCACCTCTGGGTCCAGCAGACGGCCGGGCATGCGACCGTGGCCGAGCAGGGGCCCTGCACAGCAAGCGGGGGCTCAGCAATACAACGCCCCCCACTCACCGCTCAGTTTCAGTGCGATTCGCCAGTGTTATGCCAGTTTTTAGAAAATATAGAAATGCCGAACTATTTTGATATTTATATTGAGGGTTTTACATGGAAGTTGTGTATGTTGGTAGGCCAGAATAGGCAGGACCATCTTTAATGGGCTGATAATACCTCTCAAGAATGGAATGAAGGAATAGCATCAATTATTTATTTAGTCCGGTGCTCCATCTTCAAAATGGAGTAATTAGTTCCATTACCTACGCGATATAACACTGACGAAACTGAACTGAAGCAAAGGCGCTGAGAGGGGTTCACACCCATACAGAGCAAGTCCTCAAACTGGCCAAATTTATAAACCAAGAAGGCGGTCTTATTATAAACTTTACCGTCATAAATATTATAAAAAAAGTTAGCTAGGACTTGCTCAGTTGTACCATTAGTCACCACAACCATCGTTTAATTTAGTGTAAGCAGGCGGAAGCGTTAGTGATAAGCGAATCCCCGAAACGGAAACGAGAAATGTCTTGGAAGAAAGGAAAGACGGCGCTTGACGCTTTTTCTCTCTACTTGGCTTTTCTTGACGTACCTCACGTTTTCCTATTTTGTGAGTTAGTTAGGTAAATAAAGGCGGATGGGTAAAATATAGTTATTCACATATGGATAATACTTTTGTGTTTTAGCGGAACCCACCCAATTAGGTAGGTGCGAAGGGAATGTGGAATATGTTAGATCCGATGTGAATGTCCAATTCATAACCGGTTAACGACTGACTGACCTGAGGCAGACACGAATGAGGACAACATAAGCTTGAAAAGATCACTCCGAAGATTTGCTGTAAATGCTGTTGGTACAATGCTATTTTTCGGTTTTTTAGAAAAATGTCAGATATACTATAATAAGCTTCTTTTACGTCAGAATCTCGTTTACTAAGCGAGGGTATTTTAAACCAAGCGAAACAAGTTGCTTTACAGCAAGTCATCGTACTGGCTCAACTTTTGTGACATCATTCTGTAATTATGCCTGAAAACGTCGACCAGAAGCTACTATTCGGTTAAAATAGGACGGTAGGGCTTAGCGGGGTGTTGAGGGAATTTAGCAACCGCCTCCAGGCCTGTGAGTATTCTAACTGACCCTGCTGTTGTTGTACGACGGCATCCTTGAGACGGGGGAGGGGTGTGGTGGAGGTGTCCGGGGGAGGGCGAGGGCTCACACACACGGGACAAGGCGGGCAAGTGGGCAAAACCTCTCCATCCTCCTCACCTGGAGAACCCGAGAGCCAAAGTCAAAACGGGAAACAAATACAAAACAAAAGGCCAAGACTGAAAGAGGTGCATTGTTTGTCAGTTGAGAGAGTGATGATCACTTACCAGCAGGTCTCTCGGGGGTCGTAGTGGGTTCGGGCTCGGCTGCTGCTGAAAAAGCCAAGCACAAATAAAGCGGTTGCTTCTAATGGTCATGTCCGGTGACGGCAATACGCAAACGAAAATAAACGAAAGCATGAGTCGTGAATGGGTATGATCAAAAATAGCGCAACTAGGAACCTCGGACAAATTAAATCATCACTATAGCTAGAAACCAACATGAATACATTGTAAACCTACTGTCCTAGGGAACAAAGAAAAAAATACAAAGCGGCTAGAAAATGAAATATTTCAGCGAGTGTTCTTTTCACATTTGAAGGTTCAGCTCATTTATTTTTAAATGTAGGGCACTAATATAAAACTCCATATAACAAAAAGTACCACTGTTTTTCATTGCGATATCTGTATGCAAATAAGCTGACATTTGAAAATTTCGCGACGATTTATGAGCTCTAACTCAAAAGAACTAAATTAAAAACATGGTGTGGCCGCATGTCAGGGAGGTTTTTGCTTTGCAGCATGCAGCTTGAATTACAGTTTCTTTGTTACAGCTCTCTGTGCATTTTGCCATGCTCAGCTTATGAGCTGTCAACCTGAGGTGAGGCCTGAGGTTTCGACAATACTGCACTGACCTCCAGTTAAAAGGCAACTCAGCTCTGTTTATTGTACAAAAATCCTTTATTGCTGACTTACTACACCTAAAGTAATACACTAACATTTGCTTGTCGAACAATTTAAAGACATCTAAGTAGTTAAACGAAAATTGTAGAATTGCAAGGTAAGAGGGTAGTCGCCTGGACCCAGGTCTAAATTCAACTTCGAGGTCTTAAAATAATTTCAGATTTAGGGAAAATAATAATTCTAGCATTCAACTAAGCCTATAAGTATAGCGTAAGCAGTAAGTGCAGTGTCGGTCATTGTGCGGGGGTACGTACCTGAATGCGGGCACGACTTGTCCACACCGCGAGCTACATTCTGCAGGTAGCGGCGCTTGTCCGCCGTCCAAACCGGGCCATCTCGCGCAACACACCGCGATAATGTCAGATCCCATGCACAGTATGGGTCCTGTAGCGCTACACACTCTCTGAAACCGAATACAAGATATGAGGGAACCTTTCTAGAGCACAAGGTAGCCAACCATCGACGAACACATTCACTACAGTCGTTACGTTCAAATCCACACATGTAAAATACTGCATAAGTAATCCATTCGCATCAGTGGTACCGAGATCACTGAGTTTATTTTTTTCCTGCAAATTTCTCTACAGCGGAAGTGACTTCGTTACATAAATAACTGCGAGTTTCTGTACGAGTTCCATGCTGAGTAGGTATTTTCAGAATACATTTTCATACCTGCAAGACGTGACTTTGTCGGAATTGCACCTCTGGAGTGCCACACCCTGGATCTCGTCATCGGAAAGAACGACAAGTTGTCCATGGACCACATAGAGGTTTTTGATGGGGACACTAGGAGGCAGCACCTGCAGTTCCTCGATCACAATGCTCTCCACCTTATCGTCCGCGTCGAAACTCGCCGCGTTCACAGCCTTCACCACCGTCCCCTCGTCCGTCCCCACAAACAGGACGTCGTAGGCTCGTCCATCGGGAGTGGGCACCTAAATGAACATAATGAGGTGTGCGTTCAAGAAATTATCTCACAATCATTTTGCAGCAACCACCCTACATCATCTCGAGACCATGCAGGCTATCTGTGAACTCTTGCAAAACTACCAGAGTAGGCTAGTACTGGGGGTATTTGTCAAAGTGCGATAGTACTAGTTTAGATTCGAAATACTGGATTTCGACTCATACCTATTCCTCACTCACGTTAGCTTTTAATGTATTTTTGTTTCATAAACGAATGATTCATTAAGTATAGTTCAACTGGTCAAAACCCTTCTTCTGCTTCTGTGAGGTCATCAGCTCTACCATCGAGTGTTAATTTTCTCTCCCTTCACACACAAATCAAAAACAAAACAGTACCTGAGGGTCAACGGCAATCATGGTAAACCGGAACTGGGAGCTTATGCGAATGAGGACGGGGCGGGCGAAGAAGGCAGGGACGGCCAGGTCCATCAGAGTGTGTGACTTGACGAAATTGACGGAAACATCTGGCAGGGTGCGGGAGTCGTTGACGCACTGCCCGGGCCGCGGCTCCGGTACTTTGAGGCTTGGTACCGGCAGCCAGTTGGAGTTCATCGTCTCCTGCTCCTTGAACGGCCCCTCGAAGGTGTCGAGGACGGCCTGCATGCTGAAGGCACAGACGGCGGACCCACCTATCGAATTGCTGGGGGTCGTAAACACGCCGTAGAGCAGCTGAGCTGATCTCTCACCGTACACCCCTTCCACCATGTCACTCATCGACTCTGAAAGAATAAAACATTTGATTATAAATCGGTGAGGAATAAGGAGAGCGGGTGTTCGATTTCCCGAAAACAATGCAACTGCACCGGGAGGGAACGAAACGTCTGCAATACCTATACCGAACACCTAATTTTGGGTTCAATTTAGATCACAGTCCCAAATACGCAATTGCACCGAGGTTAAAAAGAGAGCAAAGAGTCGTAACTAATCGAAACAATGGCTACCCACGGGAAGTTTTGTTATAAAACATCACTAGTAACTGCGGATATCAGAAATAGGAAAACAGGTTGTGAAGACTACGGACACTGGAAGACCAGAAAGAGCTGGATGGCAAGTTGGATGACTGTCATCTGGCAGACAGGCAATTACACATCATGATGGATGCAGTCACATAAGGCATAAACTAACGACTATATGGAAGGCTTTAGGTATAACCAACGTATTCTATGCACTGAGGTACTCACATAGCAGCATCATAAGCATAAATATAGACTATTCAACAAGACGACACCGATCACTGTTGGCAAGCATATGATGAGGGATCACTGGACAGTAGAAGAGAGACTGGGCAGAGTTCACTAGTAAGGCCATAACATTCAGCTCTCATAGCTTACCATCATGTTTGTGGAAAGAAATAAGCTCTTACTAAATCAGCCATTGTACAGAAAACTAGATCCCTTGAATAAATCAGTAGGAAAAAATTGGGTAGACCTCAAGATTGCAAAGTTTACACTTAGCGCTGACGTAACCCTAAAAAAGTTGACACACGCACTCCGATCTAATAAGTCCTTTAAAAAAAAAATAGAGAAACCTGTTTTGAAACTTCATCCAAACTGGAACGTTGGAACTGGAGTGTAGAAGAATGAGGTGAATATCACCTTTCATGTCTTTTTTACGGGCAAGAAATAGGCTATTTCCCACAGCATGGCAAACAGCATTTAATAATCGTTTTGACATAAATCGTAGGGCTGGCAAAGGTCCGCGGCAAAGATTAGTTTTTTGGAGAGTTTTTTAGGTTTAATGTATGTAGGTACGTAGTGTCAGGCTTTGTGACAGAATGCCTCGCAGTCATTGCTCAAAGTTGATGAAATTTAGAAGCACTATAGCTATCTGAATAATAGAAAATACCAAGGTTTAGTAATAAAGGGAACAATGCATCCATAATAAAACAGCACATGATTGTTCTCACAAGGCTAAAGAAAATATTGACGGTTAAGAGAAAGGCTAAATAATTTAATCTGGTATTTGATGAATCCATATTCTATGAAGAGGTACAGCCAATGGGTTGCTATATTTCCCTTTTCATGAAAATCTAATTACAATCCCTCCCTTCGAGTAAGTCTATCATAACAAAGCTAAAGGTGAGTTTACCCTACCAGCGATTATTAATTTCATTAAAACTAAGTGGTTCTGCAGCTGCCTGAACCGCCTCTCTTTTCTTTTTGCTGACTATTTCAAAATGAGAGAAAATTCACAATTTTAATAAAACAGACTACTCTGGGCTTTCCATAGAAGATAGAAGTATTTGCTGTGGTGGAAAATTTCACACTGCTCCGAACTACAGCACTCCAGATACCTGACACATTTTTAACCCACAAAAGTGGAAAGCATTTTTAGTGAAACTCTCCATTTAGCAAATACGCCAGCCAACCATTTTGCCTTCTCTTAATTTTCTTCCACCTTTTCTAGAAAGGAATGGAAGGCACTGAACCCTTTTGTTTGCTCTATTTTATTGTTTGCCTCACTCCCGCATCAACTGCTTGAACCGCTTAAGCCTGCGAGGGTGTTGGGGTGTTCATTCAGATAAGTAAACACATGCGGCTCTTTTTGTAACTATTGCGTAACAAGTAGCGCATCTGTAGGCTACTGTGGATTAAATGAAAAACCGCAGCAGGTGTTAGAAAATGAAAAAGGTTTGACGACTGTTTAGAATTCTTCACTTTACCTAAATTAAAAGGGATTATGGGTAACTCTTGAATAGTTCAGGGGCAGTAAGTGGACGGTAGGTTTTAGAGGGTGTTTTCACAACCAAGGACCTACTGTTTCAGCTAGGTTCCGAAACATCACAGTTTCGAAAAATACATTGCTTATGAGTTCAGAGGTGAAGGCCGAATAGAAACCCGTGACCCTACTGCTGTGTTCCTATAAACGGCCTCGATAGCCGAGTGGACTAAATGGTCGACTTTTGAGGAGCAGAGAGAGCCGGGTCACACCGGTTCGATCCCAATCCTACCAAAAAGTTTTTCTGCTCGGCATTCACCTCTGATATGTTCAGCATGTCAAGTGAAATGTATATCGCGGCTGTGGTGGTTCGGAACCCACCTAAAACTGTAGGTCCCCATCGTTTACTCGATGGCTGGGGAGCTGGTATTTGGTAGTGCTGCCAGCTGAGCACAATGGATAGTTCTTGAAAACGGTCTAGTTGCTGGGCTTGTCCCCCCCAACCCTCTGCTAACTAACTAAAATATGCTATGTTCCTATGGATAACTGAGTACTTACGAATTTCATCGAAGTAGAAGGGGTATTCGCCAGGCACTGAGCAGTTTAGTCTGGACTTGAGGAAGGACGTCCAGCGATCACCAAACTGATGTGGGCCACCTTTGTCGTGTTTGCAGACCCTCGCCACTCGCGAGTACATCTTCTTGCCACAGTTCATATATTCCACAGCTGTCTCACGGAAGAAGAAAAAGATGTAGTCATCGAACGCCATCGAGTTTACAAAACTTGGACCTGAAAAATAAACGCAAGAAATGAGCGACTCCTCACAAATTAAATCCGGAAAGATCTAATTAGAAAGTTAAAAACCCAACAGATTTCAATTAAATCGGGTTATAAACGAAAAGCCTTCGGGCAATGAGATATAAATTAACAAGAGAGGAAAAGGTAAATTTGGCGAGGTGAGTCAGCAAGAGGAAAAGATTCGCACCACTCCCCCTCCACTCAATTCCGAAAGAGAAGTTGGTGGGTGGTGGGCTACTCGTGCGGAGAGCGCTATACCTACCTCTACACCATCCTCTACGAATACTAATGGAAAAGCCACCTCGCCACCTCACCAACGTTCTGGCCCAGTTTCTGCAACCATTGCTCAAGTGGTTCCCACTCAGACCTTTCCAGATCCGGTTAACTGGATGCTCAAAAGTTAGATCTCCCGTAGCTTTATCGGCTTACATTCCTTGTTCTCTAGCTTCTGTTAGAAAGAGATAGTTTGGCAACACTCGACCTATTTTCTTACTAACACATGTACCCTTTAAAAGTTTTTTTTTTTTCTTTCAACCGAATACCATCAGTAAAAGGTTTGGGACCCGCACTTTTACCTAAATAGCTGTGAAACTAAAAAAAAGGGAGAGAGGATTATGTCAGGTAACATGTGACAGGTGATGTGCTGATATCTGACAATCAAAATTAACCTTTTCCTATTTTTTATTAAAAATCCAAACCCAGCCGACAAGAAGCTTTTTTCCTCCAGCAGCTCGCATTTTACCGAAATTGCGTGCAAAGTGGAAAACGGAAGAAACGCTATACGCAAGGAAGAGTAATGCTTATAAATTCAAAGCTTGAATTAGAAAAAAAAGCAATTTCGGTCTTCCAATTTTCATAGCATTGCCTTTCTTTTGCCTAAAAAATTTAGGCCTATAAGTTAGATCGAGTGCAATAATCTAGATTCATGTATTCAGCAAATCGAAAAATAAGAGTTTATAGGTAGCCATATTCCAACATATCGGTCAGTAATACGTAAAACTCACCGTTCAGTTGCTTGAGATCTGAACGTTCCGTACGGAGGGGTTCTCGGTAGATAAGTGGGTCACCACCCGAAAAGTCAGCAACTGTAGCAGTATACAGCTGACCATCACTATATACGGCGGTGCTGTTGTGGTCAGGGTCAAAAGGGCACAGCCCCCGCCCCTCAAACTCCTTCTCCACCACATAGTCTCCATCTGCGAGGCGGTAGTGTCTGCAGTAGGGTTTATACGCGTTGCTCCCGCATATCAGCAGCTTGTCAGGTGCTATCTTCGCCAGAACGCGGATATAGTTCTGACAGTCGTCCTGAAAACAAAAACTACGTGTAACCGCGACAAAACAATTCAGTAATAAGATGGCGATGTTTCAAAAAAAAAATCGGTAAAGTGGTCTGGGAAAATAGTTCTTAGTAGTAACTAAATAGCATACAGACCAGTACCTATAACCTCAGTAAAATAAGAAGAGAAATAATCTATTTTTTGCATTTTGCATATTCCACTGGCACCGAATAGCACAACTACCCTCATACTACCCTTAACACCCTCACAAGGAACCGAAGCTTAAATTGGGAGATGAATAGTTGAGAGATAGCCCAAGGCTCAGGGTAATCCATCTCAGCAGACACGTGTACTAGGTTAATAATTCACGCCTATCCTCATGTCGTCTACTGGGTACAAAGCCACTGCTGAGCTGTACCGCCTTCTCATGAATATGGGAGCAGTCAAGCAGTCATCAGAGCTTACTGCTGAGATGTCTCCAAGCTCCAACAGTGACTGACCATAAGGTCAAAACGTCACTTCATGGTTGAAAGTATCCCAAAGCCTAATATCTAACTTTTCAAATATGTATATTATCTATTCATCTATAGTCTTGGATGACAGTAACGACACCCATGGTAAAAAAACAAAGGGTTCACAAATTATTTTTATTTTTTTGTTTTTTGTTCAGAACGAGAAGTAACACAATGATCACAATGATCTAAAAGGTTAAAATTTATGTAGTCTATCCACATCTCGATATGACTGACGTTACTCTCATTAACTATAGTCATGTGGACTGTAGTAGATATGAGAAATAATATTTGGAAAATACCAAATCACTCCAGGGTGTTTTCAACTGCGAGTATCCCTCATGTTCAGTCAACCAAATATCAACAAAGAACAAAAACTAAAAGCTGGTCGTGTCCACCAGCCAAACTTGAATTAGCGGAATAGAATGTACTGTTTAATTAAATATCGATTTGGTCGGAAAAAAATCGAAGATACTTTCGATTTCAAAACTGTTTGGCTGGACCGATTTTCGATACTCAAAAATCTATGTGACAGCCACAATTCACAAAAAGAAGTGAAAGCGTAACTTACCTCCGACTTTCCCTTGAGGTAGCACAGTTCCTGGTGGGAAGCACTTGAATGCCATTCGATTCTCTGGAAACAAAAGAAAAAGGTCGTTAATGTAAGTCACACCCAGTACCGGAGAGGGGTAGTCAACCCCTCCGATTGACATCCCGATCTCTGAGGTTTTCCAAATGGGCCTCCCCCTCCCCTACCCATTAGTCAGCCCAATATTGACACAGCAACACGACACCTCCACTTTCCCGGCACAGGGGGGTGGAAGAGGAGGAGCTGAGGTTTTTTAAGCTTTCCCAGTCAGAATCTCCCTTTTTCATAATTCCCATTACACCAAAAATCCCCCACCCGAGTGACCTACATACGCAACTGCTATTGTTGTGCGGCACAGAAGGGGTAGCGGGCAGGGGGTCTACTCGTTTCTTTGGGTGACATATATCGTGAAATACGGGTGGCCGTTACAAATTAGAGCTTCCATGGCGAACAATTACAATCAAATTTTCATAAAGCTGGACAATTCAAACATAAGGGCTCCCACTTTGAGCCGATTTCTATCCAACTGAAGTTATTAGTCAGGGGCCAGACTATCTCTGTGCTGGTCCTGAGCTAACCCTATATAGCCACCACTGTACTAGCTACACTGAGGTAGTAGGGTGACCCAATTCCTAATCTCTACTACCCAATACCGACCGGGACACCGGGACACAGCTTTATGAAAACGCGAACCAAGTAACCTCATGACGAAAAAATAGGTTGACACTACGCTCACGTTCAGAACACAAAAAAATTGAGAAGCTAAAAATTTCTACGCTACGTTGGCAGTGTGTGGGGCAACAGGAAAAGTACAGTGGTCTGTGAGGGGTGAAGGGTGAATCTGCTGGCAGCCGGAAGGCCTCGCTGACGGCATAAAAGCAAACCATTCCGAATAAATCAAGAAACAAAACAACAAAATGTCAAGTAAGAAACTACAGAATATTTTCATATGTCAGAGTGATGGGCCTGTCGTCGAGCTGCCCCACCTGCGTAAACCTAAGGTACGAATCCCTTTTGGTGCTTCCGACAGGGCAAGAACCGCTATTTTGTAATTTTTCGCCTACAGAAATATACAAAATGTCAGGCCGATTCGGAGCTTCAGCTACGCGAAAGGGTCTTCTTAGCATTTCAATTTTCGCACAGCTGTTTTGCATATCGTACTAAAGTCCTGTGTCTTTTGGATGTGTATGCGTGCTACATGACACGCACATGCATTTTAACTGGCAGGAAAATTCCTCATTTTGTCATTTTGGTTCACTATTGAAATTTGGAGTAGGCCAGTAATTTCGTAAATGTGTGCTGTGACAACTCATGGAGACAATTTCACAATGCCAACGTAAGTAACCAACACTCAACTAAAACTGTGCACCGCACAAAGACGTGTTGTTTGGTATGGTATAGCCACTCTGACTGGCATTCTGTGGACAGCGAACAGTGCAAAATGCCCTCGGGCCAGGCAGGTCAGAGAGGCCATACTATAGTAGGTACTGCCGTTTGAGCACAACTGATTGACACCCCTCATACTGATATTGTAAGTAAACTTCGCAATTTTACACAAGTATACCTATGGGTTCTGTACCCAAGAAAAAACACGCAGGGTACGGTAGTCGGAGGGAATAATAAGGCAGCACAACATAACAAAGGTCAAGACTCGAGAGTATTGCGAATTAATTTACAATTTTCATCGGCAACCGGACCGCAATGCTTACGTGACACATGGTTCATGGCAAGCAACCCCCTAAACCCAACAACGCCCCAGCCGCTACTTGCGTTTTTACTTTCCCAGGTTTACTTTTCCATACACCCAGTAGTATAAGCATAGGAAAGTGTACGACATCGCGAAATTTAATTGAGGTCCCAGGCCCCCGAAATGTGTTGTTTTAAGAAGTTTGTATACGCGCGTGAATGTACGGACGGAGAGCCAGGAGCCGAACCAATCGACCTGAACTTAATATCACTTTAGCAAGTACGAAATACCAGCTGACAGCAAATAGCGCAACGCGCTATGCACATGTTTACTGTTTATAGACTATGCGTTGTTCTGTTCAAGTTCGTCCGGTGTCGGGGAGAGGGGATTTTTATTACATTCACAGAGAGCTCAAAGATCAAATGGGAAGGTTTATAGGTATGCGATTACTAAGTTCCTCATTGAACAAGCAACAGGCCAATTAAGGTCCATGTTCGGAAGCATTTACAAATTTTTAAAACCGTTCAACTAAAAAGGCTTGTAACCTTGGGTTTTCTACCCCCTAAGAAATGAACTGAAGACGATAATAATCTTCCAGGCTTCATTCCAAGAGAGAGCGAAATAGAAAGCCACTCTTTTTTTTCCAAGAAGGTAAAAGGAAACCATAAGGCGGGCGTTGGCGCGGGAAAGAATTTTCGAAAAGAAAGCTGAGCTTAGTAGCACGTCATTACTCATTACTTGCCTTCATTAGACCTCAGAAGGGAGCTTTCCGGCATTTGAGACCGGCAGCAAGATAATTGACCATTGTTAGATGAAATCCTACAAAGTTTTCGATATAATTGGAAGCAGAAAATTCTCCAACGCGAAAGCAGAGGAAGCTTTTGAGGGATGAAGATTGCTGGGTTTCTTTATTGTGTCCTTTGAAGAATGAATGCATCAAATGCACAACAGTAGGTACTGAATCCAGATATGCCTAAACACTCACAAAAGCACCACCAACATTACAATATAATAACTAATGACCATCTTTCCAGCCATCGCGCATCGGGCAGCACTAGAAGGGGCCTCACAGCTCAAGATAAATTTCGAACCACCATAGAAATTATTTTTGTGTGCGGTTTGCTGACCGGGCTCTATTGCCCCCCATTCTTCAATTTTGCTCCAGACCGATTTCCTGAATATGCAAATTAGCATTGTCAAACTAGTCAATATTTTCAAGTTTAGTGGGCCGAACCTGAACGCCACAGATTTGAACCTGGGAGTTTCATAGTCAGAATCCACTGTAATGACCTCTACACTACTGAAGCTCCTTCCTCAACACAAACCTATCAGAAGTATAAAATGCTCAACTGGAAAAGCTGGCCTCCCCTTCCTAAACGAGGTTATTAATCTAAGGGAGCCATCAGTATATTTTCATGGTAAAGCATATAATGACGGCGCGTGTTACATAATAATAGGAGTTATGGTCACCCACCCCTGCTAGTGATATCAAACCGAGATATAGTAACCCCTGTAATAAGTTGTTCACAGTATAGTCAGTGTAACTAGTGCGATACAGATAACAGATAACAAACAGCTTGACCCTGTCTCTAGAGGAACATTGTTCCTTGGCAAACCACCAATGCTCCGTCAAAACCTAATTTTAAGGAACTGGCGCATGGCGTTAAAAACCTGGGCGCAGATATTTTATAACTACTCGTATGACAGCTAGTAAAATCAGTAACTAATGAGTAGCTTTATGCATTTATGCAAGAAAAAAATAAGCCCCTCGATGCATGCAAGGTTGCCACTGGAAAACGTTTGATGGACTGGGGGGTTTTAGCAACCCTGTAGGTGGCTACTCGCCACTAATCATGTGCAAAACATCCAAATCAGCCCTCATCTTAAGTACACTTGAATTTAAATACAGTGATTATACAGGGAGGAGGATAAGCAGTGATAAGCATGAATGAGGTCACGAATCGCGTGCCACCCCGTCAGCAGTGAGCTACTGAGGTAAGTGAGCTGGTGAGCTGGTGAGCGGGTCAACTGGTGTTCAGTGTGCAGGGGCTGAGTGACAGCCAACACAGTAGAGGCGGGGACGATGGAGATCAACACAGAAAAATACAAGAAAGGAAAAAGGTGGAAGGTAACTTGGAGGGAGAAGTCTCTGCAGGTGGGCAGTTGCATGGGCATGTGTCATAGAGCAGGCCAAAGCAAGCATCCTATAGGGATAGGGATCGAGAAGTTACTATTACCATCATATGAACGACGCTATCACATTGTAAAAGTGATACCACACACACTTCACAACGAAGTTGGAAAGGGACCATAACCTTGAAGTAGGGGCGGAAGCAAGACTGATCAAAGGTGTTGCGATAGACAGGATGGATATCGGGAAGCTATACTTGAAAATTAAAAAAAAAAAACGACACGAGACGTTACAAATAAATTGATACGAAGATTTATACAATACGTTATAGATACAAACGCGACGGGAAAATCCTGATTGAGTAGCTCTCTCAAGGGGCGAGTCCATAGCAAGAGTCAGGTTCAGAAATGCAAAAACTCTTTACTCTTAGGGATATCATATGGAAACGCGAACCTTTTAAACTGTCAATAATTGGCATACACGTAGTTCGACAGAAGGATAGTCACGTGAAGGCCTATTCCCAGCGGGACGCAGCACAAAGCACACCCTTAAGGCGCAAGGTTGGCTCGGCGGTTGGCGAACCATTGACCGTTGCGTTGATAGAATGGCACGGGTCACGCCTTGCCCCAGTCCTTGCGGGCAGCAGCAAACAGCTCATTTGTAGCCAAGATATCTGTCCTTACTCACACTGGCAGCCCCCCGCAGTCCCGCATGCAACTCATGCATGCCTCATTACAGATGGCTGACTCCGTTACAACCTTCTCCTTCGTGTCAGCTATGCACGTCCGCCTCTCTTCCTTGTACTGCCTTTGTAAATTTTACTGCCGCAATACGTTACGCACCAGACGAAAGCTATGTTTGGGAGAAGCTTGGGCTACCCTTAAAAGGGTGCATTAATGGACGAAGAACACGCATGTATTGGATTAGTTAAGAACTTAATAACTTCGAGCTCAATCACGATTATGGCACATACTGGATAGTTATGGTCGGGGTTACTTTAATTAATAACGAGACTGCACACACTGTGAGGGCTAAGAAGGAAAAAACATAACACGTAACTTTCTTCATTAAGAAAACAATGGATGGGGACATAAGGACAGTGCCACCGGAACTCGCCCACGTCCCACGTCAACAAGTTGTCAGATAAACGATGATGGAACAACGAGGGTGTGTCTCTTCCTTACTAAAAGGGTTGCCCCCCCCCCCCCCCAATGAAAGAAATCCCCAGCTGGCTTAGAAAAGGACGCCTGAAGGCAAAAAGACATGACAAGACAAGAAAATCGATCCGGAGGGAAACGCACCCAACGTGTCGTAGCTCTGCAGCAAAATAAAAAGAGTTATGAGAGGAAATCACATCTTTTCCTATTAAAAATCTGACACTCTGACATTTGGGTCAGCATGAGCTTTTCTTTTTTGTATTCACAGTGCGTGAAATGGGCTCGAAATATGGGCAGGACGTTTTAACAGGGAAAAAATGCCAATGCCAAAAGTCACGCGCTGAGGGAATTAGCCCGCTGAATACCAAGTTCCCCTGGTTTCGTTCAAATCTTTATTTGAATGATTTCCGACTTGTGCTTCATCCAAATCGCGTGAAGCATGAAACGTGGGTAGTAACGTAACATATTGTATAAGCACATATGCATATTACCCAAGTAGGTACGTATGCATTTTATAATATGGAACCTGCAAATCCACAAAATCGTCCTCGACCTAAAACAAACCTGTCACTTCAAATATTTGAATCGGTAGCACTGACACGAGCGTTAACCTCATTCTCTTCAAAATTTGAATATTAAACGTTTTTACGGCTAATTGAGGCGACTACGATTATTCGTAACGAAGCGGGAGCGGACCCCTGAAGGTGGAACGGTCCGGTTTATGACAAGCAATGGTCTGCAATCTGACGATTGACGGTCATTTGCTCCCGCAGGGGCAGTTTCAAGTGAAATAAAACTCCCGTTTATCATGTGAAGTTTCATGTTTGACTGTTTATAACGGTTTAGGCAGTGGAACACTTAAAATGAGCGCTACTCTTTTAATAGATGAACAGAAAAATGGTCATATGACTGTATGTATGAGTTGGTCCATAAAATGAAATCCAATACTAAAGCGACAGCTATAAACCAACCCTTCCCACAACTGCTGCTCAAATTCAATAATCGAGCATGCAAACTTTGAACGTGAAAATAATAAATCACAGAAATTGTAGTCTTTAAAATATCTAAAAATAGTATAAAAAGAAATAACCGCGAAATATGTCGTCATTCGCTACGAAGGGAATTTACTGCCTGTGAAGGGAACATTAAAAATGATTTTCGTGAAGGCTGGGGGCTTGGCAACCTCAAGCAGATGGCAGGCTTCTCATAGATGTCGCGACTTGCGGGTGTCACGGCAGCCCCAGATGCAGTCACAGTCAGTCACAGTCAGACAGCTCAAACGACTTTCCGGTTGTTCCAATCTGTGTCAGATTGTGCCATTTTTATGCCAAGAGGTGACAGTGTCATAATTAATAATGCTATAAACCCTGTCAGGTGAAAAAACAATATGCGATACAACTCCGGTGTCTTACCCCTACAAGGGCGAGCCGAAACTGCCCAACAGACAGAGCCTCAGGGCACCAAATATCCCCCACATTTTCACAGTATTGCTTTGTTTCTGCGAGAAATGGGGACGATAAAATGGGGACTTGCCTACATGGGAAAGACATAACGTGTAAAGAAAGCAGGTCTCTGATAAGGTTACCTTGAAAATAGGTCTTATTGTCACCGAACCCTGGGAAAGCAATCAAGAGACAAGGCTAACTTTGAAAGGGCTTTGAGAGGCTGCGAGTAACACGGTGCTCTCAGCGGTATCGTCATAGGTACGGGGAGCACCTGCAGTGGCTGCGGCCCCCCGTGGCCAAGCGGCCCCCCACCTGTCGTCCATTGCCCGATAATTCGCCGTGAGATTGGATCTCGGACTCGTCTACAACGTCCGACGAATTCGACCCGCAGCAGGTGTGTCATTGTATCTAGTGGATAGGGAACTCAGAAATACAGGAGGCCAACCATGCAGAGGAAAGGGGGCAGACATTCTAAGCGTCGTGTCGGTCAGCATTGACGAAGCTGAAAATTATATTACGCCTACTCGATCTCAAAAATTAAATGTTTTCTTATTACGAAGAATCAGCTCGAGAATCAGCAATCAAGTTTTTCGGACACATATTATGCAGTAGCAATTTCTGCGAAAATATGAGGACTTCGCGCTCCAGATAGAGCATGGGACTTCATTTTTTTGTCTGAGATAATCTTCATGGAATCAACATAACGACTCCCCATTACAGCCATAACGAGATGTCAGAACCATATAAAATCCACGATAATAAAGTAATCAACTGCTTACGAGCGTTGACTGGGTCTCTTGAATCAGCTCTCGACTCACGGACTCATGAGCCCTTCCCCGGGCGGTGAACAGATCGGTAGGTAGCGTGCAGCCGAACCATCGCTCAGCCCATGCCTAGCCTAGCGTGCCCCAGAAGTGGCCCCCTGCCCCCTTCCCACCCCACCTAAAGTCAAACCTCCACCCCCAGTCCAGGAAGACACTGACTCAGCAATAGATGCAAAGGCATATATCACCACGTCAACCCCCTCCCTCCTCCCTTCTTCCTCGTATACCTCAGCTTTGTGTGCTTTTGCTTTTTCTTTGTTGTTCACCCTTTTGTTATGTGCTGAGTTTTCCGCGACCGTGTGGGATTTCCCAGAAAACAAAGCTTTTTGCTGCGGTCAGTACTGACTATGGCGCTCTCCGAAAACGTCCTCTATTCTTTCAATAAATTTTTCTTCGAGTTCATTTGTGATGATTACTTCTGTAGTGTGTAGCTATTATTGTGCCCCTCTGCTTTGCTCTGTTCTGATGTTGAAACCTGCGAGAAGACTGCTGAACCTTTTTTCAGTTCCAGCTGAGTGGGGATGGAGGAGGCAATTTTTTATTTGTTCTTGCAAAGCAATGTGTGAACAACTGTTTCAAATCGTTCTTTTAATTATTTTTACCTTTTTAAATCGGTTTCTCTAATAGCTGTTCGTTGGGTCAGGTAACTTCCATCAGTGCACTAGCGTGGACAGGCAACAAAACGAAAACAAATAAAAAAGTAAAAAAACATGGCTTCCAACGCGTTTGATAAAAAATAAAAAGTCTCTGATTCAATGGTAAATACAGAACAAGAATCAGATAACATCTGCCATGAATTCATATAGGCTACTATTTGTCGGGACAATAAAAGATTTGCATACTTACTTACGATGCTGAAAACAGAAGCAGAGCTCACTGTTCCCGAACCGAACCCGCTTTCTTATTTTTATCTTTTTCTTTTTTTTTAATGAATTTGTCCTTCGTCATTGAATATGGAAAATTAAAGACAAAGATATCGGAGTCACGAACACCAGCGATTTACATGAAAACAGAAAATATCGTTCCACGAAGAGGCAACAAAATAGAATGTCGGCCTGGGGGAATCAGACGAGCTGACTTATTACCCTTCTGCAACAGAGTTCATTCACAGGCATATCTGTCTGCAAATCCCAAACATCAACATCAACATTTTACCCTTGAAGGTAGCAACAACGCATGCAAACATGACTATCTAGTGACTTTGGGCGAAACCGTAAGAAAAGTTTAATGGAATAAAAGCGGTCATTTCCAATTTAGGTGAACCTAGAACCTGTGCTAGTACGTACTGCATTATTTCGATCACTGCTCGTAATCAGAGGCTCAAGTTCTTGGTCCAGAATAGCCACCCTCGTAGTCGCAACATACTATAGATAACATTTTAGACCATACTGTCTCCCCTGTAAGGTTATAAAATATACTTTTACAAAAATAAAAGGTAGAAGATACCTATCGACAAATCTTGAGGGCATATTACGGGACATGGTGAAAGGAAGGAAATACTTATAGTATTAATTCAAAAACGGGATATGGTTTATTATAAAATAGATAAACAACGAGAGATAAGATATGTGACACGCACATTTCACCTGAAGCTACATTTATCTCCCTTAATTTGCACAACACAGCGTCCGATTGCTCACTGAGCGGCAATCAGCAGTGGCAGTAGCCAGTGACTCTATTCTGCTGCCACGGCTAATTACCCCGCTATTCCTCCCCTCTAATTTCCATTAACCCCCTAAAACTGACACGTCCGGTTGCCACATAACTTTCCAAGCTAACGCAACAACATTAATGCAAAAGGGACTGCGAGCGCAGTTAATTACAACTGGTCCAAATAGGTTAAGCATTCAAAACTTTGGGCGAAAGTTAGTCCTTCCAAACCTTATTTTCACCCATTGTTCCTAGAGAACAAAAGTGGAATTACTTCTGGTACTTGTGTTAAATAACTCCGGGTCTTTATGTTACATACATAAGTGAATTTTTAACTTTCATGATCGTACGAACAATAACTATGTCGGTTACAAGAATTTTTTGATCGTAAACTCTCTGTAAGAAATCACTCTTCAAAATCTGGTTGTTGTTGCAAGCTATATTCCGCTCTACTTGATTTTGCTGGTCAGAAATTGCAGGTAACTGATAGGTGCATAATCCTTTTAAATTAAATCATCGAGTGAGATGTGATTAAATGACGCACCAAATATTTGATCTAAGTAATAAAACCACCCAATAAAATTGAAGGCAGGAGTATCTGTACCGTAGCAACAGCAACAAATTGAAAAGGAATCTAAGAATGAATGGGACCGTCGCGTCGCGTCGGGAGGATACCTACAGCTACCTACAGCTGTTGTACCCATACAACCTTTCCCCAAAATTGAAACATTGTCGGAGATACGAGTACATCAGTAGACTGACGTCATTCTTAGGGCTCAAAACATTGGGTCAAACTGCCACAAGCAACAAAAATGAGAAAGTCTCATTCTCATTCAAAGAAAATATTTATATTAGGTAGCGGCTGAAAAAAATATAAACAAAAGGAAGGCATCAGTCAAGTTTCATCTCTAAGTCTGAAACGAAATATGCAAAGATAAACTTGCATGCGGGAACAAGATCAAGATTGATCCTCTAGGAAACAGAATAAGAATATGCCCCCATTAGAATAACCAACAGCCCATTTATCTACATTTAATTTGCATGCAGCGAGTCAGTCACAGACGATTTAGCCGACTGGAAAATATGCGCGACAAGTTTAGAAAGAAGTTGAGTCTAGATGATGCAAATGACGGAGGCATTCGGCCCAATGCACTCGAAAGGAAGAACAATTACCTGAAGGAAAATTACATTTGAATAGTCCCCAAAAGTGCACAAAATGGGCTGAAGAAAAATAACCTAAGAAAAAGGGCTTGTTGCCATTAACATTACTAAAAATCGTGTGGGTACTGAAGTTTTTACATTATGTAAATTTTAGATAACCCTGCTATTTGCTCAGATTTTTCGGAACATTTTTTAAGACACCGTTGGATATTTAAATGTTCTGAAATATAATATGTTACCGTCAGACATTAACTGTGTATCGTGGTTTTAGGATCGAGTGATATTTGTCACTAAAAATTTTTGATTTTGCATGACGGCTCTTCACGAGTAGAAAAGAACAAGTGTATAATAAATTCTTATGTATCAGAAACATTTTTGACACTTTCTGACCATTGTCTTCCAGAACATTTCTTAAGCTGCTTGATCAAAATTCCTTTGCCTTAAAATGGTATGAAAAGAGACGAATTAAAGTAAATGAAACAAGTGAATGAATTGTCTGTCAAAAAACGACTGCAACATGTCTGAAGGGTCTGAGGATATGATACATCATTCATCGCGACAGAATAATCATAATTTCAAATCAAATATAAGACATGGTTGGCCACTGGTTGAGAAACTGAGCAGGGCCGCCGCCGGCCGTGCGTGATTTTCTTCCACGACGTGTACGGTATATTTATAATATATCGCTTTAAACTGGTTTTTGTTCTTCAAGACTTCGACATGAATCGTATACCTATGTTACATCAGAACATTTACATCATATCGCAAACATACCAGTTCTGAAGGGAAAAGAAAGAATAAAGAGCAGCACTTTCCAAATTAAAGCTCATAAAAAAGCAAGGGTAAAAAGGGCACCTACAAGAAAATTCAAAGAAAAGAATGGTGTAAAATGAAGCTAGAAAATCTTCCCAGAGGGAAAGAAAGAGAAAACATTCCTATAAAAATAGGTTGTGAATATTCGAAAAAGCTGGTCCTAATGCAACATAAGAAAGTAGTATTGTCTTAAGGTGTTGACGGATGAACTCGAGAAAAGGAAACCCCGTCAAATAAAGTGTACGAGAAAGAGAGAAGTGTGTGGCTGCGAGAGGGTTGGATGGAGTTTCTTGAGACACAGTATAAACCTTTACCTTTACAGTCAGTATCAGCACACAGTATGTATTTTCTATCCACCAAAAAAATAAAGCCGGACGAACCTCGTGTATAAATATATCTGTTATTTCCTTAGAACGAAGCTCAAGAACTTAAAAACAAAGGAGAATGCAGTGGGAAGAGGAAATTTTTCATAGGTCAGGTTGTGGAACATGAGGGACAATCCCAACGTTGTATCCAAACCACAACCAAATGCCATCCCCTGCTGTTGCACAGCTAGGTAACTCTAGAGGAGTATATGATGACTGATGACTGATGAGTGATGACTAATGAGGATGCCAGCTTTTTTTTCATCAGTCAGATGAAACAATTAAACAATAAACAACTGAATTCGCCACGGACCTTGGACCTTCCAAATGAAAGGGCAACAGGGCGTCGAACAGAAGAGATGTGTTGAAGAAGAGTGGTGAACGCCTACAGAACGTCACGTAAGACGCCATCGCCACACAGCACACTGCAAGCACGGGTACAGCGACCGCCCAGACAAACCCACGCATAGCACGGATTTCTGGTCCAGAACATCTTCGTTGATCGGCCGGACCGGCACTACGCCCCAGGAACTCAAGCCCTTCCCTCACGACCCGCAAATTTGCATTGAAGATGGTACACACGTACAGGTGATTTCTTCGAACCATCTATGCCTGATTGCATAAGTTACCATAAGTAGTGTAGCAGCAGAAGTTGAGGTAAGGACATTTTTCAGGGAAATGTATACTATGTACTGTGTACTCTGTACTACATCAGATCATGAGAGGGATTGAGTTCCGAAATGTCGTCGTAGTTGTACCCAGGCACGCTGTCACTACTGTCAGGTGTAAACGAGGGGTTAACCACTCGTTGGGAATCATTGGAAATATTTATGAGGAAGTGATCTCAGGGAATCTTGGAATTTTTTGGAGTGGTTACCCCTTCGGGGTTCATCTTTCTATGAATATCGTTGTGAATCTTTGGAAATCTTTATGGAATCTCAGGGAATCTCAAAGAATCTCTGGAGTGGTTACCCCCTCGGGTGTAAACGTATGCAGAGGCGCCAAAAGGCGGGTCCTTGGATTCCATGCACGAGTCCCTAGCTATGGCATCAAAGAATAGCAGAAGCATACTGGAAGTACGGTATCAGCAAGGACATTCTGGCATTTCCTTGACGAAAAACTATTGCTAATAATAAATTAAGCTGTCAATTGAACTAGAATAAAAAGAGCAGTGGACACTAAGTGCAGTTGAAACCCCAATACTACCTATACAATACACCGATAATATAACAAGTCAATAAAACAATCGCACTATCAGAGGTGTCATTTCGATGAAGAGTAATCAATTCCATCATCGTGACGTATTAGGCCAAATCACCGCAGCGAGCCGATAACAAAAGGTCAGAACCTCCGGTTCGCTATTAGTGGCATCGATTAATTTGCCCACCTCCACCATAGCTTCAGTCAGTTCACTCCGATTCAACTTGTCAAAATAGCTGACGGGAATTTCATTAGCTAGGCCACACTGGCACAGAGGTTCAGCAACCGGACACTTACAATCCTCAAACTGAACTGCGTCCTTGACTTAAGGGACTACACCGAACTGACGCACAACTTAGAGCTTAGTAACTGACGTAAGGTGTCAGCAAATGTTCACAAGGTAATGGATCGAGTTCCGGAGGTAACCATGCACGCATGACATATGGAGTCAACACTTATGGTAAAGGCCAGTATTGGATCAGTATGATGAAGAGAAGGGTGCGGACACCAGGTACTGGAGGCACCACATATGCTCCTTGGTGACAGATCAGGTTACCAGGCAGGTATAGGTACACCTTCCAGAACAATTGCAGCTTGCCAGCGGCCAAGGGCGGGCCACAAAGCCAGCTACGCCTAACCCGCGTAACGTTAGTTCCTACCAAGTGAATGGGTATACCTATACAATAGTTTTCAGATCGGCATTCAGCCGTGAACTCCTATAAGTAAGATGATATATATATATAAGGAAAGAAAATGCAGGTCTTCAACGTGTACCAGACCATAACTAAGGAAGTGGTAGGTACTCGAATTTTGCGGTGCTGCCACTTTACCAGGAAGGCAAATCTTTTATTTATGTGAAATGCCCAAATTGCTGGTCCTTCCACATGCTTCTTAATGAGTAAATTAAATGATTCCAAAAAAACTGAATGATACGCGAAATAGGCAAAATTTCATAATAATCATAATCGTAACAAAATATGTATTGTATTACTGTTTCAGAGAAATAAGAAAAGGTAGCAGTTACCTTTCAACAGCAGTACGAGACGCATTTCTCACATTACTATCGTGAAAGGAAAACTCCCTTTTTTTACTCCCACTGCAGCAAATAAGAGCAATAAAAAACAAGGGGTACTTTAGATGAGATAACTAGCATGAGGAAGTCTCCCCGAGTATTTTGAGTACCCACATGACATATTTCGCAAACCTTCAATAACTCAACCCAGGGGGGGGGGGGGGGGCGGTTGGTCGAAAATGCTTTAGAGAATTTTTTGACCACATACCTCGCTTGAGGAAGTGACCCCGAGTATTTTGATTACCCACATGGTACGAGTATATTTTTTGAGCATCAAAAAAATGAACCCTTTGGGGGGGTTGTATCCCCCAAATTCGAGTTTTCCCAGATATACCGCTAATGAGGTATTTTTACCCATAACACGCACTATTACTAAGGGTGCGTCCCACCATGCCCAGTTAAATTTTAAGTGGAGATTTACCATGTTAAATTTAACTTAAAAGTTAATTTAACATGGTAAACATAGGACAAAATCTCCAGTTTAATTTTAACTGGGCATGGTGGGACGCACCCTTAGAAAATAAACGAAATCGTAGGCGCTAATTTTGAGAAAAAAATTAAAAACATGATTTTTTGAGGTTTTTGGGGTGCTATGCCCCCCAATTTTCACCTATGGAAAATCGGAAAAAAAAGAAGTCTCTGCATCATTTTTCTACACCCGTGTACCAAATTTGAACAAAATCGGCCGGACAGTTTGGGCCCTGGCTCTCCGTACATACACACACACACTTTTTTTGGGGGTCTGGGGCCTCTGATCAGCGCTTTGCAATGAAAAACTCAAAATCGTTTTTCTTCACGATCACAATACTTTCCTATAGACTTCGTATATACGGGAAAGTAAAAAAGCCCTATTGTGAGTATCACAATTACCATTGTGAGTAATGTATCCTCTGAAGTTAACAGCCTCGATAGCCCAGTGGACTAAATGGTCAACTTTTGAGGAGCAGTGAGAGCCGGGTCACACCGGTTCGATCCCGATCCTACCAAAAAGTTTTCTGATCGGCATTCACCTCTATATGTTCAGCATGTCAAGTGAAATGTATATCGAGGCTGTGGTGGTTCGGAACCCTCCTAAAACTGTAGGTCCCCATCGTTTACTCGATGGCTGGGGAGCTGGTATTTGGTAGTGCTGCCAGCTGAGCACAATAGATAGTTCTTGAAACGGTCTGTTGCTGGGCTTGTCCCCCCCAACCCTCAGCTATTATTATCCTCTGAAGTAATGAACATGTAAAGAGCTGAATTATTTTTCACTTGCAACTATGTATTCATTTACCAATACCCAAGCATGGAATATTTTTGATTATCAGAATTGAACAGTTCCGACCTAAGAGGGAATTGGGTTGATTCTCCACGGTGTCGGTAAAACGGTAAAATCGCCGTGTATTCAAGTGTTTAACAGCCTTGTTAGCACATCCAAAATTACGGGTAGTTAGGTGCCAATTTGACGGATTCCGTCGCTGGGGATTGTGCAACACGCCGTGGGCCGCAACACGCGAACCGGGCTTGACTTTTCCCCAAAGTTCACTACTCTTCCTGCCAGCAATCTTTTAACGAGATTTGATAAATCACGATCTCCTATATGTGCAATCCTCATCATGTGTGTAGCTGGATACTACATTCAGACAAGGCCTCATGACGACAAAGCAGTGAGACCCACCTAGGTAATTTTGCATACCTAATTGTTCTATTGATTATCTACAACGTTGTAATGACATAAGATACTGTGACGTTACGTTCCTATTTTAGATATTTTGACGAGATTTAAAAAAGAAGGGCAGGAAACATGAGGTAATTTCAATGCAGAACTAAAAGCGACCAAGAAGCCTTGGTTCGACAACTCGGCAGCAAACCTTAATAATGCAGGGGTAGTGCGAACCGCTCGGTCCTCCAGAAGGCTCGGATTCAGTTGATAACGCACGAATATTAATTTCCTGTCTTTTCATTATTCAAAAAAAATCACAACGGTTCACTGACTTCCGTTAATAGAAAACTTACCCTTCCACTGGCTCGTAATAACTCAATCTACAAGCGAGGACCAATTATTGCTCTGAAGCTGAAAGAATTCTGGGATAATAAATTTACGAACTCGTTGACCTATGAATTACAACTGGAATAATAATGAGATTCTTGGGTTCGGGAGATGGTGACAATACTGACAATAGTTAGGTATGGTACAATGGCGTCACTATGCTGGCCTTAGAAATGATGTCAAAATTCCCTTCACTTTTCAGATGTACAGTGTCATCCAAGGACTCATACGGCATCATTCGACCAGCTTGAGAAGAAAAAACGACACCAACAGCAGGGAGTTCCGGACGGAGGTTTCACACAGAAGAGCAACATAAGATAATCTCAATGCTGAACTAAAGGCGAACAAGAAAACTTGATTCGACAATTTGGCAGCAAACCTTAATAATGCAGGGGTGGTGCGACGGGTGCGAACCGCTATTTCCCGGAATGTCCTCCAGAAGGGCCCCTAAGTTCATCTCGGAGAAAAAAACCAATTTCGTCTCGAGATTTCTGCCAGTAAACAGAAATGTGATTTGAGACGAAACCCTGGGTTATGGAACACATCAATCACTCGCGGAAATCGACGAAAAAAATACATTCGGCCAGGCTTGATAAACAAGCATCTCCAGACCAAGGGTGCACACAAGATCGATGCTGTAGCGTTCAGGCTTCGTTCCCACGCACGAACTTTCCTCACGAAAATCAATGAAATCCTATAAAAAGTGTCACTCCGTTGCCTAGAAGGGTAAACGCCGGAGATTCAGGTAGGCAGAATTTGACCTTGACCTGCTGCTGGGACGCTTCTCCGGCCAACAATAAAAAATGAACTGCTTTATTTATAAAAAAATAAAATTTCCTTTTGCGCCGAGTTTCACCCCCGTATAATTAAAGTGTCAGAATGAACAAAAATTTCATTTTCCATTCAGCCTAACCCAAAGGCTGTGAATAATTGTTTTCTTAACGTAATGGAAAGTCCGCAAAGGTTACGGAGAAGAGGGCACCAACAATTCAAAATGAGTTTGTCTTACCTGGTCTGTGAACTCGGTGAGATCTTTGAGACTGATGTTGTAGACAATGTTCCTGAAATAAAAAACAAGGCAGGATAAAACATTTTTTTTTTTCAGTTTATCGGCATTCAGACCAGACTAGGTATATATATAAGTAACATAGGGATTGAACAATGACAAACATGTTTTTAAGTTTGGGGGCGCCATATTAAGCGGGACACTTGATTTAAAACGGGATTCTAACCCAGACCCCTCAAGGCATGAGACTGTCAGGCCGCTCGGCCGCTAATGTGAGGCAACGATATACTAAGACTGGTGGAAAACAATCACAAACAAGACGAATGCAGGAAATAGCAATTCAGTATTTACAGGCAACATAATATTTCAGCAAAACAAGATCCTCGAACCGCCACCACTTTCATTTGGATCTTTTCCAGGCTTTGCAAGGGATCCAAATAGGAATACGAAATTCAATATCAACTTTCAAAACTGCATATGTATCTTTCCTTTTTTTTTCCAAAATATCGGATGAGATGAAATTTTTTATCCGCGGCTCGCAACGAAGAAAACTATAATGCGCGCTCCAGTTTTGCAGTTTCTAGTTTCTCACTAGCCAAAATAACGAGAAAGCATGATCTTTGTAAAAAAAAAAATCAAAATTGAATCTTTGTGTTCCCATGACCTCGGGGTTCCCGGAGTGGAAAATGCATGTGATTTCTGGATCTCAAAATAACTCATAAAACGCGTCATAAATGACAAAACAACAAATTTCTGACACCGGGAATACAGGACTAAGCAAGAAAAAAATTTAGAGACGAATCCCGACTTTGACATTAAAAAAAAATATATATAGAAAAAATCCCTTTCGGCAGCCCCGAAAGGCGTAGGTAGATTTCGAAGATTACTTCCATCCACTAAAAACAGTCTAAAATCATTGAGAAAGACGGTTAAGAAGATTTTCAGTTGACCCAAATGCATTCTCTACAATAACAACGGAGGAATTGAGTTTTGAAATTTCACCCCCCCCCCCCCCCCTTAACGAGAAAATGAAAGTGATTTTACAAAAAAAAATTTCAGAAACGAAAAACTTTTTCAGACAAAAGTTGTAGGTAATATTGAGACAAATGCATTACAAAACAAAAGAACTCGATAACACCCCTAGGACACAAGTTATGAATTTGTTTGTGCGCAAAACCCTCTTTTTCCACCCTTACTCAACCATTAGGGGTGGGATCAAAAAACGTTACATAGAAAAGTTGTAGGTAGTACTGTTAGACGACCCTCAGAGAAAACTACGTTTCATTAGTTGCAATATTAAGGGAGTTATGGCCAAAAAGCCAGATTTAGAAAAAGTCCCCCATTTCCCCCCCTTCGTCCGATTTCCCCCATTAACGAACTCGACCGAGATTTTAGTCCCTAATATTTTATTAAATAGTCAAAACCAATTATTTTTCAAAAATACGGCTGCTAGCGTGTTCACAAGGAAGTGAAAATGATATATAGATATATATATATACCTATATATATATATAAACTTTTGAACTGATGGTGGTTTTGGGATCCAGGGGTCATAAAAAGAAGAACTGTGAAGAAATTTTTCAAAAGTGAGACTACTGGTACGACTACAATAGGTAGATTTTTCTTCGAAATCTACCTAAAAAATGAGTTTATTTTTTTTTACAATCATTTTATTCAAAATAATGGAAGGTTGAAAAAACTCGCAATGTGTTCGGTACCGTATTTTGGTGAATTAATTTTTTTCACAAGTAGAAAGCGAACCTGAGGCAGAAGACAGGAGTTTCAGATTTTAGCTGTGCTGTTGTAACATAGAATGGTGAAGAGGAATTCTCGGAGGAAACAACGAGCAGAAGCGGATGACCAAGCAAGAAAAAAGGAAGAAAATGGAGGCAGGTAACAGATTAGCATAGAAAAAAAAATACAGACGCTGAGTTCAATAAAAACTGTCTTGTCTAATCTCAGAAATCAAATGAGACTTCCTCTTTTATTGAAATAAAAAACAAAGCATCCTCTGACAGGCCTTACGTCTAATAAAGGATATCTAGCCTGGGATGAGTTTCAAGCAAATTCCTGAACGACCATTTCTTTCCACGAAGCTTTTGCATTTTTATTTTTACATTTACACTTTCGACACAGCGACCAGTTCGTTTGGGGACAGACGCAATAATAAAAATACTGTGAGCAAAATAAGGTTTTTACCTTTTGCAACTTGATTTTAAGGTAAGTTAACGAAATTTTTGGTATTTTTTATATTCTAATATTGAAGCCACAGTGTTTTCCCCATTGAATATCGGCTCATTTGGCAGCACTAACACCAAAGAAACGTTTTATTTACCTCCAAGAAACGTTGTTTATTAGCTTATGTTAAAATGTTTTAGCAATTTAATACAATCCATTCCTGTCCGTCACATACCCATACAGGTATCATTGTACTTATGAGGGTACCAACGACCGTGAGTTGTCCGGTGGTACGCCATGTGAACCTAAGTTCCTTATTTCCATGATGTTTATAAGTGAAAATAAGGAGGATCACCCACTCATCGTGAGTTAATAACTCACTTCACTGACAGTGACTGGTATTCAGGCACGGGTCCCAGCCGTTTCGCAGATACATCTAATTTAAATTTTTTCGCTAACAATGTATCAAAATTAAGCAGACACGCGCATGACTGGTTGTCGACCAGTTGTAGTGGGAGGTCAGTTTACACTGAAGCCCGACGAACGACTGATAAAAAATAAAATTATTAATGAAAGTCACATTCGGTTCTTTCGAGCAGCTGAAAACTTCAATCTGGGTCTGAAATGGCATCAATCACGTCGGTCATATCACTTGTAGTTGCCCAGTGGGTTCTGAAAACTGGACTGCCCCATAAAAGTCACAGATTAAAAACTGATAACCGAGTTGATTGGCACATTTGCTTGTTCTAAACAATGCGTGTGATAATGTTTGTTCTTGAGCAGACCAAGAGGCAGCGACATCTACTGAGCCATTACATCTGTCTACCTTCTTACGCCATCAGTAGATTAAAGGTTAAATTCCCGGAGTGCTGACACTAGCACTAGGGCCAAGTCCATTGACATTTCGGTTTAAATGCAAATGAAAGTTTAAAAAAAGTAAGGTATAGCATCCATGCAACCTTGGCATGGGATCAATTTTATTAAGGGACGGATGGCTATTTCCAGACCAAAATAGACCTAAAAAAAACTTACAGAGAATTTAAATGTGGGAATTACCCGCAATAAAAGCCGTTTTCAAAATCTTCTGAACAAAAACTAGACAGGTCATGAAAAGGAATTTTAAGGGGGGGAGTAGAGGCCGTCAGAAAACAAAAATGCCAAAAATGGGGAAGTAACGAACCTTGCTCCGACGAGGAGAGAGTTGTGGTCCTTCTCCAGAAGCTTGAAGTGATCCTTGTGGGACTCATTCCCGAGAAACCGCTGTGTCGTCTCGAGCTCGCCTGCAACAATACACATTTCTTGTTAGCCACTCAACAATCAGAGAAATCTCCAACCCCCGGTAAAACCAGGTCGGAACAAGTGGTCAAAATTAAAAATGCCATCAAGTAGACTTTCATTTAATTTGGTGAACTGAACAGGCTGGATAAAACTAAGCTCGCTCGCACCCTCTCTTTTATAATTCGCTCAGTAACCAAAATTTTATGGGGCGCACATTTTTTCTTAAATATTCAATAAAAGGCTCAGCAGCCTCAGATAAGACAGATACAAGTATTCTGCAATCAACTGTAACATGGCATTTAAAAACATTCGCAAATATTTTAACCCCCGAAATAAATTGTTCATAAGAAAAACAAACATACAAATCGTTTTTTACATGAACATTTGGAAGAAAAACACATTAGAAAGATAAATATGGACTACAAAACATTTTCAAGGAATATCAGAGTTCATGTCAAAGAGCATTCAGCTATTTTCATCGCGATATGGAATTTAAGGGGGCAAGTGGAACATTTCGAGGGCGAAGAAAAGCCGTTTTTGACCTTCGTTGAGGAGAAAACAGGCTGGCCGTGGCACCGTGGCACATGGCCAAGACCAAGCTTACCGCGAGGAGCTTCTATATTCTAACGGAGATTAAACCAGCTCACACAGTTTCATCAGCGACCCCCCACCAACCCCCACCAGCACCTCTACCTCCATTATCGCGCCCGTTTGCGGTCCGGTGCACTAAATTCACCTAAAAGGGTTTTAATTTGTTGAAAATTCGCCTTGTTTAAGGTCTTTTTAAATGACACATTCCAAAAATTATTTGAAAATACCCGCTTGCGCAAGAGCAATTTGTAGCACGCGGTACCATGGATTCGTTCCACCAAAAGTACACGTACTATACGCAAATGTCAACTAATAGTTCAGATTTAGAACAACCAGACCGTTCGGCAGGTGACTAGGATGCAATTCAGCCAAAAGTTTCCCATACCTCTTTTCTGGTTACATAGCCAAGAACAAAAACTTTAACACTACGGTTGATGGGTAACAGGTAAGGTGACACCGGAGTTCCTAAATTGGGGTTTGTGTGTGGAGTCAACACAACCGCTACCACCATTATTCGATACGATCCAATGCGTTTTAATGACTTTTTTTCTAAATATTTCATGCTCCCGTAACGGATAATAATACGTTGGCGGAGATGGGATCCATTAACAATTTTACATTCAATATTCAATCTAAAACTGGTCACGGCTTAAAACACTGGCTAGCTTCATTCACATTCTTCATTATTATTGCGATGAATACCTAACCAATGCCTTCATCTTGAAATCGCATTGGGAGCAATCACGAATCATCTTATATCCTTTAATACAGTTCAGTAATTTAACTGCTCACTCAAGTGTAAAAAGGCATTACTTTTCAAATTTTTTATTTACTAATATGTATAGGTAACAGATCCAGTCAAATTCCGAATTTACGCGTTTCCAGTTTCAAGCGGCCTTAAAACTTACTTTACATGTTATTCCGATATAACTAATAAATGTATCTATACATTATTATAGTCGAGGTTACAATATACGAGTATGCTGGATTGCTGGCTTAAGTATGGTAGCTATAGGACTTGGAACGATTTACAGCTATAGGTGCAAATAGATGTGTCACCAGAATGTTTGCATGCAAAAATAACAGGCCCAATATTGTAGCAGCCTTTAAAATGTTCAAGGCAACCCGACTAATAGGTACTATACGCCGTATACGGGACAGTGGCCGTAATTTGAGTACGAACCTCCAACCTTCCACGTCGGTGCCCATGAGCGGGCCTGGAGCAACGAAGCTACAGTCCAACCCAGTGAACCCGTCACTTGCTCAGTTTTGGTCATCTTGTCATCAACGGAAGTCAGAGCTCCTCTTTCGCTTTTGCGGTCACTATATGGTCTGAATACTATCTCATGGTTTCGAATTACTTAACGTCTGAAAATTAACTTGTCACATGTATTCAATCGAAAATGTGAGAGACAGGTTGACAATGATCGGGCGCCTCACTCCTCTCACTCCAATTTTAGTCAAAAAATTTCCAACAGCATCTATTTCAGATCTGGTAACCAGGTATAACATTACCCAGGTCCTGCGACATCTTCCAGCCCTGGATCATCTTCACTCGCCACACTCTATTAGCAGTAAAATCTCCTAAAAATTCCATATTTCGCGGTAAAAGGCGAATTGAACCAAATACAGATGGATCAAACCGCCATGATGACATTAGTTTCCAGCTAATGGGAAGAAGAATGAAGGGAAACTGAAGAAAAACGAGCGTATTATCCGAGACATGGAATATTGTTGAGGAACCCATGTTTTATTACGTGCTCTATCAGCACACTATTTTTGTTTCTTTTCCTACAAAAAGATATAAGCTCCGTCTGCTCCATTCTTTCATTCCTTGAAAAAAGAATGTTTCTTCGCAGCGCTCATAATTTAAAAGGTTTTCAAAAGTGAAACTAGCAAGATACTTCACCTAGAAAATCACATCATCTTCAGCAACTTGTAGAAGAAACCTTTTAAGAACTGCCCAACTCCCGAAAAGAAAGCTGGCAGAAAAGGGTCGTAAGTTTTATTGAGGATGACAAGCAGAGCTCGAGGACACGTAATCACGTAATGGGTTCAGGTTGACCTCAACCGTCCCCACTCACCCCCCGCCTTTCCAACCCTACAACCTTACGACCTCACAACCGTCATGTCATTTGTCAGCGTCAGCCAGTGTGGACGTCAAGACCTCCAGCCTTCAAAGGCCAACAAAAAATTGGACCGATGTTTCCATATCGCAGAAGGTAAAAAACCTTAGAACAGAAGTGCCGCGGGAAAATAACACAATACGATCATCAAATTCTTTATAACTTATGAAACAATTCTTTTCCAGTATAATAGCGAAATATTCAAAGCCAGACACGGGAAGTTATGGACGAAGGTTACAATAGTCAGCATTCGGAAAAGCCATCACAAGAAAAGGCTATAGTATACGTCTCTCAAGCACTTTAGGCTAATAAATGAAAATTTGAAATCATTTTGACAGTCACTAGTAGGACGAAACCTATCACATCCAAAAATATCAATTTTCCTCTAGATAAAAGTAATTTGTTTAAACGACGCTACGACAGATAATATCATACGATGTAATATTCACAGCCCTATTCCGAATCCAGAAACAGTTTCCGTAAATCAGAACATCTATTGTTCCGTTTAAATGTAGGTACTGTATAATCGAAAAAATACGAGGGAAAATCAGGACGGAATAGAAGCTTTGATAAAACTTTCTCACATAAATAATAAAAAATTCTGGGTGACTTGAAACCGGATTCGAGATTTCCCTTGAACGATTCAATTACTCACAGGAAGTTGCAAGATAAGTCTAAGTCATGAAAAAGTCTAAAGTTAATGCATTCTTACTATAAAGAAAATTCGATGATAAAAGTAATCGTGAGATAGGTAGACGAAATATTGATGACCGGCCCCATCTTTTAGAGGAAATAAACTGCAATGTCTCCTGAATTAAAACGTTTTTTGCATTAAAATGTAAAAAATTGCTACCTTTTGAAATTCTGCTGCCTCATGGCTAAGGAAATTATTCTTTTCGTCCTCGTTTGCACATTTCCTGCGTGATAAATGGGGACATAACGAGAATGTGTATTAAAGTGGAGATAACGCCATGGGAAATGATTTAAAACAGCATTTCAAGATGTCATATTGAATAGCTCATTTTAAAGCGTAAAAGATATTTTTCGAATAATATTGGCCACAGCGACATGACATACTGTAGGTACTTCAAGTCTAGCCGACAGCCGTTACTGAAACTGAATAGATTTGTTCAGGATGTAAGATGTAAGTACCTATAAGCCTGTTCAGCTGAACAGGCAACTCATTCGAGTTTTGTGTCCCGTGCATAATAAGGCCTTAACATAGTTAAAGATCAAAATACAAAAGTAGACTGCGTCACTGTCAAGGACGATGGTTATTAAGAGCTATATAACTACGACCAAACATTTCCTACAGATTTATCGTAGGTTCGAGAAATAGTCTGAAATGCATGTAAAAGCAGACTTACTAAAAGTCGTGCCTCTTGTAAACATAGGTGAGCGGTGGAGCGTCAGTATCGCGGATGTAAGGAAATACCAGGCCAAAGGTGGAGCGAACATGCTAAACTACGCATTCATCTAACTAAGAATGCAAGCTATTTAATTGAAAATATTATAAAATAAACAACTCGTACAAGCATTCTGCAGTTATCTAAGGGCACGTTCTCGACTTATATGAAGAAGCCTCAGTACCATCGGCCACGACTTTTCAATTTACAACCCTGCGCTTCCATAAACAGCCATTCCTTCAACCCGTTAACTAAGCAAGTGAATCTTGTCGTAAGCAAGTACTTCTGTTGTTTCACTTGCGGGGCGCGCAAACAAGTTCAAGTTGAGCCTGCTTGTTGCCTCACATACAAATACATAAGCACCCACATAAAAAACTGCTATACTTAACATAAATAATCCTTTGTGCTTCCAAGCTGCTACGAGAACTCATCAATAACGGAATGGGGCAGTAAGATAAGAAGGTCGTTTGGGGTTGACCGGACCGCACGACAGGGAGTGAGAAAGACTCCCAAGGGACGGGACGAGAGTATAAAACAAGGGAGGGGAGACCGGAAATGGCAGAATAGTGGCCGATCCATCAAAACACCCTACCTCAGACCATCAGTCATCCCTGACTGACAAACCTACAAGATTGAGGTGGGTCACTGCGTCAACAGAACAGAAATCTCATTTTTTAAATAAAGTCTAGAAAACTGCTCACTCAAGAGCCTGTCAAAGACCGGAGAGCAGCGGCTCTTAGGAAGTCGGGACGTGCGCCCATGGGTCACCCTACCATAGGTAGGCTTCGGCCCTGCTAGCCAGACATCGGCCTTGCCAGCCAAGAAAAGAGGGCATGTTATGAGGCTGATGGGCACGCACCCCGATGGACTGACCTTCCCACATCGGGATGGCCTCATTAAAAGCACGTACCTATATGCTTACACTTACCTTAGGTAGGACCACTTTCCTGGACCTCACCCGTACCTACGGAAGGGCATATAAGCCCTGGTCGCCCTCGGTACGGGGGACAGTCACTACAGTCAGGAGGGGTCATTCAGTCCGTTCAGTCTTGGGGACATCCAAGAAGGTTTCGTCAATGTAACAAGTGTTTTGTAAACGATCCGTGTATGTGCAAATATATGGTGTGCCGGGCAAAACAGCATCTTCATTCAAGGTAAGCACCTTCCCGCTCTTAGGCCATTACAACAGGACATCATGCCCCAGACATGATAAGCCAACTCGCCACCCAAACTTCATGGATAGAACCGAGCTTACTGAATTCTTATCAAAAGTGAATAGCAGAATGTAGTAAAACAATGAACACAAGATGGAGATGAATGAAACACGTTAATCTACCCCATCAAAGATGATTCATGCAACAAAAGGACAAAAGAGTTGGAAAATTCTGCATCGTCCGTTAAAGGAACAAAGACAAAAGAATAGCAGAGCTATCACCGGACAATGCTGCCGGCAAACAGAAAAGGACAGTGATAATTAAGATAGTGGATATACGTGTACATAGTTTACACAGAATACACAGGGCATCCGGATGGTACGGGACGTAGGCCGGTAGTCGGCAGGTCAGGGTGTAGGCTTTGAATGGCAGGCCCGTCCGCCCACTGCACCCTGCGACTGCAGATACACAGCCACACGATCAGACCCTCAACCATCCCAGACAACGTGTCGCCAACTCGACAATACCTCTTCTTCGTACACGAGCTTTCCACAAGAGGCAAACGTAAAATAAAAATCTCAAAATCCATATTTTGCACGATTAAAATACGTTCCTCTATAAGGTATACAAAATCTGGTACACAAAACCTAACCACAGCATTAATAAAGCAAGTAATTTTCATAAAAACCCCATGACGTAGAGAAGTTTTTATAATAATCTTCTTCAATGGGTATTTTCCTCCCCCCTTTCCGTCTACGAGAATACTGTCATTTAAGGACTTTTTACGAGTAGAAATTGTCTCAAGGAGACCAATAAACCACAAGTAAGAAATTGTTAAAATATTCTTGGTCATATAAACTTAGTATAGCTGATAGTTCTCCACAGACTACTACTTTGTTTAGAAGTAAGGGAAGTAAGGGGACACACAGATGACTGGTCACAGGTGCACAGGCAGAAGCAGTCAGATCCAGCGATACAGATACAGGTATTATAATAGCGGAGAGCAGTACGGCACCAGGCACACACATGTTGTCCTATTGTTCTATCGCCCACCCCGCCACCTGTCAGAGGCGCAGTTGGCTACAAATGGCAGCACACGCCTATTGCTTTGTACTTCCTGCACTAACTAGTTCTAGTCAAAATATCACTCTCCACCTGACACACTATCGCGCCAACCTAGGCATTTGGAAATCATTTGAAACAACCCTACAGACTCATAAACCATTGCAATTTTCGACGCCTTGCTCACCCTCCCCTCTCCCAACTTCTTCCATCTAGATTCACCCTAGTTTATACTTTACTGGCAAGGAATCAAATCTTCCAGATATCCCTAGAGTTTACAACTTGAACAAAGTTGGAAAAATTGGTGAAAGCTTTCAAATCTGTATCATTTCTATTTAAAACTTCTCAAATGGAAAATGCGTTATAGACCAGGCGAATACAATTTCGGGATGGTACTGCTTTGAAATGAAAGTGAATATATGACTTAGCATTCGCACTTCTATGGGGTAGCGTAACTGATATCTCACTGATGATCGGCGACTTGCGAAAAACATCGAAACTGTACTTTTGCTGTAAATCCCCACAAAACTAGAAAATAAGCCTGGTTGAGCCTCCTCGCTATGGAGCTGCCACTATTGAGACCTAAAATACCCCCGCAGGAACCAGAAATCCGTCAAAAGCCCCGCCATCAATCAGTTTCCGCATCATCGGTTCAGTTTGTTTTTCGCCGAATTCATCTCGGCGCAGTTTCCGCCAAGATTCACTCTACTGCTCCCGCAGCCCAAAAATTAACTCGGTGTATCGTTCCAGCAAAATTTCTATTAAGACAACCAATACTGTACGTACTTTTTTGCTTTCACTTCAACTAACTTCGCGGTAATTTCCCTCAGTATTTGCTTTTAAAACGGGAAACCACACACAAGTTACTCATTGATTTTTTTAAATAGATGGCTGGGAACAAAATAACCATGTGTTGTTACATCTCGCATGAGTACTGCATAATAGTGTGGAGTGCCACATGGGGGGTCTAGCGAGTCCAGCAGATTATTGTGGTGTTTTTTTATATCATTTTTATGCAGGGCAAATTGAAAGAGGTACAAACTATCGATGAATTATTTATCATCTTAACAGTTCAGATGAATGATGAATTTTACTAGAAAGCCTCTGGGGATCCTCTGTTAACTATGCAGGTTAAACTAATGTTCAACTTATGCAATTTAACAAACTTCCTTGTGGACCCATTCTAGGCTCTATTAACATCATATCCTCAACTGCTTCATTGGGCAGTATAATGTACTATTGTACGGATTTGATTCAGTTCTGGCAGCGGATCCGGCGTTCAAACATTGAAGATGACATTAAGGGCCACCATACATTCTCGACGAACTCCGCCAAAACCACTGTGCGAAAGTAAATATTCGACAAAAGTAATGTTTACATTTTAGTACCACCGGAGACTGGTAATTGCAATATCGTATCGGTTGTGTCTACTCTAAAAGCTAAACATAGTGTGCTATTTGAACGCGAAACGAACGAGTGAAAGTATGACACTATGTTTAGCTTTTACAGGAGAAAAAGTAGAGAAATGGTGTTGCAATTACGAACTTCCGTAAGTGAAATAAAAATTGTCAACATGTAACATGGCGGCGGTTAATATTACAAACATTTATCAAGCTTTTCTACTAAATGTGACGATAAAATCATACTGTTTTAATCCGAAACGTTACAAAAAAATATTTCGCGTGAGGTAGTGTTGTGTTTTCGCGATCTGTCAAAAAAACATGTGGACTGGTAGTTGACTGTTTAAAATCGCTCCTGTGGGCTTATTACTCCATTTCATGCAAAAATACAACACTACCTCACGACAAAGAGTCTCAGGTTTACATCCCCCTATAAACACTTTTCACTCGCCCTGTAACTTCGGAGTAGGGCTTGAAGTACGTAGCATTGCGAACCAAATGGGTATTTTTCCCCTTAAGGTTAACTGCAAACAGCCCTAGCTACATAACAGCGGTTTAGATAGGAAGTAAACGGTTATGGATACAGTTTTACTGTACCTATAAATAAAATATTGCATAAATGGCGTACACAGTCAAGCGGACAATGAAATCTGTTAATATCGCCCAAAAGTAGGAATCAAAGAGCTTGAGTGGGCCATTTAACCCGCTATTGCTGGGTTTACTGCCTTTATCAGCCAGTTCATCGCAGCGCATTGTTTTCTGTAAACTTTTAGTCTCCAGATTACTATCATGATGAATGTTGTCTGCTGTCTTTTTCCTTCACTTCACTTAAATATTTCGTAAGAGAAAGGATTGAGGGCGGGGCGCCAATTACCTATTTTTAAAGCTTCTGCCTTATTATATTTTGAAACAAAAACTCTATTACTGTAGTCTGACATCATTAGTGAAGATTATTTAAAAACCCTTTCGTCCCAGATAGAGGCACAACTGTTTTTAATGTTCATATGTGTGGTGAAACAAAACAGTATAGGTATCTCACAAAAATCACATTCCACATTTCTTTATCCTCTCACTAACAAATAAAAAATTGACGATTAACGATATTTAATATCAACTTTCTGAGGAACTTGTTGATATATGTTTGTTCTGAAATACCATAATAAGAATAAAGGAAGTGTTTTTAACGTTATCAAAACTAGTTTAATATATTATCTAAATTTTATGAATGACTTCTGTCACTAACAAATTGTCGAAAATTATATCCAACAGTGGACATTACAAAACGTCAACAAACAGCATTAAATGCTGAGGCTTAAGCTGCCATCGTCTTAGTGGAGGTTCATCAATTCTTGGGTTTCGAAATTTCCATAAAAACTGAGAGGAAAGAGATCAAGACAATGGTAAGGGAAGCGTAGAAATCCAACTTTATGGCAAAAAAAATTGGGAAGTTGTTGAAAAGCTTGACATAGCCGCTGACAGATGCCTTTGTCTGCGGTGAGCAACTCTGAAAATTAATGAATGCGAACTTGCGATTTTCAATGACGTTGAACATTTTTGGTTTTATTATTCTTATGCTTCTCCGTGCTCCATCACTCACGCCATGGCTTCATAGCCTTCGACCCGACTCCAATGTAAGCAGCTAAATCATTTACGCCCTTAATATTAAAAAGCGCATCGTGATTGTAGTCAAGAAAAAAGTCAAGATAACTAGCATGATTATCATAAATTCGCTGAAGTGGAAGCGTAGGTTAGTAATGCCGCAGTTATTTCATAAACGTACACAATGATTCAAGCGCAGACTGCGTGGGGCCATGCCTGGAAGCTTTCAAGGCCACCAAAGCTCTTACGGACCTGAACAGCCTGACGGTCGCAGGCACAGGTGGGGGGCACGCCTGTTTCCCCGTTCCCGCGATGAGGTATGAGGCCTGAATGGAGCACTTACTAACTTAGCAGCCAAACCTGACCGATTTATCACAAGCTTGGTACAACCTCTCTCAGACAGCCTGGGGACGAGCAGGGCAGCGGCTGCTATCTGGATGTCCCTGGATGGACTCACCGACTCGCCGTTTTATCCGTCGGACGTCACCCATTACTTAGCTTTTAATGAGTGGCAAGACTGACCGGCTGTAATAATACACACTATTCAACCGTCCCAGCCCAATTAGTTGCAGTCACCCATGAATTTTCCAGGTCATAAAAAATGTTGACCACTCCCCAGTAGAACAAGTCCCCATTTCCGAGGGACACTTCACCACTCCTTGTTGTTCTCAACCGATGTCGTTAATTATCCAAATCAAATACAAATTGGTCTACTTTTACACTATCATTCGAAGTTACTGTATTGAACTAAACTTATGAATTACAAGAACTTTCTATCGCAAATACCCCCCTTATGAATGACCATAACACTACAGTACGTTTAGTGTCTTAAATTATACTAAAATAAATGGAAAAATGACAAAGAGAACGCGGAAATGTAGAATCTGGGAGTGCAATTGTTCCACTAATTCTTCCGTGACGAAACTGAAGCAAGCACACTTGGTTGAGGAATGGAACTCGGTGCCGCGAGTGCGAATATTTACACACTCACTCGGCATAATGGCGGGGCTGACATTTTGTCGTTTACAGCTTAATTCAAAACGCGGAGGAAGTAATTCCATATAATTCATTCCCTGCCATGATATTTCATTTTGTGCAGCCATGAGTTAAAGGTATTCACGTCACAATTATTTACATAGCAAGCTCCACACGTGTTGGACTGGAAGGAGTTGGCCTCGGATTTCACCTTCCTGTGTGAAACTGCAGAAAACTACTGCTACTACTACTACTGCCAACTGAAGCAATAACTCATCAGAAATACCACTGCCAATAATTAGTTGACGAAAAGGAGCCAATTCTGAGACTATAGTCAAATTCTATTTGACAAAAAAACTTCAGGAAACTACCAAAATGAATATTATTTACAAAGTGACGTCTCAGTGGACGTTTAGTCCTTGCGAACCTTTAGGCTGGATTTAGCTAATTCCGGAATAGAATTTACCCGAATTTTTTTCTGTAAGTTAAACAAGGCTGCCATGCGTTGTTAAGGTAAATAAAGTCGGAACTTTGTTTCCCTAGCAACCCATGGCAACCTTGTTTAACTTACAGAAAAAAATTCGGGTAAATTCTATTCCGAAATAAGCTAAATCCAGCCTTACAGTGACCCTTATCTTTACCATATGCCGAATCCGAACCAGTTGAAACATTTAGGTCACCAACAAACAAAAATTTGCAGGTCCCGGGAATCGAACCCTTGAAAATCCAATATCCTGACTACAGTCGTCACCGCAGTACGCCCCAATGATGGCACCAAAATAAAAAATTATTTCAGTGTTCACTGATCATGCAAGGTAGTCTTTCTTCTGGAATTTAAACGCGATAAAAATACAGCCAGTAAAATTGAAAAGAACCTGCTTAGGACCATGGCAAGGCGTCTGTGTTGGGCCAATCGCCCCTCGCGCCAAGAGACGCTTTGATGAAAAATGAGGCAACTACTCTCGGTACTCTGGCTTCCAAATTATAGTTATTGTAACTCATAACTTACTCATACATAGGCTAATTCAAGGTTCATTTCCCGAAATGAAGACATAAGGAAGGGCCTCCTGACGACATGGTCTATTGAGAATCATATCAGCATCAGCCACTTGGTATAATCTATTAACAGCAAAAACCACTCTCGGGAATGGAGAGTTTTTTGCCTGCCTTAATCGCCACAATACAAATGGTAGCAAAAATGGTAATCAAAACAGTTAATAACTGATATTATTCGTTCAAGTCGTACGCACTCAGTCATTATGGAAATAGTTGGAGCAAATTGCACCGAAGCTCCTCCATTGCCGCTTCGTGTCCGTAACTTTAACTGAAACCCTTATAGTTACCCTTGGTATCTACTATGGGGTACTATGGGGCCTATAAGAACCTAGCATCACCGCGACCTGTAAATATCTACTGTGAGGTTCCCGGTCGGTAGGTTTTTACTTGCGGGAACATCCCTACCTCCATGGCAGCTGCTTGCCTCCCGGGAAGTAAGCTTTCCGTTAATGACTGCCCCACTACAGTCCGTATAATTCTTTTACAGGAAAAAACCATTAACCATTCCCACCACACAAGTTTAAACAAATATCGTAATTTTCGAAATCGCACAAGTGCAATCCTAAGATAATCGCGATAATTGGTGGGAACGGGCTTAAAATATTTATCTAACGTAGACAGTCAATGAGGAGGTTAATATTCTTAATGCGTGCTCATCAGCAAGGTATCCAAGGTCGGGAGAGGTGACCCCATCTCTTGCTGATCCCAGGGTGACGTCAGGTAGAGGTATATGGCGGAGGGATAATTACGAGGTTGACCCCCCGAACTCGTCAACTGTCTCCGGCTCAGTCTCAGGATTAAGCGCCAGGAGGGAGTTATCCGGGATTACAAGACATGTCTCCGGTGTTTTGGCCCTGGCATCATCACCTGAACCACACCGGCACCGGCCAAATCGATGGGGAGTTCCGCGAATTGCTAATGCACTGGCGCAATGCCACAGGACACATCACACGGGATGCCAACCATACCGACCCAACAGCTTTGCAAGCCTCTCACTCGACGCAACGAAGAAATCGTTCTTTAAGAGTGCGGGTGCACCAAGCTGGGGTTCACTTAATGAGGTTAAAAAATTTCTAAATCCTCTGCGTGCACACAAAAAGGAAAAATAAAACAAAAACTACACTAAGGTAAATAGAGCCCAACGATTAGAATGGTAGTTCAAAGCACGTCATTTGATCGACTTCAACCCGATAAATAACGGGGTTCCCGCATCCTTTATTAGGGGTATAAAATAAAACAGATATAGGGGAAACTCATCAGCGCCTGTCAAAAATGTGGTGAGTTGAGCGAATCAGCGTGCTGCCCCAATTTGCACCCACACGTTTTCATCACTGAATTGTGGAATGAGGGCAGACGTCAAATTATGGGTTTTTGCGGAGAAACGCATCCATCACATTTTCCCACAATCCAAACCTTCAGCAGTTAATTTTTTCCCCACGAAATGAGCTTTACCCGGAATCTCATAGTTTCTCCATGGAGTCTGCGATGAATTGCATTATACTGTGAGACCGTTTGACGTGTGGTAGCCGGGAATAACCTACTGGGAGTGATTATAAAGACCAAAATTTGTTTTCTGTTTTTGATAATGTTTCGATATCAACAGACAGTCCCTCATAAAGTACAAGACGCGACAGTTTCGACTCAGCAATAGTTCCATTTGACATGATGAAACTAGGTCATGCTCATATAGTCTCATACCACGACTTTCGCCAGGTACTCCCGCAAAAGTACACAGTTAAGACCAACACATTATTTATGACCCATAGGCATACTATTACTGAAAATTTATAGTTTATAACATAAACTCATATAACAAGCACATAATTTCGTCGTATATAACAGCCATGCTAAATACTTATTTTACTATCCTCGTTCCCAACCTTTCCATGATCTTAAGAGAAGCCTAAGTAGTAAATCTGCACAAGGTGGGATGGATAGGAAGTTCCTTGAGGATGACGAGTTGATAGGAGTAGCAGAAAGGGAGGCGCTGTCATACCTGTAAGTCCACAGGCTTATATCTTTGACAAACAATCCGTCAAAGTGACAGGTCAACCTTCGAGCAACCGAACATATCGCCTAATTTACGTTCCATACATTACATGGTCATTAATTGCTCAACTTATTAATTGTACAACACTGCACCTTTCAGTCGTCGTGCAATTACAAATGCTAATCGACCATATTTCATTTAAAAATCTGCGCAGTTATCAACATTCGAACAGGGAGCTCGCAAGTCGGCCTACGACTGGGGCCAAACGAGTTGGAAATGCTAACCCGCGTCTATGTTAAACTTCAAGTAAGCGGCAAGGGAAACGCTCTGATGGCATCCATGAATGGTACAGTAAAACCGTATGTAAACGTTATTTAACGTTCCAGTATGCGTTAGTTTTTAGCGCCTATAGTACCGCTAATACATTTCTTTCGTATCTGCAACTCTTGGTAAGCAATATTTGATATTTGCGGTTTAGTGGTCCCGGTACCACGGTGACTATTTTCGGCAGTATATGGATTTTATTTCGTTCATCAAATCGTTATCTGTGCCTTCGGGTCAGTAGAATGGGTTGTTAGCATTTCAACAGGTGAGTGAGGTCTAAACCTTAAAATACATTATTTTGTTTGTTGAATAATTAGCAGTTAGCGATACATCTACCTACATCCGAAACTACGTAATAGTTTTAGTTTTTAATGTGTAACTGACGGACCCTCTGAGCTTCCGCATGGCTCGCTGTGCGGAGCTGGATAATGGGGAATACATTTATTTATTTATTTATTTGAAAAAACTGTTCCAAACTGCTAAATGCGCCCTTACCTTGTCGTAAGTTTGTGCCTACCTTACAAGAATAAGCACAAGCATCCACGGAAAAATTTGTGATGCCGTCATCTTGGTCTTACCTGCAAAGAAAGAGAGCCAATAAAAAACTTGAACTTTAAGCTCACAATAGAAACAAGCTAGCGGATAAAAATCACAAGTGGTTGAGGCGTAAGCCTAATCCTATAATCCATGCCTAATTTGTTTGAGTATAACTCACAAGCTAACAATGGTCAGTGCCTCAAGGTTAGGAGTTCAGTACCTGCCTAAATAGATCATGGCGAGATATCTGAAGCGGTGATAACATGCTACGCATATACATTAGCCACATTAGGCATGTAGGGACTCACTCCATTGTAGAAGCTGGCCACCTGGCCAATTCACATCAGCTTACCTATTCAATCAAATACCCAGCATTTGTTGAGCGTCTACCTATTTCGAAAAATAAATATTAGTTTATAGCAAAGGCAGTGAGACGAGAGTACTTGAGCCATACACGTAGCTGCCTGAGTCCTCACCATGCAGTGACCACATCCAGATGTGATGGAATAATAAATTACGATATCTTATTATCAAGTGATTCGAACGGTTGACATGTCTCTTCGGGCCCAACGAAACCTTACTTAAAAGTAATTATAAACTTACAATCGTTAGCTTATTTCATAAAGATGGACGCGAGTTATCCTGTCAATTTTACCGTCATGCCTTTTTGTGATTTTGATACTAATTTCTTCGACTGCCTTTCAAAGGCCTATTCCGTATTCCGTGATTATGGGATTTTGGTTAAACCGAGTTAAAAAATTCCTATTTTCTCATGATAAAAAAGATAGTCTGCGGGTGGTAAACTTTACAGCTGAAGGATGGAACGGGCCTAACATGATAAAGATGAACGTTCTGCACGGAACCACTATACTGGACCTACAAAAATTGCTCTACTTGCAAATGAGGAAGCACCTAACAATAGCTAACAAAACCTTCAAACACCACTGCCAATAATAACGTTCGTGCAGTTCCATATACGGTAAGTACGTACCAAGACCCTGCTAGTGACTAGTGGATTGGCCTAACTATAATCCTTAAGCTCAGAAGCCAGAAGTGGAAGGTCGGGGCTGGGCCGGCACAGTTTCCAAGCTATTTGTCACCCTTGGAATGGTTTTGGTTGCTCGTGAACCCAACAAGACTACTGAATCGACTGTTCTCGTAGGTTAAGTCACGAACTCGTGCCTAGGGTCGCAGCTCGGAGGCTAAATTATCGACTGTGAACTTTACTTTCATCTCTATAGGTTAGGTATGATTCTTGTCAATGAAATGGTAACAATGCTTTGGTAGTTATGCTAATTTAGACCTAAAAAGGGAAAAATGGTTGCTTTGAGTGGGAGAAGGTGAAGCAATATGGGAATAGTTTTATGCAATAACAGTTGGCAATAAATAGTGGTACGAATTCCGGAGACTTCACGCGAGGAGCCTTTCGATGGTGCAAATTTATTTTAGAATTTCGGGGGAGGGGACCTTCCAATCTACGTATAACCAAGCGGAAATATCACTGGAGTTGGCATAAGGAAATGAGTTTATTAAGCATAAATCAAAGAACGTAGATAAGGTGCGCAATCATTGATCACGACTGCACGCATATAGGATTAAACATGCATAGATTTTCCACCTACGAATCATTACCAACACTTCCAGTACCTAAACAACAAAAATTCAAGCATGGGATCCAGGTACAGAAAAGATCTGACCTACCTAAAATGTATTGATCCAGTAGTTGCAAGCATGAGAACACCGTCCACATGGTCATATCGCTTACATAATGTACTGGATAACCCCTATACCTCTGACGATACAGAAATGGCAACACACTCGAACTTATCTCGCCGAATTAATTTGTAGAATACCGTGGCCGCTTTTGTACTATTATTTTTGTTACTTTATACAAAAGTAATAATATCGAGTAAAATTTCGGTTTTGCGATATTGGGTTGTGAGAGGTGCTGCTGCAAAACATGCAGTGATTTTCCGGAATGTCTTAAATTGATAACACGGCGCACCTTGTTTTTATTAAATACTTGTTCAGACAACCAGACCACAAAGTGGTTCGCATGAGAATGATCAGGCGAGAGGTCACGGCTTGAGCCTGTGGGTGTATATATCTATACCGAGGACAGCACCAATAAACCGCCTCTATGGGAAGCTAAGCTATCGTCTAGTTAGCACCACTCAGCCATTACTTTATAACCAAGTACCAGTCATGTAATTGAAAACGTCATTAGGATCACGCCTGGCGAACACCAAGCCCTTGACCCGAGTACACACCTACTGAGATGTCCAACTACCATGTCCAGCACACAACCAGTAAATTGTCAATACAGAAAATCTCTCCAAAAATTGCAGTCAATTTGAATTTTGAACAGAAACAAAAGAAACTGTTTTTTACAAAAAACCGGTCGTGAAGCAATAAGATTCCACGAGGGCGTTCCCTGATCGCATACTAAAAAACTAAAATCCGGATTTCAGTCCGCGTAATAATTACCCAATCAGTGCATTCAGGTATAAAAAGCGAGAAACAAACGCCGACAAACGTTCCTGCATTGAGGTGGAGCAAAAACACGCCGCCATGCGAACCGAAGCCTGACACGTGGAAAAGCCGCCAGTTCACCAGTCCACAATCATAACCTCTACCCCACTTAGCCATTTAGTACGGAAATGGATGAGGGAAGGATACTATAACTTTCCGGTCACATTCTTCAACAGCGATATGAGTCGAAAAGTTTGTATTTACATATTTCGTTTGACACATCACGAAATTGAGTATTTAGAACAACTTAAAAGCTAGTTGACAGCTGAAACATTGAGATTTTTTTTTTGGAAGGCAACTGTCAAGGAAAAGAAAGTTATACTACGAGTATGTTGGGGGGTGTCAGAAAAACTCATTCTGTTTCCACGGAAACAAGTTGTTTCTGTGCTGCGCTGCGTAGCACTATGGAAAGCGATATGCATGAGAAGCGAACACTTCAACGACAATTCCTTTTCTGTCCCATTAGCTTGTGACCCTCTGGTCACCTATAGCTGGATGAAGGCACACTCACTGTCACCCAGCCAGCTTGCAGCCCGTCCATCGTGGTCTTGATGGCACGGCCGCTGGCAGGTTGACGGGCGCCCGCGTCACGAGTCACGTAAACCTCTGCGAAATATGAGTCGTGCGAAGAGTGTCAGCGTCATCCCAGCCGTGAGGAAGCTATTGTAAAACTACAACCTTCGTGCGGTACAGACTGGTGGGGCTGAGCCGTTCATTAGACATGTCTTTAGATGCTTGGCGTTCTGCTATCACCTTCAAGGTTGCAATCTTTCTGTTTGGATCAAGTTTTAAAGGAAGTCGTGCGAGGGAAATGAGAAGAACGGACCAATGTAGTAAGAAGCGACGAAGAGCGGGAAGGAGGGATAAGATACAGGCAAACACGACGTGCTATCACAACTTTGGAATATGCTAAAGCTAAAGAGTCTTGTTTTCTCGGGTTTCTAGGCATAATTAATTACTGCTAAATGAACCAATTTTCACTCATTAGATTAGACAAACCGAAGTAACCGAAATGTGGACATGCGACATAGTGGAGGGTGTAGTGTGTAGAGAGATGACATGATAGCATTGAGAACACGTCCCAAATCCCTAATTAACAAAACATTCCAATTTCTCAATAGGCACTTGAAGCGCTGGATACCCAGCCTATAGGTACAAATTACCGCCATTCAAACTTCAGGACCAAACTCCAGCCACTTTATGCTGGCCGCATGAGTTGTCTAAGCATAAACGACAACGATCTATTTATTTTACGATGAGGCTCAAGGCTGACGCGGATGCCGGAGTAATAACAACGAGTATGCATATGTGATGGGCATAGGCATAAGCTAAGTGTGGCCAGCTTGCAGCGTCCGTGGCAGACAGAGTGGCTCCAAAGTGAGAAAACTACTTCACAGCCTAAGCCTTTATTTATTTTGCAATTTAAAAAAAACACAGAAACCATACTGAGATAATCACCAATTAAAACATATTTTAGGTTTCGGAAAAAAATATAAGTACCTATCACTGAAATAAATATAAGCCGTGCACCAGGAACTTAGATTTAGTTGCAAGAACACCTGATATAAAAATAAGTAAATACGTAAACGAAGGGTTAACTACTCCAGGAATCTCGTTGGGAATCTCGTTGGGAATAATTGGAAATCTTTATGAAATCTCAGGGAATCTTGGAATTTTCTGGAGTGGTTACCCCTTCGGGGTTCATCTTTCTCTGAATATCATTGGGAATCTTTGGAAATCTTTATGGAATCTCAGGGAATCTCTGGAGTGGTTATCCCCTCGGGCTACTTTCTACTTATTTGTACTTTTGTTTTATCTTGTAAAGGTTCAGAACCAGACGCGACGGAAATTTTGTAGCCATAATATAGTAACCAGGAAATAGTAACTATCTATACTCCTTAAAAATCTATCTAAAACAGCCAATATGTTAGGCAGGCAGGCAGACAGATGAGCCTTTAATCAAACCAACACTGTTATTTAATTAGTTCATTGTTCTCCAGTTATTTAAAATTACGTCGACTTTAAATTGTTTTCAACCGACATTTAACTTGGCACACACAGAGCGTTTTAACACGCACACAGGCACCAGATGTTTCTCCCTGATAATAACAAGGTTGGGCTCGATTATTAGTTAACAAATTAGAACTCACCAACTTGGAACAGAAAATTGAAATAGGCTTCGATGTAGGTGGCTCAAAAACTATCTTCCCAAAAGAAAATCAGTTCAGTGTATAGATTCCATTAAAATAATTTGTTCCCTTATTCATAATGGAAATTCAAATTATTCTCCCAAGAATTGATATGAAGTTTGTATAAATCCAGTATCTTGACAAATGGAGAAAGTAAAAAAAAAAACGTTTTTTGTTCATTTCGAAAGCTTAAACCCACAGCCGCCAAGGCAGCGCAATTTTCTGGCCGACCTCCAAGCTCAGTTTAATTTGGGGTCCGTGTTTAAAGAAACATAATGCTATCCAGAAAATTGGACCTACCTACATCACGGCCAGTTCACCCAATCAGCGGAGTGCGAAATCCCAGAATTAGAGAAAACAATAAATGTATTATTATTGTGATAACGAGTCCAATTCCAACACAAGTCCAATTTCGGAGTAGTTTTTACTATCTCGCTCGTATGTACTGAGACATGGGCTAGGATTTCGGGTTTTGGATTTTCCATTATCTCCCCTTCCCTCCAGCCACATATAACAGTTGTATACCAACTGAAAAAAAAAAATTAGTATAGATACAGGAGTATTAAAATGTAGCTGGAAGGTAGCAACCCCATCTGCATAACTTATAAACTAGTGCCCATGCATACCGACGTCTTACCTGTACGTGTTAAAAAGGCAGTTTGTACCCATTTTTTATTTATAGTAATTAAAAATTTGGACCGTTAAAGATGTGGCAAAAAAATTGTTGAAGGTAATTGAAGGAAATCAAAATTCTTAAATTTCTTTGACTGGAACAAGTTAGAGGAGATTGTCTCATATTAGACCCATGCATAACTGCCCAAAATCTACTTCGACACTACTGCAAGGTACCGAAGTCGATTAAGGTTCCTTCTTATGAAACTCATCTTACATGGATGCACCTATGTCTCCTGTCATGAATCGGTCCAAAAAAAAGTGATTTATTCCTCGATTATTTCAAAAATGCTCCAACCGACCAACCCGAATTGCTAAAGGCAGTTGTGCGAAAACTGTGCGTCGAGGTATGCACATAACTTGAAAGAATCATGGAAAAAAAAAACATGAAAAGCCGGACAACAATGATAAACGAAGAATAAACGCACAAGTAACTGAAACAAGAAACGGCCATTAAAGGTAGAACAGGTACCAAAGTAAGTACCAATTACGTCAAGAATAATTATCAACTACAACGTCGTTGACGATGCAATTTTTTTCCCTGCGACGTAGTTTTGGAGATTCAAGTCGCTGGAACTGCACGGGAGTATTAATACTTATAAAGGATTCCCCATATAGATGACTGGTAATAAAGTAGGCACGACTTATTACTGTTTTACATTCTTACAAAACTCTGAAACGAAGTAGATAAGGCAATATAAACGTTTTCATCGGTTCTACAATACTCTAATAAACGAGTGAGTCAGCTCGGGCTTGATTAAAAATGACAGTAATAAAAAAGACATTTAAATGGTAAAAGGTAGTAAATGAAAAAGGTGAGAACAGTTTAACGTAAATAAAAAATAATACAGACGAAAGAGAGGCATTAGGGAAAATGGAGAAGGACAGGAAAGAGGGGAGGACATTTTTAACTGACAGAACAGCCAATTATTGACAATAGTGGCACGCAACCAGCTAACAAAATTAACACCACTTGTCAGCGAACGGCGGATGTTGACGAGAGCACGCGGGGAGAGGGCGGGGAGCCGCGGTGCTCACTGCTGAATACTGAAACCATCACACCGGACCGGCTGGACAGTTCAAGACCACCAACCCATTTACGAAAAACCCGCACAGGAAAAACGGCGGCTGGAAATTCGTGACTCTTGTCCAGCCACCGAACAGGTTTAAATCAATTTAAGAACTGCTTGACAATTTATTCTATGATTTAGGAACACTTCACTGATGGCCAAACGTATTCCATTTGCACCATTTTCATATTGGCAACAAAGTATAATCTGACTTCTTCAAAAGGGGAAAAAGTAATAAATCCCCTACGAAATTTTATTTATACGCCACCAAGAAAAAATAATAGAAATAATTACAACAGTGCAGCACACAAGATAACAACACGGGCTAAGAAAATGCGTTTTGAAGCTAAGCTTATTCAGAACATGAGTGGAAGTTCATCCTAGATACGTATATGCTTAGCGTCAAGGATAAGCTGGCTTAGGCACCGCAGGTGTACATAGGCTCAGACTGAGACTCAGGCCAAGCACAAGCTCGAAGGTGTGCCCCTACGGACTGCTATTTCTTGACATATCACTATGAAGTTCATGGCCATTCAAAAGCCAACAATAACGTGAACAATAGGTGTCAGGAACCAATATAATAATTGACATATTAATGATTCAAAAAAAACTTGTAGCTGTAACTACTTACATATCCCCCTCATTTAATTTAGCTTTCAGTGTACACCAAGATTTTTAATACTTGAGTAGACTGGAAAAAAATGAGCTATCTACCGCAAATGCTGCCAAAAAAAATAGAAGGAAAAAGGGGTTCGTCTTGTCAAGGAACGACACTTTGGTCGAGTTTAGAAGTGTTTAGATCGAACAGGCTAAACCTGCGATAAGCGATTGCTCATCGTCTCAGCCCAGCAGAGCAATGCAGCAGTGAGAAGGACACAACCCAAGCGAAGTCGACCATATTACAATGTAAAAGGCGTTAATAAATTCGACACAGAAAAAAGGAGGGAGGAGCTGACCATGGGACAAGAACGATGACAGCCATCGGGTTCCAAAGACAGAAGAGACCACCTACTGGCAAACTCCGTAACTTGATTTCTTGATTCTTTGACGCGACGCCCGGTCTAGCCTTAAAAGAACCGCCAGTCCAAGGTCAGAAGATACATGTATAGATGAGGAAGCACGAGTTAAAGTAGTGTACGATTCACATCATTTAAACGCTTGTAAAATCACCCACGGTTTATTGAACTACAACCATAATTTTCTTCAAATATGCCATTCCACAACAATTCCAAGGATTAAATCTCAAATTTCATGAAGGTTGCACCTCCCGGGTTGAAAGAGATGATTAAAATAGCTAAAGAAAAACATCCCTTCTCACTCCGCGGCAAGATGCGTAAAACTAGAGGCACACGCTAATAGCGCTTCACTCAACAGCTAAATTGAGGTGGGAATTACAAAATGATAAACAGACAGCCTGCTGGAAAACTAAGGATAAAGTGTCGACGCCGCGAGCTGCCGTAAGTTACCTCAGGAAAAGCATTTACCTCGTGCGTCACTCCGCAGCGGGAGCAAGAAAAGAGAAATTACAATCTGTTTACTCCCAACTCCCAGCAAATGACAAGACCAAAACTCTTTCACCATAGTTCTGCCATGTTTAATTCCTGGAAAACAAATCATTTTGAGAATATTCTGGTTTCCAAGAACAAGCTCGACATTCCATCATTAATCGACTAAAGAATATTTCGTCAATCAAATATAAACCAAACGCTTTCAGACAGAAACCACCCAGATTTGCCGACTACGTGTAAACCAGTGCCTGGAATAAGAAACAAAACGATCTCATGGATTAATATTGTGTATTTAGTAACGGAAATATTATGCAGAATCCGGATTCATTTCGCGGTTAATTTGGAATAGAGGGGCTGACAGGACCGGCCATCGAACTAAGGGAGAGCCAGCCACATTACTGCATGAGTAAATGGCTTCCATTGAAATTAATTACTGCAGCATTAGTGGCCTGAGGCGTGTTTTTATAATCATAGTAGAAAGCAAACCCAAGCAGGTTTTCATCAGCACTAATGAGAGGTTCAGCACAACAGCACAACCACCATGTTCAACGGGGTGTATTTGCACAATTCGTAAATCGAAGAGATGAACTATAAATTAAGTTTAACAGTCCCCTTGTCCATAAAAACTTGCAGAAGCGCCAGCACTATGTGCCACGCCCTACCACATGCAGTATCGCTGACTAAACTTCCTTCTTTACAAAACCCCTTCCACCACCACCGCGCCAATTCATTTTTTTGGACTTTTTTACGCTTTTTTCCTCATTCCCTACATATATGACAAGTTTCAGTTTAAAAATTAAATCGTGTACAACGGAGAGAATCGTAGACTAGAAAAACGTTCCAAGAGATAAGGGAAGGCAGCTGAGTTCCATCAGAAGGGGCTAGAGTGGAACTAATCAATCTTACGCGGGGTATCAACAGTTCCATCTACGTCAAATTTCATCTCCAGCGACAAGCGAAAGTCAATACGGCAAGCGGCAGCAGGACGCTCCACTCGAAGCTGCCACCCCGTCACCCCGTCACCCGTTAAACTATGGCTACGGCTGCTGTATGGTCTAGGTCCTAGGATTCGTATTAGGTTATAACCTGGTAACCTTTAACTGTTCAGCCGATACTTTATAAATAGCTAACGTTATTTCAATTATTTTGAACCGCAGTTTCTGACTCTCACAGGCATCTGACTCAGAGAATCAAATTAATTGTGTAAGTAAAAAAGAGAAAATTTAAATTAAAAAATTCAACCTAAATTCGACTGTCGACATATCCATCATCTCATCACCTCACGTGAGATATCTGGTTTGGCTCGGAAAATGTATTCTCTGCCACCCTATACTCTCCAAATCGTCACTCGCCGGCCTTGGTGGCCTCAACGCAACATGTGGGTTGTCAATTGTTTGCAATCACCATCATAGTTTGAATGTAGCCAGGGGGCGAGTGTGGGTAGAAGGAATGGACGTAGTGGTAATGCCTGAAACTTCGCGAATTTAACTATCGTGGAAAATATGGTTGACTACATATTTAGCTCCATGGAAAGATAGAACCGAAGCATTAAACGGATCCGATGTGGTACAGTTCCCAGTGGGCCTCGATAAAACAAGAAGCAGCTGTCATATTTCAGGCACAGCGTCGTTAGCGAGGACATTTTTACGAGATATACTGTGGAAGCCGCCCGGTCCTGGCTGAAACAATGTCATTTGGCACACCAGCGCAGGCGCAGCAAACCAATTTACATAATCCATTAATTGAGAAATCTAGAGAACTTATGGCGGCTTCCCCAGTTGGGTGTCCTCTGCCGTGAAATTTTATGTGCCATTCCATAATTCACACCAAGCCTAATTCAGAAGGTAGTTCAACCTTTACACGCTATACGAGCAGGCAAGGACCACACGAACTTTTTTCAATCCCCGAAAGAATATAACCGAAATTTATGCAAGGAAACAATTTCATACTTCTCTCAAAGGGTTTCAGCATGATAGATAGAAGGGACAGGGGAGGATAAAAATAATCAGTAACCTCCAGCCTCACTACGGCTTGAATGGAATCCAGTTAGAGAATTGAAAGAAATACCTGCAGTAATATACAAAAATTGCCATCAGGAAAGTCATCAAAAGAAGTTTTCTCCCCAGAACTACCAGGGTTAAGAACAGTTTAGATTGCGAGGCTAGGTACATCCCAGAGGGTGTCACTGTGAAGGCGTTGGTTCGCACTGGGATCTGCTTTAAGTTCTGGAAGCGATAAGCTGGGGTTAATTAGTGGAGTTGCAACGAGCGTGCAGATCGCGCTCTGAATACTTAACGGCTCATCCGACAGCAATGCGTACCCTATACGCGCGTTTGCTCGCATCGTCTTCGCCACGACTCCGAAGGCATCGTCACAGGGATGCGCAGTACAGACAAGCGCCAAGTTTCCATCCAAGTTCTCCAAGATCAGACTCAAGCTTCTCACAACACAGAAACTCGTATTTAATGGATTAAGGTAGATCTGTGGAACATACAATGTTAAAGTGGAAGTGGCCAATGTATCCTTAAGGTGAAGCATTATCAAGCACCGTTTAAATTTTCAAGACTCCTGTTCTGACCGTTAGCGGCAGAAGATTATTTTTCCTATCTCATCAGAATTTTAGTGCACGATAAATAGTTTTTGGCTGACCCTCTATGTTCGGTCGTGCAAGCAGTACTGACTCTTGGCGGATACAACAGATTGGGCAGCGCCACGCTGGCGATTCTCAGAACGCTTCAGACACTCCACAATCCGGCTGGTCAAGAATGCTGCTGACGTCAATGGCTATTTTCGTCAGCAATGAGAGCAAGCCCTGTTTCTGTTTACATTTTGTCTGCCATCCCATGTGAGCGTTAACACGTTGCCCGATTATTTTTATGATATTTTTATGGACGCCACATTTTTTTCTGTTTACCTTCTGGTGCAGTTTCTTGTCGACAAGAGCTTTTTGTTGAGTGGAAAGTGAGTAAAAATGGTTTGGGAGTTGGGAGGCAATTCGATGGGGGGGTCCCAGGAATGCCTCGGGGAGCTTCCATTCGGTCCGATATGGGTCCTATGTTATCATTTCATTACCCCACATCCACAAGGCGGCATCAGGTAGGGTAAATACGTAGAACCGTCTCCAAGGAACTGGGCTATTTGCTGAAGGATATTAAAGTCTGAGCAGTCCACCAGTTACATCACTTACGTCCCAAAGGCAGCAGTTTTGGCAGAAACCAGCTATATAATTTTGTATCTGTGAAATCTACTCCTAGTTGGAAACGCTGGTACAAAAGCCACAGCAGAATACGGAAAACTACCAGTAGAGACAGCTGATACTGTTATTAATTTGGGATGGAAGCAGATCAAAGGCATCAAAGCTTCATGGTAAAAATCTTACAATCCACTATTGTTTCCAACCATGAAAAGAAACTTTACTTTCACAATTCCCTGAAACAAGAGCTTGGATCAGGTATTCAAAGGCAAAACACCTCCGACACGTCCAATCATTAGATGGCTGAAAAAAAGACAAAACGGCGAGGTCTAAAGAAATTTATACCCTCCATAAACCAGTGGTATATTTCTGCGACACTCAGGTTTTTTACGACGATTTTTATGAGACGTTCAGAGTAAAATATCACGCATAAGATCACGCATAATATCTCTCACACTCTCACACTTCTTCCTCGGTGTTTCTAAGAAACTGGGGACTGAGGGATGACAAGCAACTCGACACTCTTAATTTACTTCGCATGGATTATCTGTAGACGTGCCAGCCTGTAAATTTTAATGAAGTTGAACAAATTGCAAGCGTGTTGGACGTAATGTCAGTTTCGCCTGACCGCTATTTCATATTGTTGATGGCCAACATCAGTGTACACTGGTTGTTACATGTTCCTACTAATTATGCGGAACATTCGAAAAGCGTCGAAATGCAGAGAAAACTCTCCAAAATTCGGAATGACTTTTGTAAGCCCCAATACGCGAAACGAGAACCGTACTTTTACCCTGATCCAGGCTTCATATACGGGTTGCCAAAAAGTCTAAATCTTCTGTTTAAAGGATGAGTATGTTACATACTCTGTAAGAACTAAAAAATGATTTTTTAGTTTGTAGAGAAGTTCTTCTATAAGTTCAAATATGAGTCATACCTAAAAAAGCACCAACACAATTATTTTTTTCAGTCTAGACATAAATGGAAAAGTTCGAAAGTATTTGATTTCTAGAAAAAGTCCGTAGCGATTCTTCTGGCTTATACAGCTTATTTTACGGCACCCTGGATTCCATTTTCACAACCACATTCGAATATCATTGATTTAAATTTTTTTGTCGGAGAATAATCTCATAAAATAAGGACTCAGTGGATATTGAAACGTCACCGAGATGGGGAGCGCAGCCTCAACTCAATTCAACTAAAGGGAAAAAACGAAAAGAACCTCAATGGGACGTATCAGTACTAGTACCTACCTTCCCAATCAACCAACGCGGCATGGCCATTTTCTACCTCAGTTTCATGAAATAAACTATCACAATCTGGGAGTTTCTTAAGGTAATAAGACAAATAAGTAATAACAAGAATATTTCTTAGATTGTAACAGGTTTTATTAGGTCCGAATTCAGACATTCAAGTGGGGGAAATAAATCATTAATGTCATTCCATCAGTAAAAAATTTGTTTATACTGAGATTCGAATTAGGGATTATCTCAATATCTGTGTTTTTTTAAAAAAGCAAATAAATTGCTCTTCTTTTATAGAAATTACTTCTTAGTATTATTACTTAGTAATTACTTCTCCAGTTACTAGAAACAAATTGCAGTAATAGCACAATAGTAATAAAGAAGAAAGAAATAAAACAATGAATTTTCCACCTTTTATTTGAGAGGTCCTATTCCAGCAGGGATCCAAAGTTCTTGGAAAACACAAGATGATTCAAAGGTGCCTCAGAACTTGAGATAGAAGAGTACAATACCATCAGAACTTTCCGCCATATTTCTTAACATCGTCTAGAAGTTTGTGCAAAACCCCGAAGGACACATAGATTGCAAGTTGTGAGAGTGTGTCGGTGTCGCGACTGCAAAACACGGTGTGCGTGATGACACTCTACTTATCTCAACATTCACGTCATTACGGCAACCTGCATAAATCTCAGCCCTAGCTGCCGACGGCTGGGTGCACCGAGGAATGGGAACAGTAAGGCTTCAGGGTTCTTTCTGTAAACTCAAAAGACCATAGTTAACCTCTGACCTCCTGTCAGAAGGTAGATCACGCACAAGAGAACAACGGCCTCGGACTCAACTTCATTTCCAGCTTTTCAGAGGCCACTTTCAATTTTGCTCCGTCTTACATATGAATTTCCAAGCGCTTTCGATTCAATTCACTGACCGATTATTATATAACGAGGGGACTTCCTTAGCCCTTCAATCGCGCGATAACCTTGAAACCACAAAATATGAAAATACACGGACAGAGGCAAATAAACGAGCTGTCACAACCCATTTCACATCCTTGACTAAAACCCAGCCTGGGGTAAGCACTGACCGGTTGAAGGCAGGCTGCGATTTCACGTTGGCTGATAGGCATCGCTAGCCGTCACGACGCGTTGCAGCAGGGAATATGTGTGCTCAATGAATGGATCGAGGTTACGTTTCGTCGAATTGGACGTAAAGCGCTGGGATGCGCGAACATTGGGGCAAGGCTCGGAAAGCGACCGGTCCTGGTCCTGGATAGGCAGGATAGCATCTACGGCAGTCACGACGTCTCCGGGTTCGGTCGGGAATATTAGTTAGAGAATGAATAGGAGGGGCCATTTGATTTACGTGGAGCTGAGCCGGGCGGATAGGCCCAGCACTGCGGTGGTGGTCGCCCGTCAGCGAGCCCAGTTGTGGAAACGTGGAACGCCTCATCTAACATTTCGTGCTCCCATCCTTTGCATGTGCTTCAGAGAAAATCCACCGAAAACGTGCTAATATCATACAGGTAGTCGTGTCCCAACGTGAAATAACTGCTTTTGTGGCAGTCAGGGGCAGGCGAGGGAACAGACCGCCCGCGCCCGCGCCCCTAGAAACCTTCCATGAGGCCGATGCAAAATACGTTCTTCCTAATGGCGGTGCTGATTAAGCTCAGATTTTGGAAGGTAACACATTTTGTAGTCAGCCCCAATATATCCATCAATACGTAATCACATCAGACTTATTAACAACTTCTTAGTGAGTGTACAGTTGTGTCCAGTGCCGCCAGTTCGTCCAACCTTGCGACTGTGGCAGACTCGCCCTTGACAAGTGCAGCCAGTACTGAGCAGCGAGCACCACCCGCCCACCTGTCTGCACGCTTTATATTAATAAACGCATCGAACCTGCAGCGGCCATTCATCTCCCTGAGAGCGATGTGTCACCTGCGTCCGGACAGCTACAATGCGGCCGAGGTCAAGTGAAGCACGGCGATGGCGTACACCGCCTGCACCAAGTACCGAGGCCTGACGCAACCCCCGTGGGTACATGCGAGTTTCAGTCTTAACTATCTTACTAACCGGACCCTAAACGAGCACCTAGAAGTAAGAAAGAGAAAAGAGATAAGACTGGAAACTTAGAAATTGCGGAAGTTCAAGTTTTTTCTGTACGTATTGTAACTGAGAAACAGTTTTTGAGACAAGCGGTGTGTGGGTGGAAGCCCTGAGGTCACGTATAAAAGATACTAAATATCAGGAAGAAAAATATTCCCCACGACTTGCTCAAAAACAAACAAAGAAGAAAAGAAAGTTCTGACTTGAGCCCTTGCGTGACCCAATTAGGGTTGATTTTTAACATGGTTGCATGATCATGTCAGTCGAATTTTTTTATTGTTAACGAAAACAAAAACTCTGAATCGGATTTAATACCAAGAAGCTTTCACAACAAAAGCGATCTTATTTAAAATATATATCCTCAAAAAGGAATTTAGAGACAAGCAATTTATTTTTTGCTGCAAAGACCTAACATGAAATTAATCACGTGATATCAAGAAATTGAGGCTGCGACTTGGGAAAAAACAAACATCTATTTGTCAACGTCGAGAGCTCCCAATTATCCAACTACATCAAAAGCTCCTATATGCTCTGAGGTAATGGAGGAGCTTTCAAAATAAAACAAAAGACGTTGTTTTGATTCTGGCAAGTGTGCTTTTCATTTGAAATGCAATTCAGAGTCTGGAGACCTACCACACACTGCAGTTGGACACGCGAATCAGAGAAATACGAAGGCTCGAAATAGGACGACTGGCACGACACGCTCTATATTAGAACGACCCTTATGGGGCCATTAATGCCAACTCGGGAGATTACATTTTAAGTCATTCTATTCCCTCTGTATCCAATGTCGCGTAAAAAATTAACCTTTAAATAAAAGAAACGAAAGACTTCTTAAGAGTTACACAGCCAGATTGTATGGTGATCTAAAATTGGGTAAAGTTAATGCGCATCATTAACAGTTTTCTTCAAAATCAACAAATCGACTTACCGTTTTTTGAGCCGGAAGGTATCTAAACTTGGATGGTGAGGGAACCTCGAAACTTACCTGAAAAATAAAGACCGACGTTTAATGTCACGCCTTATGGTATACAGATAAAAAGCAAAGGTGTAAGTAACATGTAGTATCAAAATAAAAATAGGAGATTCTGAAGGTTGACTCCTCCCTACTGTACCGGAATGGTACATATTTGGTAATGCACCAGTATGGTACATATATTTAGGATGATAGTAGTAGGGTACATAGTCAGGGAGACCAGGAAAGTTCATCCTGTAAGACATGCTGAAAGCTGCAGAGAGATGAGTCACCGTACGGAGTTCTGGCAGTCGCCATCCGCCTGTCATTGCAAGCTGATCATATTCTTCCTTGTTGACCATCTGTTCGGGGATTCCTGCGTAAAGTGCCGGCTCATTATTGAAAGGTGTGTGTTTTATTGTTATTATTCATCTCTGGAGATTATTAAGAGGTCATTCATTGATTATTCATCTTCCTGAAGTATTTAGGTTTTCTGAGAGCAATAGTTTTGAGGGTTCCGTTCATTTACTTATAGGTTACCTACATAGATCGCATTCCACAATGGCTAGTCCTGATTGCTGCGTGATGATGTCTGTGACGGCGATTTGGAGAATCCTGATGAGGGGCTAAAGGGGCCGAAATGGGGCTTCGCGAGACCACGTCACCAATGACCTCAAAGATGACCTTACCGCAAGTACCCATACCTACCTACATGAAATCTACACACATCAATTTACAATATTTACAATGATTTTACCTACGTTATGTTGACGGCTGAGATGTGCCATGAGCTCCTATACCACCTTTATCACAAGCTATTACTTCCGTAACCTGATATGTACATTTGAAGAATTATCTACCTATAACTTATCTACGTTTCATGAGAGAATCAGCTCATGTATCTTTAGTTTCGTCGGGTTTAACTACTGATTCTGGCGCCCTCTACATTACCGGTTGTTTTCTTATAATATAACCATCCAATATAATTAGGCTAAGTAGGTATGTATTCATTAGATAGATAGGTTGACACGAGATCCTCCTCTATGTGGCTTTGGTACTTTAAGTAGTGGTTGGTATCTTGTTTACATGTGGCCGTTGCCACTGATTTATCGAAGTTTATTGGTCACCTTATTGTTTTATTACAAAAGTAGATTCCGTGACAACTATACCCTTAATATACTCCCTCTCAACCTGAACGTAGTTTGCATGTGCTCTGCTTAACATTTGATGATATTATGATAGGTCTCTATAGTCTCTGAATCCACGAGTAAAACCCAGCTCACCTAGCTAACCTGTGGCGGGTCTGTGTCTACCCCTTAAAGGCACCCTATTTTATTGTGTTGAGTCACATATTTTGGCGCCCAACGTGGGGCTGAGACTTGCTTGTATGTTTGTTTGTTTTTCCTTGAATCTTGTAGAGCACATGAGTATTGCAAGTATTTTCCTGATTTTTGAAATTCTGAATTTAAAGTGAAAGTTATTTTACATTTCGGCCATTTTGTTGATAAGTAATTGGTTGAGAGAGAGTATACAAAGTAGGTACATGTTTATGTAGGTATCACAGTTAATTAAATTGTTATGGTTGGAAGTTTATGGCACATATAGTTGGGAGTTTAATTTGAATTTATTTGGGAAAGGAGGGGAACTGTGGGCCAACGTTACAAGCTGATTTTTGGGGCAAGTTGCTGAGGATTCCATATGTCACCGTCCGTTCCAGTTAGGACCTGTTTCTTTTCAGTTATTAGGATCGAGGTTGTCCGGAGCAGTTCCGTGAGTTTCGAGGAATGTTTTGGTTCGACTTGTGATTCCTTAAGGTGTGTTCACACTGTTAGTGTAGGTTTGATGTTGTTATGCTGCAACTAGACGGCGTTTGGAGTTTGGTTGCGTGAGTGTAGCAGCGCCGGATCTTCACACTTCATTTTCTTTTAGGCTTATTTTAGGAAGTAGGTATTACTTGTCGTTCGAGGTCTATTGTTGGTCGGTGAAGTCGTCGTGCGGAGCCCCGTATGGTCAGAAGCTGCATTCCATTTTATTATTTTTAGTGTTATTTGTTTCCTGGTGAATTTTCTAATCTACAAGGATGGGAAAGAAAGATAAGAGGTCTACTAGGAGTTCGCGTAAGAAGGAGGAGTTGGAGAATAAAGAAGATGAGAATATGCCTACTGGTAGTGAGAATGAGAGTAAAGATGATCATAAAAAGAAAAAGACCAAAGCTGATGACAAGGATAAGAACAAAGATGAGAACAATGGTGAGACCAAAGGTGAGAACAAACATAAGGACAAAGAAAATGTTGAAGAGGACGATGACGATGATTTATGTTCTGTTTTGACTGATAACGAAAAAGAAAAGCTGGCAGACCTCGTGCTAGCCAAGCTTAGGAGTACGGGTAGTGGTGATCCAAGGCCTTCTACAAGCAATGGTGTAGGATTTGATAAATGTTTGAAGCACTGTAGAACTGTCAACCTGCAGTATTCTGGAAAGAAGGAAGAGAGCCTGAAAACATTTTTACGAGACTTAGAAGATGAGTGGGAGGCGTACAATTTAACTAATTTTGACAAAATTAAGGTGTGTCGTCACATTTTGACCGGTGATGCCTTGAATTGGTTCAGAGCGCATGAGCACAGCTTCAAAATTTGGGTAGAAGCCAAGAAGGAGCTGATTGAGCGGTTTATGCCTGAGTATGTTGCTGATAACCTAAAGGACCGTCTTCTTCATACCTACATGGAGCAGGGAGAAACCCTTACCGCTTATATCAACAAGCTATTAGCTGACAACCAACAGCTGTTAGAGCCTGTCAGTAATGAAGAGCTGATGAAGGCGATTCTACGTAAGATGACCAGGGAGTACCGTATTCGTCTTGCAACTTCAGTCACCACATTTCAATCGTTGAAAGAATTGGAGGTAGCAGCACTGAAAATTGATCAAGATTTAGAAGAAGAAAAGCGCGCAAACGGTGAAACGAAGAACCAACAGTCATCCTTCCAACCCCAAGGGTCTAAAGGAAATTTTAGTGGTAGAAGGGAAGGTACTGGTCCAGATGAACGTAGAGTGAACAGTATTCGTGTCAATGATGCTAATTCTAATTTGGACACTCGTACCGAGATGAAATGTTTTAACTGCAAAGAAAGCGGCCATAAGTTCTATGAATGCAGCAAGCCCAGACGTTCAGTGTGTTTCTCCTGTGGCGAGACTGGTCACATTCGTACAAATTGTCCTAATGGTGGAAATTCTAGAAACAGCAGCAGCAGAATCGGGTCCAGTAGTTCGTATAATGAGAGACCTAGGCAGGATAACACCCGACCTAGCATTGCGAGTATGCTGAGTGCGCAGGACATCAGCAGGATTGCTGATGAAGTCGTGAAGAAGCTGTCAACTATCAAACCGCCTGGAGGACCGGGAAACGCATAGAGTGTGGGATTGACCCAGGTACCCCACAAGATGATAAAACCCTGGAAGAACAACCTGTTGTTGAATCTTGCGAAATAGTCACCAATAATAATGTCGATATTCTGAGCGTTGAACCTACCAACAGAGATGATGAAAACGCCACTGAGGAGGATGGTGTCGAAATCATCGATGAAGTTGTCCGCATCAGCAGCACCAGCGGATCACCTGATAATAGACCATACGTCAATGTAAACCTAGCCAATGAGATGATGATCGCGCTAGCGGATAGTGGAGCGACTCATACGTGTTGTGCAAGTTATCTATGGGACCTGTTGCAGACCAAAGGTTTCTATCTCAGACCAGCAAGGCTTAGTGGACGTGCAGCCAATGGGAGCTCTTTGGAGATATCAGGTGTGGCAGATATTAATTTTCAAATTGGAGGAAAAATCTTCAAGGTCACGTGTCTGCTTGTGAAGAAGCTGAGCGTCCCGTTCATCTTAGGAAGCAACTCCTTGAAATATATGAAGGCGAAGATCGATTACGGTGAAGCCAAGCTGTATTTCTCAGACGTCCTAGGAGATGGGGTTGTAGATCTTGTCCAGATGTCAGAACCGGAAAACCCCGCTGTTGTCAACTGCATATCTGCACATTTTTTGACGGATGTTATCCAGTTGCCAGATGGTGAGCTTATAGGTATGCAGACTCCACCAGAAGAAGAGCTTGATTTCGAACGTGCACAAAGATGTTGGGGTGAACCAGACCCTACAGCGTTATGTCCAAACCTAGAATTTGATCATCCTGAACTTACAAGCAAAGATAGTGTGATGTTGAGGCAGTATGTCTGTGACTGGAAAGACCGGTACAAAGACTCACCAGGTCTGTTGAAGGACTATGAAGCCGATATTTACGTCAAAGAGAGTCAGATGCCCGTTCGTTGTAAACCTTTCAGAATACCTAGCAATGAAATTATATATCTTCAACGTGAAGTACAGAGGCTGATTGATGAAGACAAGTTGGCACCATCAGATGGAGTTTGGGCAGCACCAGCGTTCTGTGTGCGAAAACCTGACAGCGAAGACAGGCGCTTGGTGATCTCTTTCGTAAAACTGAATGAAGCTGTACTACCGATGAGTGGAGGAGTTCCTAGAGCTGACGACCTGATCCTGAGCCTACGTGCAAACCGCTGGAGGACAAGAATAGACCTGACCCAGAGCTTTCATCAAATAAAATTGTCAGAGAAGGCTCAGAACATTCTTGGATTTATCACACCATGGGGAGGCACGTACAAGCCAAAAGTCCTGTTGATGGGGTTCAGGAATTCTACAGCGATATTTTCCAATGCAATCCGTCGAGTATTGGCACCTGCCGTTTGTGAGGGTTACTGTCAAGTCTTTGTTGATGATATTTATGTTTATTCAAACATGACACTTGATGATCACCTTCAGAAACTTAGTCGTATCCTGACCATCATGCGAGAAGCCGAGTTGAAGCTGAATTGGAAGAAGTTCCAGCTAGTTCCGAGATGGCTGAAGGTACTTGGCCATGTTCTTGAAGGCAACTGTTGTACACCAAGTCCAGAGAAGGTTATAGCAATTCAGACCTTTGCAAGACCAAAAACCCTGAAAGATGTGAGAAGCTTGTTGGGAACCGTTAACTTCTACAAGAAATACGTTAATAACGCAAGTTTCATGTTGGAGCCACTCTACAAACTGTTGCAGAAAGATCAAAAAATGAATTGGGGTGAAGAGCAAGAGCAAGCCCTAAGATCCATCAAGGAAGCTCTTAGTTCCTATCCAGTCTTGACACTTCCAGACTTGAATGGTAAATTTCGGATAGAGGTGGACGCAAGCGATCAAGGAGTGGGAGGTATTCTGTATGCTGAAGGGGTAGATGGGGAAGAAACTGCAGGAGTCGTTGAATTCTACTCGTACCGCTTCACCAAAGCAGAATCAGCAATGCATACGACACATAAGGAGATCCTAGCATTGATCAAGTCACTCGAGGCATTTTCACAGTATATTAAGGCCTCACCTCACCCAGTCGTTGTGTACACAGATCATCAACCACTTGTTTGGCTTTTTAAAACTGAGCACACCGTTTCAAAGCTAAATAGATACAGATGCAGACTCAGCGAGTACGATTTAATCATCAAGTACAAGAAAGGATCAGAAAATGTTGCGCCCGACTTCCTTAGTAGGTCTACACCTGAAGAAGTTGAGGAGAAGAAGATTGCGTCTATCCAGATCGATGAAATAGCAGTTCCAGAGTTTCAAGCGAGTTGTGACCCGTGGTATACCGACTTGCGCTTGAAAGTATTGTCTGATCCTGCTAGCTACCCATTGTTTACAGTAAAAGACCGAGTCTTATTCAAACAAGTGCGAGACAAGTTATTGGATGACCCTGTTCTTCGGATGGTTGTTCCTACCGACAGTCGAAGATTGATTTTGGAGAGATTCCACGATGGAGAGTTTGGAGCCCACAAAGGAGCGAATAGAACTATGTACAATATACAACAGGGAGGATTCTACTGGCCGTGTCTAGCTAGAGACGTGAGGAAGTACGTCCAAAGTTGCGATAGATGCGCGCGCAGCAAGAACCTGAATTCGGGAAAGTATGGTCAGATGAAGGTAAGGCCTGCAAATCTTCGTCCGTTTTCATTGGTCTATATTGACATCGTCGGACCGTTAGTTCGTTCAAAGACTGGCTACAAGTTTGTCCTCACATGCTTGGATGATGCGTCACGATTTTTGATTGCAAAACCGATGAGACGTGCGACAGCAGATGAAGTGGTGCGGATCTTGAAGAACGATCTTGTTCTAGTCCATGGAGCAGTTGAAGTCCTTGTCTCAGACAACGGAAGCGTCTTCAAGAGTCAGATCTACAAGAGTTTCTGCGACAGCGTTGGTGCAACAGCTCATTATATTCCAGTATACAGTCCATCTAGAAATGCTGTGGAACGTTCACATCGCTCGCTGAAGGAATCGCTCAGATCTCTATGCAGATCTCATGATGATTGGTCAGAAATCCTACCGTACGTCGTTCTGTCGATCAACAACAGTCTTCAAGAGACGTTGGGTACTGCTCCCAACCAACTTGCTTTTGGCAGAGTTGTTCGCACACCCTTTGATGTTGGTAGTGGTGTTAAGAGTGGTGAACTCGAACCGTTTGATCCTGAAAAGGAGGCAGATCATCTAAAAGGGCGCATGAAGAAAATTTGGGAAACCGTAAGGCAATCAGTGTTGAAGGGAAGAACTACGCAAGCAAAAAGGTACAACCTAAGGAGAAAGTCAATGTTGTACAAGGTTGGAGATCTCGTTTACCGTAAGATGTTCCCGAAGTCGTCAGCAATTGATAAGGTGTCTAGTTCGCTGTCGGACAAGTACCAAGGACCGTTCAAAATCAGCAGAGTCTTCTCAGATACTCAATACGAAATCAGCACACTTGGAGGCAAAGTAACTGGGACCTATGCTGTTGAAAATTTGAAACCGTTTATCTCGAGGGAAGAAGGATGAAGTGACTTCGTGGTAATCCGTTGATTATCATATGATTGTTGTGCCCGTCTAGCTCGACTGTTCTTCAAGAGAATCAGATCTCAGGACGTGTGTTCGAGCCTGTAGTTTAGTTATGAATTAGGTTTTAGCTGTGTGTTTTAGATTTAGTCTACTTGCGAACGTCTTTGTAAGGTGTTTTATGCTGTTTTATTGGCGTCAGTGGTTGGATCTCGTCAGTCGGTTTAGTTTAGTTTGGCGGACTTTCTCTTTTGAAGGACTGGAGTAATGTACCGGAATGGTACATATTTGGTAATGCACCAGTATGGTACATATATTTAGGATGATAGTAGTAGGGTACATAGTCAGGGAGACCAGGAAAGTTCATCCTGTAAGACATGCTGAAAGCTGCAGAGAGATGAGTCACCGTACGGAGTTCTGGCAGTCGCCATCCGCCTGTCATTGCAAGCTGATCATATTCTTCCTTGTTGACCATCTGTTCGGGGATTCCTGCGTAAAGTGCCGGCTCATTATTGAAAGGTGTGTGTTTTATTGTTATTATTCATCTCTGGAGATTATTAAGAGGTCATTCATTGATTATTCATCTTCCTGAAGTATTTAGGTTTTCTGAGAGCAATAGTTTTGAGGGTTCCGTTCATTTACTTATAGGTTACCTACATAGATCGCATTCCACAATGGCTAGTCCTGATTGCTGCGTGATGATGTCTGTGACGGCGATTTGGAGAATCCTGATGAGGGGCTAAAGGGGCCGAAATGGGGCTTCGCGAGACCACGTCACCAATGACCTCAAAGATGACCTTACCGCAAGTACCCATACCTACCTACATGAAATCTACACACATCAATTTACAATATTTACAATGATTTTACCTACGTTATGTTGACGGCTGAGATGTGCCATGAGCTCCTATACCACCTTTATCACAAGCTATTACTTCCGTAACCTGATATGTACATTTGAAGAATTATCTACCTATAACTTATCTACGTTTCATGAGAGAATCAGCTCATGTATCTTTAGTTTCGTCGGGTTTAACTACTGATTCTGGCGCCCTCTACATTACCGGTTGTTTTCTTATAATATAACCATCCAATATAATTAGGCTAAGTAGGTATGTATTCATTAGATAGATAGGTTGACACGAGATCCTCCTCTATGTGGCTTTGGTACTTTAAGTAGTGGTTGGTATCTTGTTTACATGTGGCCGTTGCCACTGATTTATCGAAGTTTATTGGTCACCTTATTGTTTTATTACAAAAGTAGATTCCGTGACAACTATACCCTTAATATACTCCCTCTCAACCTGAACGTAGTTTGCATGTGCTCTGCTTAACATTTGATGATATTATGATAGGTCTCTATAGTCTCTGAATCCACGAGTAAAACCCAGCTCACCTAGCTAACCTGTGGCGGGTCTGTGTCTACCCCTTAAAGGCACCCTATTTTATTGTGTTGAGTCACACTACCTCCATGCGGGTACCCGAGACGTTGAGCACCCATGTAGGAGGATCACTGCTGCAGGCCCTATACATAGTATACCCAATAAATTATAACATTACAATGCTGCAATTGCCGCAAGCTATTTTACAACTTCCGCAAATCATTACCCTTTTCAGTTTAGCTCTATACTATCCCCGGACACTATTATAGGCCCTCATCATTTTTATTACAAAACGTGTCATATCAGAGGCCGGGAAGTGCGGTAAATGAGCCTTTTCACACGAAACAAAGTGAGCAACTCATTGGAATCCTTGTGAATATGAACGTTACGATTGAACTAGATAGAAAAGCGTGAGGTAACTCATAAAACATGCACCTCACGTACGAGGCAAAAACCTGACTTAGAGACACCGGCTAGAAACCAGAACTACTCGCATATGCGCTACCGCAGTCACAAGACCCTCTACGAGTCTACGACTACGTGATACCTTTCTCCCATTTACTATTCTGGCCTACAAAAGGAAAGTATACTGAAAACGAAGAAATATCTTTTACAATCAGAATACATTTAGATGTGGCCGGTGGTTAAATGTAACAACTATGGGTCACATGTAGCGCGAGTATCAAGCTGGATGAAATCTCTGATGATGGGAAAGCTGCAGTGTTTTACAATTTGTTCAGCTCAACTGGAAGCCTCTTCAATAACAAACGATATAAGCACTCAACTCACACTCAGGATCCTAGGGAAGGTATTGCCCCCATTTTCGAGACACCATCTACGAACTTACATCTAAAGTCATAAGGCGTTTGATCCTCCCTCGACCTTATTAACAAAAACAACTTCGGTTGTTGTACGTTTCGAACGAGGGGGTAACCACTCCAGAGATTCCTTGATATTCCATAAAGATTTCCGAAGATTCCCAACGATATTCATAGAAAGACGAACCCCGAAGGAGTAACCACTCAAAAAAATTCCAAGATTCCCTGAGATTTCATAAAGATTTCCAATGATTCCCAACGAGATTCCCAACGAGTGGTTAACCCCTCGGTTTTGAAGGACGTAAGACAGGCGAACAGCAATTCGACAAATAGGTAGGAGTAGAAGTTTTGAGGTATAAGGATCTAAACATACATAGTATAAATGGCATGGGACATTTGATTTGGATGGAGACGGCGCGCCGTGATTTACGGTACGTGGCATGTCTCCATGGAGGATATAATATATCAATGCGGATTACCCGGATAGAAGGATAGAAGGATTATCGAATGTAATTAAATGTACGAGTGAAGGGTAAAAACTTTTAAGCTTCGATTACTCACGTTATTGACTCGCGCATGCGTTCCAAATGCTGAACAAGTTGAAGGCTCCTTATAATCTGTTCATTTATCAGATTACCAACTTATGAGGTCACTAAGCGAAATTAGTTGGAAATCGACTAGATGTGGCCGTAAAAGGTGAGAACTCAAAGCATGCTGACGACGCATATTTTTGTACGTCAAAAAAAAATCATTCCGGTCAATCTGAAAGTTTTCTTGGTTTTCAGCAAACCGAGGTGGAGGGTAGCTAGAAGGGAATATAAATTTGCGGGAGGTAAGGTAACCCGGTCATTTATAAGATCATTATTTCGAACTGATGGGGAAAGGCGGGAAAGGTACTCGAAGGCTGTCGATCCCACTCTCACCAAGGATAATGATAGCCCTCCCCCCCCCCCCCCCCACCCCCACCTAAAATCCCTCGTCGGGAGATTTTGGAGCGGACCGGTAATAGGTTGCTGCTTCATTCTCGGGTTTCATATGAGAGTAATGAGGGACCCTTAGCTGCAGCTGCCCAATCTGCCTATTGCTCCCCCTTCCAAAACTAAGTAAACTGGTTTTACACACCCCAATATCGAATTCAAAAGGCATTACCCAGCAATAGCAGTAAAAAGACAAAAACTAAGTTGATTTTTTAAAAACAATGAAGAATGAGGTCGATTTCTAAATGTACTGCATGATCTACGTATATAGGTGAAAGCATCGGGGTTAGCTTCGTTCAGAAAGTTTTATTTTGTAATTGCAGGATCAAAATCCTAAGTCAGGTGAAGAGACGGAATAATTTAGTGGGTCATAACCTGCAAATTAAACAACAATTTAAAATGATAAGAATCGATTCGCTCTCGAAGTCGTTTCGAGCTGCATGCTGCACTGGGCGGTCACACACACAAAAAAAAATATATATTTTTATAATAGAGTGAAGGTATTTTTATGGAAAAACAATTTGCTGCAGTAAAATTAAACTAAAATACTTTAATACTTTCGGCAGACACCACATTAAAAACATAATATAGCGGAAAATTAGAGGGCGTTAATGTCATAGAATTTCACCCGAAACTCAAACATTTTAACTATGGGGGTTCATTTAAATCCCGGATTAAAACGTATTATATAATCGTAGCTTAACTTCAAGGCTTGCTTTGAATATTTTAGGGCCTTTTGACAAGATCCTTTCCGGGCTCCTTTGATAGTGATGATCCCTCGATGAGATACTCCGCTTTAGATAGCCAAATCCCCTCAGGTTACCAAGCCGAATCACCCAAAATCGGTAATGACCCCCACACACTACCAGGTACGGTCCCTCATTCTAGAGTCAAAATGGAAAGTGCCTTACGATACCCCAAAAACAACAACGAACAATATACCTCACTTGTTTATTGTACGAGACAGGTGCAGGACATTGACTACCTGACACTCTATGAATCAGCAGTTGAGTTGTGGAGGTTTGCAAGGTCCTGATCTTTAAAAAAAAGTTTTCTTACAGGTCGAAACCCTTTTTCGGGGAGAAAAATTCTACGTAGAAATTTTTAATAAAAAGGTCTTAAACAAGAGCCACACACAGCCAAGCAGTCGACTATGCCAAGTTGCACAGCTGCACCTCGGCATAGAGAAGTAACACCAGAGGGCAGCGGCCAGCCTGCAAAGCTGACCTAATGACGGCTGGCTTGTGGAAGAAGCCAAGGTGCAGGAAATGACATGCTGTGAAGGAGGGAGCGGGCGCGGAGGAGGGCAGGAGTGCCTTCAAGGAGGTCTTCAGTCTTCACTCAGTGCCAAGTATCATACGGGGATAAGCGACACTATTCAGATGGAGCTGACCCCCTGACCCCATTGAGGTAATGCATACAAACCGAGTCTTCCTATAGGCCTTCAGTTTCAGTAAGGTGTATTATCCATTCAACACTGTTCAAATTGGCAAACAACATTTCAAAGGTTATTTGTATTTTCCATAATATTCATCATGAAGTATAGTAACGCTAATCATGTTCACTGAAAACCTAACTAAAACAACTATCGGTTCGTCTATATCTACAGTGACTGGTCATAAAGCTAAATTTATAATCTATCGTTAAAGGATTTCTATTAAATTCATCATTGAATTCTAAAATTTAAGCTTATAAGACGAAACCGTAGGTTAACTGTCTAATCTGTCGTGGTGAGGTACAACAACTCTAGCCTTAGAAACCTGTATGGCGGAAACTAGCCTTGCACACAAAAATTTCGCCGCTGCTATTCCACATTGTAAAAAAATAGGCCTATAGTGCCATTCCAATTTCACGGGAATATATACGCTGCTTGTTCGTTATAAAATTAATAAAAATATAATGATAGCAATTTAAATTCAATTCAGGCATCCATGAGAAATATTTGCACTTGCGCTGAGGCATATGGTATATCGTACCTACGGGTATATGGCTGGGGGCATCGGCCGCAGTATGCGTGTCTTATTCTCATCATGGTTCACTAATTTATTATCTATAAAAAATACCATAAAGATTGAACCAATAGGTTGGGAAAGCACGGATGTTAACGGTTGAGTTGGCTCCAGTACCCAGCCTCTATTATTTTTGTTATTATTAATTCCGGCTAGGATTTGGATATGAATCATATTATTGGTAATGAAATCAACTGACAAGTGACAGTTGAACCCTAATGGCCTTTCACGGTTAATCTAATGCTCTTGATAATCAGGTCATTTTTTGATGAGCCTTTTGTGTTGGTAATGATGCAGGCCGCGGTGTGGGGTTTTACAACCTCAAATTACTGGATATTATAGCGTTCTCATCATGGAACTTCGAGAAAAAAAATGAGTCACTTTTGAAAGCAAAATATCTCAGGCCCTCAAACGAGAAACATCAGCCAACAAGTGCGCCTTACAAGCGACAATTATTAATATCAGTCTACCCTTCTTCTGCTTTTACATTGGTTCTCCATGACCTGTGGGTAACATCCAGATCAGGACAATGGGGGGAGGAGGTGGAGATTTGTAAATGCTAAAACACTACCATACACAGCAATTAGATTGTCCAGAAATCGAAAATGGTAATTTAACATTGCCGAGGATCGAGGCAAAACCACCCAAGAAATGCGATAAACAGTAGAATCATATTTTATTGGATTCCTTTATTCGTCTTGCGAACACCTTACGGCCATCGGTAATTGGTACTTTAATGGCAGGGCGGGCCTAGAATCTTCAGGATGCACCACTCGAGCGGAGACCTTGAAGATGAGGTCAGAAGAGTGAGGTTCGATGCTACCCTGACACTTCACTCGACTTATAACGCGATAAAATTAAATGTTGTGCCTCTCAGTGGCCGAGTGGTCAAGGGGACCGCTTTGTGTCCCGAGAGGTCCGGGTTCGAATCCCGGCGGAACGGAAAAATTTTCCGTTTCCGACATGGATGTATTGGCTTCGACCCACTACTAAACTGGCTTCGGCCCACTCATTTTGGCTTCGGCCACTTCATCTTCGGCCAAAAACATCTTATTATTAGATCATATCAACATCATATTATTAGATGTTTTTGGCCGAAGATGAAGTGGCCGAAGCCGAATATGAGTGGGCCGAAGCCAACTCCATCGGCGCATATGTACGATACTCTGAACGTCGCGCGTTAAAACAAAATATTTTATTGCATTTATTTTTCAAATCGAGTTTTTTTAGATGATCTCCATACTTTTTTTAACTCACATTAAGATCGAAGAAACAAACAACCAACAGTTTTTTTTAACAAACACGTTGAATCGTTTAAAACATTAAAGGATTGTGCACGAAATGTATAGTCGTAACAAGGATTATTTTTGCCTAGATTCAAGCACGTTGGGGCCGTTAGGCTAGTATCGATGCGGTTCATTACGTGAGCTATGAGTCAAATTTCTCCTTCTGTTAAACTTATCCTCCATCTTTGCATGAAAACGAGGTATATCTGCATGCATTCATCGCATTCTCCAAGTAGGTACACGGGAGAGTTTATTAAGAGTTCGCACGCGTTCTGTCGGTAGTCCGTGTCTTGCTCACCGATAGTCAGCGTAGGGAACGTTATAAGAATATCCGCCTATATATCCGAACATTTAGATCGCAAACATCCTGTAATGAGCTGGAATTGGTAATTAACGCTATATCTCTTAGAGTGCCTTGGTCGGGTATTCATTAACCATTAAATCGAATTATTTTCATGCAACGTATAAACGGGAATGTGGATGTTATTTTCAAATCAAGCTACGAAATCTGTTCAAGAATGAGTCGGCGAAACCACAGATTCATGAGGATGAATGAAAAGTCAAAAGAGAAATGATAGTAATTACAAATCACTTAACTTTGGGTCATAACCGACAGAAACAGATGACCCAGCCGTGACAAGCTTTCCCCCATACTCCCAACTCAGACTCATTATGACTTTGAGGGGAAACCACGCTTCTTAGTCAAGAAAAATAATGTGGGTCACCAAATAAAAATTTTTAGGAAGGCGATTTCATCCTCAAAAAGTCAACAAAAAAGATTTTCTCCCCTTTTGACTCCAAAGTTCAACCTGGTATTGGCAAACTGGGAGCTAAAGAACTAAGTATCTACTGGGGAAACAAATCAAAGTTCCACAGCGATTAGCTGTTCAATACTTTCCCTATTTTGATAAAGGTAATTGGCAAACCCTTCTTCGAGTTGTCAGATTCTGTGAATTGATAAACAACAAAGGAAGAAGGTAAACTCGAGAGATGTTAATATCATTACGCTAAATTATCTCAGAAGCCCACGGGAGCCACGGGAGAACATCAAAGGGCAAATTTTAAATTGGATCACAACGTGTTGTCTTTCCCTTTCTCTTATCTTATTCTAATTTCGAGCTGAAGCAATTAATCCAGCATCTTCAAACAAAAGGTAGATTGCAGGCACATAGTCACACCCGCGACCCAAATATCTCGCATTTGCTACATTTTCACAATCAACACATAGGTAACTATGCAAAAATCACAATGAACTAGATATTTCACAAAGTTGATGGGCTCGATTTCAAAACGCTGCCACGCTATACACTTAAAATTCACTTGGTAAAATAAAATTATGTTCAGTACGTATAAGAGTGATTAAAGAAAATGTATTTTGGCACTGACGGGAACGGGATACCTTTCATTTTTCTTGTAGAAAAGTGGTATAAAAATCACCGGTAAAATATTCAAATGCATTTTGATTAACAAAGAAGTTTGTTACGAGTAATCGGTAGCTAATGTGATACCTTCTTTCAGCCCCGACACATGAAAATCGCAGGCACCGAGGAGTAAAATCGCCCTTCCTCCTCCCCATCGTCAAGTGAAGCTATTCCACCTGGACTTCGGCCAAAGTCGGCTACACCCAAAAACATTCCTGTGGAGTTAGTTTGGAATAACGTTCCAGGTGTGACTGACGCCAGTAGCTGTTGTTTCAAGCAGAACAATCCAACACAACAATTGGCAATAACTGCCAAAATGACTTAATACAGCCGTCGAGCTTGGTGGTGACGGAGCAACAGCAGCTGTTGATCAATTATCGCTGGCAAAAAGTTAATAACCCTGAGTGTGAAAAGTGACGACTTGTAATTTTTAATTAAACCACTGGAAAGTGATTAATTGGAAATTCAACGGGAAAAACTAATGAAATGACAAAATATTAAAAACGAGTTGGAGGAAAACACAATGGCGTGCGGGCCAACAAAGCACTAATAAATTATTATGGGGCATAAGTTCGATTTATCAGTCGGAAACATGACGTATTGACGGTTTCATTAGGCCACTAGTTTGTTCTGCGATAAAGGACCCCAAGCTTTGAAAGCTGACACTCAGCTTTGCTCACAGCCAATTCCAATGTGTACATGGGTTTTTACCCAACTGCAATAATTATCGCCCCCTACGTTTGTTCAGAGTAATTTTCAAACTGCAGCGGGAGTTGGGATCGAATCCATTCAGGGAATGAGTTTTTAATCTATTGGAACAGAGATATCATCGAAATTCGCGTATCGGGCTTTGTAATACATGCATTCGCAGCCTGCAGGGAGTCTAGGCTCTCCATGTCAGTCGATGTTTGCCCTATATCTAGATACAGAAAAATACACCTTCATCTTTTTCGAGTTCTCTTCAGTTGTTTTTTTTACGACAAAGGGGCTTCTATTTTAGAATAAGAATAGACTATACAAAGTTTTAATTAAGGACACCCGCTACGTTTTTCATATTTTATACAACAGAAATGTTCATCTCAACTTCCGCTAGGTGTAACTATTACCCAACTATAAAGCCAACAGCTGACAAAATTTACTTAATTCTTGAATGGAACACACCTGTTTTTGTCAGATTCAACTACACAGTGAAAGTAGATAGATTTGAGGGAAAGAACCTGATAAAAAAAATCTTTGTAGGTCCAGGCAGATTGAGGAATGGCTGGAATCACTGGGTGAGAAGGGGCTTGGAGACAGGGCAGCACCTGCAACTGAAGCTGAAGACCTCGAGGAATTGGTTCCAGCCCACCTGCCGTGGAATACTGAGATTGACATGACAGCCCTATGTGCAGCAACCATGCTGCATTGGGTAACGCATTCAGCCTGCCTCAATCTCGGCAAACTGCGAAATTTTTTTTTCTCTTTGTTTGAGGATGACACCAACAGTAGGTGCATACCTCCAATCACACCCACCACCGTATAAATACTATATAGGTATGTATACTTTACTTTATCCAATTCTACTGCTGAGTAGAGGACATACAATACGAACAGTCGATGAAATCAGTTTCAGTGCGTGACTATAATTCGTAAATTATCATTACAATAATAAGCTGGGTTGTGTTAAACGTATTTTTGTACATAGCACTTCCCGGCGCCTTGTGTGCAAAAAAAAATCTCAAAATTTCCGGCCATGTATGGCTAAAGAGAAAGTAAAAATTAGGAGACGGGAAAGAAGATTAAAGACGTTTTCAGCCACTTAGATGTAATGCCTTGTTGCCTTGTTGGTTCACAAGCTTTACATCCAGAGATTGAACACATTCCTTTCCCGGTCTCAATATAACGAAACCTGTCCCGGGCCAATAAATAAATATCATGCCGCCACATGAAAGAGTATCGCCTTCAGGAGGCCCATTTTTCAAATGATAAGTGACTTAAAAAAGGTAAAAACTCTAGTTAGTTCAGTAGTGACAAGAAATATGAGCAAATATTTCATCGATTCTTTACCGAAAACTCTGTGAGCACATCAACAACAAATTTCATGCTTCCAAATTCATTAACGCGTCACGATGTTATTTATCTTGGAACCGACATAAATAATCAACTACCTTGGCAAGTTTTTGTTATAATATTTACCCGAGAAAATCAATAAGCCATTCTCTTTCAGCTGCGTCCCTTTTAAATCTTCACCGGGCAGGTTCTTAAATAATTATTCGTGCGCAAAAGCCTAAGACGTTGTTCAAGATATTGAGAAAAAAAATTTCGGAAATGAAATTCAGGCAGTGCTATAAACATTATACTCGGCAATTCTTCTTCGAGTTCACTGATCTTCTTTTTCTCAATAATAAAAAAAAATTTTCAGCGCAAGTTTACCGTGTGACCCTCCTACTTTACTTTACGGACTTGGTGTTGGTCACATCTTGGGTGGGATACCCTCCTGGTACAAAGCCACATCATCAGAGATACTTGACTAATCGCGGAAACATTGGCCAGTTGTCTAGGAGTAATGGCTTGTTGTGGTGCGGCGCTATTTCTGCTGGCCAGTGGCCAGTCAAAAACGCGAGTAGTTACAAATCCAATTGGCAAAGGCCATTGAGATCCCTTCATTGAGCTCACATGCTCCTCGCGATTGAATAATCTGCTCGTCCGCCAGCAAATCTTTCTTGCCCGCTTGTGCAACGTCTCTAGAGGAATAAAGGCTTCAATTGGAGCACTAATGGACAAGTTCAACGGTCCCTAGAACCACCAGCATTACAACTCTTCACGACGTCTGTGTGCATGCAATTTTTTCAAAAATTAAGAACTAGATGAAAGACTAGTTCTCCTGAGTTCCAGGAAATCACTTGGTACAAGATTGTGGGGGAACAACTCCAGTCTTCAGTCTTCAAAATTAGACTGTCTATTTTGATTTCGCAACTATTTCATCCAGCATGAACAAAGAAATAGACCATAAGTCATAGTAAACAGAAAATAATATACCTACTCAGTTCAGGGTTAAGACCAAACCTCAAGACTGGGAAAAATTGGCACCTCTCACCAAGGTGGTTAAAGGGCAAAGGTCAGGCCCTACTAGTCAACTTAATTTGCAGAGCGCTACAATTTCGGACCACCTACAACAGTAGCAAGCAACGTGCCGGCCGGACCCAATCGTTCAAGGTTAGGATAACTACTCCACTTTTACTTTTCACACCCACGCCAAAATGGGTTCCACGACGTATTATTACGGCGAATAAACTATGGGATCCAACTGGACGCGAGATTGGAAATGTGGTCAACACATAATTATTAAGATAAAAGTAATGGAAAACACTGGGAAGGCTGCACCGCCTGCACCATCCACCAGAGATTTCTGCAACACATACGATCATGACCCGCGCGATCAAGCAGAACGAGAGACACGGCATCGGCAGCCAGAGTACTCGTATACCTAGAGAAGGCTAATAACCACCAACCGACAATACTGCCCTCAGCTGGTACAATGGAATCAACACCAAGGCCAAAACAAATCTCACACCAACAGACACGTAGAATCTGCTCCAGCATTTTCACGGTACAATAGACTCCAATGAGTCTTCAAGGCAAAGAGGAAAAATGACAAAACCAGAAGTAGATCTGGCCATTGTATACGGGAGATTAAGGTCGGGAATGAATATGTAGCAAAAGACGGCGTCATGCTGGCTCTGCGATTCGTCATTAAACACAGTAATGACGTTCTCACCGATTTGGAGGCCAGCAGTCACAATTAGCCACCCAAATCAAGCAGGAATACCTTGAGACGCCAGCACGGTAGAACCTGATAGAATTTCCCATCACTGACACATCGGTAGCTCCGCCTGACATGCACGGTTCCTCCGGCAATAACTAGGAAGTTCGAAGGGAGCGACAGCCGAATTGAAATGAGAGGATGAAATGGAGTTGGAAGTGGCCTATATTTATAACTGGAGGTTAAATAAATGTCCTATAAAAACTAAATTAGAATAACTGTTTCAATTATTTCCAAAGTCTATCAGTACAAAACATTAAAAATAAACCAGGTGAGTTTAATCTGACCTACACCAGAGAATATTTTAATTAGTTATACTGCAAGGCACTCTTTTACCATGCACGTAGAAGAAGTAGAAGTAGAGGATAGATGCAGGAGGCACAGGCGTGAGATAATTCCAAGGCGTATCGGTGTATTTAACGACTTCTCGGTCAGGACTAGGAGAGATAGAAATCTTGAATGCGGTCTCCTCGAGGAAATGTATTTCGGAACAACCGTGTTAAATATAATAACAATTTACGAGGGGATTACTGGGATTTACATGGTACAAGTATTTATGGTGGTACCCTACCTCTCATGCACGTCAGATAGTCAGGGATTCAGAAATCATGCTGGGGTGGGCCCATCCTCAGCTACCATCAATTCAAGACAAGAGATACATTCGGATAATTGCTAACCATCATATTATTCCTACTTCGGAACGGGGAAACTGTAGAAGACACCTACAACGTTTTGGGTGAGACAGGTCAGATGTTATTGCTGTACACGCACAATAGGTTTTTTGATAAAGCAGGTAGGAATTGTGAGAAAATATTGTGAATTAAAAAAGCAAAGAGGAAACGCGGTATTTCTCCACCTGAGGCCGCTAAAATTGAACCAACTTTTCTTGGTTGTTTGTAATATCCTAAAATATGGTCTTCCAACCCCCTAGAGACAACTGAATAACACTTTATCACATTGCAAACGATCAGTTTTTTCTGTGGTACGGTGAGGGGGAAATAAGTAGCTGACAACCGCCATAACATACCGAATGTCCGTTTTTAATCTAATCCCCTATAGAATGAAACCTGATGCAAGCTTTTAAATGACATGTAGAAGGTAATACTTTAATCAGGGAGGGGGAGCCACGTCGGGATGTCGGATCCAATCATAGCACACACATCAAAGGGTTACTTTGGCAGTAACACGAACCTTTCTGCGGTTAGTTGTAGCAAGAGGGCGAGGGTCAAGTTCCTGAGAGGATGTTCCTACTAAATGAAATTTAACGATTAAGTTGGTATAAGACAGAATCTTGTAGATTTAGAGTCATTTCCTAAAGGGACTATTTTAGTGGCTGTCAGCTCAACCTCCGGTTAAAGTTCGTAAGTTAAATACAACGTTAACCCCGTAAACCTCTAAACATAACCCAGAGAAGTCGGATCAGTCAGAGCCCAGAGCAACCTATTTGCTCGCTCACCTTTTTGCACTTTTAGTCGAGTGGCGGAGTTGCCCGCAGCAGCAGCAGCAGGAGCAGCGGCAGCAGGAGCAGCAGCAGCAATAGCATCAGATAAAATAACAAACTAAACCTTTTGGAGGAAAGCGGTGGTATGGCGTTCGAAAGCCCGTCAAGCCCCATGCAGAGAGAAAAGTTCCCCATCCAGCTGCTCCAAGCCAGAAAGTAAAGGGGAGGGGAGAGTTTCCTATCCAGCTGCTCCTAGCCAGAGAACAGATTGGATGGAAAAGGGGAACAGTTCCCCATCCAGCTATTCCAAGTCAGACAGCAGAGCGGATACCCATCCACCAGCCGGATAAATTTCCCACCTAGCTGCTCTGGTAAGGCTTACTGATCGGACATGAGAATCGCCGAACCCAACGTGACTACCCCTAGTGAACTTGACATAAGAATCTGTGTTTTAAAATGTTGTGTTTCGTAGCCTCCATCTGGCAGATTAAAAATTCAAAATGAGAAACTAATAATTATGAAATATAATAGAAATATAGAGGTAATTAGCTAGTGGTAACGTACCGTGGCCAGTATGGCTTATGGCAACCATGATTGATAACATTCTCATCCACACACGTGTGAAATTGATTGCGCAAGCGCTTATGGCAGCTGTGAGTACACAGGTATAGGTGCATCTGACATTTGGCCAGACCTTGCTTCGTCATCGCCATGTTAATCAGTTACACGCGAAGAGCGAAGATGCATCAAGGATGGCCGGAAAAAGGGACATTCACTGCGGACAATCCGGTCCTGAGAAACCACTCGGTTTTTTTTTTAATAGCGCAACGACGTAATGACCAACTGGAGGGAACTAAGCGACTAAGGGACAGTCCTTATAGGGCACTGTGAAATCTCACTTTTAAAGCAATCATATGGAAGTTTCTCCATGCAAATAAATTATTGCATAGGTTAAGTCTGAATGACTTCGGCACGACACGACATTTTTATGATGAAGGTAAGGTGTCTGGGTATATCTATATAAAGCATTTAGAGAACGCACAATGTACTGTATCAGCCACAAGGTTGAGGCGCAACTCTCATGCAGTAGAAGGTGGTGAGTCATCAACAGCCTGGAGTACTAAATTTTCTGGGTGGCTTATCAATAAAAATAATCTGGATCTTATCTCAAGGTTCAACAGCAAACTTTTTTTTTTTAACGCGCGACGTTCAGAGAACATATGCGCCGATGAGTTGGTTTATTAGATTTTTTTGGCCGAAGCCGAAGATGAAGTGGCCGAAGCCGAATATGAGTGGGCCAAAGCCAGTTAAGTAGTGGGCCGAAGCTAATACATCCATGTCGGAAGCGGAAAATTTTTCCGCTCCGCCGGGATTCGAACCCGGACCTCTCAGGACACAAAGCGGACCCCTTCACCACTCGGCCACTGAGAGGCACACCCCAACAGCAAACTACCGAGGTTACTTTGCTTTCGAGAAACAGTGGATTTTCCCTAAGAGAAGATAGTATAGGTTACATTTGGAATAAAATTTTAATATCACTAATTTGTCCTTGAATCCTCGGGGGGGGGGGGGGGGGGGGGGGCTGACGTCAGGGGAGCGACCTTGAAGGATAGCTGAAAGGAGACTGAAGAATGAAGTAGGGAAGAACGTGCAGGAGAGGGAGGTTCACACAGATAGACTTCTCAAGTGCTTAAAGACCCCTCTAACGTTCTGTATTCTCCCTGACCCAGTTGGTAGTTCCGTATTTATCCGTATCCTACATTACTGTACGTACGCTTAGCGTCCCCTGCAGGTCTTATCAATATCATTCACTGCACTTAGCTGGCCCAATAACTTACAAAATGAATGTGGATTTTTTCCCTTAGTTCCCCCGTTTTTTCGACGAATAAGTTCCTATATTAGTTTCAAATGGCCAAACTCAATCCCGGCAACAAGAAAGCCACACATTCTGGTGAACAGTTGGACGAGACACAAAAGCAAGTCGAGCAATAAAATGAAACAGAATCCATACATTTCTCCGTCTGATCTCTTTTTTGGAACGGATAGAATCAATTTAATGAATCCATAAGCTTATTTTATAGAACATAACTTGATGGAAACCAGTAAAAATGCCATCAACTCTGCAATTTATATCTTGAGGAATAAAAGACCGAAGCACTAGCTTTAAATTAAAAAACAAACCTACCACGGAAAACGCTGAAAGACAAAAAAGAATAATAAGAGTTATGGAAAACCCAAACAACCCCTCGAGCAATTTTGGGAATGAGCAGAACGTTGATTAGAAATACGCAGCAAGAAGGGCAAAAAGACTCAGGACAAAAATTCGCTCCAGCCATTGCTATAAGATGTTTTCCCGGAAAAAACTAAAGAAGAACGGCGCCCACAGACTATTGTACAACTATACAACAACAACAATCGATACCTCATTTTAAGAGCTCCCACCGGTGATTTCAGTAAGTTAGATTTATCAGGTTAGTTAGAAGCATTTAAAAATATAGTGTGCTAGTTTTCCTTTGCAATTAAAAAAAGGTTCACTTTTTAGCAATCTGTTGGGAAATTAATATTTCAAATGAGTCCCAACCTGCCCTAAGGAGATGCCGTGTTCATCTACGTATATTTCCGAGATCGAATGTTAGATACGTATACAACTGGAATAGGCGACACATAATAACATACTAACTGATTATGATAACGTAGAAATGTTTCACTGTTGCTCAATTAGCCGCCCTACAAAGGACAAGTGCCCATATTTCTATATTTTGAACAGTGTAAAGGGGTGGGGGATGGCTATACGGCTGCCACACTTCCATCCTCCGTGAACTCCCTCGTAAACTCGAAACTCTTATCGCGTTCGTATTGGAAAAGGGAAAATATAAAATTCAATCCCATTTTCTACATTTTAACAATTTCCGAATAAATTTTAAGAATAGACCTTCGGCCCGACCGGATGATATAGGTACATATTACTGTTCCCCTTACAATTCTCGCAGCCAGTTGTCAGGGTTCTGTCTGGAAACCGAGATACCAATACGACTTTCATTCATCGACTATGTTCTCGATCATGGGTGTGAAAACCCATCAAATTATCCTCCTGCAGTAAAAATACCGATAAAAACAGAATTTCCCAATGGCCCGAAGATAAAAATGGAAGGAAGTCTTGCAACCATCCATGATGCAAACGAAACTTTGCCGATATCAGGATTCGATCACGGTACCAACAACCTCTACGCTACAGAAAAGAATAAAGGAAAGATTTGAAGGTACGTATGAAAGGACCCAGCCTGGTCAGCACAAGTTTGTCACAATTCTTTTTTTTTTCTTACAGTCATAGCAGCAATAAAAATTTAGCGTAGTAGGAAATCTGACCCTCTCCCTCACAGTGACTCCAGCAATGATGTAGAAGATGGGCTTAATGTAGATGACGTCAGCTTTTTCCAGCAGTAAGGGAGAACTTGTCACCAGATACATCCATGATGACTTCCGCCGGAAGCGGGCTTGTAACGGCGGAAACCATACATTTCCCCTATCATTGTCGGAATCGTCATATCGGCGGAACTTCACATCACGACCATCTTTTTAAATTGGACGCTTGGGATCCATTTTACAGCCATGTCATCTCCAAATTATACAAGGAAAATATTTTGTTCGAAGAATTTTTTTCTTGCCGCAGCAGACAAATGTCAGGCAACGAATAAGGCTTCGGTCGAAAAATCATAAAGAATGCTTATCTCACGATTTTTACTGTTTATATGGACGAGTGTAAAGGATATAGGCTTGTATTTTATATGCAAATGATGAGCAAGGAGCAGTTACTCAACATGGATTCCATACCCTTACATTATAATCTCCTGGTGTCCTGGCTTCTGCCGAAATACGTAGGCCAATCACCAGATCTGGTTCCGTTAACATAATTCCTCGACACAACTTAACCATAGTTTAGGCGAGTCGTGGACACTCAATGACCTTCCAGTGAAACCTGATCTTGGTGTCGTAAAAATTAAACGATACAACATTGGAATCATTCAAAAACCGCACTTCAATGAAAGGTCTGAAATGACAGCACATGACTAATATGACTTTCGCATTTCGAAGCTACCAGTGCCAAAACTTTACTCAAATCGATCGAGCACTTTTATTTTTTTATTGTAAAAATGGCCACAGTACTAAGGTCACAATAAACGAGCAGCATAAACAACGAACAAGTCGGCTAGCCGAGTCTGCTATATATATGCAGTACAATATAACTTGTCTTGTGAAACCCTCTCAGGAAGCAAAAATAGCCACACAATAAATCAACCCTCGACGTCCAGGTCGGACTTGATGACAGACGATTAGTCTTGAAACAAAATCACACCATTCCCCGTCCCATCGAAAAACAAAATCACGCAAATAAAAAACAGGGCTTGAAAAAGGACGAGGGAGAGAACGCTCCTGCAACTGACACGATTTACAACATGGCCCCACGGCAGAAAAAAGGTTGAAAAAAGGTTGGCTCATCACAGGCGACACTCTTCAACTGACCATCCAATGCATGAACAAGGGCCCCATTGCCTCTCGCGATTTGCCTCCGCTTCAATCCAATTCAAACAGCCTTAATGAGTAAAGGGGGATTTGAAAAACCAAGCGCCGCGCCGTTCGGGGAATAGTTTGCATGGCTGAAGAGCCCACAGCCCACACTGATTGGAAAATTTTAAATTTTATTAGGTTAGGCAGATAAATCGACTATAAATGCTTTGAATCCGGAAGACTTCTATGTTTCACTACGTCTCACTGAAACTAACTCTGTACAGGCTAGTTAACACCGACACTACCTACAACAATGTACCTACAGGTCATAGTTTATTCAATTGGGAGTATTGATGGCATTGATTCTTCCAATATATCTCCTATGGATTATGGTTTTGGCTTTAGTCCTTTTGCTTGAGTAACCACGAAAAGTCACAAAACGAATCGCTGAAATAATGCTTGGAACCTGTAGACAAAACATTTCGTGCGATTCGAATATAAGAGAGCATTCGGTGATGATGACTAATGACAGCTATGAACAGAACATCCTTGAATCTTGTTTCGTTTCATGTGATACACGTTACCATGCACCCTCCTGTGTGCATACTGAACAAGAATACTCAACGACCGACAACGAAGCTTCCCTTCAGCTTCGAAAGCCGATTTGCGACAGCAGACAAAAAGGCGCCATTAAAGGTATCATTAGAAGGGAGGATCATGTAACATAGGACCCAGTTGCTCTGGATCCGTACGTTATGTAAATAAGGCCCAACCCTTCCCAACAGACCTCGCTATTGTTCTCTATGCTCTTCAAATTTATTACCAGGATTCCCTATAAAGTACGCAGAGCAAGCTAAGATGGACGAATGATCAGTTCCATACTTATTTGGAGAGGAAGGACGCGTGAAAACGCAGAAAAATATAAATATCTAAAAAGAATGGTAAAAGTTCACACATGATTCTAAAAGGTCCATATCAGTGAGATTAAAAAACCACAGGATATTTTTTTTTTCTTTTCAAGGGTTGCGATTACATTCAGGAGGACCATGAAAATGAGAAAAAATCTACAAAATCTGGAATCTGGACTTTGGAGTATCATCCTCATCATCAGTACGATCCGCTAATTGCCACTTAACAATTTCCACTTTTTGATGACCCTAGAGTTTTGATTTACGACGACATCATTACACGAAGGTATAAGACCTGTTTTTCATGTTTTTCATGTTTTTTACGCTAAAAATCACAGTTGATGTTGTCACTCACATTACTCACCTGCAGAACCAAAACTCCCAGATAAACATCAGGAAACTTACCTAAAATAAGAGAAATAACAGTAAGAAAAAATTATTATAGCGCAAGCTGGGATCACAAACAATGGAAATTCACAAGACAATGCAAAAAAACAGACAAAAAACGCCTTTATTATTATTTTCATTATCTGTAATTATATCTATAAGCAAGGGGTTAGAGGGGCAGAAAAGGCCTTTTTATAATTCGCAAAGACACCCTTTGTCCCCAGCAGGGAGGGGTGGTAGATTGTCTACATGTTTAAATGGATTCTTTTATTCCCACCCCTGGGCGCCTGCTGCGCGTTGGTTTAGCAAAGCCAAAAGTAATCAGTTCCATTATCAAGATGGCCATTAGCACGTGGCTCAGGGACGAATCGAGGATCACTTCTTCTAGTGACTGACCAAGTGATCATCCATATTCTACACTCTGCAATCTATACTACACCCCGACTCCAAATCACGACACCCCACCCTGTACAAAACCCCTGCCCCCTGCTGACTGATTGCCGCTAAGGGGTTGCTCGCGGCTCCCACACTGTATGCGTGCTGGGAATCAAAATATTGGCACCCTCCAGCCATTTTCATTTTTTGGGGTGAATCAGCGTTTGGAGCGACAGGGTTATGCAAATTCAAGGATGGTGCTATAGGACCAGATGAAATGGAGTAGGACTCATAATATATTGTGACTTTTTTTCCGAAGGCTTTCACTTATTTTATTCAGATACAGAATTCTAATAATTCTGCCAGTGAAATAAATTACTGGTAGAGCTGTAGCCAAGACTCACACCGTAGTTTATACATAGGTACATACTACATACCTATATATAGTTAATACGAAACTGAAATTCAATCTATAGGTGATGTTTTTGGGAAGGTGACATGTTTCGTGCATCTGGAGAACAGAAACATGCGGGCAGCGTGATCACACAGACGGTGTGGATGCACGGGGGCACGTGGCGTGCCACGCGTCTGCCAACTGCGCCACGCAGACACGTGACCAGGCCCCGAAAAGCACTCGCCGCCGGTCCCAGGGGAAGGGAGTGCTCACGGCACATCTGGAGTGAAGGGAAAGAAGAAAATGCAATAATTTGGAAGAGGAAAAAATCGCGTTTCAATTTTTTCTCAGTCACGAAAGAGGAAATGCCAAGTTATTACGAGAAGTTACTTGAAGAAAGCAAAAAAAAAGAAAAGAAACAGAAGGGAAGGAGTAATGAAAAAGCTGTACAGTGACACACAACAGCTGACTACCATTTCTCACAGAGACCTACAATATAAAAAGTATCTCTTATCTGTCCAAGAAAACAGAACTTTTATCATTATTAATTCAGAAGGAATAAAAATTACAAACCACGATGAAAATGGAATATATTTTTTGGTTAAAAAGACCGCTAAGGTGCAGGGCAGCTGCCTGAGACACCTGCTTTTTCCCTTCAGGGGTGGCGCAACCCATTTGCTCTGGGTCGGAGGCAAAAAACAGAAAAGCAATCCTAGTAGTTCATTCCCTGAAATTGAAGGAAACATCATTCACCCCAATGAAACGGAATATCAATATTCAACCAATACTAAGGGTGTCTTTTAGAATTGAAAAAAGGTTTTAGTCTCCCGGGGTGAAGCCGGTACATTGGTTTCTGCTTTGTAATTAGGTGGGTTAGTTGACTCAGAACTAGAATGAAGCACGGGCTAATGCTTATACCATGTTACCCAGCACTGGGGTAAGTGCCTCCCCACCCCCTCCACTCCATCTCTCTACTCGAGCCCCCCACGTGCTTGCATATGTGTCACTGTTACCTCCCGCTATTTGCGGGAACAGACACATACGTAATACAAGTAGGCGTACGTCATAGCCAGTTTGATGAATATTTAGTGAAGCGAGTGAGTATTCGAGCATCTACCAGCAATGAAACCCATGGTATTTGAAATAACGCAAAACGCAACCAGACTCTGCGAAAAGGTGCTAGGGTATAGAGAAGCGATGCGACAGCAGGGTCAGGATCTGTAGCATTTAAAAAGCTCCATTCTAGAGAAAGTACGGAGAAACCGATCATTTGGAACGTCTTGTAACTTGGAAGTTGTTTGTAAAGCTCGCCGCAAATTACGGCAAGAGGAACTTTATCTCACGTCAAGTGTCAGCTCTGATAAAGGCCACAGTGACAGAGAAGCTGAGCATCAAGTCAGGGTTCAACTCCCTTGACTTTCAAAAGAAATTAAAACTTACAAAGTTCGAACCACTTCATCAATTTATCATAGATTTCATCCGCGAAAATAACTTAGGAAAATTGAAAACATTGTTCTACAACGCCTGATGAAAAACCAGATAAATCAGAAAATTAGAGCTTTAAAATAGGAAAAGTATTTCCTTGACATTCCATTGCAAAAGAAAGCATTGTACGGGAATGCATTAACTGGCAACAGCCAGCCACAAGCCATATAGAGGTAATGTGATGAGCGCGGCTGCCTCCCTCACCCTCAATGGCAAGGTATCATTGAGTAAGGGTGACCTTAACACAGTCGTAAACAACCACTTACCAGATTAACAATAAAGCAATTTGCCACCCATTGCAACAGCAATAGCATTTTAATGACGAGTATAACAAGCGGTGTAAGTTGTAACACCACAATAAAACATGTACAATGTGTTTATCACCACGTTTTTACAATCGCATGTTGCAACCCAAATTTGGATGCATCTCCTCATTAAACGTGTACTTGGGTAATACACAGAAGTTGTCTCTCATATTCTTTTGTCAAAAAAGTCAGACCTCAGTGCTCAGACCTGCCCATAACGGGAGGCCGCTCAAAACTTTTCAGTGTCTGCAATACAGGATCTTAGGAATCGCTTGAAACCGAATGATCTTTTACTTTACAATACCAATGGGCACTGGTGACAGAACCTTTTATTTTTCAAACAGCACAAGGCATGTCACTGTCTTGACGCCGTTCCTGTAGGAAAGGTAAGCGCTCGCAAGTCATTAGCCCGAAAGAGTCGGTTGTTGGCTGGCTGGAGGTTTATTGCTGCCATAACGAAGGCACCTGTCCAGGGAACACGTACCTACACGATTGTCCGCGCCCTGAGGACCGCCGACCACGACGCTCAACCGCAGACCGAGCAGTCGAGAACACACTTCTCGCAGCCTGCGAAACCCATAACTTGTCAGGGAACCAACCACCTTCGCGGGACTACATGCCCAATACCTGAATTTCCTCTTAACGAATAGGTACCTCAGGTTCTATATACACTCAGGGAAAAAAGAGGAAAAAAGAAAAAGTAAATACAAATAAAAGTTTGGACGTAATCTCCCCTGTTACTTTCCGATCCCCCTAAAACACTAGAGAGAAGATGGAGTCCCTGCCACCGAAGGGAAAGGAAAGAAACTCGGGCGATACTCTGGAAGGTTGGCCACAACTGCCAGTGGCAGAAAGTATGATATAACAGGGAACTAACTTTGTGGTATTTTCTGTAATCCATTGTTAGTACAAGGTAGGAACCTAGTAGCATCGGTAACCACAGGTAGTAAGTCACCAACATGAATAACGAGATCTACCTAATTTAGTCATAACCACAAGAATAAAAAAAAAGCGTTTTTGAACTATTAATTTGGTCACCACCAGGTGATGGTACCTCCATCCTTCTGATAATGACCAAATACATTTTCGGTGTTCCTACTGGTAAGGTCTGTTAACTGTGATTACGGATGACAATGAATAGTGATAGAACTTTGTTATCAGGATTCAAATCAGGCATTTCTTTTTTGTTCAGGTAGAAAACTGATAGTAACGTTCCACACGTCAGCGAGTCAGGCCTCCTCGCCATCTGAGCCCCTACAGAAACACTTCACATTACATTCCACATCAAGTTTATGCACAAAGTTCGCCGGAAAACACTCGAAGAACAGATGCTCCGAATGGAGGTTCTGCTCACTCAAAACCACTTTCCTAATAACAATTTCCTCCAGGGAGGTTGCACCCTCTCAATCCCTTTTTTCACTTGCGCGATGTCATAATCAAACTTTTCCTCCAAATTTCGAGTATAGGATCCTTCCGCCGCGCCGGATGCCAGATGCGGATTATTCAAATGCTACCGAGGGGTATGTAATGATCCGTGGTAATGGGGGGGAGGGGGGGTGTCACGTGAGCTTAAGCCTCAGCCTCGGCTTTCAGGCTCCCTCTCGCTGAAATAGATGTGGCGGAACTAGAGGGCTCATCCACCGTAACAAAACCAACGCCAAGTGAGGGGCTGCCAACGATAGGAAGCAAACCAGCAGCAGAAGACACTCTCCAAACGATACAAAATGAGCTGATCCAGCAACTAAATTAAAAACTTGAGTAAACAGTGAGCACTATTCATTCGGTAAGAAATGAACCCAGCGCAGTATACCTATAGTAAAGGCAGCGGCTAACGAGTAGCGTTTTAATGTAATTAGCTACACACACACATGCAACCATCAACCCATGGCCTTCTACTAGCTCCAACCACCCATGCGACCCTTATGTAAATATAACTCCAAGTACGGTACATTCCATCTCTTTATACCTCACAGTCTTTGCCAGCCCGTCAGCTATAGAAACAGCGGCTTGTTTTTCAAAATGTACACAACAGTAACATTTTTGAATAATGACTTCAACTTGCCGTTAGGGTCTTGGCATCAGTTTAATGATTTCTAGAAACAAGAGAGCGAAAACTGACAGGAGTAGAATACATGACAAATAACGGGAAGCATTCCTGGCACTAATAGGAAACTCGAAGATGGAAGATGTATTGTAAATTACTTGAAGCGTTCTAGTCCAGGCTTGTGCGCAAAGGCTACCAAAGCGGTCAAGTGCAATTATACAGAATATCGTCTCGTAATCATGGACTCATTTCTAGCAAAATTTCTCATCCCACATGAGTCCGGAAATAACTGGCCTAGACGAAAGAAGAAAAAACATTTCCAAAAATGACGGAAGTGAAATCAAGAGCTGAACTTTTTGATTAGAAAAGTTTGCGCGGTATGCAAACTTTTTGAAAAGTAGCTTGACAAAAAAGTTAAACTCAACTAATAATGAAATTTTATTAGGGTTTTTTATTTAGACTTTTCATAATAAATTGAAGCTTTCTTACCTTAAACGACTGAGCCATTTAAAAAATTCATCAAATTTATGTAACAGCATTATCAAGTTCTGGCGCTAAATTGCAGTTCTAAAAGTAAATGCACTATCTGGACATGTTTTTATTCCTGGGTCCAAGACTAATCTCCCTATGAAGTTTTCACTTTTCAAAACAGGAACAATGTTAAGAAAACACTAACACGAAAATTAGTTCGCCATTAGACAGACTATATTAAAATTTGAATATTCCACATCAGGCAGAAGAAAAAAAACAGTAACTCAAGAGAGAGGACATGCTGGGAGGGGCAGAAGGGCCCACTTTCACATAATTAGAATGCCCAAGTTTCTACCACCATATAAATTTCAATTAAAACATGCCGGGGCAGATGTGAGTTCAGGTGACCAACCCTCCACCTCCCCCTCCCCCTTCCCACCCCCTCATATGTTGCCAACTTCCGCTCCTGACGCGTCATCCCCCCCACCATGTTGCTGGCATTTCTATTTCCGCTCAAAACACTTCCCGTTCACGACCAAGAAGGGCGCCCTTGAATTTCGCATAAGTAGAAGGAGGCATTGTTGAATCCTATTTTTACACACAACATAAGATTTTCACGCGGCTAGGCTGGGAACCCGGCTGACAGAAATTCCCGCTCGAAGTCCTGATTCCTGCGTTTAAGCGAGAAGCTAGGCAAACCTAGGCAAACCTTGATTCTGTATTACTCATAAATTTTATTACTATTACTTCTTACTATCTCTTGAATTTACAAATTTATCCAATCGTTAGTGGATTAGCAACGGTTTCATTTAAGCATTGTTGGGTTTCACCTAGCAACAGGATAATACCTTGGTTTAAGGGGAAAACATACGGCTTGCGCTATGTGGTGCCATGCAGAGGTAAGGGTGTGCGAGATGAGATGAAAATCAACAAGACCAACCTTGAATTCAGACCTAATACTTAGAGTCAGGGGAGGAAAACATTTAAGCTAAGCTACCCAAATTTATTTTGGTTGTCCGACCGTTTGCTTTTGGTCAGGAGCTATTGTAGCGAACGCACCCTTATGCCTTCAGATGATTCCATATTTTTTTAGGTATATTTCAAGTATACGAGGGAACGTTGAATCAACACCACAACGTCGACCAGAAATAATAAACAACCTGAAGTTAGAAAATTTCAAGATGAACCCTTTCAATGGAATGCTATTGTATTACCACAGCACAGAGATTATAACAAAAAAACAACACATATAGCCGAGCTCCTGGTTAATCCGTGAGAATTTTCATTCCTCACGAACAGCCATCGAAATCCAAAATCTGGAGGGCCTCTCACGTGCAAACGGGGGTTGACGTTTTCCCCCATTTTTCTTCTCAATTCGGCATGGCAGATGCATGAATGGAACTAAGCACACAAAGCAATGTCATGACGCCTCACTCCTATACTTAGCTTACCACAATTTTATCGGCTAACAGGCAAATGCAACCCATAAGTGAAGATGGGCTTTTTTCCACAAAAAGGTTTTTATTTTTCCACATTTTTTGTAATGCTTCCTAGAGAAGTCTTGTAGACCTCATGTTGGAGGAAGACTGCCGAGCAAGGAATGTACGAACTCCATAGCCTCGTTCATATACACATTGCTCTACCTATATAGTGAAGAGTACAGTAGAACTTATATTTCATAACAAGTACCTATCCACTAGATCAAATTAGTCTCCATAGTATTACAAAGAGGTCGACTAAGAAGACTACAATGATGAAAAGTTTTCGTCTCTATGTTCTGTTCAGTAACTACCAATTAGGTATTCGTCCCTATCAGTATTGCAGTCGCTTTCACACTTTTTAGAAGTTTCTGAGATACCTGACCTTTAGAAGTTTTACTTCGTATGTTTTACCAGGCATGAAAAAGTTCCTATCATTGAAAACGTACAGAATTTCTGAAGAGCTGAGATGAAAATCAGAGCTAATGAGGCGAAGGTAACAGAATGCGGGTTATACCGACCGATTCAAGCGTCACAAGCAAGGCAGACAGACAAATCGGTCTCTCAAAGGCGCTACAACAGGAAAAGTGCTAATTACATTAAGATTTTGGAGAGTCATAAACTATCCAACTCCTTCTGGATAACGTAATAGGAGATAAGTAACTTTACCAAATTATGCTTTAAAATACGCCGTTTATCTTGATTCTGTTAATAAAATTGCATAACTTGGCTTTATTGTTTCCTCGTTCGCTTTTCAGCATACCAGTTTCCATACAGAAAGTTATTACGTGGTTTCAGTTGAAAGCGGCCATGTCGGCCGAAATCCTTCCTACTGCTTCCTTTTACTAGGGGATTCTCGCTAGTGCCGATGCTATTTACACTCAACAGAATTCTCAGGCGTCCATCAAAGTGCACTTCGAACAAATGCAGCTGTACACCCGGTGAGAAACTGCTGCTCAAGCCCTTTGGCTCCAATGGTCGTAATTTTTCAAATAATCAAAAACATTTCCACTCAAGTTTCATTTTCATACGAGGGGGTAACCACTCCTGAGATTCCTTGAGATTCCACTGAGATCCCATAATGATTTCCGAAGATTCCCAACGATATTCGTAGAAAGATGAACCCCAAAGGGGTAACAGCTCCAAAAAAAATTCCAAGATTCCCTGAGATTCCATAAAGATTTCCGATGATTCCCAACGAGATTCTCAACGAGTGGTTAACCCTCGTTTTCATACCAACTGCACCATCAAAAAATCGTTTGGGTCCACAGAGTGGTAATAATTTTTTTGTCACCCAAATACTGTTGAAAGTGACCTTAAAAACTACACTGCTGAAAATTCGAATAAGGCTAGCAAGAAAGTAAAAAAACAGTAGTACAAATACTATCGCTAGAACTATAGTTTCTGACCTTCCCTGGGTTCAAAAGGAATATAATATGTACATTTTACACAACTCGCCAAAGTCGACAAACCAATGGCAGAAAGCAGATATACACACAGCCATTGTCCTCTCTATCTACAAGTATCCAGTACAACACAAGGCTGCTGATGAGTTTACGTTCTATCCACTTTCCACTCGGCTGCGTAAGCCATTTCGTGTCAAAATGAAAATGGCTCCCCCACACCCCCCACCTATACCCTCCTAGTGAACAATACGCCAAATGGATGTTTCATTTCGAATATCTATACGCAGGTAATATTTGCATGAGCTCACACACCCCATCTACCCGCCATTTACGATTAGCAGTAAATTAAAAATTGGGGACCGTCATTTTATTACCCAATTAACCATCATTTTGAATCTTCACTGGTGCGAAACGAATAACAGCCAGTAAAAGCAATAACAGTTACTTCGATATCCATTTTCAACTACTGTATACAAATTAAAAACAGTATTGAGCATTCCTGGTGTGTTTAATTAGTAATATTATGTCAGCGTAGTTATTAATTTGAAATGGGAGAAGTATTAAATATAGAATAAATAGTTAGGGCACTTTACAGACATGATACCACACAGTTCTCGCAAAGTGGGGGCGTTGCGAATTTATCAACTTCGCAAAAACAAGCTCATTCAGTATCAACAGTTTGAATGAGCGGTGACGAATGTGAAATAACTCCCAGAGGGATCCTAAAGGCTCAAAATAAACTCAACCTTTTATTTTGATCCCCACACTGCAAAATATCACAAGTCGGGGGAATGAGGAATGAGGTGGAAGATTAATTCCAACGTTAATCCCATCATCCTATTTATTGGGAGCCCACTTCTCCCCCTTAATCAAAGGATTACAAAAGATATACAATTCGAAAAGACATGTGGTGTTCAGATGAAAATAACATGGATCTGGGCAGCTTCATACAGGCTTAATGAGTAGGTACTCACTTCACAGTGACAGGCACGAAAGGGGTGTCACTGTCCCCACACAAAATAAATCGAAAACTTAGATGAAGTGGAAGATTCAGTATAGTTAGTGAAGGAGTAAATGAGATAGGTACACAATTTAGGGAGAGGACGAGGGCCTAGGGGCGAAAACTCGAAAAGGCCAGCGCTGATCTAGATGGGACGATCCCATTAGAGGACCCGCCCAACTTGCCCCATTGCTGACGCGGCCCGTAACAACTAACTGTTACTGTTTCCGTAAGCCCCAAACACTTTTGCCCAGAGCCTAAAATAAAGTTACTTCTGCAACTGTGGAATCGCAGCAAGATCTAACTCCCGAAGCCATGCAATCGCACAGGAGTTTCAACAAGTTTTAATGCATTCAATTTTTCTAAATACATGAGGAATTGCGCTACATTCAACTTAAAGAAATAATAATAATATTTCAGACTAAAAAATGTAATCTGGAAAGACTGAGCTTCGTCGAAGAAAAAATAATGAAAGCAAAGAAGTAAAAAAGCCACTTCCCAGAAAACCTTGTCGCACCACCATTACCACCTCGCAGATACCGGATATTGAAAAAAAAGACCTCCGATGCACTTATCGAAAATTTCATTAGGGCTGAAATTGAAGGCAATAAGGTTCTTCAATTTTGTGCGATATTCGAAACAATGATTTTACGGACTTCCCAGTTGGGAGATTTTTTTGAACAACGCAGAAACAATTACAGCAGAACCCTGTAAACAGGGCTGGGGCCAAATCGATTCTCAGTTAGGTACGAAGAAAGCTAAGTCACGTCCAACTACGCCCCCATGACTCATAGGAATGAATACAAAATATTATATTAAAATTTCTCAATGGATTTTACATTTGGAAGTAAGAAATTACCCTGCGAACGCAACCATTACCCCCCGATCCTCCTCTTCCCCCTTTCACCATCATTTCCCTCTCTTCCGCCATATTTTCCAATATCTGCGAGAATGAATGCTCTACACTCTACAGTGCTAACCAGAGAAATAAATGGGACACTAAAACCGAACAATGAGCTTAAATATTGTGCTCCCACCCAAGTAAACGAAAATAATACCACCATTTCTGTCGCACAATGCAAAATATAGATATTACACTCTAAGGTGAGTAGGTCACTAAACGTTAGCGGGTTGTTTCTTTTATAGAAGTTGTACAATGATGCTGTGATCTAAAGAGTTGTTCGTACAAACCTGAGTTCAATATTTAGTCCTTGAGCCGAAAGTTACTTGAATCTCAAATCCGAAGAATAAAAAATTCTCAGACGAAAAATAATCACGTTCCCGCAAAGTGTGGATTCATGGGAATAAAATGGGTCAACTTTCATTAACTTTAATGAGGGAAGAGGGAAGAATCTCGCGAGCTGACGTCACAATTTTTTGCTGAAACGTTATTTTGGAGTTGGAAAACAATAGGAAGGAGGTCTTGGGCTTGGGGGTAGGAAGAGCTAAGAGCTACACTCAAGTGGTCTCGAGTCACAAACCCAGCTGTTTACCTCATGCCTCATTAAAAAACTTTTCAATTCCCCAAATTTTAACGAAGCTAATGAATTTTTGACGAAACGTGTCCCTTTCGAGCACTTACCTACTTCAAGAGCTTCCTAATGAACTGTTGGGTAGCCAGGAAGGATGCAAATTGTCGGCTTTCCTAGCACTGGGAGGTGAGTGGTTTGTTTCAAATCATAACTAACAATTTTAAATTTAAATCACAGAAAAGGGCATATTCATCATATTATCTTACATTACGTTCACAAAAGTTCCACTTATAATGGAAAGTGGAAACAGAGAGGACTTGTAAGAAGCGCGTGGTTTTGGGTGGTTAGGGCAAAGGAAACTCCCCAATTAGCAAGATGTCTAGTGCCACGTGAATTAGCGATGGATAAATGGCTCCCAAGCCAACGAGACCGAACAAAAACCGAGCAAATTTCATCCTCTGGGATAGACGACTAGCTCCTTCCAAGCTTTCCCTTATATTATCTAACATTTGCCTCTTGAAAACGAGCTAGTTTAATGTCGAGCATTTTTTCTACCTTGGGGAAAAAAAAAAATACCTAACGAACATAGTATCCATATCTCTCCAAGGCAATCAACGGAAGGAAAATAGCGAACAAAAATTAACGCAGAAGGTAGGGTGGAAAGTCTCTACGAGGAAACTGCTTGGTGGTGGACAAGAAGGGGGGGGGGGGGGGGGGGTTAGAAAGAAACCTGGAAAGTAATGATATGGTCCAGCGCATAGGACTGCCAAGTGGAACTAATTATTACGAGCCATAAAGGAGTGGAGGTGGACGGGCGGAGGATAGAGAAACAAAAAGAGAAAAAAAATGTTATTTTCGTGTAGGATTGATAAGTGATAGGGAGTGAGAGAAATTAGCCACATCAGTCCATTAAAAGTTATTTGTTCCATCAACTCCTCCCGTGCAGATGAAATGACTCCTGACTTTCAGCGGAATGGCATCAGGGAATTCGCAACAACTGTATTTGCTACTAAACATGTTTTCTTGGCTCAGCAACGGAATACATCTCGGGAAATAGCCAAACAGGAAGCGACCACAAAGCCGAAAGAAAACCATATATTTTTTGTGATGGAAAGTATTTTTGCTTGACTGGTTTCACGGTCTAGTTTGTGCTAAGTGCGCCTCCCGCCTCCCCCTCCCCCTCCCCCTCCCGCCTCCCGCCTCCCCCTCCCCGCCCCTTGGCCGCAGCGAAGGCGGGATCCGCCTCAGAGGAAGTAAACCTTTTTATTTATTATTTCAATATAGAAGCCTTTTCCATAACAGGCCCGGATCGAGGAAAAAAAACTAATTTGCCTTAAATTCAAGACGTCATCCCGAAATATTCAATGCTGAAGAGGCAGCTGCCGGCCCGACAAATTTTAAGTTAGTCCGTTCGATTGCAAGCAAAAACAGAACGTACACTTATGTTAGCAGACACAAAGAATCCTTTCTTCGTCCTAAAATAATAGAACAAATGCAATTGTATCTGAACAGTTTTGTTTGTGTTTTCACGAAACCTTACAAAGTTATTTATTACTTTAAAAGCCGCCATCAGGGCAAATAATTCACTAAATTTTCCCTATCCGGAGTGAAAATCGTATTATAAAAGAACGGGGAAAATCCAGGCCGCGACTTACCACTCGGGCGCCCAGTCCTATTTTCCCAGCAATTCATATGCAAATTCGAAATTAACTATTCAAAAAAAGGAGCGCCGGGAAAAAATAATAACTCCTAACCACAAACCCAGGTCCACAATCTTCAGCACAGGACATGGGGAGGGAACTGCTAAGAGAAGCCAGACAATTCAAATTCTAGTGGACAATCAAAATTCGCTGCTGTCAATGTTAATCTTTTGCAGGGCGTCACCGTATTGAGGTGTTATCACCATTGCTTCCACTGTTAGCAATAACTCCTGACTTCGAGAGAAGATGGAAGGAGAATCCGTCTAGAACCAACTCAGACCAACCACCAAAACTCTATAAATGGAATCGGCGCGAAATCGATAAAGGTAAGAAAGGTGAATGGTAGGTAATGTAAAATAGGTGCTCAGGCACAGCGGCAGCGCTCCCGGGCCAATTGATAGCATCCCCGCTATGATTTATACGAGGCCGCAGTAGCAGTAGGTGTCCCCTAGGACCCAGGCGCTAAGCTCACACGAGGCCGCAGTAGCAGTAGGTGTCCCCTAGGACCCAGGCGCTAAGCTCACACGAGGCCGCAGTAGCAGTAGGTGTCCCCTAGGACCCAGGCGCTAAGCTCACACGAGGCCGCAGTAGCAGTAGGTGTCCCCTAGGACCCAGGCGCTAAGCTCACACGAGGCCGCAGTAGCAGTAGGTGTCCCCTAGGACCCAGGCGCTAAGCTCACACGAGGCCGCAGTAGCAGTAGGTGTCCCCTAGGACCCAGGCGCTAAGCTCACACGAGGCCGCAGTAGCAGTAGGTGTCCCCTAGGACCCAGGCGCTAAGCTCACAAACCCCCCCTATCTTACCCTACCTCTCCTTCTCGAAATTCAAATTCCGTAAAGAAATGGTGGAAATGTGAATCCCACGATCATAATAAAGTTGAATACAAATAAAATTTTGGAAATGCCCACATCTGAACACATAACAAATGACTATTAAGTAAGCAGTGAACATATTTTAAAGTCACCGTTGAGAACTATCACTGACAAGTCAAGGGGGATTAAATTGTCTCTACCTAGCCGTAGGATCGATCAGTACTTGACTGACCTCCCCAGCATCCACGGATACGACAGCGAAATTAAAAAATCAGGTTACCCCACTGCTGCAAGCAGAACGCTGAAGAAAAAACTTCAACTAAGATCGTGAACCATTTCCACAGGGAGTTGATAAAGAAAATTGGCAATAATAACAAATTTAGGGCGTCTGATCAAGGAGAAACTTCATTTCCCGGGACGATACTAGAGGCGATAATATGGAATTAAATCAGAAAATAGAAAAAAGACACGTCGAAGTGTCGAGACTTGGTAAACAGAGTTCCAATACATAAGTACGAGGTTACAGGAGATACTAATAACACAAAAAACCGCTGCCGCGGATGAGCTGGTGGTAGGAATATGGTAAGCCAAAATTTTTGTATTCTTTTGAAATAGTAAAAGCTATAAAAAGTGATCGCGGTCTTGTCCCCCAAAAAAATAATAAAACAATTATTTCCGATTCTAAACGGTAATTCGTGCGTTGGGAGCAGCATACTGATGATATTTGCTGGTCCTCACGTTCTTCCTGCAGCCGACCATTGTTAGCAATCAATGGTCCTAAAAACAAGAGTCCCCTTCGTTATCAGTACTTCTGATTAAAAGCGTTCCGATGATGTCCGCCTGCTAAATGTTCATTTTATGTGCCTCGTTACCCAGCGCAACGTTCAGTCCCAACGACTTTTCAACGATAAACCCCATAAATAACAACGACCTCTACTTTTATAAGAGTACCAAAACGCAATTTTTTGGAGTAAATCGTCGATATAAACTGAATGCTATGTCGTAACATCACAACAGATTGTCGGTGCTGGTATAAAATTAGTTAATTTAAGGTTGGGCCTTATCAGTGACAGGCGAAGGCATCTTCATTTCCTTCCCAGTCATGGGCGCCATATTTCCCATTTTATACCCTTCTGTATCTTTTTCATTCAATAACAACTTATCAACAACAAACCAAAATTAATTTCCTCCTGGAAATCTTTTTGAAACTCTACAAAATAACAGTGAAAAAACTAATGTGGCTTCATGACAATAATTATCATTGCAAATCATTTTTACTGATTCTACCACTAACACAACAAGTATAAAAAATAATAACAAAAAAAATAATCACCATGTTATGGTTATAGTTTCTGGTTCAATTGCCTCTCAGGGGCAGTCCAGCAGTCGGAGACAGAGGAATCTCAACTTTTCAATTACACTTAGAAATTTTCTCCCGGAGAAATATGGCTGAGAAAAATTACCTGAACAGTTTGGTTGGTTATTGAAAGGAACAGTGGAATCCAATCTGAGTCGCTTTTATAGTGTACCCACCTTAAGCATCCTCATTTATTCATAATCAACTCGAAACCAATCAACTCTGCCAAATTAAGTTGACTCAGCTAAACTAAGGCCTTGAGGGAGGAGGGGAGGGAGGGGGGTTCACCTCTGAATTTAGTGAGTAATGGGCAGGGGCTGCGGTGTCCAAGGCTGGGCGCTGGGGGGCCAAAGTTCAAGCCCCGACTCGTTAACACAGCCTGCTAATGATATTCACCTCCCCCCACCTCCCTCGACACGTGCATGTTCTATGCGGACACGTGTTCGGTCTTAATATAGAAGAGATCCCTGTATCTGAGGTGGCAACAAATTAAAAAACTGACAAACTCTATAAGAGGAAAAGCCTTAACTTCCAAGCTTATAGTCGAAATTCAATGTTAAATGCATAACAAAGAACCCACCAAGAACTGTAAAGGATGATGTAAAAGTCAGGACGGTGGTCAGTAGTCCCTCAACCCTTCTGCTAACTGGCACCGATCCATAGGACAGGAGAAAGGTTGCAAAGAACAAGATTTTCAGATCTGAGGCTCTCAGTTCTCTTTATTTCACTCCAAATCAGGGAAACCGTCGTCGTCACACATGCGTGAAAATAATTGGATCATGTCAGCGGATATTTGAATAGAATGGGATATTGAAAAGTTATAGACAGCAGCAGGATAGACACTAAAATAACGAGAAGTACCTATAGTTAAAGCACTCAGGCAAGAATTTTCATAAGTTCCATGTCAATCATCTTGTTACTGATGATATCATACAAGTTCTTAATTGTAAAATTAGCGAAAATCCTACAGAAATAAGTTGTCCCCATTATTTAAAGAACTCCACGAACAGTCTAAAACATCACTTACCTACTCCTATTCAATTTGCACCCAGTACCTTCAATCCTTCAAAACTACCCCAGCTTTTCATACAGCCATAAAGGGGGAACCACTGTCGTCACCATTATCAAAAACACCATTAGAAAATGTGAATAATACAGAGCTCTTTTTTCGCACCCTCTCGGTAAGCGCCCTTGACACCTTCGTTTCCGGAGGAGAGACCCTGCTTGAGGGGTGGGAGCCACTAATGACACCCCTTCCCCCACCAGGCGCGTCCGCGGTCGCAAGCATCGCCGCCTGTCAGCGGGATTAATGATGCGCCGCCTGCTGCCCGCGGGCCTGCCGACTGTCAGCGATGGGGCTTCTGAAAAAGGCTAATTACATCGCTGAACCATGGGCCACGAATTAAGGGGGATTAAACTCTCTAAATCACCAAACCGGACCATCCAAGTCAACATAGTATCCTGGAAGACGAATTGAAATAGGTGACAGGTCCATGGAATAGCAAAAAAGTCACTAAGTAACTTTAAGTAAGAAAATAGCATTCAATTTATTATAAAACAAGGCCAATTTTTATACGTTACTAATTTTTTCAAAAAAAAAAAAATAAATAAATAAAATAATAATAATAATAATATAAGTAATAAATAAAATAAAATATTTATCCGAAAAAATAAAGGCTCACAATTGAAATATCACCTTCACCTATAAAAACAGTTCTAAGAAATTAATCAGGCATGGTAAACCTCGGGCAAACCAGTCGTCAACTACCACACTCCAAGTTTAAGTTGAAATCCTGTGCTCGGTCTCCAGTGCAATTCAAAAGACAGACAAACTTCCCGAGGAGGGTAAAACCTTTTCGCAGGCGAGGTGAAAAGGATGAAAAGCAGCGTCCGAATTACGTTTTACAACGAGAAATAACATTCCAAGGTTTATTTGTAACATTTCCACAACTGTGAATGACCTCGGGCGGTAGAAAAAGGTTTCAAAGCATCCCTGTCTCTAGAGTATCATAAAAGCTCCTATAATTCCAAGTGCATGGAAAAAGGAGAAAGGGAGTTTAATATATGTTGGCGAAAAATGACGAACAGCCTCGAGCCACCTCTCAAGCCCCGCTACTTTTATTTAGCTCCTGCAATGGATCAACAAGTCTTGTTACTACTTCAAGAGGAATAGCGATCAAGATGTCATGCCTGAATCAGAACCACGTCCCTACCCTATCACAGCCTCCCAGAGATCAACCACCTGAATCAGCTAATACCGAACCTCAGATAAAACCTACTAGAAAAGCAACTTAAACGATTTTATTGCTACTCTTGAACGAAGCAACTCTTGATTGTGACTTTTTGGGAAAAGTGAGAAAATCGGATTAAATAATCAAGAATAAACTGAGCCAGACAAGAGTGGGGGCAAAGAGGTGAATTTACAACTATTTAACCGAACAGTATAGTCATTTCGATAATAACGGTACCTATTTTGTATAAACTGAACATCTTAAAATGGTAGAGAACTTTGAAAAGGTTTAAATTGTCGGTTAAGTTTCTCATTTCCCTCCTGAATAGAGGCAATACAATCGAACCCGAACAAAAGGGTGCGCGACTCCTTCGGTGACAATACTAATAAAAGCGAACGCGAGAAAGCTATTTCAATAAGGCAACACGGCCGGAACTTCGACAAGGGTTCCCAACGCACAGGAATGGCACAAGCTACAAGCCTGCTACTGGGGGAGCCTTCTTTCTTATTAGAAAACCTCCAGGCAACTTCACGTATCCTTCGTCACGTAGTTTTAGTGTTTTGTTCTATTTCACAGACCACAGTTTTCTTATGCTTGTTTCTGATTACGTACACGGTCTGGAGTTTTATGTTTTACGGTTGGCAACTATCTACGTTTTTTCAAGAGTCTTGCGAGTAAACTGCCAAGCCATCAATAATGCAGAACGGTCGTTGGGTCAGAAAAATGAAACTAATGTCAGAAAAGTTCTCGAACCTTTGGGACTGTTGAGGGTTAAAGCGCTAAACTTTGGATTATTCAACATATAAATCGGATAGTTGAAGAGCCTCATCAACACAATACCCCATTATAAAAAACCCTGAAATGGCCCACACTCTGTTTTTTCGTAGCCTAATGGCTTTCACTCGTTGGACAATATTCAACTTTTAACGACCCTTGAGGAACGCGTAAAAAATACGCCAGCCATAATTAATGATGGTGTAAAGAAATCAAGCTAGGTATTGTACCCAACCTACGCTTTTCTCAACACTTTATTAGTCATCATTGTAGCTGCCGTTTGGGATTGTTCTTTTCGAAACCAGAAAACGAGCCCCCCCCCCCCCCCCCCCACCCTCTCCTCGTTCATTCTTCAATCAGTGATATGCATATTCATTTTTGTTAATCATGATTAATATGAGAAAGAACAGCGCACTTATTTCATAATAACTGACAGCTGTTTGTCAATTAACTCTCTGGGTTCAAAACCGTAAATAAATCTATTGTAGGACTTCCAAGAACTCCCTAATCATACACGATAGTAACTTGTATTATATTTTTAAATGATGACGATAGAAAATGAGAGAAAAAAATCCGCGTGGTCATGCACGCAGTTGCTGAATTCGTCAACAAACAAAAGAAAATCAAAGCGGTGTTTGATTTTACAAAAAAGATTTTCACATTTCACATACGAGTAACTACGCTTGCCTGAATTTAAGCGAATTTAGAAGCGATCACCCGAGCTCCACCTTCGAAGAACCAGAAGAAATAACGGACTCAAAAGAAATTTTACCGACTCGCAAATAATTAATGGTAGCAAACGCAAAGGTAATTAAGAGGTGGCATTGCTGGGTCAGTGGTCAGTGGTTTTGCAGCCTGACCTTCCTTTGCACTCAGCCCAATAACTCTGGCTGAGTCCATTAATTACAGCACGATGCAGTTGTTTCGTCAAAGACAAAGGCGTAATCAATCAACTCGCTAGGTATAGGCATAGGAGCTACAACTGAAACACAACCAACTCAGCTCAGCACCATTCAGTCTGGGCTACCTGTTGCTCTGATTTGAAACTTAGTGTAGTATAGGGTTCAGATGCGAGCGGGTAATCGGGGCAATTCTTCATCAGCCTCAGTAAAGCCATAAACTAGCCATATGCATATCGGGGAAGACAACAGAGATGACATACTCGCTGATACATCAAACTTGGAGGCAAACTGCTCTGATTGGCCAGCGTCATCATGTTGGCCCACGCTCAGAAAATCAAACTGCCTAAACTGTTCCTAAATATTTTATGGCCATCTGTGAGTCCAAAAAGACGGATGCGGTGGACGAACTGACGAACTGAAAGGTTAGTTTAGTTTTGGTTTTCCTAAAGAAAACTGCTGTGGTGCCTACTTCTTATTTTATTTAATTTTGCTTTGCTATTTTAAAAATCCGGTAAATATCCGGTGCCCAATTTACTTACAGCATTGGATAGAAGAGTCTGCCAGTGGTTGATAAATAAAGAAAGCTTACCTGAAAAGAAAAAAAGCAATATAAAAACTGTGGTACAAAAGAAAACTTTTACCACTTGGCACAGCATTTCCTGACACTGCTATACAGTGTACTCGTAGAGCGTGATGTCGTGGTAACAAATACCTATCGTAGATTTGCAGCAATCAGAAGGCAGAGAGCCAGCTCGAAAACAATGGGGTGAATTAGAGGTAGAGCGAGGACGGCAAAAGGGTGAAAACAGTAGTCGGGAGGACTAGAAAGCGCAGAAGTGGGGAGGAGGAAGAGAGCAATGACTGTGGAAGGGACTGATTACTCTGATTACGGGTGATCAAGATAAAAAAAAGCCCATCTCAAGCGGGCAACTTGAGGCCCGTCCACCACCACTAAAGCCGCTGACCTGCGAGCTTCTCTATGCCTTCTCCGAGTTTCCCTTCTCTCCCTCTTCCCACTTCTCTGACGCAAAAGCTGTTTTCTAGGTTTTCTGAGTTATCCGGATCATACCGCAGGAAGACTTCTGGGTAACATTAAGAAATGTAGATTCGTTCATTTCTAATTTCAGTCCACTTGTAGTTTGTCTAAATATGTAACTCCCCTACCGACTGAAGAGAGTGTGAATCACTCAGAAAGGTTCCCACAGCCAATTCGAGGAGAAACTTCAACAGTTACAGGAAAGCTTAAGGAAAGTCTACACCAGGTTTCCTCAATATGGGGAATTGGGTATTACTGAGCGCGGCAAATCTTCCCGGGTGAGTTACTGCTCATACAAGGGGCCCAGCCTTCCTCCCTCCTCCCCTATACCTATTTACTCCCACAAGCCTGAAATTTTAATTTCATTTCGAGATTTCCTTTTTCCTTCTTATAGTTATTGGAGAAAATTACAGATACTTTTAATATATCAATACCGATTTCAAATGAAATAAAGAAATCACATTTCCTTCTAAAGAGAAAGTTGGAGCAAGCTTTCATTCAGTAAACATGTTTTCACTGAAACTCCGTCGTGAAAAACGATTGTTTACACCAGATCGTTTTATTAATAGCTGTTTTTATGACTTTTAAACTGTTCGTATTGACAAGAAGTCTCAGGGAGCATGGAGCTCTTAGAGACCTCGATAAGTTCGACTGGAAAAGTTTTCAAAGTTTTCCAAAAAAGGCGCTGAAAATGGCATTGTTGGAAAGGATTGCTTGAACATCCTTGTACTCAGACAAAGCAATTTTCTTGAATTTCAGTTGAACTACGAAATCAATTCGTTCATCTTGAGACACCGACAGAATTCATGCAGAAAAAATTCTTCAGGTAGGTAGGGTTTTAAAAGTCAGGGCTCCTCCCAAAGCTCCTGCAATACTTCACAATAATTTGAACTCACAGATTTTAACCCCCAGTTTAACTAACAAAGGATGGTTAGTCACAGTCGCACAGCAAAAAAAACACGAACTCTCGGTACCCCAAGATGATGCCAAAGGATAATGCGATGAGGTCAAACGATCACTGATACATATCTGATTTGCAAATAGCTGTAAGCAGTTTTTACCCCTTAAGCCTACCAATCAAGACATTGTGGAAATCAATAGGCACGATTGGAAACATTGCGACTTTACATAAATTATTTGACATTCACGACGACAGTATTTTTCATGATAATAATAGGGGATGGTGAGGGATACAAACATAAACCACAGGCCCCAGAACTGGATAGGGGGGGGGGGCTCAGTAGTACATTAGTTTTCTTTAACATCGATGTTTCTATAAAACAGAAAAATCAATGCGATTGGAAGAGAATGTACACACCATCGAGGGGAATTGGCGGAGCGTTGGTCCAGTTAAAAATGATTATGGGTCAGGGAAGTGGAAAGTCCCACGGAAGCACTCTCACCTCAACGGAGCCACCATAATTATAATTTTTGAATTCAATGGCGGCCCAAGGGCGTCCCCAGGGGCACCGTCCATTTTAACCAGGAAATCAAACCCTTGCGGTTTGCCTGGATTCCACAGACTCACAGTGCTCCTCGGTACTAACCCTCACTGATCGCCTGCGCCTCTGGGAGTTCTCCCAGTTTTCCGATTTCAAATACCTGATCACGCAATATAACGCACAGACTCCTCAGCACTGCTTTGTGGACACAAAACCTTCAGTGGTACTAGAGCAACTGATTTCAAGTCTCAATATTTTTTGTCTCAGCCGACTTTTCCAGCTTCGGCATTGCCAACATCAAAATGTTTTTCTCCTATTTGCTTCGGAACAGATCAGTTAATCTCGTAAAGAAGTTCACTGTTATACTCGTATTATTCCAAAAGTATCTCACAATCATCCACAAAAGCAGTATCGTAAAAGAATTTGTCAACTCTAAAAATAGACCTAGATGGAAGATTTCCGCAGGGAGGACCAGTATGGGCAAGTATACTCTTGAGAAAGCCAATTCCACGGTAAGAAGCCTCCCCGCTCCCTACTCCCCCCTCCCCCCTTCCACCTTTAAGGAGGCGGAGGCTGACGAGACGCGTGAGGCGGCCTGGCGTCCTCGTGCTCGGTCTTCTCGCACCTCTATTTGATTTATACTACCAACTTTTTGAATTTCTCGGTCAGATACCTTTCCAAATTGATTTTAAGTTCTTAGGTCGTTTGTTTAGTTTGTCGAACGTTTTCCATCCAATCGTGCACGTGCACTATCTTACACATTTTGGTTTACGACTAATTTTATTTCGCGACAGAGACTTTCTTGACATTGCTAGCTCCAGTCTTATCAATAAAGGGTCTAAACGCTAAGCAGTCAGTCCTTAGAAGGTTCGTTTATTATTTTGGAAGTAGGTCTGGTAAATAGAAAGCTCTAAAAATAGAAAAAAGGAAAAGGCAAACAATCAAAAAGTACTTTTCGAACATCCTCAGTGTCACATGGCAGCAGCCCAAGGCCAGAAGGTAGACGACTAGTTGAGGGAAAAGGTTTCTCGTATGGAGGCAAAGCAAGATACAGTGTATAGCAAGACACAGCTGAATAGGAAAGGGTGGCTAGCAGCTCAACTAGAAAGAGCATCCCAGGCTCAAAGCATATGGAATTAATTAGCAGAGTTAGGTTCTTACTGGAGTTTGAGAGCGGGGCGCGGGGGTGGGAGTTTCAACTACTGGAGGGTGTGTTTCGGGTTTCCCCCATCAGGCTAACAGCTTACAGACCTTCATGCAAGTTTCACTGATACCTCCTTATTGACAATCACCCTCCGTTTCAAATGAAAACTTGTGGCGGCTGCTGATGGGTTTGTATCAATAGTTCATACCTAATTAGGTGACAGGAGCTTCACTAAAGGTCTGTTTGGAAACTCCTATTGCTTTTAAAGGCAAGATTCTATTTAACTCTGTAAGTATACAGTCAGTAAAGGGAAACGGTCTGGGACAAATAATTTCCCAAAGAGTGGAACGAGTTACAGATGGGCCTCAAAAAGTGCCCAACGGAAAATAACGACAAATTTTTCGTTCCCAATCGTATGAAGCCGTACAAGTAATGTCACTCATTTCTGAGGGTTTGAACTAACCTTTCAGCAGTTTTTTTTTCTTTTTTAGGTTAATGTTATGTTGAGAACTTGTCCATGTAAATTATAAAGTAACGGCGGGGTCATAACAACATAACATCACTACAGCACGCGAGTGTAAAGAAAAGTTATCGAAGTAATGAAGAAAGTGTTAAGTAGGTGTAAATAAATAATGCGGGGTGGTACACAACTAGGTCACAGTTTTTAAAAGTCCCGGAGTTTTTAACCTAAATACTTGAGAAGGTATTGTATACACCAGAATATAAAACTTGCAGTAAAGCCCAAGATAAAACGTCTCATCTCCTATTCTGTCCCAAGCATATAAAATATTCTGCAATAATGAAGGCTGTATTATAAAGTAGGTAAATGAAGTACTCATAACGGGAATAATCCAGCGTGTTTCACGGCTATTTAGCACTCAGACATCCCCAGCCCCCAGCCTCCAATGCAAGTTCAATTATGGAGCCGTGTTAGTGGGCATTCAGCATGCGATGTGGCGACACAAACTTACTTATGACCCTGTAACCTGCACACTACCAAACATTATGCATTCGCATTCACCTCTGATACGGTTCATACAGAATTATTTATGATAATAGTCTGCGGGCAGCAACCCGTTTAGCCATATTTGAAGCAAACACCAAAATTAAAATGAAAACCAACATTTTGGGAAAAAATTACCTAGATCCAGCGGAGCAAACAACTGTAATTTTCCATTTTTTTCAGCTGAATGGAGTTTTTATTCAATATTCACCACGGACAAGCAGGCATCTCACGCACATGCACACACGTTCCACTAGGCGCTTCGCCACGAATACAAAAATTCTTTATTTTATGTTTGGTCGCCCCTAAACACAGGAGAGAATACTCAATTTAGACGAGTAAATAAAAAATGGACAACTGAGGAAAATAACCTGCGGGCTATACATTGTTGGTATAACTCAAAACGTTATTCAATGCAATAAAACAACAATGAAAATGTTACACAAGTATTCAGAAAGATTTGTGACTCTAAATCAAACGATACAGTACATTTGCCTCGCATTTCCCTAAACGCAAATAATAAACTTTACTCAAATTTGGTCCTACCCAGCCCTGCAGGTGTATTCCCTTTCTCGAACGCCAGAAAACCCACTCAACTAAACCTTCAAAAATTATTGTAAGAAGGTAAGCCACGCCATGATGCAATAATTACAGTAATTTTTAAAGGTGTTAGTTGAGTGGGTTTTCTGGCGTTCGAGAAAGGGAACACATCTGCACATTGTTTTCTACTACTCGCTGTAGTCATTGTACAGTGACTCATTTTACTAACTTCGAGGTACTGAACAGCAAACAGTGTTAATGAGGTCGACCCCAGACGAAAATGCCAAGCAGTTACAGTTCTAATTGACCAGAGCAATTAGCCACCAATCATCACCGACGAGACAAGCCTGCCAACGACCTGTCGACAGAGAACGTCGTGATGTTACCAAGAGCTAAGGACAACTGCAGCTACCAGTGGGACAATGTCGTGTGACTGCTTCAAATGTCACCTGCTTAAGGGTCAAATTTGTATCAGATGTACAGAGGAAGGGGATCTCGTAATGTTGGCGAATGCAGCGTATAAACGCACAGACAAGTAGTCGCCAGCGAAGTGATGCTGCCTCCAACTTAGATCATGATGAGATTCTTACTACCTATCCACAATATAAAATACTATGGTAGCTGTTATTTTACGCAAGACACCCAAAAACTACTTTTTGGAAGTAACCTCTATTCCGAAGTGTATCAAAACAGGTTTGTAAGTTTTTAATGAACCCACCACAGAAAACAAAATTAATAAATACAGTTGAGTAAATTTAGAGTAAAAATTGTGGAAAAGGACTGCCACAGACACTTTCTGAGTTCAAACTATAAAATGAAAATTCGCAAAATTAGCAAAATTCTTTAGAGTTTGCCCACAACGTTTTTCCTCCCAAACTTTCCGCCAAATTAGGAAATAGCCCTCAACTTTTCTAAGAATGACTGTGCGTCAGTATCAAGCGCTTCATAAGCCCAGCACACTGCCATTAAGACAGTGTGGAAACTTCGGTCAAGTTAAAAAAAAAAACTACTTCAATCGAGCCGTTAGACTTCAAGACTATGTTTTCAACAGAGCCTCTCGCTGAACACAAATAGCTTTCATATAAAGCTGTTCTTGTATATTATTAAGGTCCCCATCCAATCAAATCAAAGCAATAATGAAATAGTACCTTCCATTGTCCGCAGTCCTCACCTGTGTATATTTGCGTGAGACAGAAACCAAAAACATGACAAACCCGTCTCGTTGTACAATCATGGCAAGTCAATTGTGCGGTGATAATAGTGATGCATTGTGTGATGACTGGAAGAGGCCTGCTCTGGACAGACCTAATCGTACGTGGGCATCCCCCTACCCCATCCCCTGTGTTGAAGCTAACCGAATCTGAGGACGCAGCCTAGCGTGGTTGAGGGGGGAGCGTACGGTGAACGGCACGTTCAAATGCGTCCTTTCGAGCCCGCTAGTCGCGGATCTGTCGCTTGCAAACGCCGTACTCTATTATCTGAATTGGAATCTGGATTTGTTGAAAGCATTGGTCTGTGCGAAAGCCATCAACGAGAAAGCTATACGTCGACTAGGATTTCAGCCTCTTTTTGACTTTTTTGTAGTATCCAGCGGGAAAAGTATACGCCAGCCGTCAGACAAATCCGAAGTTAATACTCGAGGCTTTGGTCCAATACACCAAACGCTTACACTCCCTTCAGGCATTGCGAGGTAGAAAATATGATGTGAAACATTAATGGAAACCCTATCTTCTGAAAGCCCTAGTGTTGAAAAATGTATGTTGGCTATGGAAGCCACAGTATAGTAAGTGTTTCTCCATTAACACAGTGTTTTTAACCCAAACGGTGCAGATTGACGCCTATTTTTAGGAGGCAGACCCAGGCAGAGGTCATTTCTAAGGTAGCCCTCCTGCACAGTAGAAGCATTTTTGCACTCACTTACAGGGGAATAGAAAAAGTGATCTAATGCGATAGACGTTAATTCAAAGAAACGGTTGCAATTAGTTGCAATGTATCCTACATATACGTGCCCCGCAGCATGCGTACACATTCAGAAAATCTAAACCAGAGCACCTAATCTCGTAACAACCAAGGAACCTTGATTTTTTTTTTCAAACTCAATGATCCTTCAATATAAAATGAAAACAAACAAATAAACATGGTATAGCTTATAGGGAGACGATGACACGATGGCAAACAAAGGCATTACCCCAAGCATCGTAAACTTTTACGGCATATCACAGTCTTCATCTCCATGCACGGTTCATCGGAGACGCTCCAACTCAAAAAGACGAGTTTTGGTTCAAACAAATTGCTCCACAACTTGTGTGACGGTTGGCGGACTCTCAAGTAAATAACTAATATGAAACCAGAGACCCCGCTGAAGCCGCGACCTTTGGACCTTTTAATACAGGGTATCGCCACAAACCCTGGCAACATGTCAAACTGGTCTCTGGTAGGTACACCTGCAATGTGTGTACAAGATATGAATGAGAGGATTAGTTCGCGTCCTTATACACCACCACGTTACAAATTAAGGTTCAGATTCAGCGAATGATACATTTCTACCACACATAACATTAACACTTTGATGTCAACAACTTTTCCTATGCGTCGTCCAAATTTCTAAATGACTTTCGAGATCTCCCACATTTTCCCCTTAAAGTATCTCTAACCAAGCGCAAAGACTAAAAATGATTCAGCTGAAGCAGAGCCTTAAGACAAACTCAGAATGTATAACGTGTTAATTTGGTTGAGGAAGGACGTGACCGTAGCGCTGGCTGTATTTTATGCATATTAGGTCCAGCTCTGGGGGGGGAGGGCAGGTGGCCGGATCCAGGTGTCTGGACCTACATCACAGCCCTATTCCATCAAAACAAGTAACCAAAATCCCTTTCCAACATCACTTTTCACCACAATTCTACATTTAGCAAAAAATAAAGCGAAACTCTCTGACACCTCAAATGTGGAAGCAGAAAAGATGAAAGCATGAGTAACATTTTTCGCAGTACGACAGCACTGTTATGCATGGAGCACAATATCAATAGAAGAATTTACGAGGATTTCCCGCAGTGGTAAAGAAGAGAACTACAGCACACAACCGCTCAAAAGAAAAGCTTTTGGTATCCGTATCCGTCAAGGGTGCGTGAATTGGAGACATTTTTGCCAGGGTCACAACGTTATTTTCAGAGGGGGGGGGGGGGATGTGAGCCCTGGGGAGACTCCGTGAGACGAGACAAAATAGCTCCGCACGCGAGCAACAGTAAATATCCTAATATAACACCTTTACTGCCAGCGCCCTATATGTGACACGGGCACCGATCTACCTCTTTTCTTATTTGACTTTTCATATCTTTGAAGTCACAGAAGAGAAATGTAATTCTTGCGCGAGTTTTCCGACACCACTTACTTTGCGAGGTAGGTTATTGTAGGAACTCGATTTGAAATTCTGATTTCAGCCGAGGAAGAATAATTTAAAAATCAAATATGTGAAATGGTGCCCTATTGTGAGGCTCTTACAGTCAAAAAACCCTCTTTTCATAGACAAATAGAAAGGTAAAGAAAGTTTTCCTTTCGCCAAAAGATTTTTTTTTTAAATTCATAAACATAGTATTCGCCTAATACTTGAGGTCATGACAGTCAGAAACAATGGTGTTTGGACTGTGACATCTGGCTTTGCGGTCCAGGGACCAAGAAACAAAAAACTATGTAGAAATTCCAAAATTCAGACATGGTCATCAGTAAAAGAGGTAGTACCTACCTTAGTAAAATTTGTAAAATGCCAATTTTTGACATACCTATTTGAAGACGTACACCGGTTGGAATGTTACAAGAAATTCAACTCAAAACCAGAACCAACTGACAACAGAACTAAAAAAAAAAATAATAATCGAAATTATAACACAGAGTCATCAAGAAGGAGAAATCAATGTAAGATATATTGTATGTTTTGTTTCTTATGCAAAGAACAGAAACAACACCAAATTAGCCAGTCAATTAGACAAGAAAATTGAGAAGTACGAGATATACTCCTTTTCATAATGAAACACTAATGAAAAGTTTCTGAGCTTGCAGAATTATTATTTCTTATTCGTCTCTGTCCGTCTTTTCCATCGTATAATGATGAAATGAAGAAGGCAGCAAAAAATTGTTTTTGCACCACTCTGACTCACTAACAAAAATTCCACAGCAAGCAAGTTTTTAGAAAATGAGCGCAAGTATACCGAAATTTACGTCTTCCATGTAGGTACGGGCACTACAGGTAAAAATTTCAAACTATCTCTCTCTCCCTCTGTTCCTCCCCTCATCACCAACGTCTTGGAATTAATTTTTCCCTTCCTCAATAGAAAGTTGAAGGAGTTGGAGTTTGGAGTTGAAGAGGGCACTAGGCATATACAACTCGCGTCCCTCTATACTGTCGCCGCAAAGACGCACTTAATTACGACAAACCTCCCACCCCAAGAACATCTTCAACATCCAACATCCTTACATTCAACTGCTTTCAGACATCCTCACAGAGATAGAGCACCAACCGTCCTTGTAAAGCTTCCATTCCTGCGGTTCCAACCAACCAAATTGGTTTCCGCCTCTTCAAGCTTGAGGAACGCATTAACAGAAATGTTAGAGATTCCCGAAGCTCAAAGCGAAGTAAAACTACAAAAGTACTATTCAAATCAGAAAATATCCATGAAAACAACTCACTCTCACCCGGGAGCTAAATAGAGTCGTGAGCTGCATAAAAAAAGCGTAAAAACAGGTCTAGTCTAGTCTCCAACCTCAGGCGAGTGATAGCTATCGGTTCGTTTAAAAATAACCCAGTACTCGATATGAAAACGCATTTTCAACACATATGGCGGCCACACTACATCGGGAAGCACTCAGGACTTCAAAACAAAAACGCGCATGGCGTTTGAGCTTGAAACGGAAATATTATGCTTGGTTTGGGTCATTTTACAAAACAACCGAGCCTATCACGACCTGAATAAAATTCGGGCATTGTATTAGCTAACTAACGAGACTGTTGCGATGCCTACAAAAAAAATGCCAGGAGTGTGAAGGAAAGAATACGGCTTGCAGTTTTTTAACAGCTGTACCTATCATAGCTGACACCTTGGCGTGTATCTACTCTCCCTGTTTTCTATACAGGGGAGTTTGATTATGTTAATCTGAGCGTTAGGTACCACGCACTAAAATGACATCTGCTTGAAGGGGGCACAAAAATGAAATGTGACATAGGACCTCAAAATAAATGGGGGATTACAGAATAAGCGAACACGTTTGCATGTTTATCACTCTTTACACAACCCGACTTTGACACATTATGCACCCCACAGCCTAAAAATAATCGCACTTGCCCCCAGACGTCAAGATGATCTACTACTTACAGATTAAAAATTCGACTAAGCATGCAGCTGTCCCCTGACATTTCTAATTACTCGGTAACCATGGACACTTCGTGTTCAGTCAGAAGTTACAAAAATTCATCTCGAACATATAACAAAGGATTTTCATTTTCAATTATTTTTATTATCCTTAAAATCACATCAGGTTCAATTTAACTACCCCATAGTATTTCCTTTTTCCATCCTTTACCATTCCCCAGGGACGAAGAATGTGATCAAAATTGCAAGAGAAAGGGTTGTACGTATAAGCATCTGACATTCATGTGAAGAGACCTATAGGATCGCAAGAAGGAATTAGTCCGAAAAGATGGGGTAACCACTCCTGAGATTCAATAAAGATTTCCAAAGATTCCCAACGATATTCATAGAAAGATGAACCCCGAAGGGGTAACCACTCCAAAAAATTCCAAGATTCCGTGAGATTTCATAAAGCTGTCCAATGATTCCCAACGAGTGGTTAACCCCTCGGTCCGAAAGGAGTATATATATACCCTTCGACATAATATCTATGGTCTCGAAATGTCACTTAAAGGCGCAAATCAAGGAGAGGAAATCTCAGAAAGTACTCGTCACCATTCTGGGATCAGAAGGTCCTCCAAGTCACAGAGTTCAGGAGGCGATAACACCCGCAGTTTATCACCCAGGTAGGGATTCCCTGGAAGGTAGACTGATGACTCCTAGGCTCGCTATACATTTCCTGTGCAGGGAATGACCATGAGAAACGACCGGCCGGTAATAAGCGCAGGTGAGTCATAAAGACGGGCAAGAGTTGGATGCTGGAGCAGAACAATGGGACAAACCTAATCGGTTCACTCAACAACGAAGGTTTGTACACAGAAGTGACATCATCACGTTTTTCGATGTTCCCAACCACTACACACTAATTATTCTATTGGATTTAAAAACAAAATGTACTCATCCCTCTCGCCTGGGAGTAATTCCATCTCAAGAGCGAGGAGCATAAGAAACAAGAATAGTTCGTCTGCTGGGAAATGTTGAAACTTTATTGAAATGTAAACAACATCAAGATCCAGTCATAAAGAGAAATTTGAAAACAAAGAAACTATGAAACGAGAATAGTGTAGAGTAAATTGGTAACTCATGCAGTTATTTATTTTTGCCATAATGAGATCTCGAGGGGAAAGAGCATCTTAACGTTAAATGAAAAGAGCTGAAGCGCCGTCTCGAAACATCTTGGAAACAGACGTCACGAGCAGCAGAAGTAGCAGCAGCCTTACTATCAGCACACCTGTTGATCGAAGAGACTTACGAAGGAACGGGGGCAGAAGTAATCCCTAACACACGAGGTGTTTCCAGTCAAACGTGTAAGGCCATTAACGTTTACGTTACGATACGTGTCTACATAAAATGATAAAGAACTTCACGACCGACCACACGTTTCTACGTGTCCCGTCGATCATTTTCGCGAGTTTCCACCGCGCGGATCCCCAGATTTCGCACTAATCCGATGATCAGAAGGTATAAATACAAGGAATCGGAGGAGGTATCTCCACGTCGTCTCATTATACGAGCAAGATACTCCCTCCGCATCCCAAAGCGGAGCCAAACGCTTCCTAATGACACTGTGCCCAAAGCATTCAGGCACGGACCTATCAGATTCTAAGCTGAACACCCTACACCAAAGTGCCTGAGGAATCGAGAGAAAATAGCACGAATGACGACTGATGTGGAACACGATGTCTGTACTCGCCGAATTTGGATCTCAGTAACTCACAACTGTTTATTATATATATATATATATATAACTGTACACTATTATTGTTTCCATTTACGAGGAAGAAACGAGGGGTTAACCACTCGTTGGGAATCATTGGAAATCTTTATGAAATCTCAGGGAATCTTGGAATTTTTTAGAGTGGTGATCCCTTCGGGGTTCTTATTTCTTTGGAAATCTTTATGGAATCTCAAGGAATATCTGGAGAGGTTACCCCCCCGGGAAGAAACTACAAAGGCAAGATACAGGAAAACCTCTCTGCAAGCTAACACCATCAGGTATGGATGAACGAAAGAGCAGGTCGTTCCAGTATACTTCTTCACCCATGTTGGGCAGTCTGGCACACAATGAGAGTGAAGGAACAATAGTCGCTGGAGGCTGCTATTTCAATTTTGAAAAATGAGATCGGGATGTTGTTTTGTGATTCTGGAAAGAGAAACGGAAAATAAAGGTCGGACAATGCGTGTTTTTTCACGGATTCCTGTAAACAGCACCAGGTACCGCCCGCGGAATGTCCTCTCTCCGGGAGTCCAGCGCTTTCCCGGTTCCCCTATTTTGTATTTACCTAAAAGGTCACCCTTCATTTGAAAATTATACTTTGGAAAGGTACTATAAGCACAACGAAAACGTATATCACGCCTAAGGGTTACGACTCCTCCAAATGAGAAATATTTTCCAGATACAGTTTTACATTATTTCATTGTACTTACAACGGAGGCGTCAAGAATACATGGAAGGGTCATTTAGAAATGCTAACATATAGCTTTGCGTACGAATTTCATCACACGGTTGGATCTCTCTTCGGTCTTTTCCGGTATGAATGGACAGATACTAAACAATATTTTACACACAAAGCAGGGGGAGAGGACTGAGGGGAAAAAGCCTAAGCCTGTATCAACACCCCCCCCCCCCCCACGATAATGCACGGCTACCACCTCCCGCCCGTATATTAGTCAGGAAAACTCAATAAACTTTGTTTCACGAAAAAAAGATCTCAAGCGATAAATAGAAGGTACACCAGGCCAAACAAGGCGAGTAATGGGTCAGTTTTACAATTTCATTGGAGAAGCCACAACCTCCGAAAAAAGCAGAACAGCAACGTAATAAATGCGGGTATTAGTGGTTAGTGGGTTCGGTGACAAGGTGACACAGTCTCACGACTGGGGAAAACGAAAACGAACCCCAGCTGTCATGGCATTAGACATGGTAAACCACAGAGTGCGTGAAAGTAGAAGTATTGCGTCGACATCTATCTGCCATGACTAAAGCAAGATCCGCTTCGCTGATCTGTCCTACACATCATTTCAGAAACCGATACTGTCCTAAAGACTTCCAGAGGGAGGTCAAAAACCTCGTTAATCGAAAAATCACACTGTGACTTATTTGTCACTTTTGGTTGATGCAGAAATGAAGCTTCGTCACGAAGTATGAAGTATTCCGACAAATGTAATAATATCAAAGATTCTAATTCGTAAAAGACATTCATAGTGTTAAAATTATATACCTAACTTCTCGATCAGTATAAAGTGAAGCAATTAAAGCTCAGGTATTCAAAGTGAGCTAATGACAATCTATCAGTTAACGAAATGTAAAAACTTAATTTAACAAAAGACCTCGAATACAAAACTACTTTCATGAAGTGCTATCGACAGCTGAGTGCCGACATATTCGACGCGTCGGAGAGTGTACGGCTGGGCACTGATCGACAGGACTCCATTAGCGGATACGATAACGACCAACACAAATGGACGAAGGCAGGATACAATAAACCAGGTACGCGTAGGTACTCCAAGAACAATAAATGACCACGCGGTCCAGACCAGAAGGAGTGAACACCATCATAATGTTTCATCTATGGCGATGACGAGGACGAGATGCAACCCGGCCAACTGGAGAACCAGTTTTCTTGATAGCTTCGGCAAAAAAGAATCGACGGTTGTTTATAAAGTATTTTAATTAGGCTAGGGAATGAATGGCCGTTCGCACCTGCGCAGATGCCTCGACCTGGATGCGTATTGCCCCACACACTTGCAGTGCACAAGTCACTTCTCCCACCAGTTGCATAGAAACGGTCTTCCTCTTACCCCATCGAGACCATTTGTTTCCCAAACGGCGAGCTTTCAATCGCAGCAATCCCTATAAATCTACATTTTCGAATTCGCATGAGGTTTTCATAACTATTATCTGTCTATGCTGACACAATCGCTTGAATTTTTACTTTCGTTACTACATGGTGTTATCACATTCATTAGCCCTTAGTATTTTTATCAAAGCCGAAGAATAAGAACCAAAATTCATCTGATATGGCTCCATTTCAGCCTCCAGTGCCCTCTTCAGTCCGAACCCACTCAATAATGAAACAAAAACAAGATATGACGAAAAGGCTTTCCCGCCGCTCTGAGACAAAACTTATACACCAGAAATTCTCACCCTCTCATTTTCATAGAGAAGGTACTGAAAATTATGGTTCGCAAACGTGACGTAGACAAACACATTAAAAGGAAGACAAGAGGGGAACAAACAAAAGCAACCCATCAGTTTGTCCGACCATAATTGCTGCAAGGCTGCTTCGCCATCACCGGTTATTACTCAAGAACAGAATACAGCAGGTACTCGTAACTACGAAGAAGAAGAAGCCGAAAGAAATAGCGAGCTCATCCGAGTCCATCCTGGGAACCTCCATTTCCTGTGGCCCACAATGCACTCATCAAAGTCTCTGAATTCAACAGGTTAACTTGTCTGAATGTGAAGTGTTGGTGACCGATGACGTCATATTAATTCTCATCACTAGGGAACTTAGGGTTCAAAGGACTCAATGATTTGGACACATCCACGTGGTTTGACTTCGTCGTGAGATCTATTTCAAATTCAAAGGGGCTACCTCTGAAACTTATAGATCTTGCTTCCTTGCCCCCGACTTCTCTATTTTCTATTTAAGAACCTGCATTTCCCAGAACGGAAAAGAAGGCTTTATTGTGCTATAAATAACAATGCTTTGATAACGATGATTTAAAGCTTGGGAATACAAAACACTTTCCAGGCAGTGTTACTGCGGACGGTACATGCGGCGCGGCGTAGCTCTGGTGGAACATCGACTTCCTAATTTTTACATAAATATAATTTATACAGAACATTGCCCACTCGAAAGTACGAACCAGTATTTTTCGGGATAAAAATGAAACAATCCACAGAAAGTTTTCAAGCTTTCAAGCGCGACCACAAATTTCGTCAGATATACAGGTACTTGTACCTTGAAAGCTGAATAAAATCGCAGGGAGAAAAAACTATCCAAGAAGTAAGTCACCGCACGGTAGGCTTTCAAAGTATCAACAGTGTAAGGATTTGGTGTGAAATAAATGGATTAGTCACGACAATCAGTACATCGCACCCTGTAATTATCGGAACGCCCAACACAAACATTCAAGCAGAGGCAAGGCACTAAGCACTAAGGGTGGAAAACTTAGCAAGACCATTAGAGTGGTTTGGAAATTGATAGGGAGTTTCCGGTTGCGTGTTGGTACTGCCAATATCAGTAACTTGAGCAAGAGAGAGAGCGATAGTTAGGGGAACTGTCGAGTAGCGACTTCCGTTTGAGACTTTGGAGACAGTTGGAAAAGTTGGGCGCGGAAGGAAAGATGAAGAGGTACATGACACGCCACCAAGTCGTACTCGGTTACTGATACACGGTGATACCGATCTGACTCCTTCAAAACTATCATCATCAGAATTCCAGGGTTGTGTTTAGCGGCGAAACATTATGCCAGCCCCAATGATCAAGAAGAGATAGCCCATCGATAACCAGTTGGGAGGAAAGGTCCCGAACTATGGCCCGGCTTAGTTTAGTTGATACTTGTCAAAATCTCACTCTAATGTCTAAGAAGACAGACACTATGCTTGAGAAGGAAGCAGTGTTCAGGCCTTTTAAAAACTCTAGCCTATTTATTTCTAGAATTCTAAGAAGACCCAGCAGTTGTTTTTTTTCTCAAACAAAGTGTCTGTCTTCTCAGACATTAGAGTGAGACTTTGAAAAGTATCAACTAAACTAAGCCGGACCCTAGTCAATTAGCAACAAAAAATACCCCTTCTAGCCAAATGGCCAAATCAATCGACCCTATACGTGTCATTATACGATACTTAAGACCATCGATGGTAAAATCAATAGTGATATGTAAATTTTTAAGGAGCAGTCCTCGAAGGGAGATAGCCATTACACAAGGCACTTCCAAATCGACAAAAAAAAACACCTAAGGGTCTGTCAGAATAAGAACTATAGGAATAGGACAGTAATTAGTACACTCTGCCTAATTGAGAGGTTACTTTTTGCCTTTTCGTAGTTGGATAGTTTGTAAAAGATATTGTTAATAAATAAACATCTCTGAGGATCTCACACTATGAGTAGAAGAAAGTACTACGACTACGTCGAACTGAAACCTTCAGAAAGCCAATGAACTTTTTGTATTTCTTATTTTGAAGTCAGCTACACGAAAGCCTCTTCCCCCCCTATTCGATCTGCTTCCTATACCCCGAGAAAATTGTCTAGCCACAACTCAAGTTATGGAAAGGAGACCTCATGTAGGAGAAGATGGAAAGGATTTGAACAAATACCCTGAAAACCGGGGCTGCTGAAATACCTACAGTTCATTCGCAATGCCCAATGAAGAGATGGAAAGGTTCAGGTCTGTAACTGTGTACCAGTCACACCGTCACACAAACAGACGCAAAAGTCAAACTTACCGTATTGGACGTATAGTTTGGGCTCGACATTGTGGACCCAGTTGGCAGCGTGTATGACCGCCAAGCAGAGAGTGACGAGTCCGACACAGGGCCCTAGGACTGTCCTCTGATGTAACATGGTCCCTCCTGTCACACCATCCTCACTCCATCACTGTCGTTGTCTGCAAAAAAACCAAAACACCAAATTAGAAAAAATTAGGAACACATAAAAATCCCCACATGATATTACGCCGTGTACTCCAGTCCAGATTCACTTTTGCTTTTAAATCCTGAAAAAACACACAGGAAAAACAAGAAAACACGAGGGGGTAACCACTCCAGAGATTCCTTGAGATTCCCTGAGATTCCATAAAGATTTACAAAGATTCCCAACGATATTCATAGAAAGATGAACCCCGAAGGGGTAACCACTTCAAAAAATTCCAAGATTCCCTGAGATTTCATAAAGATTTCCAATGATTCCCAACGAGATTCTCAACGAGTGGTTAACCCCTCGAGAAAACAGTTTGAGTTCCTTTAATCATGGAAAGAGATGCCACGCTCCAGAAAGCCCACCCCACAGCCCCTGTCTGGCTTAGAATTTTATACGTATCGCTTCCCCTACTCCTAACGATGTCCCTTTCCCCTCTCGCGCCAAGGTGTCAAAGAAACTTGAATGAATTCCGTTCAGAATGCTGATATGAAATATAACGCAATGTTCCACAAACAAGGAGTGCACGATGAATGGCGGAAGCACAAGGAGGTGCAAATGCTTATTGCACAATGTAATAGTTGTGGTGCAGCACTTGCGAAGGCATTTACCGCGGGGAACTGAGAAGTGCTAAACAGAACTGAACATTTAGTATGAGACCCGCCGCTGTTCCCGACCAATTTAACCGCACTCCAGGAATTTCTCGTCATTCCATTTCAACAGACAGCAAGAGACGTGTCTTTCCCATTTGTCTTGTTCACTCTCAAATTCAGAAAAACGTTCTACGTGAGTCCAACATGTGAATAAGAGTACTGTCGGCTTGAGAGCACTCAAGCACAAAAATTGTGCAAATTCCTTACACAAACACTTCTATCTTATAATTCTATAACAGTAGAAACAAGTAGATCCAGAAGTTTTCTACATATACCTTTATGTTACTTCAAAACTTCGGGTTAGTGACGAGTTAGTCACGTAGGCTCACTGGGTCATACATACCACATCTGCATGTGAATTCGAAATTTTCCCTCTTAGGGCGCGACACTATTATTCATAAACGACATACCTAACTTTGTTCAACGGGTACGCCCGCTTTTCTTTTCCCCCTATAAGGTTCTACAATAATTGTGATGAGGAATTGGCCCTGATACAGATGAAATGCTAAATGAGGTTGGGCTTGTAGTGTGGCAACCATTTAGATGTTTCCGCTGTGCTGTCGGGAACATGCACTAACATCAAACAGGAAGAAGTCGGCAAATGACTTGAGGGCAACGCCCAGACAGAACAGCAAGCAGGTCTCATACACGATACACGCAGGTACCGCTACAAGCCTCTCGATACTCGCGTATATCTAAACCTGCACGTGCCTGGGGTGACGATATCGGTGTAATGGCCCTTTGTCAAAACAGTGCTGTCTTCGGCATGTCCAAATGTGGTGAAAGTGCCCATATATTCTCCAGCCGCGGCCGATAAAACATCATTTCCAGTCCATCATTCCTCAGGTACCTAATCCATACGAGGTGCCTGCATGATTAAATGGAATGACATATGTATTTTACAATTCAATAATTATAATTTTTTCACCTTATTGTTATCATTATTTACAAAGACGTTGATTGATTGTTTAATGTGCATTATTATTTTTTTCTATGACGCTTCTCTTTCTAAGGCTCTGGGTAATTCATATATGATTTGCATGGTGCTTATCGTCCTTAGCAGATAATGGTGAGTAATTTGGGATTATCTTCGGGCATAAAAGGGGCCGCTTCTGCCGCTTCTGGGCCCCCAAGCCGCCTCACACTGTCTCGCTCGTATACAAGTTGCATAACCATCAACAATCTATGCCTTCCACGTTTTCTGTGATTACAACGTATGTAGTAAACATATACTAAACGAGTTAAGAATTTTTCCTCCTGTGCTTGCAGGCGCCACCATGGTTTTCTTAGGGGGGGAACAGGGAAAAGCCCAAAAAAACTTAAATTAGAACTTAGCTGCCGAAATAGTTGAATTTGAAGAATATTGCCACAGGGAATTTTCGGGTACGGGGGCCGCAGGCTCAGGTCATCTTGCAAAGTGGGTAGGTACCACGTCAAAACTTCTACCCCCTCATTCTCCGCTTCCCTCTATCAATACCAAGAAATGTTAAATAGTGAATTAAATCTTGATTATAGAACAACAGAATTTAGCAATAGAACTTACCCAAAATAAAACATTTTTCCTAGAAATTTCGTTTTTATTTACCCCCGAACACAAGAATTTTAAGTATAAGTGCCCAGTACACGTTACAGTTAATGGACATTAAAATTTTAAATTATGAAGAAGGACCCACAGCAACAAGATTGGTTTGTTGATGCTCTGGAAGTATATGTGACAATAAGGTGCGTGTGACACATCACAGGCGACAGGTGCCACGGGTCTTGATGCGCATGTCACTTTATAATGCCATTAGCTTTTAGCCCGCCGCGCGTTGTTGAGTAAATCTCCACCTGACAATGTAATCAAACCGTGGAGCTAAAACGTTCAAAGCAAAATATCCGGGAGACAACTACGGCTCTCCGAACGCAAGGCAAGTGTAGCAGCTACTGTACTTCGGCACACTAATGTCTAGAAAATCGAAAGATACTGGGTTTCCCACCTACCCAGTGCCACGAAACAAATATTGTACCTATATGCAGAGGAAAATTTTTCAATGACCGGGATTCTATGCTTTTTTTGAAGAAGGTTCTTACTGACGAGTGTGGAATCTTCCTTTATTTCTGTCGTCGATTGACTTGTTCAACAAAAGCGAACCAAGGTAGAATGAGAAGTAACTAGACGTAACGAGATATTCTTTTCATCAAAGCAAACTAGAATTGGAAGTGGAAGTGCCCTTAGAAGATACTAACAATGTCATTATCAGGTGAAATAGAAACGGGACGAGAGAGAGAAATGGAAATTTTCATTTTTCGCTTCTAATCTTCAGGTTCTTATTCCACTTTGATAGATGATGAACGCTTTGGAGTTGAAACAAGTAATTAGCCATTAACAAGCACAACATTTCGTTCGTTGGGTGGGGGCACAATAGGGGAGCAAATATTTCTTTTTTCTGGAGGTTCACTCTCAAGCATAAGCAAGAGAAGCCAGACAAAGAGAATCTCTGCAAGCAACAGCAACGACAGCGGGCCGTTCAAACAAAGGATGCAACTCTCACTCTACGACTCTGTGTCTGTGGCTTTTCTTTAATTATCACTGTACTTCAATTAAGAAAAAATAAATAAGGAAAAGAAATAAACTAAACTAAGAGAAAAGCAGAAAATAAACCGAGCATTAAAAAAAAGTATAGAACCGCGCGGAAGCTAAATGAGCCTACATTTAAGAAGTGATAAAACAAATAGCCCAATTTCCAGGCTATCAAATAAAGCGAGCACCAAAAAAATTGGCTGAAAGCCGTAGACACAAAGCATTACGAGGTGAAGTCTCCGCCATGATGACCACTTCACTACGATAAATAACCCACGGAGTCCCGAGAAGAACACAGAATAATTTTTCGAGGAAATGAAGACAGGAGGGGGGGGGGGGGGGGGAGTTAATCAGACATTAGGTCAGAGGGGGAGCTGACGTAATTACTTAGGGGGATGGTGGGGAAGAGGAGGGGTAGGGGAAGGGTATCGATATTGACGGTCAGACCGAGATCATGACATCTCAGATTAACTCCTGTTGGAGGGATGGCGAACCTTGGCGTTTTCTCATCCGAAAATTTCTTCATTCACTTCCTCAAAACATTTCCGTTTCATTTTTTTTTTTTTTTTGAAATTTACAATACTAAGCACGAATTTCCATAAATAAATCTGTCGATAAATCTAATATAGAATAAATTATGAATCACAATGTGTTTCCTACAGCGCAAACGTGGAGAAAAAAGGGAAGACGTTTGACCCTAAATCAAGATCCCGCTTCGCCATTTGAAACCCTTTTCGGTATTTTTGGTGAAAGGGCCTCGATTTAAGGACACCTCTTATCGAATTTCACGCAGAAAACAGCGGGAGGAAGGAGAATCTATGGGAATCGAAGGAATCGGGTGGGAGAATCGTCGATAAATCTCGCCAACAGTGGAGAGACATATAAGGAATTCGGTAATAAACTAGGGAATCTATCATTGTTACTGGACCATTGAACTCTACTGCGGCGTGATTCTTCCTAATGAAAATTGCCACTGCTAGGTTTCATCTCGGCACTTCGCCATCACTCACTTGCAGTCATCTCTTCACCTAGCTTCTCACGCTACTCCCTAACTTCTAACACCTTACTGACCCCGTGTGCAGCCGTTTGAATTTTCTTTCTAACTAAAGAAAAACTTAATTTCAGTTTAAAGTGATGCCAAAAGTGGAAAAAAGCAACATTAGGCACTGAAAATGAGGAAAACTAATATTTTCCAATGTGCACATTTCAACCATAATAAAGAGAAAAACATTGGATACCCTTCCCAAGTGGTGTCTCTTATCCGCAGAAACGGGTAGAACGTAAAAAAGAAAGTCCGGAAAATCATAAATACGAATGCTAAAAAGAGAAATAAAGAGGACGTTTCACAAGGCTTGGAGGAGCTCCAAATTTTTTATAGGTACTCCAGGCTGGCTGTAAATCTGGACAATATCTTGAGCCATTAGAGCCATTTCCCAACTTTGAGCTTCCAGAAGGACCATAAAGGCAGTAAATTTCGACAATTAACGCCCGTGGGACCGCTGAGTTATCAACCACTACCAGTCCCAAAGGAATATTAACGGTGATAAGGTTCAATACTCACTAGACGAGTTGACGGTCCCCCACCTCAAGAAGCCAGGAGAATCCCGAATTACACGGGAATAATGAATAAAAACAATTTCAATACCGTCTATTCCCCAGCCAATTCTACACCTGCTAAGGCGAAGAACGCTATCTCATCTAACAGGGTGTTTGAAAATCAAAGATGAAGACGTAGCAAAAAACTAGTGGATGAAATCCAATTTAAAGTAAAAATAATGAAGTTGAATTGGACACGGTCTCACAGATTTGGGTCCCAAACAACCATTCCAGCTTGATAACAATGCCGTGAGATATAATTGCCACGCTGGATCATATTATTAGTTATTTCCGATACCGACAAACTCATTTTATAGCTACTGATTGGTTCTCAATGAGCTGGTACAAATTTTAAAACCAAACATGACGTCACAGTATAACTCACAATTTCGAACTACCGCCTACATACTTTCAATACCGGTAGTATGGGATTAACTCTTCCCGAGTTTATTTTATTGTAATTATGCAGGAGACTAAGTGCATAATTTGCCTTAAAATGAAGTTGTCGTTTACCGTTGTTTCCATGCAGAAACCCTACACTGTAGTTCAAAAAACAAAAATCCTTCAAAACATACGCGTTATGTCTTATTTGTTTAGAACGGTAAAAAATAAATCCTTGCTCAATTGACTGAGACCCCGCAGCCCCAGCCCGACAATTTCTCGATAAATTGCTGTTAGTAATAGGACACCAGGCTCTGGTTTAGAGGGGGCTTCAGGGCAGGGGCCCAACACCTCAATTTTTTTAATAAAGTCGCTGACGGGTGTTTTCAGAGGCAACGTTGCATAGCTCACGACGGTTCACCGCCTCAGGAGGCGAGAAGAAAAGCTATTTGAAGCCTTGATAAAACTGAATGACACTTCGATAGGGGAACATCCCCCAACCCCTGCACGAACAATGGACCCCCCCGTAGACAGGGCTCAAAAAGGAAAATATCATTTTATCTCGCCGTTTATAAAGGTCTGAAAGGCTTTGCTGGAATATGAAGAATCCCCATATGAATTGCTCATATTATGTTGATAAGGTGACCGATGAGGAAACAGGATTTTTAAAATACCTAAAATACCTACTGTATATATGTCTAAAATATATTCGAGACGAAGGATCCATTGCACTTGTACCCTAAATAATTTTTCCTCAAAAGGGGATAACACTGGCAGGTCGGAAAAGTTTCCAAACGAATGAAAACACTATTTTTTTACTATGTATAACAAAAGCGGAGTGACTGAGTTAGTGTTGGGAGCGAGTGTAGGTATATGTTATTTTAAAATTAACTTACTGACGGTAACTGTCACTGAAACGGTCAAAACGTCAATATTCCAAAAATAAAACATAGTGAAATGAGGTTTTTAATTCGAAATAGATGAACTTTTTATGGCTTTTTATTTGGGTGATGTTTTCCAACTATTCTGAACCTCTACCGCATAGCATTCATCGTAACGTACTTGGGTACTCCCTTAACTTTTAGGGAAAATTTTTAATGTTCATAACTACATGTAATCACAAAGGCAGAGGGAAATAATTTCAGGAAACTACTCCAAACAAATCCATCCTAAACCAATGAAGTTCAACTATATATGGAGCACATCAGAGATACATGTGAGACAAAATGCACCCTGAACCGTAAACAGTACATACTCCTATTTGAAGCAAGATGAAAATAAATAGGTTTGCAGCGTAGGTTGAATTAGTATGCACCGCAGGTACACCAACTTCTTACTCAACTTGGTTGAAACGTCCGTTCTCAGACGTGAAATATCTCCCAACAAGAGTTTTCAATCAGTTCACTTGCCATCACAAAGCAGACCAATAACCCGACTGACGGCTGCAATTACATCACTACTTCCATCGTATTCATTAGACTCCCATGAATGTGGATATACACCAGGGATATATATCAGGGGCTTACAAGTCCATTCAATTGATTACTTCTTTACAAAACAATGATTGTGCCATCACGTGATATACACCGTTATAAATGGGAAAGTGAAGTTAAACTGACAGTCCTGATTTTGTCTTTGTCTCCAGAGTCTGCCTTTTCAGCAGTTGCGTCTACTTGAACTGACAGCAGACTTCCTTTTATTTCAAGTTTAAAAAGGCTGATTTCGATAGCATAATTAAACTGAAAGTTTAACCCAAGGGCTTACCAACCAAAATGAGAAGAAGAAAATAATATTTTCAACTGAAATTAGCAGGATTAAGAGACGGCAAGCGGGAATCCCCGGCTCCAAACTTCCCCACAGCAAGAAATTTAATTCCCAACCTAATTAGTAATGAGCACATTAATCAGTTCAAATTATGCACACTATTCTGTTCCTGCACCTAGACCCCGATGACACCGAGTCAAGTCAAGAGTACATTTATCCGTAAGCTTATCTGTGTCCTTTTTCATTCTCCTAATTGAATTGGGAACTAAGAGTTCCTCAAAATAGGAAAACGATGGGAATCAAAGTAACGTACTAAAACAAGTAATTCCACGTCACAGGCCGAATAGGAAGATCAGCTAAGGGAAAATCAGCCTGGAGAGTTGTGGGTAATTTTTTGGTTATCTTCAAGAGCTTTTCTAACGAGGAGGGCGGTACGCATTAAGGCATTAAGGGAATCAGTTCTGAGATATTGACTGAGCATTTGACTCAATAGGAGCTGATGAGGTTAGGCATTCAAAGCATCACTCATGACTATGACCCTATTAATTGGCCAATTGATGCCCGAAAAGAAGCAAAGGGGTCCAGTGAGATCATCCACCATTGCAACTATATAATTCTCACCAACTAGGGACGAATTTCTTCACTCAATCTTTTTGTAATTGTGTAAAATCGTATTTACAAAATGTTGGCTGGTCAGGCAAATAGTGAGTTAGTCAGTAAAGAAATATTTCTCCAAGACGTTCGGATAAAGACTTATGAACGACGACAATCGTCATCAAACACTTTTAGAAATCACAACACTCCGAATGGTACAATCAATTTAAATTGAAATGATCGCATATCAGTTGGAAAATCGTGACTGGAAATGAATCAGGTACAAAATGAAGATGCGCCAAGTACACGTCAAAGCACGAACCAGTCCGAAAAATGGCCACTCATGCTATTCTTATCAATACGCAATTCCTGTAAGTACCAACTGTGCTGCGTCTAACACGGTGCAAACGGCAAATTTCTACTCAGTATAAATCACCAGATTGTAGAGCTGGAGCATGAATCATCATGATTGTCATGATTGTTGTGACTGACGCAAGAGCGACTAATGAGGTAGGTATACACTGCGAAATTTAGAGTACACACACAAACTAAATAACCTGACTCCCTAAGAAAACGAATCGCAAACACAAAAGTTACTAAGTTACTACAGGAGAAAAAACCTTTCATAAAACTGAAAAAAACGAGTAAACTAGTAGTTCTATGAGACTGAATAAGCAGAAATTGGTTGACCTCATTGAGACGGTGCGTGATTTTCAAAACTCGGATAAAAATAATGATGGTTGGGGTATAAGATGATAACTCAGAAGCGGTGTGAAGGTGCGACAATATTACCATTTACCACTCTCTCCCGCCCAAGCTTTCACAAACAACACTTGTACTCTGGTACACCCTGATTAAATCATCAACCAATTCAATTACGGTAACAGCGTTATCCAATTATGTTCTGATGTCAACTGATGATGCGCAAAGTTTGAGTAGTGCGCAGTGCAGTTTTTCACTTAATTAAGCACCAGTCCATGATCCGAGCGGCAGCGCGCTGTAATAGACACAAGCAGGGGCCGAAAATAATGCGAAAGGGGAATGCAAAGGGGAGAAGGGGAATCCCCCACTGCCCTTTACAGTCACGAGGGAGCCAACTCCCACCCTCCATTGTTCTTGACATTGTTGCACAATTATAAATTTTAAACAATAAATTGAGTAATGTTAGCTTTTTGAAACGGCCAGTTGACCACTTGGTTATTTATTCTTATAAGGGTTGCACCATGTGCAACAAAAGGCTCTGTAGAGTCATTCCCCCCTTACAACAGAGCCGTTTTAACTAATTATTATTTCAGTATATTAACAAACTCCATCTAACAAAATGCCTCATCAACGTAACTGTCATCGCGAGATGTGCTGACAATAAACAAAACATACAATGAAAGCATTGGAAAAACGCATCGAAGCAGCCATTGTGAGGCGCCGCCAGCAGCCTTCCTGGCGCTTTGCCACTGGCAGCCATCATGTCTTTGTCGAAGCCCGCCTCGCTGACAGCGCCACCCTGCTATTACTTTCCATACGTCAGCGATATATCACAGCTAACCACCAAAAAGACTAATTCCTACTCACAACAAGTGTGAGACTAAATATAAAACACTGCATGACTTTCACGAACAATCACATATTAAAGAAATAGGAAGGAAGGAATCCGCGAGTTAAAAGTTGGGGAGCAGTCGGTTAACAGAAAAAGAGAAGCGAACCTAAAAATGCAACATTTTATTCCACACGTAAGCAATAAACAAACATGTAACTAGATGGCAACATACAGACAGGGTACCAAGAAAAAGCTGGAGCGACAGTGACGAAGCGGTGATAAATAAAGGGTTGATGTCTATTGATTTTGGAAGAGAAGGGAGGGAGGAGGGGGTAGCAACATCACGTTCTAGAGGGCTCCACACCTGAATACTGATCTTACCCCTCCACTCCCTCCTCGTCTCTACCTGTCTACCTTCTACGCAGGAAAATGACAGAGCGATGGAGTGGCAAGGGGTTAAGTAAGAGACCAAAAGCGAACAAAAAGTCTACCAAAATAGGATAGAATTTGAGTAATGCTGACGAAGGATAAGTATGTGTACTCGGTAGATATTGAATTGCAAGGTTAGTTTCTCTTGCGATGCAGAGAATACGGAACAAAAAAATCTCAGCACAAAAAAAATCTTTTCAATTAGGGCCGAGAGGTATATAAGTTCATTTCGAAGTCTATTTCCGCCAACAAGTACAGTCCGAAATCGTGTAAGAAGATTCTATAACCTTGTGCTTGAAAAGGAATATAGGAGGAACGGTAATAAAGTCCCTAATTTTTTTCTCTGTGCTGACAAAACGTGATGCACAACGGGTCACTGAAAATTCAATCAAAATCAGGCTTTGAGCATGGCTATGGTACGTATGGTACGGGTTTGCTATTGTAGAACCCATTAGTAACAATGGAGCTCGAGCTGATACAAACCAAGCAGAGATGGGGAGCAATATGGATGTCGGCGAAATGGGGAATGAGATCGGCGAGACTGGAGAGCAATGGAACAGAAAATAGCAGCACTGCACTCGCACGCTACCCAATTAAAAACTCGATTAGGAATACTCGTACCAAGTCAGTTGACGGAGGTTAGTAAAGGCAGCCGGCCTTTTATGCATGTTCAATTTCAATATTTTACAGTCTACCTTGATTGAGACGGCTATTTAAAAAAGCCGACCGCACAAAAACCAAATAAGAATAATTACCGCCCAAACTGCACTCACGCTCATCGAGCCAAGTCCTTATATGACTGAGGTTGTGTCACTTGACTGTGAAGTAAGGGTCGCACTATGACGTCAAATCATGCAGACCAATCAGAGTCCTTCACCTTGAAGCAGCTCAACACTCCGACTGGTTAGTTGGATACAGAGCCACAATGCGGCATTGCTCCATATTCAAATGGCCCAATCTCAAGAGTTTGCAGATCTTGAGATCAGGATTTTTAACTTGGGGGAAGCAACATTCTAACGATCAGAAATTATATAACACACAACTGTCCCGTAATGGTAGTAGTTCAACATACTTTCCTAAATTGGTCTATCCTGACGAAATTAAAATCTTCGGACACTTTTCAAGAATTCGAATATAAATGTAGATATGTACGTTTTGCTTTTCCACTCCACTGTTTAAAAGGGAGCAAGAAACTGGAACACAGTTAAGAGCTGCCCAAGTTAAGTTTGTGGTTTAATTAAATGAAAAGATGGAATAAAATAGTCGTCGACATCTAAAATATCCTGATGAGACTTCAGATGTCGCTTTCATTCATTCACTCCCCTCCTGCATATACACGTATTCTAATCTATTTTGCATTGTACTACAAATGACTTACATGCACTTTCGAATAGTAAAAAGTGACCCGATGTGATCCACAGCTGTACAAATTAAATGCTTCTGCTTCGCTTTTTGATACCTCCCCCTTCCAATGTTAATCAACATTCCAATGCAAGTTGTACTCAATGGGGGAATGCGACAAAAACAGAGAGGCTCGTGACGAAATATTTAAAACTCATAAGCGAATGGAAATTTTTACTATATCTGTGGACCCCTATGCACGTCACAACAAACGAGAACAAACCAAAAATAAAATAATATTCCTTGCGGGAAAAAAAGGAAATAAGAGCTGAGCACTGAACCAGGAGATATAGAAATATACTGAGAGACAAGTGACATTACATAGCATATTTCATGTTGAGCATGTGAGAACGCAGTGGAAACGAAGAACGTGCAAGCAGGGATCTTGCGAGCTTTCCACTACATTTAAACTTAATTCGAGTACAAATCTTCAACAAGACGTCTCAAGGCTCTCAGGCAGTGAAAAGAATGGAGTATCCGGAATAAAGACAACCTCGTGTTCGCAAGCTTCCAGACTCATGCTTGGAACACTTCCAGAGCTCCAGTGTGGATGTTCACGCCATTCCACGACATGTCTTCATGGAGTCACTTCCATAACATTAAAATTATGAGGCATGCTGGAGAATTCTTGGTCTTGGTCGTACGATCTGGCACAAAAAATATTCTCTGGTCTTTCAAGTTTCTCATCCGAAAAGTAAAAGGGAAAGCCAACAGGCATTGAGGATTTTATGATTTTGATCATATTTTGACAAAACTAAGACAGAGCCCACGTAACTCTTGTTTCCATCATGGCCTTGGCTCACCACTACCAGCCGAGATCCCAAGATCATACGACTGACCCCGTTCATTTATTGAAGGATGAGTTAAATTCATCTTAATGGTTAAAAATGCGGATCAGAGTTCATATTGGTATTAATCAATAACAATACTTGAAAGGTCCCCTAGTCCTGAGGGCCCGGCACAAAATAGGGGTCGCTGGTGGTACATTAGCATCCATAATAACCGAGACCTACAACCTGAAAGTCGTCGCAGCGTCATCCACCCATGACGTCTCAAGAACTACAATGCATTCATCATTAGCTAAACTCAGCACGTCGGGGGGAAAGAACCGTGGCCAAATGCTCAACCACTAACGGGCCATTTCCTTCATCAGCGGAAACGGCGAAGCACAAGTAGCAGTATAGGAGCAGAGCTACCAGTTCGCAGCACCTCACTAACCAAAACTGATGCAAATAGAATGTTTTTTTTTCTTTTTTATTCGGGAAATTAACGACACTCTTTCCATGGTGAATAATGAAATGACCTCTCTAAAAATGAGCTTTCAAACTGAAGTGACTCACCAGTCCAAACAGATGCATAGCTGGGTTTGTTCCGCACAATAAGTATCAACTGCCCTTAACTGCTTGATTGAGGGCGGGGAGGACGCAGACGGTGTTTGATAACTACTGTGGAGATTGGAGTTAATGCTTTTATGACATTTGAGCGACGTGACCCCTTTGTTAATCAAGAACGTCCTACTGCAGCCGCAAGGAAGAATGCACTGCTTAGGGCTGTCCAAAGCTTCAGAGCAACACGTGCTGTGAGACGCATGAGTTGTCAAGGTAGAAAACCACACCTAAGGTATTCTTCAGGCTTATTACTCACCTTCCTTCTGCAGGTGTGCTTCAAGGTTAAACTACTCGTTTTTTTAACACTACAAAAATTATGCGTTAAGAGCAGAAAGAGAAAACTTCAGAAAGCACGGAGGATGTCAAGAGACTACGCGTTTGAGGCAAAATCAGGTGATAAGATAGCCCAGCTCCTAATCACCCACGCTCACTGCCACCTTCACAAAATAGTTAGTGCGACAGAGACAGCAACATCACAAGAGGAGCATTTAAGGATGCGCACGACGAGTGGCCCATAACCTCACAAAATTCATTCATTCGGGACCTTAATAATTATAAAATAGTTTTTTAAACAGAAAATACAAAATTTATTTCCTCAAATACATAAAAAATTATCATTCATAAGTTATTATTCCATACATTTGTAGTAATAGATACCAGGTACTTCATCGGAATAAAGCCAAAAAGTCCCAAATTGAACAATTCTAGCGTTATAAAGTAGCCAACTTATTCTTAAGGCCATTCGGCTGACAAAGTCAGGCGGTGATGGTGATGGTATCTACCACCATCTTAGCCTACACGTACAGGATCGGCAAGCCGCCAGGAAAGTGTTCACCTCCTCGTTGTTTTCGCAGCAGACTCGCCGGTATGATTTAATTACCTGGTCTTGTCGCGCTTGGGGCTGATCCAGGTACTGGGTTTACCGGCTTCTTCCCGTTCTCATCGAGACCAAAGACCAGTGCAGGTGCCTGAGCCTCAGGGCCTGCGTATGCGCGTTCAACGCTCATTACCGCGCCTGACATGGCAAACCCCTATACCTGCTATGTACAGGTATAGAATGTTATCTCAAGAATAGTATCTTCAGAAGAGGGGAACGATTTCTTGGCTGGAGTTCAAAAAAACATAAATAATGCATTTCACTCTTTAAAAGAAATTACTGAAACAGAAGAAATATAGGTCTCTAGTCGGTTACCGGTTTTGGGGAAAATATACATCAGCTAACATTTTGGCGACACGACGTCCGCAACGAGTGCGTTTAAAAATTCACAACTCGCCTACGCATATCGTCATAACTGCCTGACTTCAGAAAGTAATACTAGTGAACAAAATATACAATACTGACTGAACTGCGAAAAATTAAGGAAGTCATCGGACAACAATATCCAAAGATCTGACCCGACATGGCAAAAAGCCCATTTTTCAGAATAAGAGAAAACTTACGTGAATGCAGGTGAGGAAGGTCAATTAATTCCAGAATATAAAACTCTAGTACCTTGAGCTGAGTGCTGGATAAGTAGCTTCTGATATCTTCATCAGTTTCACTAAAAACGAACGCCACCAGCACATACAACGGTACGCATACTCTTTCTACCAGTACCCTACAATTATGCTATCTCTGATATCCAAAGGTGCCCGTAACCAAACACAACCTTTGTTTGGGGTCTGCGCACGTCGGATCGCCGCCCTCTTTACCACTTTTCTCTCCTCAGCGCAACTGAGGACTGAGTGTAATCCAATGAAGCCGTCAATAGACGAGAGATTCGCTTTGTGCGTGCAAAAGATGATATGCCAGGTCCTGTTAGGATCGTATTCTCGACGTGGGCGGCTTCGGTTTCACTTTCACTCTCGTTCAACGTAAGACCGCAGATTCAAGCATGGTCTTCAGGTACGGTGACTTGGAGGAAGGACAAAGACCTACGCTGTGGTTGGTCGTGCTTGCCACTTCTGTAAGAATACTTCCAACGGAGCGATACCTCCTTCAGCTTGACTACTTCGCTTGCTAACAATGAATCAGTTTCATAAAAGGTTACGCAAGGTTCGATTTCTACTCAACTGATCGAACGTTAGCAAATGTCTTTCACAACGAACAGTAAGCAGAGAGGGAAAACAGGAGGACCAAGTAATGGGGGAAGGTTTCTTTCAGCAAAGCAGGACAGTCTTGAACACACAAAGTGGTCTTAAACTACAACTGAGAGTTCCACAGTTGTCTGCACACCAAAAACTGGGCGGAAAAGAGCAGGAAAGCTAACGAGAACATAAAGGACACGCAGGGGCATCTGTGGGGTGCGTGGGTGTTAGAAGGGTCGCAGGGTCGGCAAGCATCCGGAAGGTCCGAAGGCCCAATGAGGATAAAAGACGTCGCATAAAATGCCATAGAGAATGAAGAGGCCGAGCGATAAGCTTGGTAGTGGACAATCACAAGAGTAGGGTCAATGACTGCGAGCTTACAATGGCTTACACATGCCGACCGTGCCGACCCCTCCCGTCACTCCGCACACATGTCACTATGTCACGAGCAAGTTGTCCAGACTTCCCAGGACTCCATGCACAATGACTAGTTACTCCAGTTCCACAGTGCAAACTCAAGTGCCGTTTATTACCTTTGCAGCTCAGAAAAATTACTCTGCTCTTACTATAAGATTGTATAATAAATAATAAAGACAAAAATAAATAAGAAACGGACAAGTATCTAATACTCGACAATTAGCTTTTGAAGCTTCAGTGTAAGTCAAACAATAGCACGAGATGTGCAGTGCAGTGTTTTGAAATTTCATTTCTCCAGGTGTTTTTGCTGCTAGTGCTTATCCGCACTGCGTGAGCGACTGATGCTGCTACCTGCACGGCCATTTTTTTCAAAGTTGATCACTGAGTGGGCTCCGAACAAGGACTGAAAATGAACGTGCAAAAAACTGCCAGGGCACTTTTCACCATCGACAAGGAAACTAAATATTGTTTTAAAAATTCTTCCCTGGCGTTCACCAACCCTCAAGAATTGGCAGTTAGTCTATAAACTTGCGGTAAATATCTCACTAACTACGAGTTAAAGTTAACCAAGAATAATCGAACCTACCCTTAATTGGATGCTCAACTGGAGAGAAGCTAAATTTGAAATGACATTGTGAAATCTTAAAACATTCCAATTGGACGATTCAGGCGGCACTCAATCCCAGAAGTATGAATTCATTTAATATCTAGACAGTTTCGCTAAACGAATAGAAAATTTTTGCTATAGTATCTCAAACAAACTAATTTACCCGAGATATTCTTTCAGAAGTTGGAAGCTGAGTAACTCCAACTTTTCACTGAAAATGGCATTCACAGTAGAGAGACATTTACTTCTGGGCTCAAAGAACAAAAAGGAAATAAATCTACGTATTTCTAATTAAAATAAAGCGCATCCGCTCTGCCTAAAATTGGTCTGAAATTGTCTTGTGACAGTCAAGAATCTAATCGATACTCTTAAGGCTTCATGTATAAAATAAAAGTATACACCAAAACCCTCAAAAATTATTCTGGGGCATCATTACAAAACAATCATCCAAACGAGCGACACGTTCTCCTCGTAATCAAATGCAGAGTCCTTGAGGATTCCAAATCTTAGGAAAACAGGTATGGGCAATGTGGACGTCAATGGGGTCATCCGCATTAGGTGAAAGGAAGCATAACTAATTTGACTAGCATGGTATTCAGATTCATCCGAGCCGTACTACGACACACTTCTGACCTCTCAGTACGCTGTGACCTTCTGAATTACAGGAACGTGGCCGCCTCCGCTCAGAAGGACCCAGAGTTACGATATGTCAACGCAGGATTGTGGTCAGAGGAAACACCTCTTCTACCGCGTCGTTTAAGGAAGAAGAAATATTCTACAGAAACCATGAAACAAGCGAAAAATTGAAGTGATTTGCTAACTTTTTTATTTATTAGAATCCGGTATCTTTTGACATTAAAAACTAGTTGACTAATTTCGTTTCGAACTTGCTTTACAAAAGAGTATGAAAAAATGCAAGATACTTCAGTCAATTCTAAGCAGGACGCACCTGTATGATGAACAAACTATCTAATCAGAAAAATTAATATAAACCAACACTGCATTCACAAATATTTGTGAGAAGTGAGCAGAAAATAGGACGTAGGAAAGGGAAACATGAAACATGTTTTTGCCACTCAACATGTTCTGAACATTCTAGCTCACTCCCATGCAGGATTTTGATGAAGCTCTGAAGTATCATGGAGCTACAGAACTCGGGTAAAAGGTCAGATTTTGAAATTTCCGGAGATGTGAATATAAGGATCTATTGAAAAGCCAGCCAATAGATAAAGGAATATCAAGTGAAAAGGGCCATCCGGCAAGGGGACGCATCTTTTTCTCGGAATCCTAATGGACATGGTGGGTACAGAAAGAAAAGCAAGAGAATGGATCTTTGGAAGATATTGCAGGGAAGAAATAAACCACAACGTGGCCTATCACTTGGGGCAGTAAACGCCCCCAGCAAAGAAATTTGAGAGTTGGAAAATTGAAAGTGCTTGAAACGGGCAGAGCGAGGAAAGACTGCAAGATTTATACAAGGCCCTCATTTTCCTTCTCCGTTCGCATTAACCGTTTACTTTTCCGCCCTCGGGGCAAACTTCTTTCACACTTTTCCATGATTTACAAACTAGTGCCAATGGGAAAAACAAACCTGAAGTTGATCAGGTGCTAAATTCCAGCCGGCTGCTTTACTTGTTTGCAGGTTCTCAGGAGTTTTTGAGCCTGAAATGGATTTCTACGGTTCAATGACTTTCTGGAGGACTTTGACGTGGCAAACCATTAGTACCCCTGCGGCCTCCAGGGTAAATTTTGTATATACTAATGAGTGTTGCAACATTTTACGGTTTAAAAAACACTTAAAAGGTTAGAGCCCACTAATTACAAGAACAAAAAATAACTTTTTGATGTAGATTCAAATAGTCCCACATAGAACGAGAATATAAAGGAATTCCAAATTTTTTGCTCACTCTAATATTAAACCTTCCTCTAACCGGTGCCAGTGGTTAATGTGGCAGCAATAAAACGCAAGTGATGGAAACAAGTGTTTTTGCCCAGATGAGTAAGAGGATGGCTTGGGGCCCTTCAAGATGGCGGTTCCCACAAATTGGGGGATATTACCTTGAAATGAGTTGGCCGCGGGACTGGAGGTCCTGGGGTCCTTTTGTTCCAATAAATTACCTGTGAGTACTCGGCCTTGGGCCCTTGGCACTGGACGGGTAGTCTCGACGCCGGCTCGTCAGTACCATATTCAATGACACCTCGCCGACATTCGAGTGGACACTTCAGCGGTCCTTGCCATTATATTTATCTCGGTTTTTTATGGAACACTTTAGGAGCTATGTAAACTTTACGGGTGCATCCGTCGGCACGATTTGCGTAATGAACTCATTCCAATGAAAATTCATGTAAAGTCTTGACTACGACCGCCCCAGACGGACGCCTCATCAGCCTACAGGAAATGAGTGTCTGTCGCGAAACGAGAACCTTTTTACGGCCAGTCTGGCTACTTTTCCCAGACCTCCAATGGAGCCAATAGCCCTGAGTGAGTATAAGGGTGACTCCCGTGCCACTTGTCTGAGATCGTAAAACTGACTTCTGCAAAAGATGGTTCCCTTGGCTATTTCACTGGGCCTGAGGTGGATAACCCAACAGGACATATGTTGGAAGAGGGCACACACCCCAAGGAAATAAACAACTCTTCACACAACTGACTCCTTTTCGTTATATAACGTCCAAACGCCTCCAGGTATGCAAGGTAGGTGGGTATGCACTAGGGAGGTAGGCAAGTGGCAGGTTCAGGTCGACGCGGCACCTCTTCCTCGCCACAGAGCACGTGGTGACCGTAGTCAGGCCAAAGGTGAGCTGCAGTTTAGTCTACGCCACGGTGATGTAAGCCGGCGTCTGTGAGGACCACGGCGGCCCTTTCTCTTTCCTCCGCAACTTGGTACTTTTTGTCAAGGTAATCCAGAAAATATTTGCGCGCGTAACACAGATTGACTCAAACTCAGTTTGGCAAACTCCGACGGCAGGTAAGAAAGATTCTCATTCACCGGAATTAGATTTTCGGGAAACGAAATTTAATTTTTTTGTTACAGGCATGACTGCACCCAGGCTGATTTTTAACTGCCTTCCCACAATCACCCATCTACTCCTTTACTAACGAACTATGGGTGTAAGAAGCCACAGAGAAAATCTCATCTCGTTAATTTTCAGTAGGAAAAATATTCCACTGACGAATCTAGTAATTATTTATCCAGGGGACAGGTACACTAAACTTTTACACTCAATTATGCATGCCTCGCATTCACAACAAAGGAATTTCGGGTAGCATACAAAACATGAAACTGATACTGACTCCTCGTATAGCTACAGGACGCGGTTAGGAATTTGACTGGAGAATGCCGCATAATAAGTGATGACACAAAACTTTAACAAGCTGCCTCAAATGTTTACAAGCTGTTGTAAAACATCAACCTGAGGTTAACACGTTTCGGAACTTAGTGTATTATTACCTGCACGAGCATCAGAGTAGAAGTTAATTAAATCTGCAGTCTGCGCTTACCTGAAAAACGAAAGAAAATTCTGTTAATTTCCCTACGAGCATACACGAGTAGATAGCGTGGGAATAAAGATTAACAATGTTGTAAAATACAATTGGAATTGGATAACAGAATAACAGAAATTCCCACTACCGCGGGAAAGTAATAATATCAAATGATTGTTACCATTACAAACATTTATCTGGGTTGAATGAATGTATCCACCTGTGTACAAAACGAGAATATTCGAGGGCTGCAATCAGTGATACATGGACGTCAGTCACGCAACCCCCGCAATCCAGCGATACCCCCATCTCTCCCCCACAGTACGCACTCTCACTCATTTCATCGCTATGAGAGATCAAGCGGACTAAATACTTTACCTCCTCTGTGACACTAATAAATAAGAGGAACGAAGGAATTTTCATCCAAAATTGAAATGTTATTTCAATCTCCAGCCAAACTTTCATTCCTGGCTGATGGTTCCGATAACCACCCAAAAGAGGAGACGATTATTGTATAACAATAAAAAATAAGAACATTTCTTAACCTTTTACGCCCGAAGACGTAGGCCTAGAGGCCACTAAGAGGGCAAAGCCGTGCATCAGCAAGACCTTCCACGAGTACATTTGTTGCTTCAGGGTAGTCTGCTCTTGGCCCGTGGAAGATCACAAGAGACAATAATGTTTCTCAAACGACGGTCGTAGAAAAACGTGACGCTCAACACGACTACAGTTTGCAGAACATATGTATGTTTTCTGTGATACGCTGCGCAGGTGAAAGAAAAGCAACCTTCAGGGCGTCAGACATGGTCGCAGAAGCGTCTGAGATAGCGGAGTGGTCAGAAGACTTCGCCCGTGGCAGGGACTGACGTACGCCCGTGGATCTAGATAGCCCGACCCGAGACAGGTTGGTCGTGAATCACCGAGATGGCAGATATGGCCGCCGCCGTTTCCCGGCTAGTTTCCAGTTCCCCGATAAGGCCAACACCGGAAGGTCAATTAAAAACATCGGAACAGGGTCGTTAGAGATGACCCCAAGCCTCTCTGACCCCACTCATTTCTCATTTTCATTATATCCCAGCTCATGCCTTCCACCTCAACCTAATACGAGTCTAGATTTTGATGATACAATTATTGTCAAACAAACGAACAGGCCACTGGCCACGTCGCAAGCCAAATCTTAGTCTCCACACTGCGTTAGATTACGTAAGGTAGCGCCTTTACTCATAGTTTGGAAGATCAAGATATTCAAATAACAGACCGACCAACGCTGCTTAGGAGCTGCGAAGACTCGAATCTCTCAAAGGCGCAGCACATAGTTGCCGGGTTAAAGTAAGGGACCGCGGCAGAAATGACACTAAATATACCTCTCCAAAAGCCAAGCCACGAAAAGCAGAGCTGCAGAAAATACAACACACTGAGAGTCAGCTTGATGACACTCCCGTAAATCAACGGTTTAATAAATGACACGCAAGAATCTCATCATTTGTCATGGAAATGGTTAGCTGGAACAAGGACGAGACTGCTCCCATCGATGTGATATGGCAGTGGACATGCAAGTATCATGATCGATACATATTAATGAGATTGTTCCGTTTAAACGTGAAGTAGTGTCCCACGATAGCATATGGAAGTATGGTAAGGAATAAAAGTGATGAGTGGTGGACGGGATTTGATGCCACTGCGAGACTTTCACGTTAAGACGAGACAACCTCTGGAATAAATAGACCGTGGACAGACATATGCGATTATTTACTGGCAGGGTACGTCGCAACTATCCCAGATATGGCACAGCTTCCCGCGATGGCATAAAAAGAAACACCATCACTGGCTTCCTTGGGAAAATTCCAGCCATTTCTGCGTTCTGTTTCACCTAATAATTTTAGAGAATTATTTAATAGCTTTCACCACATAACCCCGAAACCCCTGTTCCAACCATAACCATAACACTGTGATTACTAGTAAACTGGAAATGCATCCTAAAACTTAGATCTGAGTTACTATTTCGCAATTATTAGCCCCTAAAAGTGTTTAGCATTCGCAATTACCATAAGTTTTCAATTATAGAAATATAAAATATTTCCATCCCAATGAACCAAGTCGAAGAGCTTCGAGAAAAATAAACATTACATCCTCAAAAGGATGAAACACTGGATCTGAAGGAAAGGGCTGAAGAATAAGCATAATGAGACTAACTATAAATCATAAACCTGAAGAAGCAGAAATCATTGTCGCGAGAAAAGAAGAGAAAAAGGGTGGGAAGGTAAATGTTGAATTATGACGGTTTGCGCAAGGGTTGGTCGGGTTGGTAGTAACCAGAGCCCGCACTTTTCTCTTTCCAGGTCCATCATGTTCCTTTTTTTACGTGGAAATCCTCATTCATTTACTTTTCATTATTTATTACGTTTACCTCTCCGTTTATTAACGCGGCAAGGTAATTTCTTGGCGGTGTTATGTGCTATTTAACACTTTAACCCCTCGCACGCTACCCCGTTCTCTTCTGTCTCTTTTAAGGGGATCTGAAAGTCACAGAGGCAGATATGGAGATATGTAGAAAGTAAGTAATAAACCACTTGGGCTGAATTTCACCACCTCACGATAGTGCCTTTTAACGTTCGAATAGCTATCGATTCGAAAAAGCAGACACCCTCTCGTTAGGTTTTGTTGTGTCAATAGAATTCGCCGGCTTTGTTTACGTCAAATTTATTTCAACAATTTCAATCTAAAAGTGGAAATAAACGTGAAAAACCCCCTATTTTTTCGGAGAAAGAAGTTAAAATGTTGATTAGACTACATTAGACTACACCAAATGAGTCGCAGGTATGAAATTTATCGTTTTCGCTAACGCACGGAAAATCCACTCGAAAGCTAACGAAACGGTAACGGTGTATGGTGAAAGCCGTTAACATTTTTTACCGAAACGATAGCGCTATCGTGTACACGATAGTCTTCACGTTAAACTGGTGAAATTCAGCCTTACAAAAGTAGGGCTTTTTCCTGCTTTACCCTGATTAGGGTTCCCATAGCAGCTAACAGCAACAACAAGCGTGACTACTCGACCAATTAAAAAAAAAAAAAAAAAAATGCAATGGATATTTATGGCAACATTTCAAAATATGACATCATAAACTCAATTGGGAAGGCATGGAACTAGATATAGACATGGCAAAAGCAAGATGTGAAGTGTATTTTAACGAGTGCAGGATAACAAGACAAGTATAATAAGGGCTTCTAATACATGATGCAGGAAATCGAAGGCCTACGTTGGGTTTATTAGGTGCGTTCCAATTGCCCACGGTCCCGTGACGGTGAGATTCACCCTTTACAGTGTTTACTTCATTTTTTAGGAAAGTTGAACCAAAAACAGTGGCTTCAATTTATTACATTGATATTTGACAATAAGCTAAATAATTAGCCAATTTAATGTGTGCATTCGTATTTCTCAGAGCAATGGAAAAAGAAATTGTGACTAACGAAATGAAAACCAGTGGAGAAGCTGAAAAAGTTGCGGCTGAACTTATACTTTAAATCGTTCCAAGTTTCTACCGAGCCGCCGACACAACTGGAATTTTGTAATCGACTGATCACTGATAAGAATTATCCCATAATTTAATTTCACTTTTCGTTATCGTAATCATTTCACCCCCTTGATCCAGATCCAGCAACTTGGGAAAGAGTTCGCCTCCCACTCCATCTCTCCTAACGATCTTAATCATTTAGTAATTACGAAAATCGAGCAATTTTATTGAAAAGACCTTGGGCTGCGGGAATCAGGTGCCGGGGCCTGCTCGCCTGCCGAGGCGACATGGCCTGACCTTGTCAAGGGCAGTACCTGCACCTTTTGTCCCGGCTGAAGGTGAATTAAATTGGACTGACAGCAGTAAGTGCAGTACATTTTGCTCCAAATCTCCAACCAAAGTGGATTTCGACCATCAGAACGAGGAGACAACACAAGTGGCCTGTTTCCTGAATAATCTCAACATTACTTCCAAATGTAATACAAAGCTCTATGTTTCAAAAAGTAATATGAACCCCAATCCGCAAAAGCAAATACGAAAAATTCACTCATTTTTATGATTTTTTTAAAGAGTAATAGTAGGGGAAAGAGGCCTTGGCCCCCGCGGGGTCTTTTGTTGCAGCCCACGGCAGCTGCTGTGCGCCGGTTCTTCAAAAAATGATTATTCGAGAAGCATTTCGGTAAGGTTTGCGCGTGGCTGGGTGCGGAACAATACCCACTGCGCGCTAGGGTAATGAATGCTGCCAGGCCTCATATTTCCCGTAATTGGATTCAATGGGGCAAACAATAGGCCTAAGAAGAATTCTCCCGCATGCTTTGGTGGTACGAAGGGTGGCAGGACTGAGCGACGTACATGGGCATGGGATCTAGGGATGAAGCAAAATGCAAATGGTGTGGTGATTCATCCTCTTATCATTGCATCCCCCTCCCTTGTTTCTCTGCTCCGAGCATCTCTCACTCTTTCCACCCCCCACTAAAGACTTTTTTACTTATTTAAAAACTGAGGGCGACCCTGAACTTCATTGTTACCTTCAGCCCGCTTCATCCCCAAAATGGCGAAAAAAAGGTCCCCAAAAAATGTGTTCTCTTTTTGTGAAAACAATGAATTTCAACATTACTTTTCATTCAGGGCAAAACTCCAAACACGTGGCGGTCTTTCGTACAAACGCTTTCACAAACTCTTATACCATTTACAAGCATAGTTGTTTGGCTCAGTTCACTCCCTTCGCCTCCTCCACCGGCATACTGTAACGGTTTAACCTTCCTGAACTGCATCCAAACAATGCACACTCCCTAACAAACAAAAATGAACAGTCACTATACATGCAATTTACTGCACTAAATATTTGATTTATGCCTCTGAAACGCAACATCATAATGATGGTACAAGACCGAAAAGCCATTTCCGACCACGCGAACATCTTAATCGGAGCGGCTTCCTTTCGAATCAACATCTGCGCATCATTGTACACAACTTGACCGCTGACCATATGACAAGATGGCCGATTGAACTGACGTAAAGTTGATCTCGTATTCAAAAGGAAGTCCCACACACACCTCGGCCAGGAACATGCAAACCAGAGTGACGGGCAAACACGACGTAGCGATTTGCATCTACACCCCAGTCATTCTAGCACACCCGAACCACTCAAGTCGATGTGGTCCTGAACACAAAAGTGCTCCTCGCAAGCTCAGTGTTTCAGCATTTGTGAACCTTATCACAGCCCCCCTAACTGCTCACTCCCAGCGCTGAAGACCTCTTAGACTCGTGGCCTAAGGAATTAGCATGGAAAATCGGGGTCCATGCTTTGCACCTCTCAATTTCTCATTCAGAACTCTCTTCATTATAAAAACTAATCATGCCGTTGAAAATTAAAATATTTTCAATGAATGTTCCCCACGAAAAACTTCAGTTACCAATTCGCAAGAGCGAAGCCATGTACTATAATAATTGTACAGACAACATTCGTGAACCTCATGCATAAGCTAAGTTTGTAGCATATTTGGCTTTCCCTTACCTACCATTACAATTTTCTATGAACCAGTACTTGGAGCATCTTGTATACATTCTAACTCGTATTTCTATGGAGGTACTGCGTATCACTGGAGCTAATTTTACTCCACTCACCAAAATTCGCTCCACCTTCCAGGATTCTCCCAGAGCATATTATTTTAGCAAGAAATAAGCCTATTCGTAATGGAAGGCCGTGGTTTTCAAGTTTGTTCAGTTTAATTAATATTTGTCCTGGCGTCACATTCATCTGCATGCGCCCACGATTCTAAACCCAAAATTGTACATGCAATTTTCATGGAACCATCAATGCCCGAGTAATGGCTTTGTTGATTCAGTCTACTCAACACAAGCTGAAAATGAAAAAACGCTGAAATTGCGAAATCTCCAAGGAAAATTTGGTACGGATCCTCTACCGTGCCGAATCATTCCAGGTACTGACTTTCACGTTTTGAAAAAAAAAGCTAATTGCTAGTGCTAGGCACAAGAGGTAAGCGGCACTCCGCACTTTTTCAGCAGGAATTTCGCTCAGCCGTCTTCTCACGGAGGGAAGTGTATTTTTTACAAAATTTCAAACATTTTTCTTCGAAATTAAAAATGCCAGTCCTACTTTTAACGGCTGAAAACATTTTCTTCGTGTTAATATTCATGAAATTACACAAGGGAGAAAAATATAGGCACAACCATAAGCGTTTGTTGGGCACTAATGAGCTTGCACGTACAATGCCAGCCGAGATTTGGGTTACTGTTTCCTTTCCCATATACAAGTGACAATGCCATTGAAATATGTACCTACTGGAATACTATCCTCAATGAATAAAATTACTATTAGTATCGCAATGAACTCAACAGCCAAAAAAGCCTCCGAAATAAACGCTACCATAAAAACTTAAGCATCATTCTGTTAAGTTAGTTTTGGGCAGCAAAGCTGTAAAATGTGAGAGAAATTCTTGGAAACACCAACAGCTCCTTGCCTAAAAAGCAAACAAAGGGCAATCAATAGTTGGGAAGCAGATGCTGGGAGCCATAAACAAAAGAAGACCTAAGTCCACAATGAAAGGTAAATTCACGGAAGACTTAAAAACTTGGGTTGCAAGTTGCCGTCTTTCGTTCGCTGATCCCACCTAAGCACCTTCCGCTTAACCCGCCACGGCACTTTGATGGCATTTACGTCATAACCCTTATTTTCCTATTTACTCCCAACTCCCATCAGTCCCCTTCCATCGGCTTCAAAGCGTCTGCCCCCGCAATCATCTTCTTCCACGCTTCAGGGTTTTCTACAACACTAGCGGCTGTATCACTCGTAACATACATCACACCACTACATAGATAAGTTCTGATGTCTCTGGTAAGACATCAAGAGAAAAACATGTCAGTGAGGCGTTTTGGTCTCTCGTTTCAGGCGTGGAAAACTGACCTAAAGGGCTGCCCAAGGATGAGTGAGTGAGTAGTGAGGCACACGGCATATCAGAGCAGACGGGGTGCGTGCGTGACCAAAAGGTTCAATATTTCAAGCACGGCACTCACCGTCTTGAGTTACCATCGACCGCGCGTATGTACTTTGTATCTTCTGCGATGAATATTGCAGCTATTTTGTATCATGCGATGTTTCCTTACTAAAACTAACCACGGCTACAACAAACAAGAAACACGAAAATGATTCTTAAAAGTTGCAAGCTTTCATCGATTGGTAGCAGGGATTTCATTGTTTCATGCTGAGTCAGAAAATATATCAGACTGGAATATCTTTCTATTAACTTTAAATATTTGGATACGTCTGCTGTAGTGTTCCACTCCTCAGCAGGTAGTCCACTGATCAAAGGTGAAACTATAAAGAAGCCAGCTCCCCGAGAATATGGTGAAGCTGCAGTCTGCAGAGCCAAATACAAACATTATTTCATCTAAAGGCACCACCTCTCGGCCTCATCCAAAGCATAAAATCTAGCCAATCAGCTAAAAATATTGTATAGTGTGACAGTAGTGTCTAGTCGATATAAAACAATAGTTTTCCCATGAGTGTACTCAAGGTAGCGAAAAACAAGAAAACACGAGACTTGGGGACTAGCCAGGGGGTTATAGGAACATCCTCACGTGACCTGACTGCCAAACTTGGCAAGAGGATTACATACGACATGGACAAAATCTGCACAATCCTTCCTCCGCACGGAACCACCGACGGACAGAATAACTAAGTTTGTATCCAAAAGAGCAGTTGGAATACTAACAGGTCTATTTCTTTGTCTGATCCTATCTCGCAATAAATAGCCTCCACCCTCCACCCTCCTATCTGAGGAATCGCGGGCATCACCCCATTTAGTAAACAAGTATTACTGCAGTAAAAAAGGTTCGCTCTCCGTCGCAGAACCTTCATCAAGCTGTTGAAAAGTCAAAATGAAATTTTGAGAAATGAAACCTTTGAAATGGTTTCACGTTGTGTACTCCGAGGTTGAAATTAAAATTGTCCGTTGAGTTTTAAATTGCTCAACTTTTTATTAACTGACCATCTACCAACAGGCTCGATTTAATTTTATTTGCTCTTTTCCCACCATCTATAAGTTTTGATTTTCTCTAAACCTTTCTTTGTGCATCTATTGTTACATTTACCGAGACGTAGTTATGGACTGATAGTTGGGTAATTAATTTTTCTCATCAGAATACACAGGTGATTGGCTTGAGACAAAGTTAGAACCTGTAGGGGTTGATTTTATCCCCGTGTGACTTTTGAAATATTATTTGGGGGGGGGGGGGGCAACACGGTATAACTGCGGTTAAAACGACGCTCTTCCTTCATCACTAAAACAAGGTATCAGGTATCCAGAAGACAGAGTCATATTTCCGTTCATTCCCCTAAAAATTTAGTCGTAAAAACCAAACTCACCGCGAGCCAACTTCACATTAAAAAAGTTCAGACAAGAAGGAAGTTACCAAATCTCCCGAGGGCAGAAGCAACCACGAAGTATGTAAAGGCTGCCAGGACGAAGCAAACGTGATGTGGATCGGTACTGCCACTTTACCCTATTACCTGTAATGGTAATGGTACTTCTCGAACTAGAGGCTGAGGTTTTCGAAGTAATGCTAGGGTAGACTCAGAGCCCCTGGCGGGTTGGGATCGCCTCACTTCACGCGTGTCCAAGTGCTGCACCGACCCGACCAGCCCTAGGGAGCAAGTAATACGTTACGCATGCATCACATTAAAGCCCATACTCCTATTTAGAAGGTAATATTAAGTGTGAAATAGAGTTTTCAGGGCAATGGGCACAACCGTCTTTGAGGGATGAATACAGACAGAACAACTACTCCAAGTTCCCAGTTCCCACCCACATGGATAAGTATACAACTACACAATAGTTCTCTATAATCAATACCGCTCCAATTGCAAATCAGATACGTGATAATTAACTCGATCTGACATTTGTACAAAATTACAATAGATTGCCTAGCTTGAGGCGTAGCACGCCGTCTGCATGTGGAATACGAATAAGCATTCAGACGCAGAGACATAAATCGTAATGGAGGAATCTCAGGTCAAACTGGAACTCGTTCTCAATGATCGTAATATCGTAACGGAATGAGTTAAAGTGGAGAAGTGTCGACTTTTACATCATACAGTCATAATCTTGGACTATCAGTGAGGATGACCAGGTACAGGTACTCAACGAACCCATGGCGTTGCTTCCACGATGAGTACATACCTATGCTATGTCCCAACGTCCAATCTTCCATTTTTTCCTAGTTTCATTAATGTTTCATACCAATCTAGCAACCCTTGTCAGAAAATGGAAGTATTCACAGCATGCGTGATGCAGGACAAAGCACAGGCTGAGGTGTAGATTAAGCAGCGCAAGGGCGAAAGGGAAATGGGAGATGGCGAGGAAATTAGAGGGCTCGGCCTTAGACGAGGAAGTGCATGCGGTCATTATACCTGTGCGCATGTACATACCTGTACTTCACCTGTAGCCCAGCCTCCTGCACAAGCCTTATGGGGAGTCGATATAATCGCTGGCACCAGAGGACCTTTCTTTATTAACAACCGGAAGACATATCTTCTGCGACAGCCTCGTTCAGGCTAGGGAAACGAAGAAACATCCGTAATGTATAGGTACAACACGCAGCAACTTCCATAACGACGCGGGGCGTCTCCACTTACCAGTCGCCAAACTAACCGTGTAGCTGATTACGCACCGCTACCTTACGGGTCCACTTCTAGGAAATTTTACGTAGCAAAAAAACCTTATAAACTAGACACACATTAGCAGCAGTACAGGATGTTCAGCTAGCAGAAACAACAAGTGTCATGGCACAAATGCACCACTCTACTATTTTCAAGAATCCGCCACTATGCGCAGAAAAGTTCACTCCAATACAAAGGCTCTACCGACAGAACCACAGTCCTAGACTCCTAAGTAGAGCCGAGCATTATCGTGAGAAAGGTGCCATTCACCAAAGGCAGTAAACTCTGGTTGTGACATACCTGTTTGTCGATCAACCATCGTTCTCACTGACAAAGCAAATTCACTTGTCGGTGAGGTGGGTGCTCCCGATCACGATCCGGGCCGTGTTCCCAAGCACAATGCACGGGGGGCGTGGCCACCGACACGCCGAAATGAAAGTCGCAGAGACACAAGTACCCGTACAGGTATCACAGGGTTCGAAAATGGCATGGATGGGGAGGAGTAGAATGGGAGGGCCAATATCAAGCACGAAACTTACGATTTCTCCGTACTCCTATGACTCGTATGAACCCTGACTCTTTCAGACTTTGCCTCCGTGACTCACCTATTCACCATGAAGTTTACCATCGCGCACCTTACTATGCATATAGGTTAATTTAATCCTTAGGCTATGAAGACGCGACCGAGATCAATGCTCCGGGTAGCGCTGCAACTCACAAGACAGATTGAGACATAGAAATCGAGGGTATAAATACTAAAGAGCTCCAGTCTCAAGCATAGGTCAGAAAGGTTCAGGTATTGTTTCCAGACAGGAACAACTTTGGCAGGTGCTTGCACTTCGTGAAGTATAACTGCATCATTCATTGTATAGTTTACGATGAGACTTAACTATGGATTTCACCACCTTGTAACTTAGGAATTCATGAAATACAAGTTATACAGCCGCAGACTAATCTAACCAAGGGATCTGTCGAGTACTGTAAATTTCAGGACACACACTCGAAAATAGAACTATAAGAAGTCATGTAGACACTCTCTTGTAATTACCATACCAGCTGGAAAAGTATCAAAAAACCACTTTCATAGAACTCTTTCCACTGAAAAACTTTCTCGGTATTTAAAACAAAGAATCCAAAACCGAGACAAGAAACAGAAAATAATCATCCGACCCTATTTTATTTTTTTATTTTATTATATTATATTTTGCCAATTGGCGTAAATAAAGTACACTTCAAAAACAAAACAATATAGGTAATTACTCTTCTCCTTCCACGTTCCTTCTCTTTCTTTCCATTCTTCTCATCCACTGCACCCCATCTCCTGTCTCGGTCAGCATTTCGAGTACATCTTCAGCGACTAGATCTTCCTGACACTCTCCTATCATATTTGAAAAATCAAATAAATATTGGGAAGATGAAGAAAGAAGGTTGTGCAGGCTGTGCGGTCAGGCACCAGAGACTTTATCACATCCGACCCTATTTAACGTAAGGAAATTCGGTACTGGACCTAACAAAATGCAAATAGCGGAGCAGGTGCGACTCCGCACAGCCAACTTTAGAAAACCTGAAATGAATCAAGAACCTGACCAAAGGGGAAAGCTCAAGTGTGGCAGGAGTCCGAAGCGCAGACACCTTGTCTGCTTGACCACAAGTCCCCGATATCACAGATAAGACGAGCAAGACAGGCGCGTCTGGTACAGGACAACGTAATTTACATTGGGACGGCTACTGATATGGATCAAACCCGTTTAGAAGAGGTGGATGACTATCCAACTGTTTTAGTGTACGAATATTACTTTTTAACAAGGTTGCATTGCGCCCACTGCACCGGGGCTCAGGCGACAGATTGTCCGAGGATTGTCCTAACATTTTTGAATACTTTGTTTGCGTAACTTCCTGCATGACAGCTTATCAAAAGTGAATAATGTTAAGGCTGAATATACATTCGCTATTTTCGACTACATGTACTTGGTTCGCAATGCTAAGTACTTCAAGCCCTACTCCGAAGTTACAGGGCGAGTGGAAAGTGTTTATAGGGGGATGTAAACCTGAGACTCTTTGTCGTGAGGTAGTGTTGTATTTTTGCATGAAATGGAGTAATAAGCCCACAGGAGCGATTTTAAACAGTCAACTACCAGCCCACATGTTTTTTGACAGATCGCGAAAACACAACACTACCTCACGCGAAATATTTTTACTTTCTCGCTAGCCATATATGGCGAGAAAGTATTGTTTTCGTGCAAAATTTCGAAATTGAGATTTTGGGTTTCCCATGATCCTGGGGGTCCCCTGAGTCCAAAAAAGTGGTTTCTGGAAAAAGTCTGTCCGTCCGTCAGTCCGTCCGTCAGTCCGTTCAGTGCTCTAGCGCCTATACCGTTCATCCGATTTTGATGAAATTTGGTATGGACCTGTCTAAAATTACTGCCGAGACACATTTTTAAGGATTTTTTGATTGGTCAAAAATTGCGGCCGCTATTGTCAAAAAACCGCCAAAATAATTCAAAAATCGTGTTTTTGGTTAGTCGGACAAGCGCCGACGGTACACTTTTCAGTCTATAACACTGAAAATTGGTAAGTTTGTTGACAAATAGATGCTTCGAGGTCGTTTGCAACTAAAATTGGATTGGTTGAAAATTACGGCCGTTCTGGACCAAAGTTCGATCGTTTCGGCGCCATTCACATTTATTGACCGATTGTCATGAAATTTGGTAAATTTGTGTAGAACTATTTAACTTAAGCATCTGTCGAACAGAATTTTGTTATCTTCAAAATTACGGCCGTTGTAGTCAAAAAAGTGTCGAAAATGAGTTGAGAATGAGAAACCACGTTTTTGAATGGTCGGAACGCATTTGGGACTAAAGTAATAGAATGATAGTCATGAGATTTGGTGTGAGTGATCTCAGATAGATGCTCGTGGGTCATTTTCAACCGATTTTGGATTGAGTGAAAATTACGCCAGCAAAAAAATTTCAAAAAAATCTGGAAAAAAAAAAATGATATGGGGCGAGAAAGTTAAGTGCGACTGTTGTCGGACCCTTTATTTTGTAACGATTCGGACTAAAACAGTATGATTTTATCGTCACATTTAGTAGAAAAGCTTGATAAATGTTTGTACTATTTACCGTAGCCATGTTGCATTTTGGCAATTTTTATTTCACTTACGGAAGTGGGTAATTTCAACAGCATTTCTCTACTTTTCTCCTGTAAAAGCTAAACATAGTGTCCTACTTTTAATCGTTCGTTTCGCGTTCAAATAGCACACTATGTTTAGCTTTTAGAGTAGACACAGTCAATACGATATTGCAATTACCAGTCTCCGGTTGTACTAAAATGTAAACATTAGTTTTGTCGAATATTTACTTTCGCACAGTGGTTTTGGCGGAGTTCGTCGAGAATGTATGGTGGCCGTTAAAACCACTTTTTTTCACCCCAAATAGGCCTTTGCAGATGGTACTTTTGCTCGTTTCTAGAGTTACCTCAAGGACACTTCCGGTTCCTTACTTTAGTTCTCAAAACAAAATACGGTCTAAAAAGTATAACATATACGGTGAGTCACATTGTTATTTTCCAAATATGGTTTAAGGCGATACTCTGCCTACAAATTAATTTCCTTACATGATGGTTTGAATTCTAGAGCCTCAAGTTATAGCCGTCAATTCTACTATAAGGGCATATCAAGTTACTGGCTATTCCGAGTGTTCAAGACCTTCAAGTCACTTATTAAGGGAAACAGCCTGCGTCGCACAATAGATTACGGACAACGTTAACAGAGCACAAAGGTTTCTTTTCATCTTAACAACTCAGCGAAGGAAGCTAACTTGTTTATTCCGTCAAAAAAGACAAAGACAAGGGAGAATATTGGATTTTGAAACGGGAACAAAATTACAGTTTGCCAGCGAAACGTATCAGCAGAGGCCACCGCTGGACAGGGTCATTTGAATAACCAAACCACACTAATTAATTGTTATTTATGCAGGTGCTCTCAAATGGTTTATTCCATCAGATAGAGAGAAATCCTCAAAAAGGGCTACCATGTTCAGTGACATAGAGACTGGACACACTACCCAATGAATTGCAGATCAGAAACAGAAATAAAAACAAAAACACGAAATACACACAACATTTGTGACAAGGATATAAAGTTTGGAAAGTGGGAGCAACGTCAACAAGGAACAAAATGTAGCGATACTTGTCCCCTAAAGTCAATATTCCTGATCAGGAAAAGGAAGCCCACTCCTTCATTATAGGACACGGCTAATTGGATAGTCAGCAGAGCTTGCGATGACAAAAGGAGCCACTGACAGGGGGAGGAGGATCAACGAAAGAGATGAAAGCAGCGTTAGAGCGTTAGAGCAGTGCAGGCTGGCAGGGCATTACTAATTCACGAGATATACTGTCGCTGCCTTTGCGTGTTTACGCAATTACCCTCCAGCAACACACAGGATTTTCCTTTTTCAGAAAAATTAAAAAACATTACCACCATGGGTGCCGGTGCCCACACACAAAAAGGTCCAGAGGGGGAGCGAATACGTTACCAGGTATTAAAACTCCGTCAAGGTCAATTAACCTTGGGCAAACAGCCCTTATTAGTAGAACCCGAGGCAACCGTGAAAATTTGATGGAATGTTTGAATCATGTTGAATTACAAAGCAACCCCTCTTGTCCTGCCCCTTGAGCTTTCACAGCCTTTCTGGTTCCCTCAGACGGATCGAGGTCCTTCAAAGGATCGCTCGTGGTAAAACTGAGGCAGATGTCCAACTCATCAAAGTAGCGCAACTTCTTTGAGATGGTAAGTTTTCCAGGTAGAGCTTCAGGAAATTCGACATTAGCTATGCCAGGACTGCAGGATCATTTTCAGTGCTTTCAATTGAGACCTCAGGAACACCCAGCACAGGACTAAGGAACGCCATTAAACTGATTCAGCGCGCCCACGGTGGACAGTCTACAATGTACAGTTTAGCCTGAAAGCGCAATATACTTTTTAAAAAATTTTAAACCAGCGTTAAATGGGTTTACTCCTTGTGTATAGTACCAAACTGCTAAGGAATTCAAAGGAGAAGAGAAAATAAAAACGGCACAGAGCAATGGGAGAGGACGTGAGCTGTTTGCGTGCAGTAAAAAAGGGGAAATTGCTATGATTCTTTTCAGTGCTGAATAATATTCCTATTGCAAAGGCGGGGCTGGAGCCAGTATTAAATTCCCAACGCGCTAATGTCCGGTTTCTGGTCGTAAATACCCCTGCTCCCAACACACTATAGCAACCTAAAACTTATTTCGGAAATGGAAATCGTAAGAACTAGACAATAAACAAAACAATGAAACTGAAACTCTATGTGTAAAATTAATGTTCCTTTTATGCCTACTTTTACATGCAAAATATTTCTCTATTTGTAGCATACAAATAATGCAGAATCGCACAAGATAGCATAATAAGAGTAAATTTGATGAGTCAGAAAATATCGGAAGGTCATTACTTACGACCAGTAAAATAATTCTGTTAATTTTGCCCAAGGTACCTCCAGTCGCTCTCCATATTAGTATAGTATAAGCTGAACCATGGTATAGGTACAGAAAGTCTCGCATGTAATAGCTAAGCTTGATGTGATGAATATATTAAGTAATAAAAGGGAGAGAACATAAATAACAGCTGAGTTGCTCGGGTTGGGCGTTGCTGGAAGGGAGTCAGCACCCAATATCCAAATTGGGATAATCCAACTTATAGCTGCCAGGATAGAAGGCAATGACACCGAACCTGTTTTCGAAACTTGACGTTCCGAGCAGTTCCAAAACTTCATCCCTATTTTATAATTAATAACCAGCTAACTAGGAGACTTCCATTCTCCCACGCTCCTTCTGGCTTCTTGTCACTTGTTTTCAGAATTTTCAAAATTGCTTGGTACCAATCTGAAATTTTCCTAAAAAAAAAGTGAAACTTTCCATAACCGCAGGTACTTTATGACTATTGTATACTACTGGTAAAAAAAAATTGATGAAATAATCAAAATGACGGAAGAGGAATCCTAGCAATAGGCAAAAAAAATCAAAAATAATCTACACATTCTAAGTTCAAATTTAATAACTAACCACAGTACACACTAAATACCCTATCGTACTGCAAATACTGAGCTACACAATAATCAGCTCCTGTGCCACTGTTATTAGTTCATAAATTTATAGACCAATCGTCAAGAGCAAGTCATCCGAGAATAACACCCACTCATTAAAACGTTAGGATATAATAAAATAGTTCCATCGACAAGTTGTGGGGCGTCGATAAAAGCCCGCCAGCATCTAAATTGGGCCGTTCGGAAATAGCCAAGCGGCAGATTGAGGAAGTCGATACGTTGAGGCGCTAACGCAGGCACCAGACTGTGAGGAGACAGACAACAGTCACGAATCCAGGAGTGAAATGGTGATAATCTCCATTACTAGGGGGCCAAGGATTATGAAGATTACGTAGTCAAAAGTTGACAAACAGTTAAAAACACCTAAAAATCGATGAAAAAAGCTAGTTTAAGTTCAGGTGGAAATGTTGGCACAGCATTTGAAGGTGCTAGTATAGGCGCCAGAGCTCGAGGGTGGGTACAGACAGGACAACATTATGTACAGCCATACAGGCCGAAGTATTCATACAAACTATCCTTGTATTGTTGACATAACTGAGCTATTGACATTTGAAGAGAGGAGGTGCTAATGAGGGTACCAGACAGTCAGGAGACCATCATCAGTAACGAAATAAGAAGGAGGAAATAGGGAGGTCAGTGCTTTTTAAGAAATAGGTGCTGAAGCCAAAACATGTAAACCTGCCGGTGCTACACCAGCTGGTGACCAGGTCCAAATGTTACTTCGTTTGGTGAAAAGCAGGGTACCCCTGCCGTTCAGACACGTCAAGTGGTCAGGAGGATCTCATATTCGATTTAGAATGTTCCAAGGTACTATACGCAGTCACAAAAACTTGGGGAAGCACAGAGCGGTTGTGCAGCAAGTGAGCGTCACAGCAGATTCGGAGGGCTTGAGGTGGTTCATAGCCCATGCAGGGGGAGCCCGAGTTGGAAAACGCTAAAATTGCATCATAATTTATTCATGCGTCCGCACACCCGAGACATTTGGTCCGCAACCCTCTATGGAGGGAACTACCCCTAACTCACCATGTCCGCCAAACCGAACCCAATCTTTGTGGTTTCCCAAATAAAAATCTAGACATTTACTACATTTTAGCAGTTGACGAATTCGACTGGCGATGGACCTCTTTCAAGAGATAGCTAATACGAAGTTCCAATTTTTCAGTCCTAAATTTCTATAAAAAGGATCTTTCAGAGGTCTTATTACTTGCATTTCCCAGTCTCCAAAAATAGAAATCTGGCAAACAAACCTGCTCATCCCTCCCACCAACAGTTTCACGGCGAACCAGATAGCCCGAGATATTTCATTTTCAATAATGGTTTATATATGCAGCTTAAAAATTAACAAAAGCCTGCCGAAATAGGCTCATCGGGCTCATAAATAAATGTCCCCTGACCCTATTATTATTCTATACCAAGTGTGTCAGGCTTCTCAATTTTCTGCACAACTTTATCACCAAAACATGCGCCTTGTGGTAACCAATACGTACTACTTCGCTTATCGAACTATTAGGCTCACAATTACAGATTTACAAGCAAATTCAGAATAACTTGTAATTAACCTCATTAAATGATAACAAACATGAAGCCATAAATTAAGATGTAAAATGGCATAAATCCCTAATGAACAGGCCATTAGATCTGCCTGCAAGTATTTATTCAGTTCATGCGTTCCTATAACTTCTCCAGCACGTTATCCCAGCCATTCCAACGCTAATTCCGAATTCATTACAACTGGCGATGTGCTAAGTGTGTGGAGCACCTACGTCACTGTTCCCACGGATACAGTGCGTTCAGGGCAGGGTTAACGTCTTATTTATAAACCCCACAACAACAACTTCACACGATGCGCTTCTCTTCCAGTATCATCTTCCAACTTATTTCTGAGTACATTCATTTCATTTTCAGACGAGCCTCCACACTGTCTGCAAGAATCATATGCAATGATTCAGTGCAGTGATACCCAATTCATCACTACGTTAGCAGAGTATAACGTTTGGGTTGCGATTCTGCTTGCGTCTTATTCGGAGGCGGCCGAGGGGGTAACCACTCCAGAGATTCCTTGAGATTCCACTGAGATTCCATAAAGATTTCCAAAGATTCCCAACTATATTTATAGAAAGATGAACCCCGAAGGGGTAACCACTCCAAAAAATTCCATGACTCCCTGAGATTTCATAAAGATTTCCAATGATTCCCAACGAGATTCCCAACGAGTGGTTAACCCCTCGGAGGCGGCGATACTTAAGTGATAACCAATTTTGTAACAATGATAAGATGCAGAATTGAGTGAGTCGTCTCGCAATGGTTTAGTTACAGAGCTACTGTCGACGAGTGATTGTCTCCGCACCATGTTTTACATGACTAGCATCAGTCATGACGATGACGACTGTCATCACTTTAACTCATCCTGCTGACAAGCCGATCCCTAAAACAGCGAGTCACTCCGCTTGCAATTTAACTTTCACTCTTGCTGGGACTTCAAAGATCCCGACTAGCTTCAAGGCATAACTTCTGTTGTTTCATACTGTGACACTTAAACAAAATTAGCCTGAACCTATAGCCCACTTTCTATTTTATAGACGCCGCGCGGGCCTGATTGCGCATACTTTACGACTTACGTTAAGAGGACATGTATTTGGGGTCCTATTTCACCTGTATTAATTTAAGAGCCTACTACCCTCCACAGTGAAGCGGCTGTTTTAACCAAGTGAACAAGCAGCTTAACTTTAAATATTTCCGAAGTTAGTTTAGGAGGACATTATTGTAGGTTAGCGATAGACAGCGGAATTATTCAGTTTGATTGTCTAGGTTCATTTCAGAAAACAGTAGATTCCCAAATGTACGGAAATGACGCACTTAGGGCAGTTGAATTTATAACAACAAATGGAAACCCCCTTAAGTAACGGTGTATGACCCCTGGGTCATCGGAAACATAGAAAACAGGCTGAGCGACGCTCGCTGACTGAACAACAAGTATAAGGTGGTCGTAAAGTGTTAATGGTCCGGTCCGCTTATTGTCCTCAAACTCTTCCTCATTCTCCGACTCACAGTGGTTTACGGTCTAAACCTGAATTTAGGTGATTCCACCTGGGATCAGTATATAAAAACCTCCCACAGCGAGCCAGTTGACCTATACCCGGACCCACACCTTAACGGTAAGGTTACAGAATAGATTGGAAGAACAGACAGCATGAGCGACAAGTCTGCAACTGGTTCTTCACTATCAGGTATCAATTTCTTTGATTAAAACGACATATTTGTTACCTAACACTAGGGCCAAAAAAGATTGTAGGCAATACTAGAAACCTTTTGGGAAATCCTAACCTAATTCAAAAAGTATAGTTTGCTTTTCCCGTTTAACGTTTTGGAGCCTTCGTGTTTGCACTACTAACAAAAAATTATAGTACAAATCTTAGACGAACTAAATACTACAAAATTACAAGTTCCAGAGAATGGTTCTAAGGCGTTGAAGCAATTAACAAGGAGCTAGCTATGCTAGCTTTAAAGTCGCCGAAGGGAAACGAACATACGCCCAACGATTTCCCGCACGGCCGCTCTACCGCTTAACTTTTTAATCGGCAGGAGGCTCAGCTCTCTGGGCGAACCTACGTGTAAATGCGCTAATTCATGACAGTGGCTTCTAGGCATTGTCAAGTCACAAAATTGATAAGAGTGCCCCAATCGCAGCCTTCAACAAATTTCAGTCGTATCCGCCCTTTTTAGCCTGCTAAAACGTTTCGGGTCGGACGGTTGTTATGGGGGAGGACCAACTGTCCCTCTGCGTCAAAACAGCTGTAAAATTATAAGGGTAGCGAGGTAAAAGCGGCAGACTTGTCAATACTAATGTCACTACAGCCGATGATGGAGTTCCCATTTACCGTCTAATAAGTTAAACATAGAGAGGGATGGACTCCTCACCTAAGGCACCCCTCTGAAGAGGGTTTTGTTTGTTTGGGTTCTCGAAATTGGAGCAGGGATGGCGGGAGGGATCCTTTTATCCCCACTGAAAATAGAATTCAACGTCCCGAAGTCAAATTTGTAGGAAGTCAGTAAAAATTCCTCTAAGATTGTTTTAAATTCATTGTCTGAACCGTCGGTTTTATCTCGAGAACAAAAGTAGAACTTGGCGTAGTAATAATTTGACGCCGCGTCAAGCGGATTGATTTAGATCCCGCCTTGGACCGTCTCCAGTGTAGTGCGGAAGTCGGGTGTACTATGTACTACACGCCCTTACATATCACTGCGCGGAAACATTTTGACATTTATCTAACAATGTGTGAACAATACGCAAAGCATCATCACCCTCGTAGGGCAAGGAAAAACGCACCTGCATTTACAAATACTGCATGTACCTTATAAGCGGCTTCATCTTTCGTATCTACGAAAATATTATATGGAGATCATCCATGACTTTTGTACTGGTTTTCCCTGCAAAACGTTTCTAAATTTCGTAGATTTAAAGGTTTAAAGTGACAGATAGCAAGAACGGGGGAAAATTGAGTGTGACGACAAGACGACGATAAACTGCGACTTGAATCGAAAGTAGGAAACCGGTTCTATGCTAACATGATATGTACCTTGCTTATAGAATCATGAAGATATGTTCACACAAAGTTTTGCTGCATTCAAAACAAAGCATGAATTTTTATTCTTTATTACTCAAGATCACATGCATTTAATGCAGACAAGGAACTCGTCAAAGGAGAAAATTCGAAAAACCCCTCAAGATGTATTCGCGAGTCAAACAATCGGAGAAAACTGGAAGAAGTGTCTATTTCGCCAGCAATGTCTTCTCAAGGCTTAGAGACATTGACGAATAGGCATTTGGAAAGGTTTTTGCATTTCTCACACACAATGGATATCGGTTTTCCTTCACGCCAGTATTTTTTCCAGCGGTTTTGTAACATACAGCTTTCACAAGATTTGTTTCACACGATATCCCATTTTTGAAAAAGAAGTGTTTCGTTGTTCAACCATTATCGTCTATATCACAGGGGTATATATATATATTTTTTTTTACAGACATAAAGCTAGCTGTTTTTTTTCTTCCTTCCCCGAGCACTTATGCTAAGTACATGATACCTCAAAGGCTCAATGCCGTTCATCGCCCTCTTTCTTTTATGTTCTTATGAGCCACGGGCTGAAGCAAAATGCTAATACTGCGAGTGTCTATTTTTAGAACTGCTACATCAAACATTTTCCCACATTTTCAGTTATCACTTTACATCTGACGCGGCAATCAGCAACTGAAAGGAAACTTGTTCTCAATGTTCTCTGTTCCCACAATACAGGAAAATGGTAATGGACATAGTATTCATCTGTTTTTGCTTCTTTCCTTTTAATAATCTCTGCGAATTCTCAGGAGTACGTAAGCAGTGCTGGAATTGGACACCATAATGCTAAAAGGGTGAACCGAAGACAGGAGCAGAAACTTGTACATGTGCTAGAATTCTAACAGGACTCAAAGAGTAAGGGGACCTCACCAGACCATCAGCCTAGAGAGATTGCCCACATTCGTTATACTTGGCTAAACTGAACAAGTCATGGTACATGACACCTTAAAATGCACCCATACCTCAAACTAGACGTAAGAATTACTTACAAAATTCGGCCCATTATTTTTCCCTTGCGTAATGCTATGCGTGTGAACCTATCCTGACGGTACGCATAACCTATATAGCAACCGCCACCCATCACAACCTCCATTACGCCTCATTAGCAAACAGGGCGTCACAAGTCAACATTTCTCATCAAGGTTTTTAAATCCTACAAGTTGTCTCGTCTGAATGTGAATAAGCACGTAGTCTCTCTGTTTCTCCAACCTACGGGACAGTTTGGTCGGAGGCCAGGTGGTCTGACTGGTCTGCATCAATTGAAGTCACCGGGGGACCCTATACCCTTTCTCATAGTACACTACACAACCTCAACAATTCAAAGTCCCTGACTGCACATATCATACCGTGGTAACCCAGTTTCTGCGGAAATCGCTCCTAAGAACAAAATTGAGACTGCGATTGTATATGGATTTTCTGGCTGTCCGTTTGGTCGCGGCCAAAGCAGCCGTCTTACGCTGCGTCATGATTGCGGCATGATTACTACTGCCCGAACACCTTGCGTCATCCTACCGTCATACCTAAGGCCAATGGACGCATTAACTAGCAAGCAGCCATATCATTTATTGCATCGCCGAAATCCTAAGTGACCCCCTAATGGCGAGAGGGAGATAAGGGAGATTTCAGATGATGCCATTGGTGATGATTATGATTCACACTGGATCAAAGAAAACGAGGGCAGATTACTATCTTACCCTCAAAAAGGCGCATTCATAACAAAACATCATTCTATCAACAAGTCTGACTATACTATTTGTACATATACATTATATTCTCTAACATTTTAATTAATTTTTACATCCCGTTCGTACCTCAACAGTCGAAGTTACTTCAGCTAAATTTCCATTCAAATAATACACTTGATAGTATCGTAAACAACCGCAAAACAAGTTAGAGGCCAGATGCTAAGCATCACGTAATTTACACTCCATGGGGAGGACCGATTCAAACAAGAATTTAATCTGTTTAAATGTCATCTGGGCCAGAATACATTACACCTCAAGCCTTACTATTGAACGTTGAGAAATCATTGGAACATTGTTTTTAACGCCCTCTAACAACCAAGAACTATCACCGCACTGGTCTGTCATAATAGGGCCGTCTAAATGACAAGGAGAAACCCCCTGCTAGAAAATGTCAACCGCGCGTCGATTACAAGACGCAGGGCGCATATAAGGAACATCAACTTATGGTGACAAAGCGAGTGTTGCTTCAAGACTTGTAGTAGCTAAATACGGGTAGTCTTAATAGGTTTTATGGTTGAGAAAAGGAGTTTTCAGACTAATGAAATAACATCTGAAAAATAAACAACTTCCCAGTGGAAGAACTGAAAAACTGTCTCATCGGCTAGCGCCTAGCGCACCTTACTTACTTAAGTAATAATGGACGGTTTCACGGTCTTTCCATCTTTACTACACTTATATAATGAAGGGAACAACTGAACGTACATTAATCTGCAGTGACAGGGCAGGGACTTGAGCCTGGATCCCATCCAAAACCACTTTCCTCTCGGCTCCTGTCAAACTTACCGATGTTTATTCATTTTTTATTCATTCACTCAAGCCTCCGTGTTTATCACTGAAGAATGATCGTGACTCTACATTTACATGTTTGCTCTGCACACTGATAGCTCAATTTATAAACCGATCACTTTCTTCGATACTCCTACTGCGGTAAAGAACGTGAAAAGACATCCGAGGTACAACACATAAATTTTTCAGGGGTCTGTATTTTTGGCGGCATGAACCACCATGTAGCTAAAAATGGGTTATTGATTCAAAAAACCAAGTTTTACTTACTTTTCGCATATCACCACATCAAAAAAACTGAATGACTGGCATGAAATCTTACCTGGAACAAGAAAAAGGACCTTTAGTGCTTAGTTTAGTCTTCAGTTATCCTAGGTAATTGAAGGTGAATGAGCTAACCCTCTTCTGGAGGGGTTGAGGGACTGTTTACCTCGTGACTAGAATGAACAGCGCTTAAAAATTTAGTAAATTCAACATCCAACAATGAGTTCTTCATAAAATAAATAAAGGGTGGATAAAAAGAAAACTGTACTAGCGCAGAATGGAAGCTCTTAACCAGAGTATTGTAAAAGAAGGGCAGCTATAATCTCTTTTGGTCTATAATTCAGGCCCGCAAGACTTAAGCCAACACGTCAGTTTTATTTTAGGCACTTCAGAATTTTGGAGCCAATGGAATAATGCAGGTTTATTTTATTGAGAAACTCAGAAGAAAATCTCTTCAAAAGCCTCAACTCAGAAAACTCAAAATAAAGATAATATCTTCACCAATTAAGGTCTCACAAATTATAACGATATCTAGCTTGTCTGCATCAGCTCTCCTATACCGCAAGTAAGGTTTCTTCCAAGTTGAAGAAGCTCTGAATATAGCCCCAGGCCTGAGTCTTTTGAGGTCTCTCGGCCCTCAAACGTCACTAAGCACTGAATATTAAGGAAGGCAAGCAAGGCACCCACGCGACGGCCCAACTCAGTCACACCCGCCTAATAAGTAAAGGCTTAATTGGGGGCTGACGTCACAACGGGACGTCGCGTACCTTTGACCCTTTGGGGAGTACCTGACCCTAGGCTGAAAAGCTCGTGCCTCATCGGAGGATGGCACTAGACAAGGTGCATGAATTACGGAGGCGCCTCATTTTAATGTGAAGTACACGTATGGAGTCACTACACGCAAAAGTGACCCATATCGGCCATCACAAAGCGTGCATATGCGCTTGAAGCAAAGGAATCTCCCAGATCACTGTGATTGGATCATCGTGAGACATTATTTCACATAAAAATGAAAAAACCTCCAGAACTGACAGATCTTGGCGCACATCGAGGTGGGCTGAGACCATCAACATAGCACCCACACCTCCTCCAACCGCGGCTTTATGTAGATGAGGGACCTGTAATAGCCTCTTTACAAAAGCCGAACGAGGGGCTGCTTTGTAGAACACAGTCATCGACACCGCCGGCCGAAACAGCCGAAATGTCACGAGATGCGACCCTCACGGCAATTTACGGCCGGGTCCATCCCACCAAACTTGTTGGGAATGTCACAGGTTTACTGGCCTTTTCCCAACGGCTCTACCTATTTTTTGGACTAACTGCAAGTTGGAGATTCCGTGAGAATAAACCTGAAGTTAGAGTCAGGGAGTCTTAAACAACAGACATACTGACGTTCAGCTGGATCAACCGTCAATTTATGTATTTCTATTTGACGTCAGATCCTATTTAGGTCCAGTTTGCTGCTCCAAACTCCACCATCTCACGTATAAAGTGGTGAAGATTCCTCGCATAACCATTAGTGGCTGCATTTTGATCATTAATAAGTGTTTATTTTTTGAGAAGAAGTTTTTCCTGTTTCCTAGTTGATAAGCGACATCTTAGAAGATGACGCAAGTCACGAGGGGAGCCTAAAAACAAAGAATTCCCACATTTGCGTTAAATGCGTATTATTCCGGTGACTTTAATTATAATGCAGGCATATTCCATGGCAGTGGACCTGGACACGCAACCCACCCACCAAATTAACTTGAAAATGGAGTGGGATACCTGAGCGACCACCAGGAAGACCCAAATGCACGTCACCCTGATGAACCTATACCGATCTCCGGGCTCCTGTCTCAGGTACGCCCATCGTCGAGCCATTTTCCAGGCTATAGGTTTTGATAAGCGAAACATTTTGAGTTGGTAGTCCACGAAAATAACTCCTATCTGTTATTGCGTGCTGAGCACTCTGTTATTATCACGAGTGTTTTAAGCTGATTCCACTCTCTTTAGCCCATCACTCATGTTTTCACTTAACGCAGTATTGATCCCGAATTTCCGCGCACTATGAGGGTTTTCTTCCATTTATAAATGCCATCATTGCGACATAGGAAGAAGTAGCGTCAATATGACGCAAGACACAAGCAGACAAATCCACTGGGTACGAGAATTAATAAACTTGTTATTGCAGGGGCCTCCCAAGCAGCAACTCCCTCGAGAGTTACAACAATTTATCATACATTTATATTCATACCATCTCGCCTCGGAAGGGAGCTGCATTCCTCCCGGGGCAGGAAACGAAAAGCGAAAGTTTGCAGGCGCCACCACCGGTGACCTGGTGACCAAGCCAAGCGCCGTCATTACAAAATGCAAAACAGTAAAAATGCAAGCAACGACAAAGCAGAAGAACCACTCTGCGTGTTAATTACCTCTCCCGTATGTGCGGGCGTCAGATGAGATGAAGACGCATAGGTTTTCGGCACAATAACCTTCTCACCTCCTATCCTCCAGTTCGAGAGCCTTTAATCACTTCATTATGTAATCACATTAAATTAATGGGGAAATCCTCAAGTTTTTTTCTCGCCCTGTGCGCGTAACCTAAGGTCGACACCATTACTTTCATTGAAAGGTCAATGAAATTAGTCGTAATTTATAATAAACAAAGAATACGTTATAAAAAAAGTTAAAGCAATGCAGTACCTACCTATACACATAAGAATGGAAGAAAATCTCTTAAAAATCAAAACATGTTCGAAAAAGAGAGTAAAAGCAAAAGCAATTTGAAACAAATCTCCGAAAAGGAGTGAGGGCGAGAGAGGGTAGGTGTGTGAAAATAAAGAAAACGAAGTTAGGAGGCTCGCGAGAACAGAGACAGAGCTCATGAAAAATTAAATTCCAGATTGAAAAACAAACTAATTCCTGGTAATAAAATAACCAGTAGCTGTTTCACCGGGCCGGCTTCATACAGAGGGGTGAGAGGGGAACATTTTCCTCCCCCTCCCCTCCTATTTCTTCTCCAATTACTCTTCAACAAAATGAGCTCAGCATTATTCAAATCCATTTATTCAAAAACAAAAATAGTTGAAAACTACAATATCAAAAGTCCCTTTCGAATCGAAGAAACGGCGAAGTGTCATCTATGGGAACACTTAGGCACCTTCCTCGTCTTCCTCCCACCATTCAACAGCCGCCCAATTTATCCCACACAAAAACATGAGGTGACCATTTGACCCGGGTCAACGATAACATCTTACATTATATACCACATGACATGACATACAAAATGTATACATTAACAGAGCCGGTAAATGGACAAGTGCATCGGCGCATACAAAGGAAATAGCCGGAGGCATTCCAATCGAACGTGCGGCCACTGTTTACAATCAATGGTGCCCACTGGTGCCAAGGCAAGTAAACAATACTCAAGCCTCTAGGCTAGGCAAAGCCATTGTCGATTACCACAGGGGTGCTAATAACGTTCGGTAGGTGTAATAAAGCCAGGATCGGGTTAAGTGGTAGACAAACAGGTGCGAGATAAGGTTCAAAAGGTGATACAACACTTGCCGCCGGCAAGTTTTCAGTGAGATTCCAACGATAACCTGACCCTGGCATCAGACAGCTCGCGCTGGAGCTGGAGAACTTTCCCCAAATATAATCCTCCGACCCCAGGGGGCTTACCCTGCCTAGCTTCAACCAGAAATACGTTAAGGATACTTTTACTTTTCTATCAAGGGCGGGCAAGCAGGGGAGTGAGAACAAAATACCTTGAATTGGGATTATAGGAAGATGTCAATGGTTAATCACCGTACTTTCATGCCAATTATGAATTATTCAAGGATTCTTCTACGATAAAGGTAACTAAATAAGGATAGAAGGATTAAAAGTACGAGTGTGATTTTCACCATCGCTACGTCAGTAACAGAAAATGTCCACACAAGGACATAAGGGAGAGACTACAAGAAGGTCATCCAGTAAAAATAACGAAATTAATACAGCAGTAGTCGCAGGTGGATGATATCACTCTGGGAACTATCAAAACACATCGATTAAGAACAGGAGGATCGAAATGAGCCAGCTGTTGGCCACGAACATATAAAGAGGCTGGGATCTATATAAACCCATTGGACGTCTCCTTGGAGGTTTGCCCGACGCTCGCAGCCGCACAGGTTGCCCGATTTGTTTATTTGAAGACAAGGGCGGCATCCATTAGGATTAAAGGATTGGCGGCTTCAGCGGAAATTGCAGCTCTAATCGATTGAAATGTTACTTGTCCGACTCTCTCCCCATGGCTCCCAGCTTCCCCCTCGCTTCTTTTCCTCTCGACGCATCTATTGGAATGTCAAAAGAGGGGAACGAAAAAGAGAATTAAAGAAAATCAGTTCATTTATTTCCATTCCATGCACAAGCTTCCTCGTTCCTGACTGCATCGGGTTTTCAAGGGATGAGGTCTGCTTAAGGGTTTCACACAGCCAGTAGGTATACGAATAATGAAGAGAGATGTACGCCTACCAGTAATATTATTTTTATATACACATTTGAAGACAAGTAAGTTTCTCAACGTTATTTACTCGTAGATGCTGAAGGATAAAAAAGCCTGTCGAAAATTAAATAAACTGATTAAAATTAATACGTTAATTCCGTATCACCGAAACCACGGCCCCCAAAAACACCCCAAAATCAAAGTATAAAATGCCTTGCTTCGCGAAAACTGGGTCACTATCCCATCTACTTCTTCTGCGAAACGCGACAACTGGGGACTGTTGTTGGGAGCATCTGGCAAGTGGGGGGAAGGCGGAGGGGGACGGGGTTGTTTCGAGTTCCCGTCTCTATGGGCGGTCACCGCGGTTTTCGGCAGCAATTTCATAGTCTGATCATCGCGGTCGCATCAATCCGCCTGCCCAGCTGGGTTTCGGCTTCGTTTGATTTATGGGACTTGGCATGTAATGTCCTGATGATTGCTACTCAGCGATTCCATTACTACAACGTCCGTCAGGGGCTTTGCACCCTAATCAAGGTGTGGACTTAGCCGACAGCAACGCAGTGTGTATTTATGACACCCCTGAATCTATCTTAATACACAACTGTGAAACCACGGTGAAACGTGTTGTACCTTACAAGTGACAAGTGGAAAATCCCTCATGTATAGTCAGGTCTAATGAAAAACCTGATGAAATCCAGTCGATGTCATACTTGAAAACAATACCTCCTCATTTTTAAAAATAGTAAAAGCTCATCCGGAATTTTCTACACAAGTTTTATTTATTTTTTATTTTTTTTAACGTTCAGAGAACATATGCGCCGATGAGTTGGTTTGTTAGATTTTGTGGCCGAAGTCGAAGGTGAAGTGGCCGAAGCCGAATATGAGTGGGCCGAAGCAAATACATCCATGTCGGAAGCGGAAAATTTTTCCGTTCCGCCGGGATTCGAACCCGGACCTCTCAGGACACAAAGCGGACCCCTTCACCACTCGGCCACTGAGAGGCACTATACAAGTATTCTATACAATATTCTATACAAGTAATAGTCATACCCACCAAAGATACCTTGAACTTGACGGAAGATATTTTTCTTTTCAATGCAAATTAAGAAGAACAACTCGGCACTGATTAACTGTCCCTAGCCACTGTTACGTCGCTGTCGTAAACAGCCCAGGAAACCCCTGTTTGTAGTTTTGCGACGCTAATAGGAAGCCATATATCAGAATGAAGTAAATCGGCAGCGGCCGCCACAGAAGCCAGGATTACGGCCTCAGCCTCTACAACCAACCAACGGTACCCACGCTCATCTACATAAATAATGTCACGCAAACAGGTCCCTCTGGATAATTAGGCTCCGACTACATTCACACATACTCATGAATAATGGATCCAACAGGTAGACGAATCGCAAAAATCGCCAACCCAATAACTATGAAGCAATACCTACATTGGCAGTGACCACTGAAAAGAAGGTACTGCAAACTGCCAACCTAATTGCTAAAAACTGTCGCACAGGTCTGTCAGGGACGGCTTGAACCTGCTCTGTGATGCAAGGCACGGATCCGCCCAGGCCAGCCCCTGACACACATCGAGGCACTGATTCTCTATCACCATCGCTCCACTTCTTGGATTGTCGGACTCGAATACGACTTAGGTGGCCGAATGCTCCAAGATCCCTGGATCATGGGCAAATATATTTTTAGACATAAGCTAAGCAGGTATAGTTGACGATTCGAGCCGGCGCTGAGTGCTTTGTACCCAGTTGGCACGACTTGTGGTGATGTCATTCGCATTATAATACAAGGCTCACTTCTATGCATAATATATGCCTAACCTAGTGGGAAACGAAGAAATATTTCTGGTACAAGAATAATAGGTGGGTCTCCAAAGGCAAGCTTCGAAATAAGCCAAAGGTCATCACAGACTCCCGGAGTTTCAAACGTAGCTTCGAACGGTCAGGAGAAATGTATCATCGACGAAGAAAATAAATGAGAGCACAAGTACGTATACATAGAGATGGAAAAGTATATACTGGTACTGCTGTAGATACTACCTAGTGTAAAAGAACGTTCTATATCTAAGATAAGCACATAGAGCTTCCATATTTCTTCTCTGATTTCGATTTCATACAATCACGTATTCGTATACACAATAACGGGGCTATCAAGTAATAAGTACCAAGTTACAAATTATATACTATTACTCGCATATTATAGAATTAATACCCTGCAGAAATTAAAGTCAGCAAATTATCTCGGACACGTATCAAATGATGAATAATCGAAAATAAAAGAACCAACTCTCTCAGGCACTGGAGCTGAAGGGAACGTCCAGCCATTCGCTGATTATTTCGCGGCTTAGTTGATAACATTATCGGGGTACTGAACAGCAGCTGACGGGCGCTGCTGATATCCGATATCCACAATTTTCGTTCAGTGGTGCAACGCTGAACACTGTCGCTCAGTCGGTGACATGTCCCCTGATGCAGTTCCGCGGTCCTCTTTTCACTCCAGTCATCACCATGTGTCCATGGTAATCAATTCAACAGAGTCATTGATTTTTAATCTCAGTAAAAAATTGCCCAATGGTTTAGTGACATTCATATCGCTTACGGAATTTAACAACAAGTTAATATTAACTAAAAGTTTTATCCAAAGTCAGCCGGTTTAAAACGGTTTAGACTGGCCTTCACAGTTTTCAGTTTCCGCGATTGACAGACACCCCTATGTTTTTCGTAAGTACTAGACAAACAACGGAATTAACGGGCAAACAAAGGTTTGGCTGGGTCTAATTTGTTTGAATAAAAAAGGTTCGGTCTAAAGCAACAACCCCAGCTGGCGCCCCCTCACGGAACACAAAAGGTCTCACGCAAGTCTGTCCGCCCGTCCATCAGATAGCATGCTCCAAATGACGCAAGAGGTAGTCCGACCACGAAAAGGCCCCGGGTGTGATGGCAGGTACATCGTACCTACTGAACGTTAAGCGGCTGAAAGTGAACCACGAAGCAACGTGAAATAAAGGTAAAGAGAGAGGCTATAGATAGGGAGTGTGTAGGTTCTATGGGACCTGTACTGGAGTCGCGTGGGGGCCTCCAACCTACACTACCCCATTATTGATACCACGACCAATACATACAACTGGAAAAAGGGTCTAAGACTTCATTAGACCTTGGACAGTTGGACCCGTTTCCTACGCAAACAAGGACTACTGCATTTGACAGATCTCAATCACTCTGTATACCTCAGTGCAATCACTTAGTCGAATTAGGTCATGTGAAAGTCAACTAGACTATTACTCTCAATTGATAATATACCTTAGATAGAAAAAAATTAATTGTTATTATCATGGAGAAGGTGAGTCAATGTTTACAGTCAGTGGGTGAACTGAAGAGGGTGGCGGTCCGGTGGGACGGTCCAAGTGCCCCTGGTCCCTGGCCAACTTGCTCATTTCAAGCCATTCGCAGTAAATGGTGAACGACTGCATCACGATGTTTAATCAATATCATTGTCCGAACTCCCAAAGCCGATAGGTTGCTACAAAGCCTTGGTGAACAATATACGCGAAAATTACTGTTGAAAAGAAAAATAAATAATGCGAGAAATACCTTCGACTCAAACGCTGATTTTTCTTCAAATCAGATTGGATGTCAGCACTATGTCGACGAATGGCTTTCAAGTGAGTTTCATCTTAAAGACATAGACTATGAAATGAGAGTAGATATTAGGTAACAACGTATCTTCAATATGTTGATTAAAATCTCCGTTATTTTAATAACTCATCTTCCACTTATTTCAAAATGTAAATGCACTGTGGCAACGCCCCCAGCATAAATTGGCAGCCACAAATCAACACAAGTTTCAACATTTTCAATTTCCTGGATCGTCATCTTTGGGAAACAAAATTTACCAATTAAAATTCTTGCCACCTTCTTTCCACGAAAATGGTCATAAGATTTATACTGGTCGCTATCATAAATTACATAAAAACGTACACTAATAATTTTAGGAAGGAAAGTACCTAACTCGCAGTAATTGGTAACATGGTGTGGTCAGGTAGCCGCGCAGGCGCGTCAGGTCCACAGCACGTAGGTGCTTCTCTGTCCCTAATAGCTATCAATCACGAATCATTCCCCCCAGTTAGGGCCCCCACATACTTTCAATTTATCTCCAAATAAACTATAGTCGAAATACTAAGAGGTGATGATGATTTATCTATAACTCGGTGTGAGTCGCAAGGGTGACAGTCAGTCATTGATAGTGAGTAGACTGAGTAGGAGTCTCAAGTAATCCGACGGAAAAGCGGGATGTAACCCATTTGCAGCATTTTTTCGCGGCTCGAGGTAACCAGTATCCTATATTCCGCGGCGGGGCAAGGAGCGGCTAGGTGGACCGAGTCCTTTACAGCCACACAGGTACGACTGGAACGTGGCAAGGACGGTGAGGCATGCTCACAGCAGGTGCTGCCCAAGCCTTCTGTCACGTTTTCTTCAATGCCAGAAATAAATAATTTTGAGGTGCCCATGGCATAGTGTAAGTGGTCCAATGATCGGCTTTGTTCCGCTTATTGAAACCTCCAAGGTTCTTCTTTTTTGGGCAGTAATCCCGCCTTTTTGAAGAAACACATGCCACCTGTTTTTCATTTTTGTTTTTAGCGGAAAAAATTATGAAGAATTAACTTAGAATAATGTAGGTATAGAGGTTTGATGGCATTTGAACTTACAGTGCATTTCAGATCAAGGGCAAAAACCACCCCAAGATCTCCAACATCCAAATTACACACTATGGATCCTAGCACCCTTAGGCAGATGAAAACTTGAGTCTTTATAATTTTGGTCCTATACCTTCTTACAAATAATTGTAATTTCACGAAATACGAGAAAGTCACGTGCGATTACTGTGACGAAATCTTTTACTTTTTTTTTTTTTTTCATTTTGTCTCATCGAGTCTGCGCCCCCAGTCAGCTTTGCCTACCTGTAAGTCTGGTACTGCCTAGGATGAGTAATTAGAAAGAAGCCATATGGAATGAAAAAAAAAAAGAATAGCGATAAGAAGTTTCCCTAAAAGTCTATACTTTATACGCCCCAGGCTACCCGATAAAATTTTCATTTTAAGTTTAAGTCAAGAAAATACGAATGACCTCAAAAATTTTAAGAACCACCTCAGGAAAATTCATGAAAGAAAAAAGAAAGCCTTGTACCTGACTCCCCGCAGTATAAAGTCCATCAAAAGAACCCTTAACGTTAGTTCTGAAAGCATAGCTTGACATGATTTAAATTTTAAACCCCATCAATATTAATAACAACGCTGGAATGAGTTCGCCGCTTACCTCTAGCTACTGGCAGGTAGGTTGTGGCGATAAGGAAGGTTTCGAAGGTTTCCATTTCATGGCCCCGGACTGCAATACCATGCATAGTCACTTCAATAGTTAATTTTAGGTATGTACGAGCTATAAATATCATATATATAAAATATAATGTATAAAATCGGGTTCATTACTGAGGGAAACAGGATAGTTGGAAATGGAGTGGGTTTTTCCAAACCTGAAACCTGAAATTTCAAAACGTCGTATCTCTGCTTTTAAAGGCAGGAAGTGATCTTCCTTTCGTCCTTTCAATACATTCTGGACAATATAATATAGGAAAAAATAAACGTAAGCCTTTCGGCCCTACCAGAAGATGTTTTTATTGACCTGGCTTGAAAAGACCAAGCGATGAAACGCCCCTCTGTCACTTTATGAATAAGGTAAAAAAAGAAGTTGGTGCTGACATACATTTAAAATCCGTTTAAAAGTTCAATAAACAAATATACTTGAATGGGGCAATAACGAGGGAGCTGTGCAAACTCAATTCAATTAAACTTTTAGTCGGTAAAATTATTGAAAATCAAAACGAACGACTTTCAATAAATTCAAAGTTATTGCGAATTTCAGATAAATCAGACAGGAAGGAACTGAAGAAATGCGTACGACGGGCAACAAATCAAGATAAACGATTACACAGACATCTGACGTTTCTCACGAAATTGTCACCCTTTCCATCAAGTTTTAATCAATGATAGAAATTTTCCAGTGAGTCACACCCTTCTCTTTATCCGAATTCCCGCAGTTAGAACGAAGTGGGGCTTGGGGAGTTGGGGAGGTGAGAAAAGTGGTCCATGGGAATCCAAGCAACCCATGTGAAACCACCGAATGCACGTCTTCACTTTCCTCGCTCACTAAAGGGAGGATAAGGATAAGATAAACAGCCTGCAGGCGTTTCGGTTTGCAGTTGGCATATGTACCTATAGCACTTTTCAAGAGCCCAACAAGACTGGAATCATCAACCCATCACGCATCAATAGTTACCCACTCACATGCTCTCGAACTTTGGGATATGAATTACTCTTACAGAGCCTGCACCTAGCAGGTAGAGGAGACCGAAATTTTGGCAATAAGTACCAGCCGATTAATCTTTTCCTTTGTTACCTGAGACGATAGGTATACGAAATCCACTTGAGTTGAACCATGGCCCATGGGAACTAAGGCGAGTGGCCTTGCCCTCCGTATAAATTGGTTCAGCCGGTTCAGCATGGGTCTGGAGGCGCAGACCTAGGCACAGGCACACGGTCACGACTGGACAGTTGTGGAGCGGCGCGGCGGCGGCGGTCAGCGGTGGTCGCGCGCTACGAGCGCCGTGACTCACTGACGCCTACTTGATCGTCTACTACCCAAAAGGAGATCGTTACTATTCGCAGCGTATTGTACTCAGTTTTCCATTTCTTCTTGCCAACCCGTGACCTCCAAACCGGAATGAGTCACACTCTCGCTTTCCGTAAACTCGTCAGACATCCCGCGTGGATTGAAATAGACAACAGTTCAAACAATTTCCTTGAAATTCTACTTGCAGGTGTCAATAATGTCCAAACATATGCTCATATACGCTATCTATGCAGGTAGCAGCTTTTCGTAGGAGCCATCCAGTAACAACACAAATATATTATTGTTGAGAAGAGCAAAATAATTCCCCAAGGACCAATGACGATCTATTATTCCTACTTTTCCGAATGACTGAATAAAAATAGACACAGGTAGTAGTCAAAATTGAAAAACCAAATAAACCTATGAAAGGATTCAAGGATTTTTCAAATTAAAAAACAAATAAAGACGTCACCAGATATTTTCCCACCAATAGTTGGCACTCCTGTATTTCCACTGTCATCCCACTAGCCTGGGCATTAAAGCCATCGAAAAGTGATTTTAAGAGCCTATAAAGTGTCCGTACTGCAATAGCCATTTTATTTTATTGTAGTTTTATTTTCTGCGTCATTCAGAACCCCCTGACGCGTGTGTAAGTGAAACTTTTGAGACCCAGAACTCAGAATGAAGGCCAAGTGGTCCAGTCAGACTCCCAGTGAGTCAGAAGTAGGAGTCAGACCGAACCGAATGGGTCCCGGAACCTGATTATCATTCATTTCTTTGACTCATTTGATAGCTCACTTCTTGCAACATATTTTCGGGATTTCTTTTAAGAGTATATCATCTAAACAAGAAACTGGAGGCATCTTCATTTCGATTTCGAATCAATTTATTTAAAAAAAATGCAAAAGAACCGCTATGAAAAGGAAACAAAGTCGTCAGCATTATTTCAATGTAGAATTTTATCCTCTCAATAAACGAATTTCCTGAAAAAGCAGGGGTTGATAAAACATATTTGAATATTTGCTTCAACAGAAATGACACCAGAAAAAGACAAAAGCCTTGACAACATGGTTCCAATAAAGAAGCAAACTGAAATTTATTAAAACACGGACAGATGAGAAGAAGGAAAAATTGCACAAGAGAAATATTACGACATCGTCAACAAAAACAGAGTTGGAGAGGGGGGGGGAAGAACAGCAACTTAATTGATTTCAAGAAGGGTCCTTTCTTACCCGTCTTTTTACTTTCTCGCCTTGCACGAGATACTCACATAGACTGAGAAAGTCACGTTTTAGAGAAAAATCGATATTCTCTCATTATGGGTGTCCCCTGATTCTGGAGATGCCACTACCAATTTTGCCAAAAAATTTGAACAAAATTGGTATACCTATGTGTTTGTATGAGTCTAATATCGGTTGCAGACATTTTCCTTTTCACTCTTTTATTGAGGGTGAATGCCTATATAGATGGCCTGAAATTTGCCAGAACCATGCAGCCCGCCCAAGATATAGTAAGCTGAAATACAGGTTAAACTATCTGAGCCTTATTTTCATGCAAGCTACACATAAATAGTTGTCAGAACGGTTGAAATAAATAAATAGCTGCACCCGGCGGGCTACATATAGCGTGCCGGCCGCGAACATGGCCGCTATAGCCAATCGTGTGGTGCGAACAATACATGAAGGAGAACCTGCTCCAAGGTTGACGTAATGTTTAGGAACCCTAACAAGCAACGTTTAACAGCCAATTTGTAAAACTTGCAAGGAATGAATGAACTTTATTTATTGCGGAATATTAGTTGACTTAAGTTTTTGTGGTTCCTACGTTTATACAGCAAGGTCGAAACCCCAAAGTCCAGAACAATCCGTCTTGGTGGAAGTATACTGCATACCTACAATGTTATAGCTACAGGTATATATAATTTCTTTGAAGGGTAATGAGCAAAGCTTTGAAGCCAGCTGAAGGCCCCACATGTATGCACTAAATCAATAAAAAAAAAAACTCTAAAGGCTGCGATCAAATTGAAAAGCAAGTCGGCTGACAAGTGAACCATACTGAAAAAATAAATACGGGTGCCTGACTAAAGCACAGATAATTTGCATGAACGGCATTTGTATTATCCATGCCGTACAATCAGCTCTAAGCTTTTCAGATAAATTTGAAAAATAAACTTGGATGACGTCAAGCTCCGACCGTTAATACCTGTATTTGGTAATCACCCGCTTCGCTGGCGTGTGAACGTCAAACCAAACGCCCCAGTTCACTTCCACTTGCAATCCCCTACCCTTTATTTGAGGAAAATTTAAAACTCAGAAAGCAGTGTTTAATGGTGCCAAACTACACAAATGACCAACGAAGCTGGTTTTTTTAAAAGGATTTTTCCGGCTTAATTAGCGGGTACATTGGCATTAATGGCAGCGCTCCTAGAGTAGCCAAAACACCGGGCGTGGGAGAAATTGGTGTGTGCGTGAGGAATCACTCAAGTCGTCCAGTCAGTCAGCGATCAATTCGTCTGTCCGAGTATCATGGAGTAGCATACTCCGTACAGCTCTCGGCCCGCAATCTCTTCTTCAGCCCCGCACTCGAGAGTTTTATTTATTTTGCCAGCACCGACCCAGGCACTTGAACCACTTCAACGATTGGTTTTCCCTCAACTTTTTTTATTCCTCTTCAGCGAATGATATTTTCACAGTTTCATTTTCATATGAATCGCAACTTTGATAAACGAGTTCCGCGGAAGTCATGACTACGTATTTTGGATGATAACTACGGAGAGCTGCACTTCAACTTCGGAGAGTGGTTACGGTTCATGAAGTACAGATACATCTCTTCGAGTATGACTGTGAGGCTACCTTCCCTCTGCACAAAGATTTGCACGTACTACTATTTAACGATACAAAATTAATTTACGTAGACCGAAAACGTTCGCAGATACAGTTATCCGTGATGTTTGTGCAACTTTGTTACCCGAGAACTGATTTTCTTACAAGTTTTTCCATAGTATAACAAATTGTAAACAACTGTCAATGAAATCTACAAAATACCTATAATACCTCAAATTCTAACGGGAGATAAAAGTTCCCACCAAAACATGACAACATGGGAAGTAAAAAAGAAACCACAGGCGTAGATTGATTTGACTGAAGACTGGAGGTCCAGCTGAACGGTACCCTGAGTAGAACAATAGCCTGACGCCCGCGGGACAATAGGTCTTGGTGACTCGGTACCTCGTGCGCCTCACAAAGGTACCAATCAGCCCGACCAAAATGACGGAACACAACACCGATTGTTAAAGTCCCAGCCAGGGTGACAACTTTGAAAACACAAAATAACCAGGGTCCTTTGTTTTTATCAATGAACTCATTGTCAAAGGAAATGAGGTTCGTTCTCATTCAAGGACAAATCAGGTCAGTAGGTTTGGGCTGATTGAGAATTTCATGATTGTGAATTCAAAATGGAGACGGTTAATACAAGAAGTCTAGACGAGGCTATTTTACTGTAATACCTCGTCCAAGGACAAGTATTTCACCTCTTCAGCTCTGGCTGACATCTCAAGAAACAGGGCTTTGCGACCCAAAAAAGCAGAAGTGCAGGGGGACCTATGTATATCTCCAGTGAACTGAAGATTTGAGAATCTCCCTCCACAAGAGATACTGCTTTCAAAGGTTTTTTGGTGAGTGCGACAGCAACACAAACATAAACCTATGTATTTCTAGGAAAAAATATACGAAATATACGAACACTTCGTACTGCTTGAAAGAGGAAATGAAATTTTAAAGAAGTATAAATTGCAGAGCTATTTTTCGATGTCTTCACCTGTCTTTTGACATCCAAGAATGTGAACTACATATCCTTAACAATCTCAATGTCCCGGGCAATAACCATAAACCATACACCACATCGAGACAATACGTATAGTAGTTGGTCGTGTAGGACTGTAGGACATTCCCATTACAATACAATAGTTGAGCAGGATGCAGACAAAGGTATACCCTGTAGATCTATAGTTTATACTTGCAGACTTTCGTGAGTAAAAGCAATAAACTATGGCAGATAATAAAGATTGTAATCTATGACATGGTACTTGTTGACAAGTGCTTAAAGTCAGAAAGCTTGAACCCCCCCTTCAAGTTAGTTCGTAAAATGTTGGTAGACGGAATCCACAGAAAAATCAATTCGGTTTTGTCATCAACCAATTTTACAGCGACAAAAAAAACTTACCACTTCTTGACAGGAAATAAACTGCTGACAGTAATCTTACCTGAAACAACAAAAATGGCCATATAAATTTCAGTTCGGAAACGGTTCTCATGTAATCAGGTTAAGGTACAAAAACTGGATTGCGTGACTACGAGATGCTTCAATGGCTTCCGAACAAAGAAATGCGCGGGATAATTGCTCCAGTAGACCAGATTCAGACAGCCAGGAGCTCAGGTATGGTCAGAAGCCAGTCTTGCCCAACTCGCCGCACCAGGTACGCATTGTCCAGGGTCTCAAATGGACCGACAGCAAGGTTCAGGTTCAATGGGAATGTTTGCGAAATTTCACCTGTTCGACTGAATCAAAACAGAGGTCACGAGAAGTGTTAACGGCTCCCTATTCTCCACTTCGTCAGACATTGCTCCTTTTATGGTCTGCCTTCCAGGACTAGTCCTCGACGACGTGTCAGGGGATTGCACTACTTCCTACCATTTGGCCAGAGGACAGTCAACTTTCTGCGAGTATTTATCACTCCGTGTTAAGTGATTGCGACTTAGGCTGAATTTCACCACTTTCCGATAGTGTCTTTTAACGAGAGGATTTAACGAAAGTATTTAAGTTATCGTATGTTTAGCTTACGACAAATGCCTTGCGCTTGCACTTGTTTCTCTTCGAACGCACTTGTCGTAAGCTAAACATACGATAACGTAAATTCGTTCGTTAAATCCTCTCGTTATAGACACTATCGGAAAGTGGTGAAATTCAGCCTTATTCTGTCAAATGACTAGGCTACTGATATCAACACAATAAAAATATTGCCATGGAATGAGGTTTAAGGAAACCCTCGCTGAGTTCAAAAAACTCTGTAAGCTGTACAGCGCAGGTGCCTCCATGCTGTTTCAAATAGTAAAATGTTTTCTAGTTCGAAACCTAAGGAGGCCAATGAGGTTTGAGTTTCTACTCCAAAATAAATCAAGAATGAAAAATAATTTTCATTAGAAGTTCAAGGAATAAGTTTTTGGGCACTTGGTCGATAGACCACAAGGCGATGGGAACCAAAACCAATGTGTTAGGTAATGATGGAATATCAAAGGAAAGGAGCAGCACAATCACCCGATAACCGCAAATGTGTCTGTATGTGGTTCCATGGCTCTGACTCCAGTCAAGGACTCACGGTCAGGTTCAAGTGCACTATTGCAGAGCTCAGCTCAGTTGACTCACTGACAACAGATATCCATCAGAATGATAATAATAACTGATAAGATGAGGAAATGTTGACAAAGTGGTTTAAGCACTTTGCATAGGGAAAGTGCGGAAAACAAGTCCTATTTCTTCATAATTTTGGCAACTTTCTGAAATGTCATGGTAGTGAAGCAAGATCCGCCACAATACAAGCGTCATTATTCATCACAGAAAGATATATTTCGTTTCAACTCAACTGTATGAAGTAAAACGGGAGGAAGCATTCTACCCGATTCAATTGTTCAGCTGGATTGAAATAGTTTTCAAAATTATGATATGGGCACATCTTGCGATTGTTCCTTGGGGGAAACAGCAGCCATCGTACTACCCCCCTTCTCAGTCGAAACTCGTTTAAAATGCACTATGTTCTCCTATCCCAACCCTAACACTAAAAAAATACTCATCAATTTTCATGAAAAAATCCTCAGCATAAAATCATAAAGAGAAAGTCATGAAACGCGGAATAGAGCAGTAAAGTTGTCAATGTCGACGTCGGGGGTCTGATCAAGACAAACGAATGGAGTTATCTACACGGGGATAAGGGATCAAGTGTGCACTAAACGTAGGGATGAGAATTTGGGGCACATGTGGCGCATCACGAACGAGGCATATATCATCCCTTATTATGCTTCCAGCTAGATTCGACGCGTGAAGAGCTTTTTGCTGGTAACAGGAATAGTAAGGGACAAACTCGGGGGAAAGAGATCGCAGACAAGCAAGAACCCCAGCGATATATTTTGACAGCCTTGGGAAAAATGAACTGGCAAAAATAGAAAGTTTCCACCAACATTTATATAGATAATTCTTTTCCAAGCTGATACCCTAAAAAGAAACAAATAGCCCGCAAAGGGGTCTAAAGCCGTTTCCTATTACTTCACTGAATTTCCTTTTAGAAAAAAACACTTTTGAGATTCAAGGGAAAGTTGGGACTGAGGCCCCCAGGGAGAGACGGGATGTAATATATTAGAAGACCGCTGACCCCCACCACTACCGACAGTCGCAGGCCAGTTATTGAATTTACCCTTCTGTTTTGGATTCAGATTCCACTGTTCTCGTAGAGATATCCTAAAAGAAAACTTGTGCAAAGGAATTCCCAATCTTGGAAGTATATTTTACGGTTTTTACCTTTTTCCCAATTGCATCCTACCCGCATAAATCAAACTTTCCCCCTAGTTTTTACGATTCTTAGGTAAGATTTATAGGGAACTATCGCACTGGCTGTAGTTCACAGTCGGACGCCCCTCACTCTGCGCTTCACAGGGCACAGGGCAGAGAGGTCACCATTCTACAAATTATCATGCTGTTCCCACGTGTACCTGCCTCACCCTTCCCTCAAATCCACACTGACTAACGAAGGATCTTCATAAGCCCTCAAGCAGGGGGCATTAAAAAATACAGGAAAGGGTGGAAGTGGCGCCGGCCGCTGAGAGATGAACTGAAGCGTAAGAAAATCAACATAGACCAAATCCAGTTATCAGGGCACGGCTGACTTGCTGCCCAAATCGAGCGGGTCCCCTTCCTCCCACCCAGTCCTTACACTTCTATATATTCTGCCTCCGGGCTCTCGCTACCTCTTTCAGATACTATTCTGTGCAAAAACTTGGAATGGCAAGTCCAGTTTAACTTACCTGAACTCGATTATTTAGTCGATGTCAACGATGTAAACTTCAATATTTACCTGGATGAAAATTTTAACCGCGCCACCTCACAACAGTCATTTTGATTCTATTGTATACCTATGAAGTTACCTCAAGTGGAGCTACATTCATAAATTCAGACCCATTTATTTTATTCTTTAATTGAACAGTAGAGCAAGGTTCCCATCCCGGTCACTGCAGAATTGTCACCTACATATTTTTTCTCAGTAACGTTGGTTTGTAGACATACAAATAAGTGTACAAAAAGGACCCAAGGCCCAACTATCCAACTTTTAAGTAGGCGGCCAACTCGTTAGTTGGACTTGAAGACAAGGATAAACTCGAAAAGAGGAAACTCTCCCTGTTCATTTACCACAATCAGAACGGGTGGGGAAAAAGTGAAAAACAGTTCCAGGCCATTAGCGGAAAAGCTAAGCCGTCCTGTCTGCAGTATAGCTTACCCTCCGCGCAGATAATGAAAATCAATATTGCAGAAAAGAGACTGTAGCTAATAGAAAACAAAGAAGAGTTATTTTTTCAAATTCTACACGTAAAATAAAACGCTGTGACTACCTTTCGAGCGAATCAGAAAAGGCCTCTCCGTTTCTTTTACGATTTCAGGTATCTGATATTTTTGTCATCTTGTCCTCAATCCCACAGGGTCGATGTGCTATTTTTGGGAGTACGTCAATATACTTAAGACGTTGACCGTCTGAGCTGAGCTGATTTCATCATTTTCATTCACAGAGGAATCCACACTAACACAATAGGACACCCTATACAATAACTTGCGCCCTTAGGTACCTGAAGGATTATCTTACAGGCAAGTTAAATATTACAAGTTATGCGTTTAATTGCATAACGTTTCGAGTGGTTTTTGAAAAGGGTCTTGGTGATCTTTTTCACCAAGCACTTCTATTCGAAAGTGCTGAGTTTCGAAAGTTCCCCTTTAGTTCTGAGTTCCGCCTTAACTTCCGCTCATTCAGTAAATAAAGAACGGTCCTTCCACTTTGGCGCCTCTTGCATTAATTAAATGAGTACAAAAGAGGAAAAAATTCCGTATAGCTGGGTCAAAAGGCGCATAGGTAGATTTCGAATTCACATTTGTTCACTCTATCTCTATGCAATCCTAGATCCTGAGAAAGAAGTGAAAGAAGAAAATCAGTTGACACCAACCTCTTCCCCCATTAACTATGGAGATGAGGAGTTTTTGTGTGTGTGAAAACTGAACTAATAAACTGACGATGTTTCTGCGAACCAGGGTGCATGAAACGAATCTATAAAGAAACAGAAGTAACAGTTCTAACAGGTACCTACTTCTCTGAAATCTAAGAAAAAATTAAAAAAATTGAACTGAAACTAGTACGGTTATTGGTTTGGTAAATAAAAAGGCTGATATGCAGCTGTCAATATTTATTCACCGATGTCTCTCAGCCCATTTAATTAGTTCTGAAATTGGAATCTTACGTACACGGCCACTCTCACTATGGCTCTCAATTGTAAATGGGCTGGCTAGAGGGAAAAAACATCCACAACACAATTTCGCCGACCCTGTTACTCTGACTATAAACGGAAAAATTTACTACTATTGACCTTGGTTAATTCATAAGGCGGTGCCGGTCAGAAACCTCAATCAATTAACAGTCCAGTAATTATGACTGTCTGAGCGGATTCTCAAGATAAAGTGAAGCAGCGTAAGGTTGACTTTCAAAGGCTTCAATTTAATTCATAGGAAATTACAAACCATAACTGAAGAGCAAACAAAAGAGTCGCAGAGGAAAATTTGAATTTTCGCTCTGGCACCGAGAGAAACAGGACAAGTGGGTTTTTCGCGGAGTCATTTCAAATTTACAAAGTCAGTATGCTTATCAAGATGAGAAAAATTGAAAACGTACGGCCTAATGTTAATTACAGGTCAGACGTCATTTATTATAGCACAGCGAGCCATAGGATTGACGTAAGGTGCTCCATACGAAACAATGCTCAGTAATTTTGCCCTAGTAATCTGTTACCGTCAAAACATAGCACCATTCCAGTAATAATTACATGTTGAATTATGTATACGGATACATGTCTCTACGTTCTCACGGTATACTCCCAGAGTAGGCTGCCAAAAACCATATAAGTAGCGTGCTTTAAGTATCCCTCAACGCATCTACCTAATAATGAAATGCAGCGGGTCCTCATTTGAGCCACAACAACAGCCCGAACACGAAACAGTTGTTTCTATTAGAGGTGAATTCCGCATAACTGGCGCATGGCGGGAGAAAACTAACTTAACTCTCTTTTGATTTTGAATAGTTGTATCAAACCTTATGCCTATACAAAGCAAAAAAATAATGAGATAATATCTGACTGAGTTCCAACTCACCACCTACATGAAGAATTTTTTTATTTTTACAAACACTCGTCTTGTGACAGGTAAGCAACAATAAGCGGCCGGCGCCGGCGCCATGAACACAAGATGGTACAACTAATAACCAAAGGACCAAATCGCTGAATCATCCCCTATAGACATTAAATGGAATTTTCCCACCAACCCCGCGTTGCCCCTTTGAAATTTTGCATGATTAGAATTCCCTGCGAGCCATGAAGAGGAAAAACCGATCCAGATAGCTTGAGAAACCGAAAGGGATTCAATGTGAAATCCAAAATGAAACAACAAAAGGGGTAGAATGGGGCAATGGAGCCAGAAGAAACGGTTAAAATATGCACAAAACCACTCAACAGGACATAAGTCTAGGGGCCGAAGTAAGCAAAAGTCAGTGAAAATCACGTCCGCTCTCTTTCAGAATTGCGAATTTCCCCTCTTTTGCTCTCAGTGAGCAATTCCTCCCCAACCCCTCCTCTTCGTCTCCGTCACCCCTCCAGGGCTTAACTGAAGTTGATTTAAAGCCGAGAGTCGAAAGGTGGCAATGAAGTGCTAAATCGCTTGCCGCGTTATTTGTAGTGAAGTATATTGGGTGCAGAAAAGTATTGGAAGAAATGACACCTTTCCTGCGGTTCTTGTCAACTATAGAAAAAGTTTCGGTACGGTACTGCAGGCATGGCCTTCCTAGTTCCACACGACTTACTGGGTACAAATCTCGCTAATAGTATACTCGTATTTTTACTTTAAACTTTTTGGATCACTGAGTGTGTGGTCAAATCAGGGTTCAGTGCCCTCGCATAACAGGCACAAGGCATCTAGCTAAGGCCATGCCCATGTGTCGAAGTTACTGTAATAGTACACTGGTTGTGCAGTACAAGCGATACGGGTGACACGGCCTGCAGCCACACCCTGCCAAATTACAGGGCAGAGCCCATTTGCCGCACAGGCGACATCCACGGCCTCATCAAACCTTACAACCTGACGCGACCCAAGATGCATTGCTCGCCAATCTGTCACACGAACGAGTCCAATTTAACCAAGAACACCGCCCTGGAGCAAAGAGCAACAATGGAGGTGGTTGTAAAGAGAGAAACAGCTTTTCGTTTGGACGATGCGATATTGAGCCAGAGTAAACACCACACAGAAGCGAAGCCTGCGGCGGATTCCATAAACAAACAGTAGGAAAAAATATCAAAAGGGAAGGGAAATGAGAAAAAATCCACCAAAGAAAACTTATTTCGTGAGAAAAAAGTAACGAAGCCCATAGTGCACTCATTAAAAAAGGACAGAAATTTATAATTGAAAATAATAAATCACCATTGAATGGGAGATGGATTAATCCAATAAAACGTCCGGCCATTTTTTTCCCGCAAGAGAGAAATAAAAAGTTGGAGATTTTAAATAACCGTAATGTCACAGACAGCCTTTCTTCTAACAAATCAACGGCCTAATTAGTCTGCACGGAATTTATGGACGTCACTCCCAAACTGCCATACTCTCGGGAAGAAGCCAAAATCCAGCAATCAAGCACTTCCATAACACTCAGGCGACAACAGCCTCGATGGCCGAGAGCTCGACATGGTTCGCTGACAGCCAAGTTACGTCAATCAGCTGTTCGATCCATTCATCTTCAAGGTTTTTCTGATCGGCATTCGGAGCGGAAATGTGGCTGTGACGGTATACAACTCACAGGTCCATATACAATTTCGCAATAGATCTTTCAGTAAACAGCAAATAGCGTAACAAGAACAATAGTGGAAGTCTAGTAAAAGTTTTCGGAAGGTAGATCTGAATTCGGGTAACTTGTAATTCATTTCAAGGTACCCTCGAGAACCAGGGAATCGCAGTCTGCCTTAAATTCTTCGAGAAGAGAAAGAAAGGGAAATAGATAAATGAAAAAATGAGTTAGCCACCACGTGGGTGGGAAGTTGAAAAAGCTATTTCTCTGAGCTTTTTCCCCTGACCCCGTGCCTTGATTTCATAGTTGTTTGAAAAAGTTTGAGTACAAGTATAAAAGTTGGAGGAGAATGTGTACTTTTCTTCCTTTCGGGAAGCTCCAAGTCATTATCGGGAGTCGTAACAATTGAAGCTCTTAGGGAATAATCAATTTTTGGCTTTCGTTCCTCTCCCCAGTTCCCTCACTTCCGCTTCCGCATGGTTAACTTTTCTGATTAACTCAGCTCAGATTACATCACTTTTAATTCTAAACTCCACTTTACAGCATCCATCGATTACTCATTCTTTCATACAGAATAAGAATAATATCCGTTTATTCAATAAATAAATATCGGCGCCAAGGACAGCCACGATTATACAGAAGATGATTAGCATAAGTGACCAAAGCGGCATATGAATGTACACAGCAAAAAAAGACGTACGGACGTATGGCATACGCAATGAGATGATGAGTAAATAGTAAACAATAGTAACCTTGACCTGTATGAAGGGGTCACCACCTAAACACACAGTAGCCTGTCACATTGACATCGCAGGGGCCACATTACTCATCTAATCAATGAGAACATTTCTACGCACCTCGTAGCAAGCAAAACCAAACGTTATGTTCATGGCACCTCCATATACAATCCATCGACATTAGTCAATCATGGTATTGTAAAAATTTACGGCTCTCATTTTTCCGCACAAAATGTTTAGTACTTGTATAATGGACTTCAAGACACAGGCGAAAAGTCTTCGTTATCAATTTTAATAACATTGGGGCCATTTCCGCCAGTGTTTGCAAGCGCCTTGCAAGGAATGGTCACTCAGGAACGACTTGCGATAAAACTGACTTCGTATGTTACTACTTGTCTGGCTCATGTTCGGCTTTCATAAAGCTGGAGAGAAAAAACAGCAGGCAATCTTTTCCGGTTGATTTAAAAGTATACAAGAATAGACTGGTTCCAAAGATTTAAAAAATATACATCGGCTTTAAAAATAAGTACCAACCTTCCTTTCCAAGTTAATCCTTAGAAATTTTAAGGATATAAATCCCCTCTCGGGCAGACCCTACCGAAGTTCTTTTCATAGTAAATGACACTAATCCCCTATACTTGTACGCTGCTTACTATGCATGACCACATGCATAGAGCATGGTGAATGTTTCTGAGAGTCTAACATTTATCGGAATGGGCTAGGGGGCAGGTTTGGTCAAATCCTTATTTACATAAATAGTTTTTTTTGGACACGGACCAGCTGCAACAAAGATCTCGCAGCTTCCTTCTGGACGACCTTTATCAACATTACTCCAGTAAGCCACCTGCACCATCAGTTCAGGATTCACATGGTCTTGTGGTAATATCACTCAACTGGATTGATAGCATTTTCAACAGTTGTGGTACGACGTACGACTCTTTTCGTTTGCATCTCAGCCATTAATCCACCGTTTTGCAAATTTGTACAGTCCTTCTTAATTATTTTCTCTATTCCCGGCATTCCCGCGTTTAGTAGAAATAAGACCATGCACTCTCTGTCCTCGAGCAGGCTCCCAAGCCAGCTCAGGTCCCGACTCCTGAGTGGTCTGTTCAATGCCCAGAGCAAGAAATTTTTCCAATGTGCCTGGCATCCTCCAGCACCCGTGGTGTGCACCCTTCCGCGCTTTTCGGTCGAGCCATTCTCTGAACAACATTACCACATAATTGCTTTGTCCTACGTGACAACTGACCATGGCGTTAATAGGTCGTTAAGTTATCAGTGCCTCTGGCAGTAGCCAGAATGAGGCGCTACAATCACGTGACATTGACATTACTTATGTGGCAAACGGAATGTAACACCTAGAGGTGTATACACAGGAAATGGCGAAGAATTGTACGCAAAGTGCACGGCGTTGCCCATGGCTACGGTTATTTGCACCTAAATCGCTGAAAGTCATCTCAGCACTTGGACGTCCCTATGGCTCGCCATAACGGAAAAGGACCCAGGCAATACACTTGATATTTGATAGAGACTCAAGTCTCAAGAGACACCACGAGTCAGCTATGTTGCCGCCTCGTGATTTTGTTCATTTCGTATTGATTGCGGTTCCAATCTCAGGAGGCTCCTGATGCTTTTTTCATTAATATTGTATTTTGCAAATCGGAAATAGGGTTTACGAATTTCTGTAAAATTAGTTTCATTACAGGCCAGATCGGAATGGTTACGTTAGAGACTATTTCCGTAGTGAGTTTCTTTTGTGTTTGAAAGTGTAGGAACATCATTGTACATGAACACAACATGGGTGAGCGCTTGTTCATCCGAGTCACGCGTATCGACAGTTGATGCAAAATAGCATATACGACACGGTGAGGAGAAAGGAAATAGGCACCAAAAGTACAATAGACGTGGGAAAATAGGATACCGCCAATTGACAATAACCGTGAGGCCTTGTCGGTTGTCACTAAAAACACAAACCATGACGGGAGCCGGTAGGTCCAATGGTGGCACGCCCTTCGTAAGTAGTCGAACGGTCGAATGCTCAGTCCCGCAGTCATTTAGAGTCAGGACACGCCTAGATCACATGGCAAAGTTAGGCTGGGAAGATGTCACCAGTGTTATCAGCAGAACGAAAACTCTAGCGAGACAAGGAAGTTGACGACAATTGGGAAGTCCCCCCCCCTCCCCCTGCGTGCAGTGCAGGGCTGGCGTCCTCCTGAGATAACCCCTTATCGATCGCCTTCTTGCCTTCCTCAGTCACGGCATGGCCCACTTGACAAAAGGAGAATGCTTCAAGAGACACAACTGTCGTTAGTGGAATCATCCCCCGCTTTCCACTCGACGCCGACTCGGGTGGCAACTCCCCACCCCACGGGACTCATGACTTTCCTAATTGGTGGCGAAGATAATACTGCAAAACCTACCCCCGTTTCGTTGAAAGCAGGCAAAGCACGGAAAACAATAAAAATTGTTCCTAAAAGGCCGGTCCGAAAATCTACAAGTAGTGCCATTTTCATTTTCAGGTCACTTGCGACTGTTGTCCGAAAACTACAATTCTAGGGTAATATTCATAAAAAATTTAAACCTGTTTTGAGTTTTTACAAGACTTCATAAAAATGAGCCCGGTGGCTAATTTCATCATATTTATTAATATGCACATATCAATGATGACGGCACAACCGGCTGACCCGAAATTCCACAGCTAAGACCCGTTATGTTTGTATATTAATATTATGGATAAGTAAATACCTACCACTCAATAACATCAGTTACAAATAAACACATCAATAGGTGTATGATTAAAACACTCATTTGCGAACAGAACAGAAGCATCTACTATTGATTTCAAAATGAAGAAATGATGTCCTCCCAATACTAAGTAAACAATTCACAACTGGCGATTACCGTATTTAGTAAAAAATTAACTAGGCCAGCAATGCTTTCACACACTCGCTCGAGCTCCATCATATAATCTCCATAATAGACATCATTGTTAGTAGTTAAATAATTAACTGCAGCCTGCAAGGGGGTCTGGCCGCCTCTACCATTAATAATATTGCTAATTCTTCGCACATGGCTGCACGAAGTCATTGCTGAACCCGTCCACACTGTTTAATGCACTATCAGCGCTGACGATGCTGCCCGAGGCGGCCTATAATAATAGAAGGTTCAATTGTTCGACAATAATTAACTGACCTGATCCTGATCCTGAATAAAATGTCATGCAACTTCATACTGAAAATGGAAAGGCAGAAAATGCACCACAGCGCAGGGCCAGATGTATCTATAGTATTCATAGTTGTTGCCACAGTTACAGTTTTACCAACGATCCTTGACTGTAACGACGATCAATTACCACCAATATACAAATTTTAAGCAATTTTGGAGCACACGATTTTCAGCAATTTCCACACTCCCACGGCCCCATTCCTGCAAGCTGGAAGGCTCAGCGTGAGGTCCGACTGGACACGGGCAGCTCTTTTTTCAATATTCAGAGAAAAAGTCAAACACGATAATATGAGAACTGGGCCTGGGCAAAGGGTCGATTCAATAATAAAGTGGTGCGCCTGCTAGACCGAAGCGGGCTTATTGAGGTATGACATAGTCTCCCAAGTCCTAAGACCTGGGATTTGGCCGATAACATCCGAGAAGACATGTCCCCAGGTGGGCAGACAGGGTCTGAAGCCTCCAACTTAGCCTGGTTTGTAAGACTTCTAGGTGCAGTAACGGTATCCAGCGCCGTAGGCCAGCAAGTGCGTGGTGTGTGTATGTGAAATCGCATTTTGATTCGTCTCGACTTCTGGTTCCCGTGTCCGCGCCTTTTTTAGTCCAGGTTCCCCAGTAGATAATTACCTATTTAATGACAGCATACTTGGAATTGGAGAGAGAGAGAGAGCAGTGACCCGCACGTTCCAGGTTTCAATCAGTAAACAAGCAATTGTGATATAGGTATACGTCCTGTCGCGTCAGCTTATTGATTGCACCTGGGTGGCTTTAAACAAATTCCTTAATTTTCGCATCCTGCATGTATTCCAGGTTACCAGGCTGTCGTAAAAAGCAAATGATAAAAACTGAAACCTGAATTATCTTTAATTAAATCCGCTCGAAATAATAATAATCAGGTCAGTCCAAGACGTACGTAAAATATACGAGTACAAAAGGAAGACCACTACATAACATATAGGATTTATAGGTCACCTCTCGACAATAATGTCTCGCAAATCAGGGTTTTTGAGAAATCAGGATTCGTCCAAGTGCAAGTCTGTCGAGATGGTCATTCCTGCAGCAAATGAATACAGTCCGTGCTCAGCATAGTCTAACTTGCGGCCCATTGTGCCTCTAGCTGCATTAAATGCGACCTGGCCATACCTCGCGAGCACCGTTCTTTGACCAACCACCTTTGAAAGCGCTTAATTTTCTTTGGGTTGCGGCGGAGCGATTCCGCCCGACCGGCCAGCAGCTTCCCGCAGCAGTAGCAACAGCGCTTTGTCAAGCTCAGAATGGCGCGATAACAACTTCTGGCTAGAGCTCTTCCATCGTTCTACGAAGGCTGTTTGCATTTGATCAACGTGCCCGATGCCCCAAAGCTCCGTGATTCGCATTTCAACTTCGTAATAAGATAAGGTTTCAAGAATTAATACTTGAGGGGTTGGTTTTACCAGGTTTCACGAAAATGAATTCTAACTTTTCTGATTGTATTGTTTTTCTCGGGACTTTCAACCTTTTCTCTCGACTTTTTGTTCTTTTCTAATAAAGAATAAAACTTTAGTAATTATTGTGTAATTATTTTGTCCTTTCGCGAATTAATGGAGCAAGTTTACAGGAAAATCGGAGCGACAAGTGAAGGTACCACAGTGGATGATAGACAAGACCTCTGCACCACTAATGATCAATGAATGGCATTACATGGAATGTCAAGCCGAGTACAGGCTAGAGTAACATACAGGCCTCAATAAGTTAACAATTAATAATAAATTCGGACAAGACTACAATGGGTGACGGGGCCACGTGCGACCTATAGGCGAGACAAAGTAGCAGAACGTACCCCGTGCCTTGATTAATACACTCAGTCGCATGTAGGAAGAGACACAGGCAAAGCGCGCAGATAAAACAAGATAGATGATGGTCCGGGAAAACCATAAATAAGCCTTATGATGCGCCATTATTACCTATCCGGTCAAACATGGCGTTCAGCTCCATGTTAGGTGCACTCAGAATGAGGATCACTGTCCAAAGGTAGTAACAACAATTGCAATCTTGTCCGCAGAACTTCATGAAAGAAGCTCCAACGTGGAAGCGCGGAGACCTATGCGGCCTTGCCTGCATCAAATCAATTTATCAAATAGAGAATTTTGCAACGCTATTTGGACAGCCGTGCAAGAACGTTGTTTCATTTTATGAGCCAAGTGTGGGAGGCTTCAGTTGTTTACATTTTCACGCTGAAAAATAAGCCTAGATTACATTAAAACTAACAAGAAAATATTGCTTCTTACACCATTAGATATCCAGGTGAACTTTTCAGAGGGAAAAATAATTTTGAGGTGTAATACAGACCCAGCTTATGTATAGAATGGTAGTGTAGAGTGCAGACTGTAGAGGTAGAGGCAGATTTACCGAAGCCCCACCATGAATAAGCTTTAGAGTAATTTTCATGGCTATTATTTCCATCTCCGGTATTAAGGTCAAGCTGAGGCCCGCAGCTCCAGATGATAAGCGCACCGTGAGCTTGTGCACTAGGCAAGATAGTTTTCAGTATTGCATTATCCAGCCAGTCAGTTATGGGACGAAACAAAACTAAACCGAAGAATACTCCGCCCTGTACAATAGAGTAGGGTTAACATTTGTAGACGGTTTATTCCTACAATGCCATGGCTAGTTTTCGCTGGAGACCATTCCAAGAATTATTATTGATGGAGCATTCCTCCAGCATTAGTCAACTACGTAACGGGGACCTACAGTTTCAGATGAATTCCGGACACTTACACCCTCAAACTGAGAATACATTTTACACGAACTCAATAGTGGATGTAGAATGGAAATCCTGTGGTGAGAAAAATGCTACTCAGCTCCAAGGCCTCAACGGTAAAATGAAACTTAGCGTGAAAGAAATAATCCACTACCAAAATCCATGTGTAAATTATTTTTGAGTCGAGATGCGAAAGACTGTACATCAACTTCCCTAGATATAATAAGTAGATATAGGAAATTCAAGACCTTCCCATGAGTCAGAAACGGGACCTCATTCTGATTTCACTTTGTTAGTACCCTTTTTGACCTTTCAGTCATCCCAGTACATAAAACGAATGAGCGAGCGAGAAGGCTTCCCACACGCAACACGCACTGCTGACGCAAATGTCAGCTTTCTGCTGCCACGTGTAATCCTAATCGAAAACAACCCTTTCTCCCCGTTATTCATTTCATTTACTCCTGCTCCAAATTAATATCATGCGGGTGAGGGAACCAATATTCGATATTTACCCTCTTCGTAGGGAGGCCAGTTTCTTTGTTTGAATTTATTAATTTTACGAATTGAGCACACACTCAGCAACGATTACATTGGTGAGGAAACAAATGAAGAGGTAACTTATTCAAGAACGTGAAAATTGAACTTAACCACCTTTTCCCACCAATCATTTTTCTAAAAGAAAATTTCCCCGGGTAATATATCACCTTAGGAGAAGAAAATTTGTCCCGACACTGTAATGTTACAAAAGGCAGGATTTTTTCGAAATAAACCAAAAAAATACAAACCGCTTCCATCGAGAACTACAGTAATAACGAAGTTTTCATCAGGGTCAAACTGTCACCACAGTTCGTGACAGGTCTGACATGACTGACAACTTAGTGACAAAAACGTGAGAGTGATGGCGAGCAGAAGAGGGAAGCAGCAGCTTGCCTCACTGCCTCACATAACCCGTTATTAATCACTTCTTGCTTGCTTGCGTCTGAGGGCAAAGAGCAACATGGGAGCATCTTCCCCCGTTTCATCAAACTTTCCTGCCAACTTTTTATTAGTTTCCCCCTTCTCTATCCGTTGGAAAACTTTGCGAGAGGATCAAGATTTTCACTTTCTGACGAGCGATATTTGGCTTAATAGTTGGAAAGTTAATGGAAAGGGTTGAGCAGCTATGATCCAAGATTTTCCTCTTGCAGGCCACTGCTACTTTGTTAATCAAATGAATGGGATGGTACAATTGCGGAAGTGACGGTGACAATAACGAGCAGTGAAGCGAATGCCTGACATCGAGATGACAACTTCAACATCTGGAAAGCGTCGGATGGCTGAATCACTACTATTCACTGTAAGAATAAGGGAAAGTGAATACTGAAGACCTTACCAAACGGATTAACTGCTCATTTTTTAGGAGATGCCATAAAAAATCTGGGAGAAACCACATCCCTGGAACAGTTTCGTATACCTACAAAAAGGTACTTCACAAATAAATGTAACATCATTCTGATTGTAAAGAGCGAATTATTCTGGCAAAAAGCCGAAACCGAAAAAATCAAATACTCATTTCAATTTTCAGTAATCAATCTTACACTTCAGAAAGGACAACAGAAGAAGCTTGAGTTTCGAAGGAACTCTTTAGTTCTGAAAGACGCAACTGAAGACGCGAAAAGTATATTACTTTAACTTGCACAAAGCATATCCGCGTAACGGAGAAGCAGAGCAGGAGGATAAAGTGGAAAGCGCGAGGAGAGAACCTTCCCCCCCCCAACAGCACACATACCTCTCGATTCGACTCAAAGAAACATACAGGCTTTGTTCGCTAACAACTTCTGATTTCATACCAACAAGTGTATCAAAACTCGAGCCGTAGCCAAACCATTTTACTTCTGAATGGCATGCGACCACAGTAAGCAGTTCCAGCTTTTCTGTATTGCCTTACTACATGGCATACCTACTGTGCCAGGTTAGACTCGGAGTTCGGGAAAAGCACATTCGTAATTGTCACAGCAGAAGTAAGAAAGAACTTGCGCTGAAACTACATAGTTGAGTTTTTGAAGAAGAAGAAAAAATAAAGGGTCCGACAACAGTCGCACTAAACTTTCTCGCCCCATGTGATTTTTTTTTTTTTTATTTCTTTGAGATTTTTTTGCGGGCGTAATTTTTAAGCAATCCAAAATCGGTTGAAAATGACCCAAGAGCATCTATCTGAGATCACTCCCACCAAGTTTCATGGCTGTTATTCTATTACTGTAGTCCCAAATGCGTTCCGACCATTCAAAAACGTGGTTTCTCATTCTCAACTCATTTTCGACACTTTTTTGACTACAACGGCCGTAATTTTGAAGATAACAAAATTCTGTTCGACAGATGTTTAAGTTACATGGTTCTACACAAATTTACCAAATTTCATGACAATCGGTCAATAAATGTGAATGGCGCCGAAACGATCGAACTTTGGTCCAGAACGGCCGTAATTTTCAACCAATTCAATTTTAGTTGAAAATGACCTCGAAGCATCTATTTGTCAACACACATACCAATTTTCAGTGTTATAGATTGAAAAGTGTACCGTCGGCGCTTGTCTAAGTAACAAAAAACACGATTTTTGAATAATTTTGGCGGTTTTTTGACAATAGCGGCCGCAATTTTTGACCAATCAAAAAATCCTTGAAAATGCCCCTCGGCAGTAATTTTAGACAGGTCCATACCAAATTTCATCAAAATCGGATGAACGGTATAGGCGCTAGAGCACTGCACGGACTGACGGACTGACGGACGGACAGACTTTTTCCAGAAACCACTTTTTTGGACTCAGGGGACCCCCAGGATCATGGGAAACCCAAAATCTCAATTTCGAAATTTTGCACGAAAACAATACTTTCTCGCCATATATGGCTAGCGAGAAAGTAAAAATGGGATACATTTTTTCAGAACAGAAGAGGGATTGTAAATCGAAAGAATAGTTATCCACATTTACCCAACGAAACTTTAAAGTTTTGTTGATCACGTCTCCATGGAAAAAAGGTCTTGTTCCGAGAGCATTGTAAAGCTGAGAAGGAGGATGGAGGATTAAAGGTGGTCACTAATGTATTCTGCACGGTGTCTCCCAAATGGATGGGAACAGATTCTGTTGTTACCTAAGGTCAGGATTTGGGGATAAGCTCCACGTATAGGGGATGAATAGGGGCTTATCGCACCTCACTTCCAACCTTTTATGTTCCATCGGCATTCTTGGCACTTTTCATCAAGTCGCCAGTAACTTTTTGGAGGTTGCAAAAATCCCAACGAGGGGTTGCTTCAAGTTGCCCCATCTAGTACAGAGGTATTCGCCTTTTGCGGCAGGCAGAACATATAAGGTCAGTTTGGTGTTCTATGTCAACGCTCTTCCGGGTGACGATTCAGGAACTGAAGAGTATAAAGAATGCGTCTTAGCACCAAGCACCATCTCCTGAAGGGAACATTTTACAATCATAACAATTCTATTTCAGCGGATGGGGCAAAAGTGGACGATCCCGGGTGGTCATTGGTCATGCTTTTATATAATTTGATGAAGTCATAATTTTATGTTTTGTGCGAATTTACTTGATTTGGTACCCGGTCTGATTGTTCTCAAAAACCTTGAAGGTATATTGACAGGGATGTGACGGGGCGGGGCTTCATATTACTTTGTATCACTGCTTGTAGAAAACTAGTTACGGTAAGTGTCAAGAACGAAAGCCATGTAGATACAAATGCAATACAAGTTCGCACCCTACAAGAGTGGACAAGCTGCAAAAGACCCTCTCACAACAAGAAATCCTATTATGTACGACTCGATTCATACACAAACCCAAGCGAGAACAACCAAAAAACGCATTAGATAAAAATCAGTGAAGCGGAGACTTGACACGCAGCAGCAAAGCAGGGAACGGGATTGCGGGTCGTATTAAAAAACATCAGGTGACCCATTAGGGCCATTTTGAAAGCGACCCAGACCCTGGAGGCTTTTGTTGGTCCCCTTTTCTGTGTTCCCCACCACTCTCGGCTGGCAGGCGTCTCTGAAGTGGTTGACAGACACCCCTCGAGTCCCTCGACTCGAATACTCCATGAGGGTACAAGCCTTTACGCTCTTTCTACCACCAAGGCCTGTGTCAGTGCCGGAATCAGACATTCATGCAGGCTAACTGAAATCAACACAGCCACCATAGTGTGTCGGATTTCTTTTACCACATACAGCCTTTTTACAGCACCATCAGTATCATCACAAGTCCAGCAAGGTTTAACCAGTCTTTTACCGACATTTACTTTAGAGGCAAATCCTAACCAAAACGCGTATGGGCTCGTGGTAGTTTTACTGGTCCTCTGTCAGCTAACTCAGTTGCATGGTTTGTTTACTCAGTGAGGCTTCGAACAGGTCAGCACATTGTTGTCAACCTCTGAGTCCCAGTACTGTACACCGTACCTGTTTAGATGGTAACCTACATAAGTAGGTATAGTCTAGGTACCTTGGGTAACCCACCCAGTAACTACCGGACCTAGGTATATGTTGGTAGGCATTATAATGTCAGGCTTAAGTACAGTTATCAGAACCCTTATCAGTAGGTCCCACTGTATCAGGGATTAAGTACCTAGGTCGCTACCAGTAACTGGGTACTTATAACCATGCATATACTATTTGGGCCTACCTTATGGAGTTCCGTTGGGGGGCGCGAAAATGCGCTATAAAGGTGCCTTATCCAATTTTAATCCATGACGGCATCGCCTCATAAAGTTAACGTGCACTAGCACTAAACACGGACACTCGCTGGGACACAAAAAAGAGACAAACACACGTCACAACAGTCGGAAGATCGAAAATCGGAGAGCGTCAACTTTACATCGGGCACCAACACACCACACTACAACAAAGCGCCTCAGCCGACTGACGAAGCGGGAGCCGAACTCACCGGACAGCACGACCCGAACTGCTTCGGCTCTTTCCGTCAACTTACAACCGTAAAACGAGATATGTCCTAAATGGGAAGTATGCGCTTTCGTACATCTCCATTTGAACTCGTCAACCCTACCCTCACCCTCCCACGCTTATGGGCATGTTTAGGATAACGGAAGGGAGGATGTGGTACAGGAACAACAGAAGATACCTACTAGCATAAAATCAGAGACACTCTTACTAGGTACTTAACTGCATAAAATCAGCAACCCAAAAATTATATGAAAGTCTCCCCGGTAAAAATTGTCTAATGACCCCGGGAGCCGTGGATACTCGGTAAATATCTTAATTCCACCATCAACGATACAAAACAAGAAAAGCACGAAAAGAAACTCTTGGTCAGGCACGACTCGGAAGTGCGAACCAGTGTCTACCGTCGACGTCACGGATCGCAGACTCGTTTGAAGGATTCGGTTTAAGTTGTGAAATACTGACCGGTGACCGATGGTCCATAATAACCATAATTCGGCGCGTCCGTTTTCACTCTCGCTCCCGCCATCGCACGAAAACATTGCTACTCTATAGCACGGTGGTTACTGTCATCTCGTGCTCAGCTTTCTCACGGGCCGCGGATTATCTAAAGATCATCTCGGGATGAGGAGACAGACAAATGAACCCTGTTGCATCACCAGCCATCAGTTTATTGTCATCTATAGTCATCGTCATTCTCATTAAGCTATTGTCCAGACTGCATGCGTCATATAGGCTATAGAACCCCTAGGCGGAACAATGGCCCTCCATAGGTACAGCTACTCACGATTACAATTCAGCTTAACTAACACCTGTTTCATCAAAATCAATATTGGGTTACGATTTAGATCCAACTACGTAGATGAGTCGATAGATGGTACGAAATTCCAATTTGTTTGGCCAGTACATCATGTAGTATTTTTGTGGATAGCTCAATCCCCTAATCTACCTTTAAAATTTAAAAAAATAAAATTATTGTTCCCAATCAGTGTATCTACAATTTCCCCCTCATTTAGCCACCAGTCGCACTATATTCATACATACGAGCCTCTGTGATACGAGTATGAGTCCAGTTAAATCATACAAATATTGAGAATATTCATACAAGAAATTTTTCAGGCTGTTCCCAAACAGATGATATTATCTGAAAAATATATTACTGGGTATCCCGTGATGTAACGAGCAGCAGCCGTCACGCGGACATGGGGGAAGATCTATTGATTAATTACTGCCAGCTCAAAGGTGGCAGCAATAATACCTCCTTCACCGGACGCATTTGAATAGCTTCTACTTCGAGTTCTGGTGGCTGACAAGGATATCACTTCTATGTAAATCCTAATCATCAGCGTGAACATTCAAGTACGGATCACCGAGTGTCGCAATAAGAGGAGGGGAGTGTTAGAAAGGAAATAACTGAGACCAGGAGGAGGTAGGCGATAGGCGAATAATGTGACCAGGAGCAGGGGATGGAAAATCAATCGCGACGGATGAACGTTGGGTACAGAAGCCGCACGCAAATTTTTAATTAAATGTAACCATAGCAACAAAACCATCACTGAGGATCACTATTCAGTCATCAATAAAATCAATTTTCGATATGGAGTTCTCATTAATTTTTCCACTTTGAAGCACTAGAAATACCTTTTTCCTCACCGCCAAACTAATCGTAAAAAGGCAAATGACGTCTGGTTAGACCTACGTTTCTTCGTCTTTACTGCAGATTACTGTAGCAACACCTAGAACTGGGAACTGATACTGCTCTGCCAGTATAAATGAAAGAATACCTTTAAATGCGCCTGCATCACAAGTAAGTTCTAAGGTTCAGCCTGAAGTGCGAAAGTCCTTCACGCAACTCGTTCAACACTGCCCATGTAATGAGAGGGTGAGGGAAGAAATCCAGCGCCTCGGCGAGATCCGTAACGAAAATTACAAAAATAATAAAAAATGCAGATGTTGGCAGCATTGAGCTCCCCCGCTAATGTATCTCGAGAAACAAAAACCCCCTTCGGGGTCTCAATGCTTTATGCTCCCAAAGTGAAAATACTTTCGCTCAATTCGGAACTTACTTGGCCTGGGCTCACGGCTTACTGCTTTCGCACTCTAAGGATCTTCTCTTCTTCACTAAATCCCTCCACTCCCTAATTATAAATTATAGGACCTATTTTTAGAGATATATTTCTTGAGCATTGTGCAATGGATCAAGGGGACAGAGGCAGCGAAATCTTATACCATAGTTCTCAGCCATTCCAGTGCCTAATTGCTGCGTACGATAGCGGACGCAATATTAGGAATCTGAACGGCAGTGTAACAAACTACTGGCACGTCATCACAAATTTGTGACGGGGAAACCAAATGTGATGAAGAGTAGACACCTGAGATCAAAACTTACCTTTCCAAGTAATAACTGCAAATCTAGCTTGGAGGGGGAAATTTTAAAAACTTGCTCTCTCAAGTAAAACGCCTAAGACGACAAAGTTGAGAAGTGGTCTGTTTGCAGTGTCAGCAATCGATGGCAGGGGGTGAGATAAGACGCTTGCGACGCGAGTTGACAAGATGGATGGAATCTGCAAGTCAAACACGAGGACGGCGGCGGCAGCGGCACTGAACCCAAAATGCCGCAGCTCGCTTTCTATTGGGACGAAGACGCCGAGAAAACTTGGAATCAGCTTCGTCCTTGTTTTCATACTTTTTATAAGAGTTTGGAAACTTCAAGATATCACTGAACCGGAAAGAAGAAGGAATGTCATAGGATTGGATTGAGCGAAAAATCAGCCTAACCCTGGTGGCAATTTTATCTTTTTGTTTTTCTTTCCTATTTTTGAACTTTTATTCAGTAAGTATTTTCGAAAAAGAAAGATAACTTATTGAAATCCTCAAACATGGCTGCTTGACCTATTTTTCATAAAAGCCCCCTCCCCCACCCAAACCTTCAAAAGAAATGTAGAAAAATATCATTAAAATCGTATGTTTTGTAAAAGGAGAGTAAACATGGAGACCTCAGTGACTATATAACGACCTTTCAAACACCAACAATAGCCAAAACGCAAACACTCGAGCAACATTGCGTAACACAGCCGACGCCATTACTCAAAATTGAAAGAAGCCATTTATCGCGAAGGAGTTGGAGGATAAAAGGCAGTTCGTTAACTAGGTACGAGTAGATACAGGAATACCCTGGGAAACCATTAGTTTACATGAATGAACTCTCCGAATCACACCTAGAATCAGAGCATTTTGTTGGTTGAATCTCCGCATGAACGAGTACAAGGGTATAGGGTCCGCGTTCTTTATTTAAATAACTTATTTGGGAGAACATTATAGATGCTTATACCTATTTCAGTGTTTATTCGAGGACATCGGGGACACACTCGGACAATACTGGTTCCCTACAAATTAGGTAAATACTGGCGAAGAAATAATGTGAAAATTCCACTACTGTGGAAGTTGGAGGTGCCTATTGTATACTTAGGTACAGTGCGTGGACTTGAAAGTAGTCAGTAAAATTTGATATGAGAGGCAGGGAACGGCGGGGACACCACCATGTCCAGGTATACTTCCTCAAGCGAGTTATGTGTTATGCGGCAAAAGAAATTCTCAAAACATTTCCGACCCCCACCTCATGAGTTTTTGAAGGTTTGCAAAATCCGGCAAAATCTGTCATGTGGGTACTAAAAAAACCTGGGGAGACTTTCTCATGCTAGTTATCTCGTCTAAAATTTTCTCCGAGGAAACATATAAGTAGGATGGGAAAGTTTGTGCAACCATTGTCGTACCCCTTGTTTCATCTAAAGTTTTCTTCTCACACGCTTCGCTCGCTGAAAGAAGGGAAGGTGTAGGGTGGGGGAAGTGGCCACGGTTAGAGCTTGCTTGTGTCTGAAACTATTGTTCAGACAAGACCAAAAATCGAACCCAAGAGCCTACAAACCAAATATTGTCCTACAAACCCAGCTAGGAAGGCTGTCTTATCTCAACTAAGCATACTTATACTGCAGGGGTGGGGGAGGCTGACGAGGCAAAGCCCCCTTCGATGATGCTTAGTTACGCTACTGTACAGGACTATTATTTTCAGTCGCTGAAACTGAAACTGCTTATATCTACTATTTACTCCTTTTTACTAGACAAGTGTGATTTTTTGTTAAAGTTTCGAACTGTGGAAATTTTCAGGACTCATTGAAGTTCTTCTCGAGCACCTATTTGAGTAGGATGTTCTCTCTCTAAGTCCTTTTAACCGTTACTTACGCATTACGCAGCGGTAACTTCCTCCATAGCCCTCACACCTCCGCGTGCCTCCAGCGATTCAACTTCGTTAGCCGACCGCCAACCGCATCAGCCATTTTACGTTTTCTTGTTTTTACCCCTGGATCATTAGTGGAATATCTTGGCTCAATTATCATTCCTTATCATCATCTCCGGTCAAGTACCCAAACTACTAGTTTTGAATTTTTTTTTTGGACAAAAATATATCGCCGAAGAGGCTATTTGATAATATACGAGCAATAGCTATTCAAATATTCGGTTTATGACTGATTAGCGTCGATAACGGGAACTGGATAATTCCATTATTCACGACGTTTTAAGGTCCTCGTCCACGTAGGTGCGTCGCGCCTCACCAACGAGAAGCAACATATTCTGTGGTCTTAAATGGAGCCATCTCCAGGCGAGATGAAGGCTGCTTGGAAATAAATTAGTCCTGCGAGAACCGTGCGAGATCCCGACTCATTGAATATCTCACTTGTCCGCAGCGAGACTAAGTGGATGGGGACCTTAAAACGTCTTAAAGAAGAAAGGGGATAATGTTATGAAGACGGGACAGAAATGGCTGCAATAAAACTGGGAAGAAGGTCATTAAAGTCGCCCAAATACCAATTAAAAACAATAGGGGGTACTGAAAGACGGGAAATGCATTCCTTTGAAATCTGCTGCAAGAGTTATTCTAGTAACAACAAGCAAAGTTATGGTAAAGAACCTAAAAAGTTGGCTATGAAATAACAGGAAGAAAGTGCTCAGACGAAAGCCATAAGGGAGGGAATAATTTCATTTACTAACTGAATCCACTGGTGTGCTGGCAAGACGAGCGCCATTTTCAGCAAATCAAGTAACTGACTCCTCTTGTTTGACCCAGTTCCGAGTTGAAGATGCCTTTGCTGCTTCTCACCTCGCTCCGACCCTTTCCCAGCACCTCTGCCTCATGCCTCATAGTAACCATGGTACATGGGGCAAGAGACGAGGCAGCACAGCAACTTCAATCGAGCATTTGAGTCTATGGAACTAGCAAGGGATATCATGGGAAATATCTTTGTACCGCTAAAAGACAAAACGCAATGAATTATTAAATCTCAATAAAACGAAGCAACGCTATGCGGCTGGCTGGTGTAGTTCGTTTCTGGGTCCTCCTGATTGGTACCAAATTGAGTGATGTCATAAGCAGTCTTTTCGGCTTGTGACTAGGATATGGCTTATAGCTTCAAACAACTATTTTTAGCTTCGGCCGAACATTTGTTGGCTTAGAACCACCATCCGGAATGCACGTACCCCACAGGCTGTGCACCCAAAAAATATCCTACTCCTCTTATTTCCTTTTGAAAAGATAAAAAGTTTCAGTTATTCAAATGAGATCGAGAAATGCCCTCCCAATACTAACTTGTAATATCCCTCCCAAATGAAATTTAAAAGCCCACAAAATAACGGATTATGGATTAGACCACATAAATGTCGTAGCCCGCATTGCAGACTCTTCAAATTACATTTCACAAGAACCTTTTCAATCACAATTTGGATTGGATTTTATTTCTATAGAACATTCTTTCAGACTGCATTGAGTTCTTAACAAAATGCACGAAATGGAAATTTCGCAAGCAGAGCCAGTTTAGTGGTCATGCAATTTTTTGAATACATCAGGTTTGGAGCGATTTAGCTTAAAGGTATGAATCTATGAAGCCAGGCGTTTTATACTTTCGCCCCAACCTTTTCCTAGGACGTCAACAAATCGTGAACTAAAAATATAATAGTCCAAATGAGAACTCGTAAAAAGGAGAACAAATGTTTAGGAGTTTGTTTATAATTGGTTTTACTCGTGATGTTGGTTGAATTGTAAACACGCTCTCAGTGATTGCGCATTAGACCGAAGGAGGGAAGTGACATGTCGTTGTCCATGCGTGGCACGTAGAATATAATAGGCACCTAACCACGGCCAAGACGGCTTCAGTAAATACGGGTCTGTCATGGGGGGACCCATTACCCATTGTGTCGCCTACTTTGTCTTCTCTCCATCCCTTCTTTTAATTCCGGTTATTGTAGCTTTATTGTCATACAACTCTGTTTTCATTTCCCTATCTTGTAATCGGTTCGATGCCTTGTGATTTTCTTCAACAAGGGTCATGCGGGTTACAGCTCTACCCTACTAGGACCAAATGTCACTTGTGACTTTTGCAACAATATGCAAAGAAGCTTGAAGTCTGAGATAAGAAGTTCATCGCACTATCGGTCGATAACATCAAAAACTACCTAAAAGGGTCCGACAACAGTCGCACTTAACTTTCTCGCCCAGAATGATATTTTTTTTGGGGGGTTTTTTGAGATTTTTTTGCGGGCGTAATTTTTAAGCAATCGAAAATCGGTTGAAAACGACCCACGAGCATCTATCTGAGATCACTCATACCAAGTTTCATGGCTGTCATTCTATTACTGTAGTCCCAAATGCGTTCCGACCATTCAAAAACGTGGTTTCTCATTCTCAACTCATTTTCGACACTTTTTTGACTACAACGGCCGTAATTTTGAAGATAACAAAATTATGTTCGACAGATGTTTAAGTTACATGGTTCTACACAAATTTACGAAATTTCATGACAATCGGTCAATAAATGTGAATGGCGCCGAAACGATCGAACTTTGGTCCAGAACGGCCGTAATTTTCAACCAATTCAATTTTAGTTGAAAATGACCTCGAAGCATCTATTTGTCAACACACATACCAATTTTCAGTGTTATAGATTGAAAAGTGTACCGTCGGCGCTTGTCTAAGTAACCAAAAACACGATTTTTGAATTATTTTGGCGGTTTTTTGACAATAGCGGCCGCAATTTTTGACCAATCAAAAAATCCTTGAAAATGTGTCTTGGCAGTACTTTTAGACAGGTCCATACCAAATTTCATCAAAATCGGATGAACGGTATAGGCGCTAGAGCACTGAACGGACTGACTGACGGACGGACGGACGGACAGACTTTTTCCAGAAACCACTTTTTTGGACTCAGGGGACCCCCAGGATCATGGGAAACCCAAAATCTCAATTTCGAAATTTTGCACGAAAACAATACTTTCTCGCCATATATGGCTAGCGAGAAAGTAAAAAGTGAGATTGAAAGGTGGGAAGTTTTGTTTACTGGCCATAAGTCCAACACCAAGCTTTCGTTTAAACTTACCGATTGTTAAACTCTTGGTTAAACCGACAACAGAATTCGATTTAAATTTTAACTGCGTATACTAAAACTTCGTTCACCCTTGAGACCCATACGAAATTCCAGCAAATTAGTTGAACGGTGTGACCTATATGTATTGGCGCAAGACACGACGCGCGACGTGACGTACTCCCAAAGTCATACGTATAGTTCCACGGGCATGTAAAACTTTTTTTTTGTCTCTGGGACCTCCACGATCACGAGAATCTATGTGCCTTCATGAGAACAAGGAAGTTTATCCTCAGGTAGGTTTATATCATAGTTACTTTACTTCTACACTATACAGTGATGACCACGGGTAGGTATGTAGATGTAGGTACCAATACCAAAACCAAAGTCGGCACTTAAAATTATTAGGCTGTCCACTAATAAATGTCTTCGTCTATTGGTCAGAGATGTAATAAAGTAGAACTAAAGTGGAGCTGAACGCTATCAGGAGTCCATCTCTGAACCTGGATGTTCCTCGCAGCAAAAACCATTTCTCCAGTGCGATAATGAATCCCAGCAAAAAATCCAGAGCCAGGACATTTATTGCTCTGCATTAGCCGATACAAAGGGAGATTTATCAGGCCCTGCCTTTGTTGAAGGCAAAAGCTTCTCATGGACCCCCCTTCCAAGCACTATGTACAATAGTGTGTAGAGTGTACACCCCACTCAGTGCGTATTTTCTTTTCTTTTGACTCTTTAGTGCAGTTTTTATTGAGGATTACGTAATAACACGTAGCTCTATATTGCATTAAGAATGCATTGGTAAAATTGGCTAAAAGGGTGTTTTTATATTTTTAAAAACTCCTTTTGATTTTCACCGTTTTTGTATCAGTTTTAATTTTCAACTAGTGCCACAATTTTTACTAATATTCGTGTATGTACTTAAATTTTAAAAACAAAGTTGGAGGTTAAAAAGAAATGATTTTATATTCTTTACTCAGAAGCTCAGAGAGTGGAGCCACAGCTGAATTCAGAAACAATTTAGCTTTCCATAATACTACATTGCAGTGACTTTAGTATGCGGGAAGATGAGTATCCAAATTACGGACTATAGAGTGGTAAGAGCCATAAAAGTTGCAATGTTATATCTATTTTGCAGGCAACGGGGTAAGCAGTAAATATGTGGATGCAGGTTAGGTTTAGGTGGGAAGCAGAGAAGAAGGCAGGAAGGGATTAAGGTATAGAGCCGTTGGGGACCATATTTTACGGTAGCTTCACCCTTTTAGATAAGTTAATGAGGAGGGTAATGAACTGCCACATTGGGAACGAACGTTTCAGTTAACTTTAATTGCAGAGCAATGCATTTCCTCGCATAATCTTCCAACGAAATTATAGTAAATGGAAAATGCAACTGTCTTAATGGAGGAGGTGCCCCGGTTACTAAGGAGAACATCCATTCTTAAAAGATGGCATTTGTGACTTGATGGTGGGTCGCACGTTGTTGGCAAGGGGTTAACTACCCGTTTGTTCCACTGTGCTATCAACGATCTCCCTTCCAACCTCACTACAGTGTACGTGGGTTGTACTGAAACGCGAGTTAGCGCAGCTCTCGCAAAATTCAAGTCAAGCTATTCAATTACACTTGACGCAACAAACGTTTAAAACCTTTCAATGTTCACGCCCTTACGTTAGGGTCCAGAGTCTCAGCTTCTGCATTCCGTACTTTTCTTCCAACTCAATCGTTGAATTATATAAAAGTTCACTGGGTTAAAAAAGGGCTACCCACACACACAGACGTAAATTTAGCACGTTTACGTTTAGACGTTAATTTTTCAGTTGGTACTGGGTTAGTAGATACAGGTAGGAAACTCAGCTCTACAGTTTACGTATTTTTGTTGATGGACTGAAATAGGTAGAATTTAAGAGCTCCGTCTCTCTTTAGCCAGTACATTAGGTGCATACCGCATTAAGGCAGTAACCTGGCTGTCATTTTGTGTAGGGAGGCAAAAAGTAGCAGAAGTGGTACTAATTTTTAAGCGGCTTCAAGTCGAGAGAAGGAAGCTGGAGTGGTTCTTCCCCGCTCTACTGCGGGGTCCATGTTCGCGGCCTGTCCACTTTGATCGAGGGTCGAGGCTATCCTTATTGGGAGCGATCTTTACCTAACGGACCTCTTGAGGCTTTAACCGTCCTCTTGCACTATTCAGGTATCTCCAGGTCTATTGTCAACCTACCGACATCTGTTACTTCAGGAGGATCCGTGGCAGCACTGGAGATGAGCATAGAGAACATTTCACGATGGAGTGTCATACACATGGGCATACAGACAGTTCAGTACATAGAACTCCAAATGAAGGTTAAGAGTTTCTGCATCTAGGAGCCAATTCTTACAATATATCAGAGGAGGAAATAGCTAAAAATAATGGCCAGAGTAACACAAATTAAATGCCGGTAGGTACATGGTTTTCTTTTCCAGCTTATGACAACAGACATTGATAAAAAGATTTTCCCAAGAAGCACTCAAAGAAATGAGGTGATGAAGGCAGTAGAGGGTGAAACTTAGCTCAAAGTGCAAAGTGAGAGTAATTTTGTAACTGTGACCGGAAGTGGAAAGTTTCCGGATTTGATGAAGGGGATTCCTAGGAAAAATAAGAAAATCTATTTAGGAAACTGTGAGACATCGTCAGCGGGCATATTTCCACTTTACTTCCTGCTGTTTTCCGATGAGGAAAATCTCGGTTGACATCAGACGACGAAATACCCTTGGGCATTCGGCTGAAAATTGTATAGAAATCCTATAAATGGGTAGGCATTATTGAATTTGACGTCTTACATTTAAGTTTTGATGATTTTTTTCAGATTCATCGCAGTAAAATTTGCCGCCTAGGTTCTTCAAAGGCACTGAATGACAGTGCCGAGATACCAATAATAATTTAATTAAATTAAATTTAATAATTATTAGTCAGCCATGACTTTTCAAATAGTTCCTCACTTCGTACAAAAGAATTAGACAGGAAACGTGTGTGCTGTTTTATTAGTCATAAAATTAGCGAGGAATGGTAGCATGAAGACGAAAGAAACAGAAAGGGTAAAAGGTTTTCTTTTAAATTCTTAGGAAAGAGTCCAATGCTGGAACACCTAAAAAATAAATTTCGGAAGTTTGCTCTACGTTAATATTTTTTATAAATAATTAACTGATATTTCCTATCTTAACTTCTTTTTCCTTTGATCACGAGAGAATAGACTCTAGACAAGTGGTCTTTTTTGACTTCTCTCTGAATGACGTCACTTTCACATCACCTTATAGAACGCCTTGAATGAAAGAGAAGTTCTGTCCTTGGAAGCAAGCCCGCGGCAATGCACCTGCCCAGCCTGAGCCTGACAGCCATGACTCCATGAGACCATCGGCCGCACCATGGGGAACCTGTGCGTCGGGGAGTCGGAGACCACCGCGCTCCCAATTATACGCGTGGCTACCTACAGACAAACATGAGCTCTAGACCCAATTCTTTGGTTTTGGGAGGTAGGAGGGGGGGGGGGGGGGTACGGGGGAACTCTGTCTTCGTTTTTGCATGTTGCTGAACCTGTCTCTTAACACGAGACCTTAGTATAAAACGGCTTCCATACCACAAGATGGAAAATTAATATCACTGGCTGTAGTGTCATTCATTTACGAACGAATTTAATAATTATTTTAGATGATATTTATTTATTATGAAAAAAGTTACTACGCACAAGGTGTGAAGAAAATATGTTGATATTTTGGGCAGTCCCGGATTAAGTAGCAAAAATCTTTAACCACTGCTATCTCTAAAGAGGCATTGGGAAACTATGGCAGTAAGGTTACGCATTCTCCATATTCAGTGGTGCCCTCACAGTAGTACATATATAATATATATACAATAGGTTTCTACATCGAAACAACATTCCTTGCCGGGCCAAAGCCAACGGCAAAGCCCCAACTGTTGTCTCTGTTGTCGCTTCTGTTCATCTGAAAAGTCATGAAAGTGTCATCAAACACAGTGGGCTATCTCAAACATGTAATAACGAAAAAAAATTCCGACAGTTTCTATCTGTCTGGGGGATCAAACTGGTCGCTAACTGCTAACGTGATCTGACGTTTTGGGTCTACCCCGTATTTCATCCTGAGACATGTCAGGTTATCCGAGTTTCATCTCTGGAGGGGTTGGGGCGCTCATTCGTTTTGTACCTGCCATGAAAAGGGGATGACTTACTGCCAGTATACTATGAGACAAGAATAGATACCACCAGACTACCGGCAGGTTAGCATCAGGTAGTTTCAAAATGAAGACAAATCTTCCGACATGGAGGTGAACTTATAATTTTCCCTCTCGCGAGAAAATAAGTTATTTTCTTCTTGATTACTATGTATTGTGACCTGAAGTACTAAAGACCTATTTTTTGTCATTTCCATAAACCTGATTTAACAGCAGGTCCAAAAAGCTCAGTCATGAGACTAAATCATGCACCCTTCCTATACGCCATGACTCGTAGATCGTACCTACCTGTAAATACTTATTTTCCTCAGTTTCATAAAAAATTATTTCGACAGTGCTTGCGTGCGTAATAGGGTCTTGTATCTTGTCAAGAATTACCAGGTACCTGAAGCCTTTTTGCTCTCCTCAAGTTGTGAATGTCAGTATTTTTGAAATATTGATTTCTTACTCGCAGCATGTAGCCACCACCCTGTGTCGGCAGGTCTCCCATACGTCGTAGTCCCTTCATGTCAGTGATATACGCGTCGTTAAGTGAAATTTATTCAGTTTCGTCCATTAATTAATTATTATTTATAGGATTGTGTGTTACCGTAGTTGGCATGTGAATGTGACTGTGCTTGGTTCTTCCCATGCTCGTGATACAATATATAGGACATCTGCATTCATTCACGTGCTCCTCACTCTTTTATTAATATTCACGTATTATGCAAATGTAATGATCCACAACTGACTTGAGATTGATTTCCGTTTTTTGTTTTTCCTCGAAATTGAAAATAGGGGGAAAATTAACTAAAGTGGACCACTCAACCTAGGCAATACCCGTACAATATACTTCGGGAAAATCATGAAAGCTACATTTTTTCCGTGTACCTACTGCTAATTTACCTCAGCTGCGTGATTACTTGCTACTTGTTGTAAGTAGGAGAAGGTAGTTCATTATAGTTTCCTAGTGCCTCCTTTGTTATCATTAAATATACTTAAACTAAATCTTAGAGTTCTCAAATTTTTATACTGGGCATCTCTTTCTCTAAATTCTTTCCTGCGCTGACCAAAATAAAGGGTTCGACAATGGTCGCACTTGACTTTCTCGCAATTTTTATCGAAAATTTGATTTTTTTTTTTACGTGAATAATTGTCAGAGTTTTAACTTTTTCTAAAAAGTATTTTGCCTCACACTGGACGATACTTTTAGGCACCTGTATACCGAATTTCAAACATATCCGTCAAACAGTGAAGTGTCGTTCGACGCGCAAAGTATATGTTTTCTATTTTGCATGTCACCGTCTCAATTTTTAAGTAAATGAAAATCTATTGAAAATGCCCTTGAAGCATCTATCTGAGACCACTTTCGCCAATTTTGAAGGAAATCTGTCGATTAGGGTTGTTGCAAATCCGTCTTAACCAATCAAAAACGTGATTTCCATTTATAGAGAATTTTTCCTACGATAATGCCAATATTGGCCCAAATTTTTGGCCCATCTCAAAAAGAATAAAAATGGTCCTGTAGCATCTATTTGGGAACACTATTGCGAAATTACAAAGATATAACTTAATAACTGTAGTGCCAAATCCGTCTTGACCAATCAAAAACGAGATTCTAGTTTTTTTTCCTATTTTTGACTTTATTTTGACTATATTGGCCGCAAATTTGAATTGATTGAATATTTCTTCTACAAACCTTAAAGTAATGTTATTAAGCTCAAGTTTATGGATTTTTGTGAAATTCCGGCTAATACTGTTCATGGGGCCAAGATTTTCACGTATGGGCCAATTTTGGCCCAAATTTGTGGCCCATCTCCAAAACAATGAAAATGATCCTGGAGCATCTATCTGGGAACACGACTGCAAAATTTGAAGGTTCTAACTTTATTACCGTACCGTGAAATGCGTCTTGAGTAGACAAAAACACGATTTTGAATTTTTTTTGACACTTTTTTGACAATAGTGGGCGCAATTTTTGAGTAATCAAAATTATATTAAAAATTTATCTTGGAACTGATTTTAGACATCTATATTCCAAATTTGAGCCAAATCGGTTGACTGGTGTGACCTGCTGTAGCCGCGCTACAGACAAACGTACGGACGTATGTACGTCGGACGGACATGACCTAAAAACCATTTTTTTGCTAACTAGGACCTCTGAAACGCCTTTTGCAATGAAAATCTCAAAATCGAAATTTCGCACGATAACATAACTTTCTCAGCCCATGTATTACATACGGGCGAGAAAGTAAAAAGAAACCGTAGTGATTGGGAAAACTGAGAAAAACTGACAATGGAATGTCAGCTGCGGTGCGGTATAGGTATAACCAAAAGGTCAATTTACAAAAAATTGCTCTTTTCAACACAAAATACACGCATTTTGAAATATTAAGAATTTTCCACTATAGATGCTATACCAGTACATTATTACCTATATGCTGCTATCCAAGTATTGTATAAACGTACCAACAAAATAATACCTACTAATCACTTACTTCTAACTTCTACATGGAAGCTATAAGGTCACATAACGAAAGCGATAAGTACATCCCGCTGACAGTCTGTCGGTCTGCCTCCTGTGGCTTTGTGGTCACAAGTCCAAAACGAATAATTGGGCCACCCTTGCTCAAATTTGGTATGTAGACTTAGGGGACCACATTTCACGGCAAAATAGCAAAACAGAGCCTAGCCCAAAATGGAGGGAGCGCAGCCACCAGAATTTTAAGTTTTTCCTCAGAACTGGCGACATTGAGTGAAATAAGTCGAAACGGTCTCACACGATGTCTACATAGTGGCTTTCCGGGGAACACCCTGGTTTCGGTCGAAGGAGACTTCTTGGGGAGAGCCATGCAATAATTAAAATGACTGGATCATATACGGCACATTTTTGGATGGGAAACCATTTGTGAAGGTAGTAAAACAAAAATTATTCCACTGCCTCAATATTCGAAGTTTCCCTATCTTTTGGAAAGTATCACTGAAACAAGACTGTCCATTCTCAAAACGTCCGTTTTAAAAAAGAATCTCTTTGGAAAGGGTTGAAGGGGCTAACCCCCAAAAAGCCATGGACTCTTGTTACGCCCACCCTTCATGCTCTCACGGTAGCTCACGGGAAACAAGTGGAAACATGGCAAAATTTACAAAGCCCTTCTTTGAGAATATTATGCTGAAATAATGCGGTTTCCCCTGATTTGCATTTAAAATACATTACACTTCTACTGCTGCTCCAAGATACGTTGTGAAAGCGTTGTTGGTGGAGAGGCGAATATTCAGTATTCACACTAATGGTCAAGTTATTAATGCTCTCCACACAATGCTGTTTGTTGACGTTTTTTAGTGTCCCTTTTTCTAAGGAAACAGCTGGATATTCATTTGTTCTGAAATACAGTACGTGATATTTGACTAAACAAAATATTGTCGAAAAACTCTAGACCTCCAGTGACTTGTTAAAATCACAACATATTTGAACTAATTTCAGAACACAATTATTATACCTACTAAGGTAGGTATTACTCACCTGAAAATTTCGATTGATACCTTACTACTCTCATTAAGCCATTAATATTAATTTATTCTAGAGGGATAATAAAATATTTAGGTTACAAATGACATATTGTGCGTTATGTGATGAATATCACGTACGAGGTATTCGATTTTCCAATTAAAAAGTAATTATTTTACAGAATAATTTATGTACGTTTTCATTAAAAATAAATTTGATGAAACATTAACTCTTTTTCCAAATTTTTCAGTATTATGAGGGGTGTGTGGACTTGGCAATGCAGGACGAGACGCTAGGGAACAGCTGACCGACCTTGAAAGTAGCTTGGATGGTGAGGGTGCTGGCGCTGGCTGCTGATTGCTGCGACCCCAGTTGTTTATAAAGGCCGTGAACAAACATCGGCACGGATCCCAACCTGGGATTATCCGCAAAATGACATTAAATATCCATTAACGCCATCCATTCGCTCAAAGCGCCGCTCCATGTTCCATGTTCGCTGCCTGCGCAGGGTGTTTCACTCCCGGGGTGACAAATGTGACCACTAAGGGAGAGGGGTGGTGGTATGTTGTTCATATCAGCAAAGTGGGTCATAATGACTGTTTCAGCCCTTCCTACAACGCCGAAAACCTGCTAATTAGGCTGCTCTTTTCAAAGGACGGTTCTCACAGTAGTTCGTCAAATATTTAATCCTTCCTATCCCGTAACATTAACATCAGAAACTTGTTTAAAAAATTGCGATTTAACAATACACTGATCTTCGCACCTAGTTTCTGGCACCAGAAAGATGAACGAATCAACGCACAAGGTGGAAAAGCAGCTATATATATATATGTAAGAGAAAATGCACTGTATTTGTAAATCGTACGTCGCGTCGTGAAGAGTAGGAAACAACCTAACAATTATTTATGATCTCTTTAAGCCAAATTTACTTCAATACGAGTACACTGATTAAGGTGCGGAATAAATACAGAAATACCCGTATTACATTAATTTTGACCTACTGAAGTCGGATATGTATGGTTAAGTTGTTATGTATAGGTATACGTAACAAGGCAGAATGAAAAGCCTAGGGTTATATTAGTATACTCCATAACACGGTACTATTTGACGTCCCCCAAGGCGAAAAAGCTATTAACAGGATAGCAGGTTAATGAAGACCCACAGAGACGGTTGTAGTAAACCACCAGAAGTACACATATCACGCGGGAAATGGTCTGCATACGCGAACCATCTACCGTGGTCATTAGTTTCAAGAGGATGCGGTCCGTAATGAAAATTGTGCCCCACCATCGCAAAAGCTCCAAACTTGTAGGAACTAAATAAAAATTTTAGTAACATGGCATAACAACGAAATTAAGGATAAGTACCAGCTGATGGCATTTCGACCACCCTTACATAAACACTGCAAATGATAATTTACAAAAAATTAAAAAATATTTTTCTAGGTCAAAATGACTGCAATGCCGGTCCCTGGTCGTAGCCACAGTGAGGACTGCTATCTCTGAAATATTGTCCCAAAATCTTGTCCACCTAGTACCGTACGGTGGAAAACGAAATAAATTTATGTTGAATAGAAGTGTCAACATTCTCATTTGTTTCCATATTGATCGGGACAGGGGTACCATAAAAAATCGCAGCAAGTTCATCATCAAACAATGAATTGGGGGGCCATTATTTACATTGTAGAAAAGGACCGGCTCACAATTAGGAGGCACAACAGGTCCTCATATTTCATGTGGAAACTCCCTGTCTTGTAGACACGGCAACTAAACCTGGTATACCCGCCACGTGCACACTCAAACCAACTCTGCTCAACAACTTTTGTTTACTTTTTGTTTTGTTTGTTTGGTGGTGGCGATGCGAGAAACAGCTGCTGTTGCTGTTAGAGAAAAGGTATTTTCTGTATTAAATTCAAGAGTTCTAACATTTTAGGGCACACTATCTCATGGTAAGTCATAACTACGGCACTGGGGCCGGCATTTAGGTATTTGACTACACAAATTTTGAGAAGCAAAATAATACAATACTTTCAGTATTCTTTTAACACGAAACATGCATTTATAAATTATAAATCCACTTTAGAGGAAGGGAAGGGTATGTTTCCTCCTAAATAAACGGATAATTATGAACGTGCATTGGTTGTTGTCCATTTAAGTCCAGAAATTGGCAAATGGAGCACCTGGATACTTCTGCATTGTCCAGTGACGTTATTTACACTGTATAAATAACAGTGGGACAATGCACCTTGCGGGTAGTTAAAATTCCCAGCGGTGTTCCCTCAATGACAGTTCCATAGGTATAATGAAAAAAAAAATGATTGCACATCTAATTACCATGATAAGACAATCTCCAATAACAGCCGCCTTATTACGAGAGACTTGTTGACCGAATGGCATTCTAGAATTCTAGATCTGTGGTCCGTGTTTCGAATACAGATAATCTCGTGAGTAGGCATCAACGATGCTTTGCCGACCTTTCCCATAAGTAATATTGACTCTATAGCATTTGCCGTCTTCCATAGCAAATAAATTTCCTTTTTACGTTCAAATTATGTTTTTACTTTCATAGATGGTATTTTGCGCAGAGTGTATTGAACTCTTGCCATTTAATACACGTTTCATAGGGTAATAATTCATAATCTGAATTTGGAATGGGGAGTGCTTTATGACTGCAGACTTTTCGTATGTGCGGAGCCATTCAGGCAAACAGTAGTGGGCATAAGACGAGGAATTACTGGCCGAAAACAGTAAGCTTTTTGGGCATTATGAACACTTAATTCCTGGTTTACTTGACCGTTGTTTCTTACGTCCCCAATGTATGTAAAAATATTCTTCCATATTTTATGCAAAATGGCATCAAAGAGATGGCTTCAGTGCTGTCACAATCTTGAAGACATGACCGGCATACTGATTATAATGTGAAATGTGAAAAAAGAGATTGTTCAGAGGCTCACAAATCAAGAGTGACAACATTCATCATCTCCTACGAACGAGAGCCTCGAGAGAAAGAAGAGCGAGGTCCATAAAAATGAAAAGCAGGCTGCTGGCGAGCCTCCAGCTGTCCAGGCGTCTGGATGCGATGTCGATGGAGGTTTCCAGCCCTCGGCCGAAATGGCAAAGTTTCAAGTTCCTCTCCAGGAGGAGGGGGCAAGCTGCTCGGCAACAGATTCCCTACCTCTGTCTTCCTTATCGCTAAACTAATCCTAGGTATTCGGGTCCCCATCATAACGAAAAAGTATACAGGTATGAAGAAAGTGTCCCTCCTAATCTCGAACACAAATAGGAGCGAATTATTGTTTTCGTATCACAATTTTTATTTATTTGGAATACCCCTCAGCTTCCAAGCTTTTCGCGTGAGAAAGTAGCTATTTTGAACTGGCGCTAATTTTAAGGTATCAAGGTGAGCCTCACCGAGGCAAGTAAACGAACGTCAGGGTGAAACTGTCTTGGCAGGAGAAGGATACGCGAAGCGGATGCTCAATCAACTGGTAATCGAGTCAGCGAAGCCAGCCAACTAATTGTCAATACCGATGGGCTCTTCCTATTCCATTCACACAAATTAACACATTCTTAAGCAATTAGTGCTGACGCTAATCCGGCACATTGCCTTTGTTTCCAGCGGCTTCCCGGCGGAAGTCACCTCGAATTCTCTTTATTAGTTCAGTTCAGTTCCTAGCTTCTAAACAACATTTAGCAATTTTGAATACAGCAATATCGTGGCAGGAAACGCATCAGAAAATATTTCCAGGTTTCAGTGTTGATGTGGAACGTAACACTTTATGATATGAGATCTGGACAACAGGAATTTTTTGTATGGATGGTTTCTGGTATGGAATCCGTTATCTCGACTGGACTATAAGAGCTGCAACCGTTCATACCTACTTTCTTGAAGGGGAACCTGCAAATGTTTGTCTTCTTGCTGAAGGTTCAGGTCGGTATAAATCAATATACTCCGGGACGGGCCCGCAAGGGGCAAGTTTGCTGATCTGTGTGACTGAGTTTGAATCAGGTAGGTAATCGAATTCGTAGCCACTCAAGAGGACTAATGGTGTTGGCACGGACTGCTGGTTCTGGGTCTACCCCACTGCTTTCTTCAGCCCGGGGTAAATTTTTAGTTGTATGTGACTGACTGGGTCTTCCTCACTGCTTCAGGCACTAACCTTTACCTTAGCAAACAATAATCGGCACTGCAGTCTTTAAAACGTCCTCCCAAACTTGCTGAAGTAGAAAGAAACAGACTTGGGATAAACAGTCAGATCAGCAGTCAGGAGGTCTAGTTAACGCAGCTTTACGACATGGCATGCAAACAATACGGTAGACAGATATCTTCACTTCAACTACGTGATATGGGAATTCAGAAATGAATACTGATCAAAAGAACCGATGGGGTAACCTAACCACTCCAGAGATTCCTTGAGATTCCATAAAGAATTCCAAAGATTCCCAACGATATTCATAGAAAAATGAACCCCGAAGGGGTAACCACTCCAAAAAATTCCAAGATTCCCTGAGATTTAATAAAGATTTCCAATGATTCCCAACGAGATTCCTGGAGTGGTTAACCCCTCGAAAAGAACAAAGAACAAATAAGTGCCCAAAACTTTCTTGTGGAGAATTGACCCCTCTGCTAGTCGGTCATCGAAAATGTCGGTCACATCACCTAAGATCCATGCACAAAGAAATCCTGAAAAGCCCTCAGAATTCCTTTAAAAGCATAAGCATGACCGATAAAATGTGGGTGCTCCATTAATATTCTAGTGGAGGTCCCGGTCTCATCAAGCAATCTTCTTGTCCGATGACGACTCCATGCTCCATGGAGACTCGCCCCTCTAAATTTCACGTCCGTTGTCTCAGTCGGGACATTTGGGAGAAGAAAGCTGCTGAATTTCAAACGCCAGCAATATTGGCTGCAAACTGCGAACTCGCCCCCCGGCCCTCCTAATGTTATTTTAATGTTAGAAAGTGCTGCGAAGCACCTACTTACTGGCTGTCTAATCATTTCTGGTAATTACACTGTGTTAGTAATAATATGGAGTCTGTTTAACACTGGTGAAACCAGTGTCATATCAGTGGTGAACAGTTAAGATCAGAGCTATCAGGTTCACCAATAAATTAGTGAGTTTTGTAGGAATCTCTATCAAACGCATTCTTCAGAACAAAGATTATTAAAAAATTGTAGAAACCGAGAAAAAATATTCTTGGACCATTTCCTTATGGCCTTGGAAGTGATCCCAAAAACTTGGCAAACTTTGATTTAAAGAAAGAGGGGAGACTTTTATCTTAAATCTGCTGGAAAGTTTCATATAAGCTGAACGAGGCCTTGTAGAGAAAGGGGACCTCCCGAAAGGAGAGAAATGTTCGTTAGATGTAGAGTACAGCCTACAGCTTATCAAGACGGAAAAATATTCCTATAAGACTTAAGAGGTAGGGGAAGTCCACAAGTTACCGCATATTCTGCAGTTCCTACCCCTACAGAACTTCTGACGCAGGGTTGTTTTAGATTCAACACAAGTAAACATAACTCTGTTTTAATTTAGTGAAGAGTATTTGCTTTAGAAAATTATTTCGTTCTTCAATTTAGGGAATATTTGGGTTGAACCTTAACTTACCATTCAAGTGAAAGAAAATGAGAACTTTCATTGTACCTATACCTTAGTAATTTCGGAGTTAAGTATAGGGTACATAGGGATATATCGTGGTATTGGGGTCTCAGAAAAACAGGTGAGGGATAAACTATTGATGGTTAGGTAAAAAGAGATAACTTCATAACTGTAACTGTTTTTTGCCATATTGACGACCGCAGTTTCTAGTCACAAAAATCGGGTCATATTTAGGTACCAACAGAACGGTTTAAGACGCATTTCGAATTTGAACAAAATTGGGGGAATTTGTGTCAGGTGTCAGGCTTGTTGCGTGCATAGGACAAAGGGATGGATTGACTGATAGAATTAAACAGGTCGTATAGGGTAAACTGGACTAGTTTTCGTTGAACAGCAATAACAATTCCCTAACCAGACTTAATTATTGTACTCCAACAATTATGATGAAAACTATGCAATTAATGATATAATTAAGAAAGGATCCACATACTGATGACTGTAGTGAACAATTATTCCATTATCGGAATGGGGAGCCGCGTGCTGATTAGACGTGTTTTTATGTTTATTACTATAACTTTGCTCTCATCATAATTGCACTAATTAACAACCGGCTTGGGCCTCGGAACAACTTTGACTGAAGTATTTATCCCACTTTGTCATTATAATCGTAGAAGACAGCACGAGACCAATAGATCAAGATTTACTTGCTTTTTTAATTCCATAACCTCGTAAAATAGGAAGCTTTTTGGAGGTCTTTTCTCAGTTATTGATAATTTCCCATAGCAAACCACTCCAGTTTAACTTGTGTGCCAAAAAGCTATAGAAACGAGTAGACTCGTTTTCAAGTAGGCAGTGCAGCGTTAGTAATAGCAGCCTACGTAACCTGCATTTACCATAAACTGATCGTCTATCGGTCTCATTCATTTCATTCACCTGTGTGGTTTCTACTTGACCCCACAGAGCTTGTTCTACAACTCCAGTGACAAGAATTCCAACATTATTAAATCATCGATGAAACTCTTTAAAGTTTATAAAATTGCATAACCCCTCGCCGCCGGTGCAGTCTTAGATTGTCAGTAGGATCGTGACCTATTTAGTGACAAAAAGAGCTATCATCAAGACGTTTACTATAGTAACGAGACGTGTAAGCTTAGCATAAAGAGGACAGATCCACGGTTACAGCATCCACTTCTTCATTACGCGAGCGTTGATTTATCCGATATACCGCCTGCCTTTGTGCTGTCTTTCTAGGATTCAAGGAATGCAAGAGAGGTGAAAGGTGTTCGGAACACAGGCAGGTTGTTTGGTGCAGGTACAGCGTGCAAATGTTTGCATCTTGCCTTTGATACTTCACTTACAAGGCTTGATCTTTACAGACTACTGCCTCGTGCGATTGGGTCACACGCTCCCAGGTACTTGACAGTTAAAGTTGAAGGTGTCTATTGAACATCTTCATGCTACTGACAAACTTCGCATGATTGTTCAGTAAAAGGCTATAATTTGCGAGGAGGCCAAGTGTGGGTATAAAGATTATGGTAGGAGTAGAAGCAGGAGATAGTGACTATAGCTTCAGCGTCCTCCTCATTCCCCACGAACTGACTCCAAGCAGTTATACTAGAACGTCATTCGAGAGTCGCCGGCACAGGGAAGCTTTTCTTACGTGGGTTCCTCCCCCTACCCTCTCAGTAGCCAAGCATAATTAGGAAGTTTTCTCTATTTGTCTCAAGATGTTTTCAACAAATTGAGTAAGGTTGAGGTACGCAGGCTACGGTTACCAATTTTTGTTCCCTAATTTCGGGATAATCTAGATTCTAGAAATATTTGCAGATACGTGAGGCGCTTTGGAGGTGGATGAAGAAGAGTAAGTTGAAATTCAAATATGCCTTCTCCACACGATTACAGTAAATGAATGAAAAATAGGCAAAAAGTCGAAACCTAATACAGCGGCTGACAACACCTGTAACAGAGCTGGTGGTGAAGCCCTTTACGCTCGATCCACCTTTATGACGATGAATAGTGCATCTATGCATAAGTTCGTAGTTACAAAGGAAAGCTGAAACGGTGCTGAAACTTTAATGTAAACAGTAACACAGGACCCTTAGGTAAAGCAAAACTAGGTCAGTTGCGACGGCTCTCATTATCCGTTCCAAAGACTCAAAGGGTGTCAAATCTGTCGAGGATTAAAAATTCAAGAGAGTAGTTACAGACTTTTTGTAGAAACGGAATACACTATGGCCGTCTTGGAAATTACAGCCATCTTTCGGAAATTGGTGCAAACGTCTCTATACTTATAAATGAAAGCCAATGTTCTCGGCAGTGATGGAAACAAAATATGTTTTGCCCTCTAGTCCCGCGTCCCGCTAAAAGGCAAGTTCGAGTAGGTGGGTACTTGATGTCGGACAACATTTTGCGGAGATGGGGAAAATTGTGGACAAACCTACTAGTACGTCTGGCTTAAAAAGGTATTTGGAAAATCTAGGCCGTGAAGAAACTAACTACCAGTATTCAATCTCACCGACTTGCACTGTTTCCACTTTTTCATTTCCTTTCGGTAGGAAGACATGACGGTTTCTGTCTGAATAACTCAGCCTCGAGTTGATGCGTCAGTCAGCTGTCAGCATCATAATATTCGTCTTAAGAGCATGGAGCAAGATGCAAAAAGACGGAATAAGTTTTCCCGGAGTAACGTCAAGTCAAATGAAACACGAAAACAATGCGATCCAAGCCGAGGAAAATTAAGCAGAGAACTGAGACGCTTGCAAAATGTGGCATGAGCATCATTGCAGACAATGCCGGAAGCATTTTATTCTGACTGACTTGCACAACTGCGGTGCTTCTGAACTTGTAGGGAGATGTACGAGTATATAGAGAACAAAATAGTGGAGAAAGAAATAACAGGAGGCTAATTCAAATATTTAGTGAACTTTTGGGAAGACCTACCTTTTTTAATAATCGACAGTGGATTTCTGGTCCCTTCCGCCCCTTGTTTATAATACACAGTTCGTATAATATGTGAAAGCCAGGCGTTTCTAAAATAATATAACAATGGTAATAGAAATAAAAGTAAACAAACGATTTTACCTTCCTCAGCCATGCAGTAGGAGTATAGGCTGCCTTTGCTACTGTTGCACGGCACCAGTCTGGCTTTGTCACTATTACAGCAGTGCTAATGTCAAAATCCCATGAAGAGCTATGGATGTTGAAAACTACTTGAAGAGGTCGGGGAAACGAAGGGGGTGGGGGAAGGGGGGGGGGGGGGAGGTTAGTCGTGCCTTCCTGGGACACGGAAAGACGCTGATGAATGGAACACCGTTTATCTGCTGACACTCTAAAACTATAGAAAAGAGGCTGACGTTACTGAGCCAACCATCATCCCGTAAACTGACTGAACTGAGTATAACCTCTTCTACTGTCATTTTTTGGATATTATTAGGTGTAACAAGGTAGCGTTAGGTTTCATCAAACATCGACAATGGAAGCAAGCATTTCAGAAAAACAGAATTTATTATACAGAACGAAAGCTAAACGATGATGGTAAGTAATGAACAGTAGAGAAAAGATGGTATTCAGCTGGAAACTGAGCAGTTCTGTACAGGGTCGGTGGACGTAACCAATTAATGAATCCGTTTAGCTGAAATAAAAATGGACCCTCCCAAAAGGAGAACTGTAGAAGATTGCAACATTAGAGGGAAGCTATAGGTTCTACAGTGGCAGAATGCTGAGAAGGGGGGCTACTTGACAATGTTCAACCCACAGTCCCTGCCTCAGTACATCAGGGACCCCTTCGCTTCCTATAGCTCCACCTTTTTCCGATTTGTCTTTTTCAACTGCCCCCTTGCGACTAAACCTCACAAACATATCCCCTTTTTAACTAAAATCTAAACTCCTTTTTACCTCAATTCCCTCTTCAGTTAGAGGTGGTTTGATGACGATTATTGTTGGTACTAAGGGAAGCCTTATAAGTAATAATAAAAATGGATAACTCTTGAAATGGTCTACGTAGTCAGGCTTGTTCAACTCGCTAACAGCTTACCTACTAAATAATTTTATCCAATACCGTAATTAATTTCATACTGGCTTACTTCGTAAACACAGGTAAATATTTTCTTTACATCACCACCTACCTCTAGCATTCGCTTAGGGAACAAAAATAGGAAAATAGCTTGGTAAAGGCTTGAATATGCATGGAATCAATATTTACACAAGGGAAAATCTACCCCGTCATCAAAATTTCATCTCTATCGAATCTTATGGAGCTTGAACGTTTCGGAGAAGATGAAGTAATCGAAGGTGTTTTGCCTTTAATCAAAGAAGATTTGCTACTGTAAGGTTTCGGTGAATCTGGGGAAATTCTTTTTAGTATTTTGGGAGAGGGTGGAACAAGATAAGGGAACGTGTGTAAGTAGTGCTGTATCAGCAATACATGGGGTGAGGTTCTCCCATTTACCGTTCAGGTTATAGCCTCTCACCCTCCAACCCAACAATATCTGTATTTATGTAAAACATGTGAAATATCTATCCCTTGTGGGTAGGCCATTACCTGCATCCGCAATGTCAAACTTGCCTTCTCCAACACCATTAGCTACGTTTTCGAGCAGATTGCGCTGCTTCACTCACTTTTCTTAAAGTAGTCCATTCAACAGAAAAAGGTTGGTTACCCATTGTTCATTTCAAAGCCATCACAGGTTTTCTCAAACTCCTGAAAGAAAACGGAAGAGCTAATAGCAGTCGTCAGCAGTCATAGCAGTCACATAGCAGTCACACAACCATTTTTAGTTTTTGCTTTCACATCAGAGAAACAATTTGGTGGGATCCGTGCTCTGTAAACTGCACTCAAATTTAATGAACTTTGAAGTGAAGGAGGAAGTAATACTCGCAGTTCACATAACCTCTGTCAACACCTGCAGTAACAGTAAATCATTTTTCTCCCACGCATCATTCATTGTTTAATACAACTGCAACAGTACAGTAAAAGCCAGTGAAAGACGTCGAAATAGGATCATATAGGGAAGCAGGAGTAAAAGAAGAACCAATTTCTGGGTCTGGGTAATGTTTAGCTTTCGGGGAAATATCCACTGTAAAAGCTCTACTTTATATGAGAGATATAAAAACAAAGAGACAATGAGAAAATGAAAGATTTCTGGCTGTCAGCATACAGTGAGCGGGGGCAGCCTGCACGTCACGTGGTTTGATGGCAGCTTCGATGGCACTTGAACGCACTTGTCGCCACGCTTTGGGTCACAATGCCCTTATTAATAATTTACCCCGTGGTCTGCACCCTCCACGGTGGGGGAGCGAGATTACTTTCGGCCTGTTTGACAGAAGGGACATAAGCTAAACAGCTGAACGTCCACTACGGAGGCCTTATCGCTGAATGATTCCACGTAATTACGTTTCAATGATCGATTGTCTAGCGTGCTTGAAGATGAGTGTCTGCGCCCCCCTCCCAAACATCGTCCCCCGAATCTTCGGAAGCCCCCCATGGTACGCCTGATTGATGAACGATATAGGTATTGGAAGTGGAGGAGGGGGGGGGGGGGGGGGAGAAATGTTTGATCTCCTGATCCGATATCATCACATAACAATCTACCTGGGAGACCAATAACTTTGGACCACGTATGATGTTCATGAGGTTATACGTACGAGATACCCCCGAAAACACCAAAGTTTATGAAATTTCATTACTAACTAATTAAAAAAATATTTTCAGTTTTTGCTATAGTTACTATAGTCCAAGTCAGGCTGGGAGCGTACCGATTATTCATAATTTTTTGAAGATTTTCAGTTGACGCCGATCCGGATTTGGGTTCCATATCCTACCATACACTAAAAATGCCAATCCCTGAGCAGATATTTCCCTGATCAAGAAAAGTTTTGATCAGCCCTAGATTTGCAAGAAATTATGAGTAATCGGTACGCTCCTAGCCTGACTTCGACTATACCTTGTTGTGTTATACCTACAGAATGAACGAAAGAAATTCCTTTATTTCAGGAAAATCTAATTTTGCCTCTGTTAAGGCAGGAAAAGCCAATTTACTTTACCTGGTCTCGAATGAACTAATTTACCCAAGAAGATTGGGCTTGGCCGGTAACATGTCCATCGATCACCACTTTGCAAAAACTACCTGTATCTTCAACTTTCAATTAGGTACATAAGGGAAAGATAAGAAATATACTCATTTTCCTCTCAACCAGATAAATTTTAAAACTTACAATGAGTTTTCTCCTTACTTTCTCTTTCAATCAGGTATCAAATGAATCGCCGATGATCACTGGCACAATGGAAGAAGAATAATGGTGGTTCTTAGAGCAGTGGCTAGGTAGACGAAGATAGAAGGAGACACAATAGAGTCATCGGGCTGGAGAAATCCCTCCAAGTGTCCAGAAATTAGGGAACTCACCGAAGCATGTCAAAAAGAACTTATCTTGGCTTTGTTCAAAGAAAAACTAGCTATAAATCTTTGATTTTATCTCTCTCCGGCAGACAGCACTACCTACACTCATTCGCTGCTAATGCTTTTAATGACCCAGAGCAAAGTTTCCGCAGTCCTTTGGGAGGAAAGCTCGGGGATTTTCTCTACTTTAGAGCAGGACTCGTACCAGTTCTCATGATAATGTCATCTGTGAAAGTTTTACATTTCATTTTGTGTTCAGTAAGACCCGAGAGATACACGATCGATACCTACATGAAGAAAGATCGACCCTTAGAAATACTTCTTCATAGAGAATATTTTAAACGTATACGAATCCGCGGTCACACGATGTCATTTTACTGTACTGTAGCCTTTTGGCTCACATTTCGAGGTTTTTCCAGGCCTTCACCGGCTGGAGGAAAACTCGACTGCATGATTATGACCAAATCACTCCCTTGTGATGCCTTATTGTGACCTAAACCAAAATCAAGACGTTTATGGTACCTACCTTAGCACAGAACGACTGTGAAAAATACTCCCCCTTATTTTCTATAGATCTGTGGGTATATTAAAAGGTTGCCAGTATACCAGGAAGCTGATGAAATTTCCTTGTAGGTATATGAATGAAACACACAGTAATGAAGTAGTGAGTAGCGTTTAAAGTAAAGAACACCGCGGGTGGATTGAGTTAATTCTCAGTCTTACTACTCGAAATGAAAGGAAGAGAGACAGAAATGGTGATAGAAAAGATAAGAATAGGAAATCACATCAGCCACAACTGACAGGAGAGGGGGACGGAAGGACTAAGGAGGTTTTGCTCTGAGTCAGCACAGACGTCCACTTAGGGTTGGTCACCACTTCCAGACTCCCCTCCAGAATTTCGCACTTGTTAAATCGGAGACGAGTGCGGAATAGCAAGTAGCCTACCACCCCCTAATTCGCAACCCCTACCGAAGAAAGCGTACTGATTGATGCCTGCCGATCACTACATCTCATCACTCCGGATTTAATATTCCTTTGACGCATTCTTCGTCACTCAAAGGATTCCAAAAAGGAATTCTCCGACCATTGTTAGACACGTCCCTTATACCCTCTGCCTCCTTTTCTTACCAACTCGGATCATTTTCTAATAAACCCACTTCACTTTTCCTTTCTCATCTTTTGTAGAGGCATATTTTTTGTTCGGCGATTTTCCCCAGAACCGTGACATCTTCCTTATTACCTCTGTCCTTAGTATGACAGGTACCAAAATATCAAAACGGCTTTGATTCAATCGAACAAAAAAATGTCGTACTGACCTTGAAACATCTTTCAGATTTCAGTCGTAAAACACAGTAAGTAGGTACATTTAGGAATGTCCAAGTAAAATAAGGATTGAGTCCCAATGGCAACTATAGAAATGGTAAGAATTCGTTTTGTTACTTTTCTTTTCACGACACTATTCGTGGCCTAGGGAACTTTATACCTTCAACAGAACGTTTTCGCCATAATAAACGAACGCTTACTTTAGAGCCCAGTTTCTTCCCCCTCATAAAAGGAGGGAAAAAATTGAATTTGCGTTCAATCTTAAACCAATTCTAATTTCATGGATATCAGCATTCAGGGTGGCCACAGCTACCCATGCAGTGTGCTGACTCACCCTGTCAACCAGGCTCACCCTCCCCCTTGTTTTGGGTTTTTATTAATAAAAGCTCCTTATGCCTTATTGACACTATGTCAATAACGCTGCTTTCAATTTTCATCATTGAGATGGATGAATTTGTACGTTTGGGGAAATGGATTTTAGTCCCTCGGCTGCACTTTTTACGTTATGGTAATGAGATTATTAATGCTATACCACACCCGGTTGTTAACAGCATCCTTAAGCGGACAAACCAGTAATATATTTAATTTATTAATTAACTTCGCCTCACTGTACTTCCCAAGAGTTGCTATGTATCCGAAATTAGTACATATTATCTGTAAATGCGGAGAAAGATACTGTACTACTGAACTACTGTAGTGAATATTCTTAATGCATTTGGACCCACAGAAAACGTAAAAGTCCTTCCTTCTTGCAGAACAGGGGTGGGGACATGGACACCATGGGATAATAACCTAATTTCTGAGTCAACATACAGGTAGGTGCTAGGAATGGAAAGAGACTGGTATTATATTCATTCACGGAGCGAATTTTTCGATAAAGCTGGTTCCAAGAATGCCGCCTTTTTTCCGCTCATATAAATCGTCGGGCACGTTATAGATAGGTAATCGAAATAGTTGGTGGAGACTGATAGGCGAGGAATCACATCGCGCGACTCTTTGCTTGCCGGTTAGAATCCTGGCTATGCGTTCAATCAAAATGCCTGGCTTCCATTTCGGCTTCCAGGCTTTTCATAGTGAAGGCCCTGCGGATGGATTGATTTACAATTTGATTGTTCGATTGATTTGTTGATTTCTAAGGATGCTAACATCTGTCCACCTCCATTATCCTACCTAAAATATCGCCTACATTTCCAACATTCTCAACTTGACTTCTGGATTTTCTTGTTTGCTTTCAAATTTATTAGGATTATCAAAATGAAGGATGTTCAATGAATCCTAAATTTCATATCGAAAGCCAGCAACAATCTAGTAATAAATACAAGCATAAACGGCCAACATGACAACTTAATTCTTCACATTTGAGCCACACAATTTTATCCGGTGACTTTTATAAAATTTGACTTTCGGGTAGGGGAGAAAACTCAATTAGATTTGCAGAGGTCGGAATGTACTGCGTAAAAAAGAAATATCTAGTTTAATGGACGTTTTTCTGGGGGCTGCATGGTGGGGGCCAGCAGCTATAAATTATATTAATCCGGGCGCTTGAAGCGGCTTGGGGCAAGTCGTGACCGGGCTGGGCCCCCCAGCCTGCGGGTGGGGAGTTTATCAGACACCATCCCCTACCCCACTCCACAGTTTGATGAGATGGCCTGTGTAATGTTCTGGTTGGAGGGGGAATAGCCACCCGTCGAAGGTCCATGAGAAAATGATAGGAGGGAATATAAATTTTTACTCACATAGGTAGTAGTGAGTGAGTGGGAACCTTTTTCTAAACAGATTCGCGAAAATAAAGTTGATTGTTATGAAGTACATAAAGTACATGTATTAATTTGTTTTATCGTCTGAAATTAAGAAGAGGGACTACTTTTAGAAATTAACAATGAACTAATTAAGTACAGGCATTGAGATCGGTTAAACAGAAATTCCCAGTAAACAGAACCAGATTAAGGAATGTGATTACAGCGAGCCAAAGCTGCCAAAATTCAGTATCAATCCAATAATCAAAATAGGTATACGACCTAACCATGAATAATCTAGACTAATCTAGAGTCTATAGTCTAGATTCTAGAGTTAACATAGGTATTGGATGAAGCTTTTTAAAAAAAGAAAAAAGACGTTGAAACTCAAGCGATCTGCAGGGTTGCAATAAAAGGGATTCTTGGGGACTCACAACAAGAGATGAAAAGCGCAATATCCTTGAAACCAAATTCAGAAAAAGTAAAGGGATATTCCCATAGCTTAATAATGGGTGTCACAAAAGTGGATTGAAGAGACTGTATAATGTAAAATATGGTCGCAATATTTCAGCACCCCGATATTACCACCCTTGTATTTCTCGGCAGAGGCAATTGAAAGCCACATGACGTCAATTTTATGATTTGGGGAGTGGGGACTGTTTACATGGCACGAGTACTGCTGCCAACGCAAAACTGCACTTCTCCCAACTTTTTCCCAATATCTACACGAAGACTCGTCCATTGTATGGTCTCACTGTCCAGCAAAACTGCACTTCTCCCAACTTTTTCCCAATATCTACACGAAGACTCGTCCATTGTATGGTCTCATTGTCCATCTACTGCAACTGCTACTTCACTGTGGTTTCATTAATATCTGAAGGGTGAAGGTCCAGTAAATAACATATCTATACACTTTAGCGGATTCATAACATACATAACAGGTACATACCTCAGACTTGGTGTACCAGTATACGATATCTAACACCAGCCGATCACACTTATTCAGACTTTATATACGAAACCTTTTTATAGTTTAGCTGGAGAATGAGACAATCCAGGTGTACCGTCGGAAAGATACCTGGTTCCCAGGTTCCATCATCTAACTTCAGCTGAACAGTTCGTTTAACCCTGATGTTGCATTGTGATACTAGGCCTTAAATAGATCTATCTAAAAGATATTTTATCCATGACATGAAGAGGCTTGTTTGGTAGAAATTAGTCCGCTATACATATGCTATATTTTAAAATGTTTCTTAGTCTCCTGCCGACCAATAATTGAACGGGCGATTGCACCAAATGTTACCACAATTGTTCGCAAATCCCAAGTCCTGACTGTAATAGGAAAAATAAACAAAGAAGTTCCCCCTTAAGCATGACTAATTCGGTCCCATCCATCATCCTGTTCGGATATCAATCGGGCTGGGACGAAATGATGGTAAAGTGGGAAACTCGAAAGGAAGGGTCCATACCAATGAGGCTACGGATTCGGTACATTCAAATAACGTGCAGCCCCCCCCCCCCAACCCCCTCCTCCCCTCATGTTTACAATTTATTGGCAAGTATGTTGGGGTTGTTGTGTACTGCTGTGTTGAGGTTCCTTGGTACAGTCCGGTACAGTCTTACAACAATGTTTTTAGATACCTTATGCCATAAGGAGGGCAAATTTTAACTTTCTGCCATAGATATTGTAATTCCAAGACAAAACATTCAGTGGCTTCAGCGATTTCCTTATTTCATCCTGACTTGACCACACGTGCTGTACAGATCGTTATGTCATGACGTTATGACTTCAGTTGGAGATGAAAATGACGTACGGCGAGGGTACCTAGAGGGTACATAAACAGCTTGCGTTTTTTTGGGTATACGAACGTACAAAACATACCCTTATAAGGGTGACTTGACATCTGGCCATAGTGGGGAAGCGCCCTAAGGAGTACTCGCATCTGTTGGAAGCATGACAATCAAAGGTCAGGAAGATATGGCAGAACAATTTGATAACATTTCCTTTGCACTGACTCACAGCACTGGTCTTCAACAGAGAGGTCAGATCAAATCTTCACATTACCATGTAAGTAATTAAAATAAAATTTAAATAGCATTTATACATGGTCCACATATACAGGGTGGTCCAGAGCAACCGTACACATAGTTTTTCTCTGGAACCAACCGATCAATTGAAATGTAGTAAAATTCTATGCCGAATGATTTAATTTTCAAGGAATTTGGAGCTTCTGATTGATATGCTTTTTGACCTAATTTTACATTTGAAACTGCTGAGAGACCGCCTATGACCCCCCTAAAAAAAAACCATTTCCCAGCCTCCCCACGAAACAAGATAGATCTTAAGAATTTCCCGTGAAAAATTAATGTTTCTTTATAGGATTTGGGTGTTCGTGCTTATTGGAGCAGCCCTTATGCTCTGTTACCTCAACTACAGAAGAAGCATTCGAGGATTTCTCCCAGCAGAAGATATGTTCCCTGGCCCCGCCACACTACCCATCGTGGGGAACGCTATTCAAGTTTTCATTCATAGAAAAGGTCGGTTGATTCATCTAACCCGAGGGGTTGACCACTCGTTGGGAATCATTGGAAATCTTTATGAAATCTCAGGGAATCTTGGAATTTTTTGGTATGGTTACCCCTTCGGGGTTCATCTTTCTATGAATATCGTTGGGAATCTTTGGAAATCTTTATGGAATCTCAGGGAATCTCGAGTAATCTCTGGAGTGGTTACCCCCTCGATGTAACCCTTCCGTTACTTCAGGTCATTCTGAGCTTATTCTAACTTCATAGAACTTCATTAACTTCAACCCTTTTTTAATCATTTTCCAGGGTTGCACGATTATTTCAGCGACATTGTATGGTTCTATAGAAGAAGTTTTCGTTTTTGGATTGGGAATTCCCTTAATATTTGCATTATAGAACCAGAAGACGTAGAGGTAAGCTTTAGCTCAGGTTTATTCTGACCTGAATAAATTTAATTTTAAGGCGATTATATAACAGTTTTTATTTTTCTTAAGAAAATTTATGGGATAACTGCTCACCTCGAGAAGGCCGACCCTTACGACTACCTTTTGGACTGGATCGGACGTGGCCTTCTCACATCATTCGGTTTGTACCGCTTTGTGCTAATCTATTCTAAATGTTTCAGTTTCCTAAGAGAATAATTACATACCTGAAACTAGCAAAGAAAAATATTCCTCAAAGATTGAAAGGTGAAAATGCTAAAATATTCCTTTTCAGGTGAAAAATGGAGGAAGTCACGCAAGATTTTCACCCCCGCTTTTCACTTTAATATCCTGAAAACCTTTTTGGAGATTTTCCATAGAAACGGAGACACTCTTCTGAGAAAACTACAAGAAAATATTGGACCTAATTTCAATGTCTACGAAATTATAAAGCTTTACGCTCTCGACAATATATGTGGTAAGTTTGAATGACAGTTAAAATATCTATACAAACACACCTAAACCGATATACCTAGATACTTTAAAAGAAATCACTATCTTTCCAAAACAGTATTACATATATTTCAAATTTTGCAGAAGCTGCAATGGGAACGAAGTTGAATGCTCAGTCACACCCGAACAGCGAATACGTGAAGTCAATTAAAGAGTAAGTGCCTATTACGGGTTCACAGCTGTAGTTATGTTTAACTCTCCAAATCTAATTGTGCCTTTAGAAGCAGTAAGCCTAGCTAAAGCGCAAACAGCAATTTTAATCTTACAGACTTTTAGGTAAGCTGGTAAAAAGATTCAGCGGGTTCCCAACATTAACATTATAGTTTTAGATATGTCTTCAAAAATGAGTTTACGGAGAATATGATCTTGAAATAACATTTCAGAATGTGCGAGATAGTTCTCACCAGAGCTCTCTCTCCTTGGTACTGGCCTGAGTTTATCTTCAAATGGAGCAAACTAGGAGCAAGACAAAGAAAGGCGTTGAATATTATTCACGGTCTAACAAACGAAGTAATTGCGCAGAGAAGAGAGGAGATACAAAATGCCAAACCTGAAGAAGAGTCTCAAATCGACAGCGGTTAGTCCAATGTGCCTATTTTCCTTTTGAAACGTAACATTTTAAACCAGCAAAACGTAATTTTTGATGTGAAAGCTGAGCCTAAGTTGAAATTGCAAGGCCAGCTGTCAAAGGTAGAGGTCAAAATAATTGAGGATCATACGTTTCAAGTAAATAAGTCAGCGTGCTGAGGGATTCATCTCGGAGTCATTTCAATCCATTTTTAAATTTCTGATGATGTTTTGACATTAAACTCATGCTACAAATTACTGATATACCAATACCAACCATTGCTACATAATTAGTTAATGTGTCTTGCTCTTAATTAAGAGGGAAAAATTGAAAATTTTCACCGAAATAATGAATTATTCTGGCAAAGAAGAAAGGAAGTCAAAAGGAGGTAACCCTGTGGAAAAAACAGAGTTTGCTATGTTAAATTTATTTCTTCTTTTGTATTCCAGAACAAAGAAAAATATATTTCTGACAGTTACTCTATGCTTTCTATACAATACTCTACTATATCCACTCTGAAAGAAAATGATGAGTTCGCCACTTCTTTCCGCACTCTTTTGATAACGCATACGTGATTCGTATGGCATGATTAGTATAGTTTCTCCCTAGCGAGAAAGTTATAACGCCTGTATATTTTTAAGGTACGGGAATAAAGAAGAGGAAAGTTTTTCTGGACATCCTGCTGAAATCTTCAGAAGACGGGGGGCTAACCCCAGAAGAGATTCGCGAAGAAGTGGACACTTTCATGTTTGAGGTGCGTACCTAACTAGTACCTAACTAGTACCTAACTAGTACCTAACTAGTACCTAACTAGTACCTAACTAGTACCTAACTAGTACCTAACTAGTACCTAACTAGTACCTAACTAGTACCTAACTAGTACCTAACTAGTACCTAACTAGTACCTAACTAGTACCTAACTAGTACCTAACTAGTACCTAACTAGTACCTAACTAGTACCTAACTAGTACCTAACTAGTACCTAACTAGTACCTAACTAGTACCTAACTAGTACCCAACTAGTACCCAACTAGTACCCAACTAGTACCTAACTAGTACCTAACTAGTACCTAACTAGTACCTAACTAGTACCTAACTAGTACCTAACTAGTACCTAACTAGTACCTAACTAGTACCTAACTAGTACCTAACTAGTACCTAACTAGTACCTAACTAGTACCTAACTAGTACCTAACTAGTACCTAACTAGTACCTAACTAGTACCTAACTAGTACCTAACTAGTACCTAACTAGTACCCAACTAGTACCTAACTAGTACCTAACTAGTACCTAACTAGTACCTAACTAGTACCTAACTAGTACCTAACTAGTACCTAACTAGTACCTAACTAGTACCTAACTAGTACCTAACTAGTACCTAACTAGTACCTAACTAGTACCTAACTAGTACCTAACTAGTACCTAACTAGTACCTAACTAGTACCTAACTAGTACCTAACTAGTACCTAACTAGTACCTAACTAGTACCTAACTAGTACCTAACTAGTACCTAACTAGTACCTAACTAGTACCTAACTAGTACCTAACTAGTACCTAACTAGTACCTAACTAGTACCCAACTAGTACCTAACTAGTACCTAACTAGTACCTAACTAGTACCTAACTAGTACCTAACTAGTACCTAACTAGTACCTAACTAGTACCTAACTAGTACCTAACTAGTACCTAACTAGTACCCAACTAGTACCTAACTAGTTTACTGTAAACACACAGCAATTCTAAAAGTAGCGGGAAGGACTCGACCCCAACCATCCTTCATCAAATCGGACATCATCTTTGACCAAAGTTGAAACTTCAGAGAATATTAGGGCTGTGGTGGCATCTAACCAAAGTAAAACTGTCAGTTTCCATGGAGTACTGGAAAACTGCTGACATTTTGTAGAAATTCTCTCCCCCAGCCCTCCTATTGGCCAACTGTTTATAGGGAGTCAAAATGTTTGTGCCATTACCATTAATACTGTTACAGGGACATGACACTGTTACTTCAGCTATCAGCTTCGCACTCTACAGGCTAGCTGAGCACCCGGATTGCCAGGTTAGTTCTTCCACACACTCCCGATTTCTATTTGGAGCAACTGACAGGTTCGTTTAAGCAGTTCAGGCGTAAGAGTTATAATCGCCTACTCCATTTATAGGAAAGATCTTGAGTTCTTGAGGGTTCTCATTTAATACCTGAACGGGAGGTGTAGTAGATAACGGGAAATTTGAAAGTAAGTCCGAAAGAATATACAGATTCCAGTAGCCCCAGCCGCTCGGGGCCTCACATTATGATGGGTGACTTCAAGCCCCGAATAAAAAACAAAAACCAGCTTTACGCCATACGATAAATTTTAAAATTAGCAAACAATAAACAATAATAAGCCGAAACTTTAGAACCCCCCACAGTAGCCGGGCAAGGAGTGAGATCCCAAACGACAGGTATTTATACCGTTACAGAGTGTGTGTCCAACTCCAATACTGGTCGCTGGCTTCACTCTGTTACTATAAGCTGAAGTATTTTGTACGCGGGACCATGAGTCATTGTAACTATTCTCAAGTATGAAATACGAAGAAAGCCGACAAAGTAGTATTTAATTATGATTTCAGCAAAGGGCGTACAATGAGCTTCATGAGATCTTTGGTGACGATGATCGCGCACCAACGTTTGAAGATCTACAAAATATGAAATATCTTGAAATGGTGATTAAGGAAACTCTTCGCCTTTATCCCAGTGTGCCAATTATGGGGCGTTATGTGGATGAAGATATTGTGTTAGGTGTGTACAAGTTTACAGAATTCCATTCTGAGTAGCTATAAAGACATTAGTGATTTCTGATAGAAGTCAAATGAGATCAAATAAAACCAAACCAAATATCTTCACTGAGTACTTATACGGTGAACAGTAACAGTAACACTACATCAAAGCTTCATTTAAAAGAAAAAAAATCTAGAAATTATTTTTATATTAGTTCTACATCTAAAGTTATTTTCACGAATGTTCTCGAAATTTTTCAACCAGTATATTATCAACATTAGTTTCTTTATTGGCACCAATAACTAACTGAAGAACTTTAATTCTCTTTCTAGATGAGCGTTCAATTCTGCCGAAAGGAAGTCAAGTCCTTGTTTTGACTCAAGTTCTCCACCAGCGGAGGGGAAAATGGGAAAAGCCTGATGAGTTTTACCCGGAGCACTTTGAACTTGAGGCCATAGCAAAAAGACACCCCTACCAGTACATTCCTTTCAGTGCGGGCCCCAGGAACTGCATAGGTAATATCAGAATTTCAACTTCTGCGGTCTGGGACCTGTGTCACACTGCCCCCCCTCCCCCCTCCCCCATATCCAAGTGACGCTACCTATACTGCATGTAATATTCCTAATTACGATATTTTCAAATCTCACAAAGTTTTACTATTTTAGGAATGCGATTTGCAATGATGGAAATGAAATCAGCCCTTAGCAGAATTTTGCGCAACTTCATATTGCTGCCAGCAGATCCACCGGTGCCCCTTGAGATGGGCGTTGACATTATTTTAGTCTCCCAAACAGGCGTTAATATCAGGATCTTGAAACGGAACTGAAAACATCATGATGAAGAAACTTAAGATTACTTGTCAGAAACTGACTGACTGACTGACTGACTGACTGACTACGTACAGTGATTTTTTTTTTTTTTTTTTTTTTAATATAAGTACTGTTGTATTTTTTGAATTCTAGCAAATGCAGGATCCACGACCCTATACCTCATACACATTCTTCTATGGGAAAGTAAAAAAAAATTGTAACAAGCATTGTGGCTTCTGAATGGTGTCAGAAAAATCCCGCTGTCTAAGACTCTAACCAATGAGTAGGTACTTGGCCAATCAGCGTGAAATTAGAGAGAATTCGAATGTAAAGTAGTAGCGATGTCAACATATTAATTGAATTAGGCGGTATTGCGGGTGGTTGACAGGCGTTGAAGTCGGCTGGGCCGTTGTTTGCCTTAAGATTTCGGTTGATCAGTCAACTGTGACTGACAGTCTATTTCATTGATGATTGGTCAATACATTCAACTAAATGTCGCGCTACGCTCTATCTGGCCCATTCCTGGAACAAGATCTATTAATTACCTTACTTCTTCTGTTTACTTGTCGGAGACCACCCTGAAGTCGTAACAGTGAATGACGGTATTCATAAAATGGTGTCAATGTCAACACAGAGAAAGGTTTAAGTACGGCGCATTTTCGCTAACCTTACTACGGAGGAGAGCGAAGTATTTACACAGACACATACCAACACTTTTTTTTAATTTGCAGTTTTTCCAGCCAGGAGAAAATAATTCACCGGTTGCAATTTTAAGGGCGGCAGAAACGGGCTACTACGAGGTGAAAAATGATAATTTCACCCCAACATTCATAAGAGGGAGGGGGGGGGGGGCTTCCCATTTCAGGTATTTAATATGAAACTATCCACCTCAGTGGAGTGGCCATTCCAAATGAAGTGCAAAGAATATCACCTCATAGTCATATAGCATGACAAAAGGCAAGTACTTTACGAGTAATTAATTGCAGCCATCGTTTCATGCGTTAAAAACGGAAAAAGTCTTATGTCGCATGGGCTGAATTATGACCTGAACCTCTTGGGACTTTATCGCTCTCGCACATCAGCATTTTCTCTTCTTTGGAACTTCTCCATTTTTAAAAGTTTCTCTACGGACCGAGTTATAAATTTGTGGGGTTGAAAACAGGCAAAAAGAGGAGAGAGGGTGGAATATTCGTCAATCAAGAGTCACGTGGCTTCCGTATCGAGTGGAAATGATTAAGGGCAAGAGTTTTTGCTAAACAGCGCCATGTTCGCAACCCAAACCCATTTTTCATGCCCTTTTCTTTTGTGGCCTCCATGTGGTGACATTTATTCCGGCTTCCAGATTTAGAATGCTTTTGTTGCTTGCGTTCACAACTCTTGATGATATTAGTTGACATTTCAAACTTTACCACTCATTGCTACCCTTGCCGGCAAGCAAGGGTGTGGGTAGAAATTTCTAGGGGGGTCCCTTATATATGCCAATTTCTGAAAAATCCATTTCTGAAAAAGCCATTCCCCGAGTCATGGTTGCTGCTACTTGGGGAGGTTCTTTAAGAAAACCGTTGTACCTACAAATTTTCAAAAATGTAGCCTAGAAAAGAACCATACGATCTTATGACTCTTTTATACGAGTACCTTCAGTGAATGCCCCAGAGGCCCTGTAACTATAGTAAACTAACAACTCTCCTGTAAACCTCATTGAGAATGGGAATGTCCAAGACTTGAAATCCACAACAATATAAACCAAGGTGCATAGACCTCCAGTACAGTGGCATATGTACCAGAGTGCATTTCCGCATGGGTGGTATCCGGAGTTGAACTAACGGTACAGCGTCGTCTGCTACACACGCGCAAAATCCAATATGGCGGTTAGTAGAACTATTGTAGCGTGGCCATATGAATTGTGTTCATATATAGGATAGATTTTTAGTGAATTTTTAGACTTTTTTTTAGACATTTTGCAATATGGCGGAGTTTAATTTGAAATTGAGTGATATTTTAAAAGTGTTTTCGTCAGAAAACAACCGCAGTTTCTGCGAAGGAGAAAAAATAATCAAAGCCAACCACATTGTTCTTTGTGGGGTTACAAAAAAAACAAAGTGGAAGTGGAGGTTTTCGGGTTGTGCTTACGATCGACACAAATTAAAAACATACCTCACGAAATAAAAATTTCTATAAAATTGTTGAATAATCTGTAAATGAAATAAATGAATACAGTAGCAGCAAGCAACCATAACGTCTGTACGACATCATACCGATTATGCGATTAACAAAAACTATTAGGGCGGTATATACATTTGTCGCAAGTATCGAATCACATAACCTAGGTACTAACTTACGTTTCATTTACAAAGCGTTATTCCTTCCTACGTCCTCTCAAGCAAAGCCATAAATTATAGGGTAGTACCATTAGATAACTATAGGTGCCTTGGATTGAAGTTTCATTTAAATATTGGTGTGCGCTCTTAAAATTGTAAGTAACTCTTATCATCACGAACAACTAAGTGTCTGCCTACTTACCTGCGTGAGTTTTATTGAAATATACACATACCTGGCAGAATATAATCCTCTCTTTCAAAATGCCGGCTGCAGACCGTCATTCCCATACCCACTGTTTTGCCTATTTTCAAAATATGCACCCACTTCTTCAGTAAAATTTGATTGCCATGAGGAAAATGATGTAAATGTACACCTTCCCCTCTTTTTTGAGAACACTGAGGCACAGAACAAATTCGTAAATGCTTTTTTTTAATTTTTTCATTGGATTTCTCCATGTTTGGCCGTTGTTGTTACCGTTCTACCGTTAGTTACATTTTCTGCCACTAGAGGCAGGTCAGTCGTATTCAACTCCCATATTGGGAATATACCGGTGGATGGCGGCACGGATACACCATTCCCAAGGACTCTGCGGACAATGCTTTTCCAGTTAGGTACCGAATTCACACGAAATCACAGTCGAATAATTATTTGATGCACTATATCATGAGTTTTTGCTTGGCCAACATATTTTTCGGTATTTTTCGTATGCACAGAGAAGGAAAAACTGTTTGCAGCAGTATTGATATTTCTGCACGGTCTGTGTTTTCATTCAAGGCTTCCCAACAAGGACGAACACGAAAAACAGAGTAGAGACCCTGAGGCAGTTTTTCATTTATGAAAGCTGCTCATTGTCCTTCCATTTTGCATGTGTGTTTTGTATTTAACATTTTCCCTCCAGGTTCACGCGTTCATTCTTTGTACTACTTTTTTGTGAAACAAAACCATATCCATGATTTCCGTTTTGTTTTTGAGCTTCGTGTGTATTTCCAGTAGGCAGAGTCGAAAATGAAAACCAAAATGAATGAACCCAAATTTTCCAGTAGATTTATTCGCAAAGGACTGTAATTTCAAGAGTTCCTGACAAAAAGGGAGGCAGATACAATCTATTCTTAGGCTAATGTCTAGACAAATTCATACAAACAAGAGTAATTCCAAGATTTGAAAGAGCTTGCTGAGGGGTGAACCATATCTTCGGCTCAAATCAGTGAAAATATATTTTGCATAATTTGGAACCTTCCACCCTCACGCATAGAAATTGAGCGTTTATTTAAATTTCAGTGTAGGGAGTATTTACGCAATAAGGGATTTATGTGTGATCTTCGCGCCCCTTTTCAGCCTTAAAAACTGTAATTTTTGTCCCGTAAATTATACTGAAGCCTTTTTGCAAGGGAGGTTTCAAATTAGTTTGTTTAGACAGGATTTTCATTTATTTTGTATTCATAGCGAAGTGTCTGTAACTTCCTTGGGAGTGTTTCATACATAAATTGGCAGATGACCGTACCATCTCAATTCTGGTGGTAAAATTCTGGTTGTGATACTCGATTCTGATATGTACAACTTGGTTTCGTCTCGCTTGTCCACAGATCCATCCTGCCCAGTCTCGCTTGTCCACAGATCCATCCTGCCCAGTCTCGCTTGTCCACAGATCCATCCTGCCCAACTGAAAACTCAAATACCTATTCCGTTCAGAAAGTTCCCATGATTTAGAAAATTAGAAAATAAATAGTATTTGAACTCTTTTTCTTTCTTACATAGCGATTTGTTGAAAAGAAGGCAAATGCATTTGTTCTGATAAATAGCATAACAATTATTGACGGTTGAGGTTTGCTAGGAATCCAAAATACGATGTCCGAAAAGCATACAAATGTCTCGTATGCTGTGGTATACCTTACCTAGGTAAATACTCCGTTCTCCATAAAAAACACATTATTCCTAATCAGTGTAGACAAAGAGTCGAACAGAAACGCGGAAGCGTTAAAAAAGGAAAAAAGAAACAGCTCACACAAATGTGAAGAAACTCCAGGGGAAAGGCGGCAAGTCGCCGATAAAAATCCGATGAAGTGAAAAACAGCACGGAAAAATCGAATCAGACACATAATAATTAATTCAAGGGCAAGGGAAGGCTGTTGTACGCCATAATATGAAGTTATAAGCAAAAGTATAGGATATCGAAAGGCTCGGGCAATAATGAAAAAGGATTCGAAGCGGAGGCCGAGCGTGGGGAGCATGGAAATGGCCTATCTTTTTCGGGCCCATGTGTTCGCCAAGCCAAACTGCAGCCGACGTGAGCTACAATGTGCCGTAAATAGGCGGACCCCCGGGAGATTACGGGGAGTGCGGGGATCATTCCCTCCGAGCTTTCTGACTGATTTACCTCTGGCTTCATGTGTATCACTGCGATTTCAATTTAAACGGACAGGAGGGAAAAATCAGTTTGGAACTAAAAGAAGCTTTCTACGAAACGAAAATATTCCAGGCTACGGGGATTTTCAACAGAGATCGAATAATTTCTCTACCGAGTACGGTTATGCCAATGACGATGTCGTCAGCACACTAGAGAAAGATTACTATATAGTTTATCAGTTTATCACACAGACTGTGGTAGCCGGAGAGGTGCCTACAGTAGGAGTCTATGTAGCGCCGGGGACATTTCCGACAAACTACCCACCCCAAAACATTAAGGAAAGTGAGAGGTGAGTAGATACATGTATAGAATTCATCTGAGAACAATCAAATAGGAAAATGTTTGCATCAGTTGAGGAATCGTAGAAGGCAAAACTCCCTTTTTCTCATATTCGGATAAAATTCGTAAGTCCGCTATAAAACGCTTTATGACCCTCCTCATAATATCATGGTCCGCCATTTTAATGTCTTCCAAATTTTACGACACCGTTTCAGTCTGGTTTTTATATCACTGTGGTTTCACTTCTCCCTGTCAGAGGACAAGATCGATTACTGTCAGCTGCCACATTAAACCTTTGTGTACTTCAAGATTATGTAGCATTCTAGTCATGTCATACTAATCCAACGATTCAGCTGCTTAACATTCAGCAGGCGAATGCATGGGTACTTGTTTGGCCAATACTCCAACACCGGTCTGCATATGAAAATATTGCCACTAGTAGGCATAGGCATGCTCCGCTTAGCACGGACTCTATTGTTATGTTTTTGCTTCAGGACTCCACAAGTAGGAATATCTAAGTATACATTTTGAAGCGTATTATAGGTGTCTTAGGCTGCATTTCATCACTTTCCGATAGTGTCTATAACGAGAGGATTTAACGAACGGATTTACGTTATCGTATGTTTAGCTTACGACAAGTGCGATCGCAGAGAAACAAGTGCAAGCGCAAGGCATTTGTCGTAAGCTTAACATATGATAACGTAAATCCGTTCGTTAATTCTCTCGTTAAAAGACACTATCGGTGGTGAAATTCAGCCTAAATAAGATTACCTAAAAAAGAGTTGCCCTATCCATTTTGCAGGCCCAGACAACTGCTAAAGTTAAGTGTAGCAGCCTTAAACTTTGTCAATTAAAGGGATGGAGAGGGAAAAGGTTAGGGGTAATTGGGTAAATATAACCGACACCATTATGATGTTTGCTTTTCAAAGTAATAACCAGGTAATGAGATAGCATCGATTCGTTATTTTCTCTTTGACCCTTCCAACGCCCCTATATTCCATTACATGTTTTGGTTCTGCTTTCTCAATACAAAGGGATGTAATTTTGTCCCGTGTACATATTGCGAACGCTCTGCTGCGAAAGAAGTTTTTCGCAGTAGCAAAAGATTTCTTTGTTTTTGTTCTTTCCAACCATTTTTTGAGGGAACTGTTGGAGATTTGTATTCCGAAATGAATAACTTATCTTTTTAACGCCCGAAATTACTGGTTATGTTACGATTTTACAAACGAGCAAATTTGGACAAATTTTTTACTGTAGATGAAAGTTAGTCGATCCGTCAGAAATTAGTAGAAGTTGAATGAAATTTGAAATTGAAAACGTTAATAACTAGAAATCCAATAGCTGATCATTGGCTAACCGTCCGTTTAATAGAAGCGATCAAAAGTTAAATTTTGAGCAAAAAGCTCAGAACTTTATCAGCTTCCCCATAAATGTGCTTAATAGGAACGACCTTAATTGAACTGATTTGTAGCACCTTCTATGTCAAGATAGAATAATTGAGCTTTAGGTTGAAGGAAACTATCCCCTTCATCTCACTCATTAGTCTGTCCTTGCATAAAACCACAAGTCGCCAGCTGAGAAGGGTAGAGACGTAAAAGCCTAACGAAGATCCAGGAAGTGACATTGCAACGCCACACGGTTCACTTCTAAAATATCACACCACTTTCCTTCCCCAAACCCACAGTGTTTTATCTCGCCAATAGAGGATCAAGGGTCAGTAATTATGGTTTCCTTAGGGTTAGAGAATTCGGTTCCAGTTTAAATAATTATATTGCTGTGGGCAGGACCGGACAGAGGTCATTCCTTAGGGGGGCAAGTCTGTCAACCCCCTGCAATTTTGTCAGCCATCAAAAGTCAGCTATGTGCTTTTGAATGTCTATGTCTCTTACAGAGGGCAAACAGTAACCAGTGTTCCAGTGGCGGCCTAACTAGTCCCCTTATTGGAAGTACCCAGGAACTATTATTATTATTAGTCTCTTCATGGCTAGGGCAGGATAGAAGAGTGGGGTGGTTTTCACCGTATAAAGGTCGTAGGACCTCTGTGTCTTCCTGCTGCTAAATCACTAATCCTTCCAAGACCCGTCCAACAGTCATAGGAATCCCAAAGATATGAAAAACGATATTTTATTGTTCATTAAAAAGGTGAAAAGAGGAGACCAAACCCCCTAAAAAGAAATAATTTCAAAAATAAAACTGTCCCTACCTGAAGAAGAAAGCTTAGCCTAATTCCCTCACAGTTAAATTTGTACAGAAAAAGAAAGTAAGCATTAAAAAAGTTTGTAAAGAAAGAATAAAGTGGAGTTGGCGAAGCTAATCAAGTCACAAGTAGGACAGTGTGAGGCGATCCGCAGTCGCTAAGAGATAACAAGTTAGTTAATTCCAACTTGGAAAGGCAAGTTTGCGGAATTAAAATTCCTTATTTAATAGTTATAGGGGAGTGCTCTAAGCTAATGAAAGCCAAATTATATTCTGAACCAAGTTGAATTTCATTGAGAAAATTGGGAGATTAGGTATGCACTTGAATTTACCCAAGTTTAACCTTGTGTAAACGGAGCGTCATGTTATATTGTAGCTGAAGGGGAAAATCTTCCAGACTTTCATTAAACAGACTGAAAAGTTTAATTCTTAAAAGCTCTTCACCGTTAACTTTTTCACGGTGGTAAAAATATGGATTATCTATTGTATACAAGTTAGTAAATTGTATCGCAATTATAGAAAATAATACAATATTATAAGAATTTTTATAGTAGGTATTTAAATGTATATTCTGATAAGGTACGGACGAGTAGTATAATACTATCGTTATATAATAGTAAAATATTAATGAAACGTGATTGTAAAAAAATAAAAAAACCCCTGTCTTAGGCTGTGGCCTCCCAATTCCACCGATGGTGACCCAACTCAAGCGTTCTTTCTATGCATACTGCTCACCAAAGTTGAATTTTTCCCCAAAATGAAACAGTTGTGGGAAAGTTCGGTAATAGGACCCAACACTACATGCAACAATAGCATTAATAAACGTGTATCGAAAATTAATGTATCGTTAAAAAAGAGCTGAATCGGTGGTGGCGGAGGGTGCCTTGCGTAGGTGGGAGTAGGGGAATATCACTGAATTGTTTTTGAGATCGGCAAAAAGTGGGGTTAACTGGTGAAACTTTTTGCCAGCCCCGTGGAGCGGAAGTGATAAATGGCATGGACCCCATGTAGTGAATAATCGGGAGTCGGGCATTCAAAATCAGACACTCATGATTAATTCGGGGGGCCACCACTGATTGAAACAGCACAACGTCTCTGCGGATCTCTTCCCCCTATACACTCCACTATGATGGATCGTCATCAAGTCGGCCAACATTCCAGGGACATCTCTCCTTTTGTTTCCTTTGGAATGAAACATCACCATGAAATTTCCATTTCACCATTTCAAGTGTTTGTGGGTTGAAAGGAGAAGAGCTGAATGAATATGAGTGATGTGGAATTATTTACTGCTGTACATATTTCCATCTAGACTGCTTTAATGAAAATTGTTAGGGGTGCGGGAAAATTTGAGAGAACGACGGGCTTAGCTGTTGAGACGCTGAAGCTTCGAGTGTCTAGATCTATAAAATGAATGAGGTTATTGTGGTTAGTCTTTCCTCTAATTTGGCTGAAAAAAAGTCCAGGTCCCAAATTTTCAAAGATGATTCGACTCCTCAAGTGGCAATCCAGTCACCTCCCTCTCCCTCCATTTCTCACAGGGTTGATGTATCTTCCAAGATTTATGTCCTAGAGCTAACCTCATCGTGGGCAGCAAATAAAAGAGGAAGGTTTTCATCAAGGAAATGGTTTCAATTTGCTCAATCTTGTCTGCGAGATTTCCCCCTCAAGTTTTTACCAAAAGGGTACTTAATCAGTCAATGTAGGGTTATCTATCTCTTCCGCCATAAAAGAGGCTAGAAGGATTGCTTCATTTTGAAATTCTTTCGCTGCGTTGACAAAATAACTTAAATCGACGTCGGGGTTTAGGTATCCCAAATCCCTTCTGACTGTTGCCTTGTATTAGATTGTACAGGAAAGGGCTGGGAAAGCCAAACTCCCTAGACTCCCTGGAGCTTGCTCATTGCTTTCCGTATCTCCTGCCCGAAATCAATCCATAAATAACTGTATCATAACTCATTAATCTCATAATAGGACGACATGATGTATCTGAAATTGGGGGTGTATCTGATTCGCGGTTACTTCCTTCCAGCTCCCGGAACTCAGTTCGCTATATCACTTCTCTAATTGAGTTTTCTACTTTTCCTTCTCCTTTACCTCTTTCCCACCCAAGTCGGGATGATCACTAATGGCATCTGTTACCAGTTCCATACATCGCCCCCTACTATAGGTTATACTCGTGACATTGTAGGCAACGAAACTCACATGCAGGATAGCCAAGCTCAGACGCAGTTTCACCTATTACCGTTTCCTTGTGAAGCCATACCAAATCAAAAGCAACTCTCCATTTTTCTTCTTTCGTGTTCTTTTCCTCCCACAACTTCAATGAACCTCTTTCATGGATATTAAAGCGATATGTGGTGGGAGAAGAAGATAAAACAAAGGAAAACCCTCCCCTTTTCCCGAAGCTCCCCAGCAACCTCCACTGAGATATGGTTATGGGCCACACAGTTACTGACCCCGGTCCCCTTGCAGAAGGCATGGGCGAGAAGGGATGGAGACGGGCATGCGGGGGATTGGGGCTGAGGTTATTCTCGGGAAGTTCTCGCAATTGTGATTACGCAGCAGGTAATTGCCAGCGGTCCCCCAAAATTAATACGAGCGCTATAGCCCTTAAGCTAAAATTACAAAGCTCGTTCTCTACACTTAACTTGTATGGTACCCGTAAAGGTTCAAGAATAGGAACTTTTAACAGCTTAGTTGAACAATTTGACAATTGGATAAATTACAAGATAGATAATTTTCTGTGTTCCACCATCTAACTTAGTGTTAAGTTTCCTCTCAATCCACCAGGAATTTTTAATTTTTCAACGATACTGGTAACCCACCTGGGGTTTGTGTATCGTGAGTTAGGGTTTTACTTGATTGTATCATAGCCAGTTATATTATACAATACCTATCATATCAACAGCTGCATTGTTTACTGGATTTGAAAGTGAGGGACTAAAGAATAGGAATCAAGTTGTACAAAAATCAACACCTGTCGCGCTGGACTCGTATATGCTCTCAACCTGACCCAGTCTAACAAATATTTGTTGGGTTAATTAAATGGACTGTTACTCACAAATAATTTACTGGTAATTAATGTGTAAACTACTGAAGGGCACAAACTGTTGTTACCCAAAGCAGTAATTCAATAGAAATAAAACACATACTGTATGAAACCAGCACAGCTGTAAATAAATAAATAAATAAATAATGTATTAAAGTCAGACACAACAACTGCAGAGTTAATAATAGTGCTGACTTACTAAAACTACAGACTAAAAACTACAGACTAGAACTAAAAACTACCACTAAAGTAACCTAGGCATACCTACTTAGAACGTCAACTACCGTTAAGATTGCTTCTAAAGCTCTTTGTATTCCTAAACCTAAATATGTCTACTTCCGAACAAGTATTTCCAGCTACACTCAGGGCATATACAGGGGCTCTCTCAGAAATGTTGGTCCTCGCAAATGGAACATAGAAAGCATCGCCATTTCGAAGTGAGGTGACTCGAAACTGCAGCTTGTTGATCATGGTCGAGTTGTTCTCCTGACCATGGAGAAGCTTGTGAAGATATATGATTTTGGCACGTCTTCTCCTATCTTCAAGGGTAGACATGCCAAATCTATCTAAAATCACACCATATTCCAGGCCAGAAGATTCCTCATTCCTGATTTTTGAATTGTACTGTAGGGTGTAATCGTACCTACTTCTAGGTGGTGCTTGTTGCATGCTTATAAAACACAATATCATCGCATTAGTGGGGAATAATGACACAGAATGACACTGTACCTACATGCCTTCATGTTACAATTGTTAGAATACATTTGGGGAGACGCGAAAATTGTGGGACTGTGAGGATGGCTTGATGGTTGCGGTGTAGAGTGGGAAGGGGGCGAGGAGGGTGGAAGATGAGGAGTCTTCCCCTCCCCGCACCTTCTTATCTTCTGGTTTGTAGACGAAGGTCTGGATGCTATCAGCACTTGGGAAGCCTTGTCTGCTTCATTATTATCATTTTATTCAAGTAAGAGCGCTGCTGTATTCCCCCTCGTTTGCACGGAAGCCAGACACTTTTTGCTCAGCTCACTGCAGATAAAAATATTTGAAGCGGGACGAGGCAAGAAAGACAAGCCCATCTGCCAAAAGAGAAAATGAGAAAGGAACCTTAGAGACAAATTGCGATCGAGCACACGACTTTGCACAAGAAACAAAATTATGGTAATAAAAATTTGGCTCGCCTATATGGCCATTTATTTGCCCTATAGATTTCTCAATTTTGAAATTATATGTATAGGTGCTTTGAATAGGTCTAACCTTGTCAAGTAGATTTCAAAAATCATACTGAAGTAAGGAAGGTAGGCAGTAGGGTTGGAAAGGGGGATAATTGGACGTCGTTCTACAAGACTCACCATGGCAAGGCAATGACAATCAGCCCACCTACCCGTAATGTCCATTCTTTTCCTTATTTATGTTTCTCTCCTAGCCTCAAGGACCTCTTCAACACAGAAACTGCTTTTCACTTAATTTTATGTGTTCAAATTTCAGCTTTTACTTAAGGCACTCCAGCAGCTCTATTATACGGAACTTTTTATCACGCGTGATAACCGCGTGATAAACATTTGCAATGCTATTTTGTTCCCTATGTTTTCGGGATAACTGCGTGATCACGCGTGATAAGAAGATCCATAGGGCTCCTGGTCTTCTCAGGAGAGTTTCGACATTCGACTATTATGAGTTTTGAAAAGACCTTCGATTTTGAGGTAACTTGAGGTAAAATACACGTTGTCGCATACCTTCTGCCTCAAAATAACTCACCTTCATCAAGAAGTAAATTGTTTATACAATTGGTATGCAGCAAATCTCGCAACTTCAAACTTTAGACAGATAAGAAGGCGAAGATTTCCCGTCAAAGTATCAGATTGTACTCCATTCTTAGTTGGAAGAAATAAAATCAAACTTGTAAAATCTCAAAACTTCATCCCTAACGTGAATTGAATTTTTAAATATCTATCAAACTTCCCCCTTTTTTCGTTAACTTTTAGCAGTTGAAAAGTCAGTCGCAATTTCGCGAGTTTCCCGGAATTTGATTCAGAATAAAATCGTGTTTTCTGGTTTGCCTGTGACTTTTTGTCCTATCATCTCCTTCTTTTTGGTCACAATTTATGAAATAATAAAACACTGACAGTAAAAGAACATACAATAGTAGAACAGAATTCTGTAGATACTTCACCAAGTACAATAGGTAAGTACTATGGTCTAAAGTTAATGTGATTTTTTTTTTTCGAACTGATTTTTTATGCAGCTCTTTGCTAAGTACATTTCCTTTCTCTAGGGTTACCTCTATACTTCATACAACTTGTTTCCCAAAACATTACGTTAATATGGACTTTTTATTTCAACGATGGAAACTTCCAGTATTATTTTTGCTCTGTATTCGTAGACATTCCTTGCTGCCGATAGAAATTTGCTTGTTATTTTGTCTGTGACGGGACCAATAGGACGGAAAATTAGTAAATAAATGAATAGTCACCCCTTTAACATTGCAGACATGAAGTGGAAATGGTGCAATGCCGGTTCCTGAGTGGATTTTCAGCATTGGAGGAACCACTTGTCTGGAAAGAGTGAGGAGACAAGTGCAAGTGGGTGGAGAAGCTGATAGTGCAAAACGTTGTTTTGTTTATTCTCTTCGCCTTCCCCTATTCCTGCTTTTCTCATTGAATCGTCAATTGTCAGGCTTAGCCGAAGCCTAGGGGATGGCTCCTCTCGCCCTTATACCATTCCTTTCGAATTATTTAGGACCGTGATGCCTTCCCACGAGGCTTGATCTCAAAAGGCCGCCAATGTACGAATTCATCTGATATTAAAATTTCAAATAAATCATTGCACTAATTTTCCATTTTAAATTTCATTTTCTTCGTCACACTATAGCTGCCAGTTAAATGTATTTTTTTTTCACCAGATGGGGAAGGCTCAAAATCCGAGATGAAGCCGTTCCTCACAAAAAGTACTTACTTGAAGTTATACCCAGTTTCGGAGGAAAAAAAATTCAACTATTTCTAGAGCCTATACCTAAAAGACAGTGTGCCATGCAGAAAACTGACGTAATATCAATAAACACAGCAGTGCTTAAGGCTCTGCTACAAGTAATGATGCCACCCATATGATTAACATTGCGAACTGTCCATTATTTTTTATTTTGCTCTTCGTTGGAGAGATTCCAGATTTCGCCGCAAAATTCTGGGTGTTTCCGACCAATGGAAAAATAAAAATTGCCGTAAATGAAATGAAAATACGTCATCAACTAAAGCTGAACTAAAAAATGTGAAACTAGAAGCAAAACACTGGAATATGTGTCTTCTAAAAGCAACAGCAAGATAAGTAGCTGGTGGACACGCAAACGTGTCATGTAAAACATTATCTACCGGATTTGATTAGAATAAATGGGGATCCTACCATTCCAAGTGGTAATGTTAAAAGGGAGCTTTCATTAATTTCAGTTGATTTGCCCTTTGGCGGAGTTGATTACAATTAATAACCTGACTATGGGGCAATTAGATTAATATTTATTGTTAACTGCGATTATTCAAACATCTATTCAAGTTAAGTCAAGCGATTTGGAAAGTAGGATCCCAACTTTAATCCACGACATTGCATATGCCCTATGCCCCTTTCATTCTTACTAGGTATAATATACCTAAATGGATTTTATAATAACTGAGGGATCAAGGACACGGTGAAAATGTTAAAATATGTGTGAGAAATGGATCGCAGGGGGAGGAATAACGATATGGACTGCGGACAAACTTTGGGCCAAAATTATGTGGACGGATTATGGATGCAAGGATTGGACCCCAATTGATGCCCATAGGAATCATGGACGAGTTTTACATTTTCCACGTCTCGTCTTGGTCAAAACCTTTCAAAAGTAATCAGCAACGTATACCTGAAAATATTTCTCTCGACCAATGCAAAAGGTGAATTTTAAAATTACGAATTATTTTGAGCAAAATGATTGTATACACAGACCTAGACACGGCCGTAGGGTGGATGCATTTTGAAAACTACTTGTTTTTTGCATGACATCACTTATTCGGCTTCTTATCCATTTTTCATTTATAAGAGAAAGAAAATGGGACTTGTCAGATGGCGATAATGATTAATTTTTTGTTTCTACAAAGAAACCTCAGTTTTAAATAAAATGGAAAATAACGAAGCAATGCGAACACCTTGTGGAACAAAAAGAAGAAGGAAGGAGCTTTCACTGCGTATTCAGCTTTTTCCGACAGACAGATTTACCGGCAAATTTAGTGCATTAAGATTCCCCAAATGAAAATTTCCCGAGTCTGGGGGAATAAAATGCGTAGCTGTCAGGTCTATAAAAACTTTAACGATGTCTTAATTCAATCTTGATTATGGGGGGTGCGTTTGAAAAGAGAGCAAGTGCTTCTTGCGACAGGAACTTGTCTTCTAAAATGGATTAGTACCGTCCTGGCCTCAGGCTGACTGAGCACCCCCTCCTATACCCCGATTAAAGTAACCCTCCCCCTCCCATATGAACCTCCTTCTGGTGTGAGTGCGCATGATTACACTCTATGGGCCTATTTTAATGGGAATTCGTGTAACAGAACATGGGCGAGCTCAACTTTTAAGAAGGAACAAACAACAAACAATTCTATTCCCCCATGGGTGTATGGCATGGCGCTAAATTTCCATGAAATCAATAAGCCAAAGGTTTGCCCTCTAGTTTTCCGTACACACCAACTTACGTCAATGTATATCACAACCACGTGCTTCGATCTAGGAAATTTGGGATCGGAGTTTAGAACTAAACACAGATTTTCTGCACGATCACAAATCATTCCTACAACCAACGCGAGCAAAAGTAAAAAAATGAAGAAACTGAAGATGAACTGATAAATAATACAACAAAGTAAAAATAGGAAATAACATCCTTTCAAAATACAAATGAAAATATCGAACATGATAGCCATTCCATTAGGAAGTTGGGGGTATATGAGATCGAAGGACGTATGAATAGTCTGTCTGTCTCTGCACAAGGAAAATGATGATGATAAAGTTGGCTGTTGAGTGAGAGGTTTTTCCAAATACCATTGAGATAGAGAATCCAACCTTTCTCCTGATGAGTGGAGGGTTATTTGTAGAAATTCCCAACCACTTCAATGAATTAATTTTTTATCGTATAGATATTTTTCACTTTGAAATTTTGTTCACAAAGATTTTGTAGGAAAAAATAAATTGCCATGCGTGTCAGAATCGGTTTATAGAAGAGTAGATTATAGAGAAACATTTTTATGTTTCTTTAGCTTTCTTTAATTTCTTTAGCCTACTTTTTTCCGGATATACTAAGTGATAGCACTCCGTAACGCAGCGGTTTCCTTAATTGCAATAATCCCTTCGTGACTGCAACACGCAAAGATAATCAGTAACTACTAAATTGGGTTTAAAATAATAAGTTTTTGGGTGTAATATTACGAGTCAATATTTTGCGTCCTCACTGTGTAAGAAGTTCCCTGAGTCCGGGTGGCCCTGGCTCTATGTCTGCATGCGCCCCTACCAGATAACAAACCATACCTGTAATAAATATACAAATATGTCACTCAAATGCTCCCACTCTTTCAAACAGACAATGTCACTTCAGATTGAAATCTAGAGCCATAAAGAAGCTAATGTCCAGTTTTGAAAGCTGTATGGCTATGTTTATTTCTCTAGCCGTCTGTTGCTGGTATAGGACTGGATTTGTTTTTGTTGTAGCATCCTCTTTAGCGGAAACAAAAAGCTTGTACCTTTTGTATAATGTGACACGAGCATTGTTTTCCATGATTTGTGGAAAGAAACAGCAACGTGCGGCGGGAGCACAGGAGTTAATAACTTTCGACGGAGGTCTTAAATCAAATTTGCCAAGAAAACGCCCTTTGGAGGGTTGGCCACCGCATAACTTATTCTGGGAGAGGATCGAAAGTAACTATGTTTCAAGAGGTCAATTCGAATAGCCTGCAGTGTGTTATTTCAAGATACAAAATATGAGTGTGTACTCGCCCAGCCCGAAGGGGAAAAGGGAGAGATATTCCCCAGAGAAGGGGCGGAGGAGCGTGAAGAATAGTTCCCCCTGCCAGAGGATGAGGGGTTAGTGGGGTAGTGGAGGGATGTGGGCAAATTCACATCTTAAATCGAACATCCTTTAGAGCTTGATAAACCAAGAAAGCTGTACGGAATGATGGAATTGCTGTGTCAGCAGTATCTGTTAAGTGCATCAATCATGCATGAACTAATGTGAACCTAGGTAATATCGACATAGGACGATAGAAGATTAATTTCAATAGAACTATAAATAAGGAATCCAAAATAGCGTGGGCTGTCGTTGATCGAAATTTCGTAAGTTATCTGTTTCATGTGGGGGTCATTACACTGATTTTCTGATGTTCAGATCAGGTGAAGCTTCTTGAATTGAATCTCAAGGCCCAGGAAATTAAAATCCCATCGCCGTGCTTGAGCCTTACTTTTTTATTTCACCAGGGACTAAATTTGTGGCAACGCGTTATAACGCGCCAAGTACAGATAATTCAAAAGTAACATCCAGTGAAGGTGTTGAAAATCCTACAAAATTATACAAAGGTGGACTCGGAAAGGCAGACGTGGAGATTTACAGGTGCTTGTATTTGTAGGCCGTGAAGTACGGGCAGGAAAAGGAAAGGTCCCTTAGCTGCTGGGGGACTTTTGCCCTCCAGGCCCCTCAGGGCCACAATCACACTCTGCGAACGCTCAAATTCAAGTACTACACAAATTTCAATCAACGTCGTATACTCTCGGGCATTACAAACTATCGACCGTCTACGCTGTCCACTTCCATTTTATTTTATGGTCTCAGTTTTTTAGCTTAAAACACGAAAACATGCTGCAACTACTTTGATAATTTACCAAGCGATAAGGAATAAAAGAGAACACAGTAGAAGAATGTTCAATAATATGAGACTATATAGCTGTATTACAAATAGCTCCGAGTGTATCTATAGAAGGCCAGACAGGGGTTTGGCATGACATGAGACATGGGTGACTTCTCATAGATTGTAAGACGCACGAAGTGTACCTCTAACGAACAAATTAAAAGTATTTTTTTCACAGTTTTTAGTCTTAAAATATGGTTTTTATAGTTTGCAGGACGCTTAAGCCCAACAGAGGGATATCCGGCTATTAAGTAGGCTTGGTGCGGCGACGGGGAAAACTTAGGAGGCGGGAAACCTCGCGGGAAACGTTCCTGCACCCTCCTCGCAATGCTAATCTCCAACTGCGAAGAAACCAACCTGTGCTCAAATTCCAGCGTATTCCATTCTTAAGAATGGGAGGCTCGGTGGGAGCCAGGCCGAATAAGAGGATTTTCTGGGCTTTACAGAAACGCAGGAATGGAGTTTCTGCTTCTGCACGTGTAGCAGTGCAGCCGATTTAACATCTTGATTTTATTGTTAAAATTATTATTTAAATGATCTGTTCGCTGGGGTAGTGTTAATATTAATATAAGTAATAAAAGTAGGATAGGTAACACTAATTTTAATATAATACCTATTTGAAATTTTAAGCAGAAACGCCGATGCGAAGCAGTAGATTTATAATTTATACCCCCCACCAAACTTTTCAAAATCCGTTATTTTCTTGATTCAAAACGAGGCGTGTCACCTTGAGGTGGTATGCCACCAATAGGTGCATTTACCTTAATATAGGTATAGTTAACCTAAACTAAACGATCCGAAAAATGTTGACATTAGGGAGCACATTAATTCTTTGTTATAGGTACTTCCCGAACGTTTGAACATTCGCAGTGATGTTCGGCTTTATTGCAGAGCAGTTTTCGTCACTCGCACTTCGATTCACTCAAGCTGTAAAGGCATTACCGAGGTAAATAAAAAATACTTAAAGGATATCACCGCATCTCACTGATTTCAAACCAACTTTAACGCCAAGCGTCAGCATTGGAAACCGCTTATCCCCAGGTAATGGTCGCATTCAAAGTTATTTCCGCTGCTCAGGGAGCCGGAGGAAGGACTTAACTTTCTCTGGAAGTCAAGATAGCAGAGTGTGTGGGTGGGGGTATTGTCCGCTAAGGTGTGCGATCACTAGATCCCATATTGTGTCCCCCACCAGCTGCAAATTGGATTTCGACCGGCTCGATTGAGATTGGTATTCGATAGATTGGGACGGGGATCCCTTGCTTCTCGACTAATTCGGACCGAAGTCACGTCTGCTGGGAACAAAAAGGTAGAGTGCAAGATTTCGAGTCCGGGTAGATTGCCACGCTCCTCGTGGACATTCATGGCTTTACCCCACTTTTCACTTCTTCTCCTTCTCCTTTTCCCATCCAATTCCGTTTTCGATATTTCAGTTTCTTCACTGCAAGTTACTACAATATCGACGAATCGGATTTCAGTAGACATGGTCGTAAGTACTTTAGTAGTTTGCAAGGCGCTCTATCCTTAGAAACTAAATCAGTGCCCGAATCCCGACAAGTTACGTCTCGTGAGAAAGAAAAATCCATGTGAATCTGACCAGTAAATTGAGTAGGTAAGCAATCTTCCACTCGTCGTCCCCATGGTTACAAAATAAAACTTGGGCAACTATCAGTTTAAGTCAGTATGTACCTATCTACTATGTATACAACAGTTACGTAAGGTGGGAAATATATTATATAAATCCACCATGAAATGCCTATCGGTCAGACAGACTCAATTAAATGTTTAACATTAGGTACCTCCTTAAGATCAGTCAAAATAATTGTTTGTGAGATGGAGGGGCAGCTGGAAGCAAGAAGCCAGTGCACTCAGTGCAGTGTAACAAAGAGTGGACGGGAGGCTCTTGATTTTAGTGGCTGTCTCAAGTGTATTTGTTTTGGGTAAATAAAACACAATAAAGGAAATGTTTGTCCAAACACTTCTAGCTGGGCAGCGCGGCCGCGACGTCGCCTCCTCCCCACCAAAATTCAAGCCCTTTTCTGGCCGCTTTCCTCAACTTATTTTTTATTTGAATCCCCAATAAAAACACTGTTTTAATGGCCAGCAGAATTTTTGTCCTTTTAGTTGCGATGTATACAGGCCACTTAGTCTCCACCATCTCCCCCCCCCCCCCAAAAGGTTCACGGCACAATTGACGCCCCCCGTCCTTGGGCTTAGTAAACTCATTACCTTCCAAATCAGCCATTCTTCTGAAAATGGCCAATTTGGGCTGGGACGTGACGGGTGTGGAAACTGGAAATACAAATCCAAAGAGATAGACCTTGCTCTGCACCCTTATAGTCACCCCGGCCTAATGAGAGAATGGGCTAAGGACCCTCCAAATTCCCCCTCCCCTTTCTCCAGTTACCCCCAGCTACTCCCCATGTTTTCTCAACCAACTTGGCTCGGGAAGCAACGATTTTGCTATTATTGCACTTTTATTTGTGGGCGCAAAAGGGGCCCATTTATATTGTTCGTAACAGGAATAACCAAGACAAAAGTAGTTTCATACTCTTTTCCCATAATGGGATATTGATACATTGTACACTCCCCCCCTCAGCTGATCTAGTCAGTTGACGCTGCTCAGTTAAACTCAGTTCAATCAAAGCACTTTCAAATTTACTGGGAAAGCAATAGATAACGTTGCGTTACGAACAAAGAAGTTGCCAGCGTTATAATGCCGCCAACGTCTCAGTTTGAATAAATCATGTTTTACACACACAATGTGCGTAAACATTCAAAAGAATGTCTGCAATAATTTGTGGCAGCGATCGTGCTCTTACACCGCTTGAAGATCTCTCCTTTTTCCCCACCCATAGTCACCCCTTCCCCGTAGGTAATTATCATTACGTTCCGAGCCTCTAATCTACTCTTCCATTTACATATCATTTCTTCCTTCGTTCTTGGTCTCCCGCTCTTACTGCACTTATTTTTCAAGCCTTTCGCTCTAAATGGGCTATTGTGTTTTAAAAGCAGCCACATTTCAAGTAGGTATCCTCTAATCTATGCAATCTTTTAAATATTCTAGCCAGGCAGAGGGAGGGCCATGCCATAAGAAGCAAAAGTTTGTGCTAGCACTCAAATCTCGATCAGTCAGAAGACGGGCTGGACAACTGCAGGATATTAAGAGGCACAAATGGTAACAGAACTCATAGAAGATGAAGCTGGGGCAAAAATCTCGTTTGGATGACTAAACTATGCGCAAAGGAAACACTGTAATTAATTGGCATATGCAAAAACAACTCAAGAACTCAGCTAGTCCGTGACATATCCGTAGATCTGTCAGCACTGGGCTGCGATGAATTTCTCAGTTTTGATTAAATGAGTAGGGGGAGAGTTCACAGTATCGACTACCCCCTCCTGTCCCTTCTAGAGGGATGAAGCCCCGTGATGAATGAGTCGGATTAAGGGCATTACCAGAATTGCATCCCCTGATAAGAAATGGACGGGGAAATGTTTTCCTGTAGAACCCCATTTAAGAGGAATTTTAACCTTAATGTATGTTTCAATCCTCACACGACAAAGGTTCAAAAAAAAAATTAACTCAAAAAATAAGTTTACCATCTAGCAGATCTAGCTCTACAAACAGACCTCGTACAACCACACTGCCAAAGTAAAAAAAAAAAAAAAAATAGATATATCTTCAGTGATATTTTGCGAGACCCTCCAGTGTTTTATAACCGTTTACCAATTAACCAGCTAACAGATAACCGGAGGGCTAATGAAATTTTTACTTACATAAACCTACTTGACCTGCTTGTTGGTCAAAATACGATCCGACTTGTTTGTGCTTATTGTACAACACCTTAATTGAAATAAACAGTAAAGTTTCTATCATTTTTCACGAACGGCAGCGACCACAGCCGACAAGAGGGAAGCCTAGCGTGAAATTACATCGATTCGTTGGGAAAGGCTCCCGTTAATTAAACGTGTCCCCTCTCCAGAAGGCTTGAAGCCGCTAATGTCGCGGAATGATGGGATGGGTTCAAGACCCTAATTCTACAATAATAACTTATGACACTGCGAAAGGTCACAACTCAAAGTAGACGCCAAATGGGTCAGGGAAGTAAAAGACACATGTAGTGTTGAAAGGTGCCGAACGAGGGGGTAACCACTCCTGAGATTCCTTGAGATTCCCTGAGATTCCATAAAGATTTCCGAATATTCCCAACGATATTCATTGAAAGATGAACCCCGAAGGGATAACCACTCCAAAAAATTCCAAGATTCCCTGAGATTTCATAAAGATTTCCAATGATTCCCAACGAGATTCCTGGAGTGGGTAACCCCTCGGTGCCGAACAAGTACAACTTCGTAGTACAAGTGTATTAGAAAACATTTGTAGCAATTCCCTAACAATCTATGTCCTGGCATGTCCTACTATATTTGTACCATCACCTTTCAGTTATCATTTGAGATTAGTTCACTTTTTACAATAAGCAAAATTCCATAGGCGTAGTAGCTCCATTACAGCAGAACAAATTCAAGGGCGGCTTTCATACGTTGTTTACGTCCACTTATTACGGCACAGAGTTCATTATAGCGTGGAACCAACTTTACTTCCAGCAAGGATAACACTATCTTATCACTAATTTTAACTGGTGAAATCGACACTTAGTGAACTTTTGAGGAACTAGATAATACATACAAGTAGTGGACTTTCAGTAAATCGATCCTCAGGGTCTTGACGGGGCCGGAAAAAACTTCAAAATAAAAATAAAAAAACTCCAATACATTCAGCATCTCACCTCGGACAAAAAAGCGGTTTAAAAGAAGTGCACATGAAAGCGATGCAATAGAAAAGGGGATGAATACGTCTGGGTTTCGGTGAATTGCTAAATGAATGCATAATAGAGGCGAAGAATGCAATAACTTGGCACCAGCAGTCACCCTTACATCCTCCCCAATAGGATACCACGGCGCATCTTAAATATGACGTACAACCCCCGGAAAAGGGGACACCATTGAAATGGGTTCAGGAATTTTGATGAATTCTCTAATTTAATTATTCATCCTTTTAAATTTATCGTTACACATTACTCAATACTTAATTCATGCATACGTTTGAGCAAACTACCGTTCCTTTATCTTGAAGTCAGGGAGACTGTAGTATTAAATATTATAGTTAGGGAACAATGCGTTGAGAAACTGCAGAAATTTTAGATTTAGCGGAACAGCAATATTCCCATGCCACAGGAGGGAAAAAATAATAGATACAAATTACAAGTTCGCGGTATTGCTCCGTATTTCCCAGAAATTTAGGACACAACCCTAGAGAGGCTCATTGCTCTCCGGAAAAAAAAAAAACTATAGTCAATACCCCTGCATCTGCACGATTGTCGGAAGAGTGGTGACAGCTGAGTTTACCATTACAGGTGAAAGTTATACAATACAGGTATCCATTAGGTTTGGGTAGGATCAGGCTTGGAAAAATTCTAAAGCAGAATTTTTTGTAACTTGATCCTGTGTTTCGTTTGCTCTAAAGGCCTGGCTAATCTGGCCACCAGTACCGCAGTTTTGTTATTTTTAGTAACAGTGAATGTCTCATGTATGAAAATAGCGCATTAAATTTCACTGTGTGCTGTACTTTCTGAAACGTCAAAGGATAATTAGGGTAGGGGAGGTGCGAATGTATGAGGGTAGTCCATGCCTCCATACAAATCAGCCCTCTGGCCTAAATCACAACCACCAAAGCTTGTCAAAAACATGAAATATTTCTCGTTATTATTTTAATAATTTTTATACCCCACTTGAATATATTTCCTTATGCTTACCATTTCTCAAACCCCCCATCAAATACACTTTCCCTTAGGCTCTCTGGCGATTTTTTATAAGGGCTTGTAGAAGGTACAGTTCCAAAGGAGAGCTTTTGATATTTTTTGCTCACCTTAAAAAATATTTTAAAGAACGCTATCCTTTGAATAATCCCATCTCTCAGTATGGGACCGAGAATAATTCAGAAAATTCTGCATAACTCAGGGAAGGTGTCCTGAAAAAACATTTCAATAACTGCACATACTATTCTTGCTTACATCTCAAAAACATTTTTATTTCAAGAATGCACAGCAGTATTTCATCATCCCCGTAAACTTCCCTCTCTCAATGGGGTGGCTCGTGCGGAAGGAAAACGCACCGCAGATCAACCACCACCCTCTTGAAACTGTCAGCAAAGGCAATCAGCACTCCCCCTATTTCAGCTACTGTCACCACAAAGCTGACTAATACATAAGAGGGCATTTATTTGCAGCCTATTTCAGTAGTAGATACCGAGCTAACGGGGAAAAACGCGCCAACGCCAGAGCGCTTGTTTTAATGATTTTTTTCACTAACAAAAAAAAACTCAACAATACCTACCTATACAATGTATTATCTCAACTATCCAACGATCTTCAAAGAAATAAGATACAATACATGTGTACAAAGTGCACGCGGCATGTACGAGGGTTTGTTTTTTTCTAGAACTAAAACTCGCACAGTCAATTTTAAATATTTACCTACCTGATAGGTTATTATTACCATAGCCAACAGCCAACTGCATGACCTATACAGCCTATACTTTCAATCTTTCTTTAGTTGCTAGAGTAATGCAAAACAATAGCCGTGTTATGATGCCCCAGCAGCTGTATTAAAAACGATTTTCGAAATCTAGTCTGGTTTGGAGAAAACTGAGAGAAGGAATGTGATTAAAAACGTTATTTCTACAAATTAAGATTTGAGTGCTAAACAGGCTTCAGCATGACTGTCCTCTTAAAGCCCAGCCGTATATGCTCAGTACAATAATTGATAGTGCTATTAAATAACAGAAGCGATAAAGTGGGACGGTATCTTAAGGAATGGTGATTACACCCCAAAGTGAAGGGTACAAACACGGTGGCAAACAGACGACGTGGTTTTAACTATTGTAGTGGGGTAGTCTGTTTGTTGGGTGGTGGGACGTGGGGTGAGCAGCAAAGTTGTCACTATTTCGCGGTTTTGGATAACTCCTGATTTTCATCTCAAGCAAATTACCAAGTTTAAAGGGAAAGTTTCTCTACATCTCTGCACCCTTCGTGATGAAAGTGCTACCATTATATTTGTTATTATTAGGTAAGGACATGAAAATACGGTTACATATGTACCTATTCAACTACATAATAGGTATATCAAACAAAGGGTACGACAACCAATACCCCCAACCACTGATCCCAAGGAGTTTCGCACCTTTTGTGAATTATTGAAGGATGTAACTCCAATCCGCCTTCTAATCGACAGGGGGCTGCGGGGCAGTAGCGCCAAGTGCCTGAACCTATTACAGGAAAATGACATCTCCACCCCCGCCAGATTCTACTCTATCTAAGGGAACTAGGGCTATTATGCAGTAAAAAAGACGCGGGGCTATTTCATGTCGATCTGCTAATGTTTTCAAAATATTTCGTTACCTAATATCATCAAAGTGTAAAGACAGCTCTTACCTGCGTCTGCTTTTCTGCCACTGATGCTGGTATGAAAAAATGTATCCTTTGCCGCATCAAAAGGTGCATACAGGTATACAGGTATCCAGTGGCGTAGGTATCAATTTTTCACTGAAACATATCACTGCTCTGCTTTAATTTTCACTGAACCACTATGCACTGAACACAAAAAGGTATCCGGAAGTGAAGGTAATCCAAATAGAGGTGTAGGTATCCAATGGTGAAAAAAGGTAGGTATCCAGTGATGAAGGTACCAATTTTTCACTGAAACATATCACTGCTCTGCTTTGATTTTCACTGAACCACTTTGCACACAACACAAAAAGGTATCCGGAAGTGAAGGTAATCCAAATAGAGGTGTAGGTATCCATTGGTGGTGATGAAGGTAGCAATTTTTCACTGATGAAACATATCACTGCTCTGCTTTGATTTTCACTGAACCACTTTGCACAGATCACAATAAGGCATCAGGTTTGAGTAGGTACCTACGAGACCTTCTCTTCACAACTAAACTTCACTACTCACCTATTCTGCTTCAATTTTGACTGATTTGAGAACCACTATGCACAAATTAGGTGAGTAGGAATACAAGATGGGAACTAAGCGAATTTTTTAATAAATAAAAAACTTCAATGAAAAACACAAAAAATAGGAAAAAATCCCGCATTCGGTCAATTCCCATCAGAACCCACTCTTTAACTGCTTTAACACACACTTTACTTTCTTCATCTCACTATAATGATACCTACTGAAGAATCTGAATTAATTTAATAACTAATCGCGATATCTGCGCAAAGTATCCGCGACTGACAATAACTAACACCGCCCGCGGCACCCACGCGATGGTACTGATAATGCTAAGCTGTGATTGGCTGCAGCGAAACAATTAGTGAACGCACCTATACTTTCTCGCGCCAAATTTGCTCCCGCCAAAATTAAAAGTGTAAACTAGTTTGAAAAGTTGTTTAACTATTGGTTGATATGTTGAGATTGTAGTTTTATTGGAATCGAAAAAGCCACAAATTATCCTAGAATTTAAGTCTCACTTCACAATATTTTTTTTAATGTCCGGTTTTATGAGAAAACTGTTGGATATTTAGTTGTTCTCAAGAACGAGATATAAATACTGGTCAGGTACGGCACTGAATGAGACTGGTAATTGCAATAGTGCTATTAGCCGTGACTGCTCTAAAAGTTAAACATAGTGTGCTATACGAACGCGAAAGAAATAACTGACAGTAGGACACTATGTTTAGCTTTTACGGGAGAAAAAACACTATCGAATGAGGGAAATGGTGTTGCAGTTACCAGTGCCTATAAGGTGGTATAGGTTCACTTATGTCATTTAGATTTTAGAACGTAGAATAAAGTTGTGACTTTCCGTTCTCTTAACTTCCATTGTAGGAATAAGTAAGTTGGTACCTATACCTAAGTAATGCTATTTTGTGGGGTTTTCTAGGGATGGAATAGGGGCGAATATGTGGCTGCAAGAGGTCTTGGAGGACCGTTAGTCTGGCAGGCCGGAAAGTAGCTTTCCCGGTGGGAGAACCTTTTGAGGGGATTTAAGGCCCCGCTGACTCGTGCATGCAGCTAAGGTATAATTTTTCTATGAGCCCTTCCCGTCGTCAGTAGGGGGCGAGATTTTTAATAGCTGTATTTACTTCCGTTCTGCAGCTAATACTCTCCAAGCGTCCGGAAGCGATTTCTCATATTGAATGGCTGGGAGGGCGTGGTCACTGCATCTTCTTCACTGAACCCTTTTGCTTCGTTTCCCTTGTTCCATTCCCGTCAGGCCATCAGATTCACCCCCTCTGCACCCCCTGAAGACCTCCTCCCCGTATAACCACGGAAGGTTCTAGGACGGTTCATGAACAGTCCAAGCTTCCAAGGAGCGTTTCCTTTCAAATAGCGTACCCAATTGTTACTGATGGACGGTACAAGGACCGTCCTCCAAGGGTCCCTGAGTAAGTTACAACTAAGGCTGATATTAACAGTTCTTGGAAGGTACTAGAACCGTACGCTGACCATGCGCGGGAAACTTCCACTATCAGTACATTTCAAGTTCTTTTAATGTAGTTGAACCTTCCACAAAGCGTCCGGGAAGTTTCACGGGGAACAGTAGAAGGAACTTCCTAGGAACGTCCTAGGACGGTACAGGAATGGTCTTGCTCACAGTTACCTACCGCGCATGCGCGCCGCCATTTTAATTCAGTGTTTATTTCGACGTTCGGCGTTGGTGCTTTACTGGCCTCGTTTCAGCGATATTATCAGGTAAATGTTTCTTTTATTCAACTTCACTATGTTAGTCTTTCTCTGATTCGACTTAGTTAAGTTAGTCTCAAACCTCAAGCAGTAAAAATTGGCGTGGCCCGTTAGGTTTTCCAAAACGATTTTTCACAGTCTGATTTCAGTTCGAGAAATGAGTTCACATTGCCTTCATTAAACTATACGGAGCTGGAATACCATAAACTATATTAGATTAAGAAATAATTAATGCATAAATAGGTAGGTACTTAGGGTGAGTCCCACCATACTCGTTAACGTTAAACTAGTTAAATTTCATTTATTGCACGGTAAACACCGAATTTAGTTGGAATTTGACCGTTAACCACGAGTATGACGCACCCGCCTTTATAGTAGGTACCTTACGTTATTGAGGCTTTTCTTATACACTAATCCTAATCCTAAATATCCTATACCTACCTAGGATATCTGCTGATAATTTTGTAAAGAACCAACTTATCTTTTAAATATGTAAACCGGTTTTATGAAAATTCGTAGTTATAATAATTGTAATTTTGTCTTTTTTAGTGGAATTGGAACATTCGTCATCGCATTAGTGACAGCAGTCTCCTTTCTTGGGAACCACAATGACAAAGATGTCATAACGGGACCATCACTCTTTCGAATGCAGATAGCCACTGCTGACCACTGCTGACCACTGCTGCGCTCCACACTGTTCACCCTCAGCTGAGAGTGTAGGTCTCACTCTTCACCTCCATCAGCCTCAGATGGCTTTTATAAAGGTTTATTTCTCCATATCTAAATAACTTATTGGTCTGGACAAGCCTCCCTTTCATCTCTTCTACTTCAGTGCCTCCATGTGGAACTAAAAAGACAATTCTTCAATTCTTCAACTTGTGAGATTTAATAAAATTATTGTAATAATAATTGTTTTTATGCTCCAAATAATTTATTTTTTTCTCATTTCATTTCACCTTATACGCTGGTAGTAATAGAACGTTCAAGCTGGATTTAGCTAATTTCGGAATGGAATTTACCCGAATTTTTTTGTAAGTTAAAGAAGGGCGTCATGCGTTGCTAGGTAAATAAAGTCGGAATTTTATTTCCCTACCAACGCATGACAACCTTGTTTAACTTACAGAAAAAAATTCGGGTGAAATCCATTCCGAAATTCACTAAATCCAGCCCTAATGTACTGTCGTGGGAAGCTTCCAAAAACAGTCCATGAACCGTCCATGAAAGGTTCATGGGAAGCTTTATGGACGCGTTTACTGCAGACATTGGACGGTACTATGATGGTATTTGTAAGGTCCTAGGAAGTTTCCAAGCAGCGTCTATAAACTGTTCCTTTTCTATGTAGGGAAGCTTCTAATACACTCCAAACCCAGTTCTTGAACCGTCCATGGAAGGTACACGGGAAGCTTTATGGACGCGATTTGTAAACAGACATTTAACGGTACTAGGGTGGTATTTGTAACGTCCAAGGAAGCTTCCAAATAGCGTACTTGGATGTTCCGTGGTTATACGGGTCGTTAGTAGCACGTGCTGCAACGCGTTCTACGTCTCCACCCACTGGCTAGGAATCGATTCCACCCTGCTCGCCCATTGAGGCTGGTTTATGTTTATGAGGAACACAAAATAGAATTCTTACAACTAGGTCCAGTGGTTGGGCTTAGAGCAAAGCCAGCAGCCAGGTAGGGTAGGTAGGAAGAGGGAATAAGGTGCCTGGTTAAGGTTCTGGAGTGGTCTAGAAGTCTGGAATACACCATCGAAGTTTTTGCGGTCAACAATTACCTCTGAAATAGCCAGGGGAGATTTAAGAGGTCCCTACTTATATCGAGTATATAGAAATAGAAATAGAGTAGATGCTCATGTATTACATTTTTTTACTTTCTCGCTAGCCATATATGGCGAGAAAGTATTGTTTTCGTGCAAAATTTCGAAATTGAGATTTTGGGTTTCCCATGATCCTGGGGGTCCCCTGAGTCCAAAAAAGTGGTTTCTGGAAAAAGTCTGTCCGTCCGTCAGTCCGTCCGTCAGTCAGTCAGTCCGTCCGTCAGTCCGTGCAGTGCTCTAGCGCCTATACCGTTCATCCGATTTTGCTGAAATTTGGTATGGACCTGTCTAAAATCACTGCCGAGGGGCACTTTCAAGGATTTTTTGATTGGTCAAAAATTGCGGCCGCTATTGTCAAAAAACCGCCAAAATAATTCAAAAATCGTGTTTTTGGTTACTTAGACAAGCGCCGACAGTACACTTTTCAATCTATAACACTGAAAATTGGTATGTGTGTTGACAAATAGATGCTTCGAGGTCATTTTCAACTAAAATTGAATTGGTTGAAAATTACGGCCGTTCTGGACCAAAGTTCGATCGTTTCGGCGCCATTCACATTTATTGACCGATTGTCATGAAATTTGGTAAATTTATGTAGAACCATGTAACTTAAACATCTGTCGAACAGAATTTTGTTATCTTCAAAATTACGGCCGTTTTTGTCAAAAAAGTGTCGAAAATGAGTTGAGAATGAGAAACCACGTTTTTGAATGGTCGGAACGCATTTGGGACTACAGTAGTAAAATGACAGACGTGAGATTTGGTATGAGTGATCTCAGATAGATGCTCGTGGGTCATTTTCAACCGATTTTCGATTGCTTAAAAATTACGCCCGCAAAAAAATCTCCAAAAAAAAAAAAAAAAAAAAAAAAATCACATGGGGCGAGAAAGTTAAGTGCGACTGTTGTCGGACCCTTTATTACAATAGTTATTTCACTGAAAAATATTTGTCTGCTATGGGCGAGGGGCCATACCCACTCCATACCACTCCAGAGATTCCACTGAGATTCCATAAAGATTTCCAAAGATTCCCAACGATATCCATTGAAAGATGAACCCCGAATGGGTAACCACTCCAAAAAATTCCAAGATACCCTGAGATTTCATAAAGATTGAACCCGTGATTCCAATGATTTCTAACGAGATTCCCAACTAGTGGTTAACCCCTCGGCTATGGGCAAAGCCCGTGCGCAGAGTGAGCAAGTACCTGTTTAAACAACGATATTCACAACGATACTGCGTAGGTATAGTTCTCAACACACCTAAAACTAGTAGATATCCTAGCTATGTATAGGTACAATTGGTGCTGCTGATACCAACTGAGATTAGTGGGTCGGTAATTCTTACAGTAGCCTGACATCTTCCCTGCTCCTTTGAACCTACAGAATAACTAGTGCTGAATTTCCTAAAAGACGAAAAGAGCATGGAATGAACGAACATCCAAGGAGAAGACAGTGAAAAAACACGAACTGCTGGAGTGATTTGACATTGGAGCACCATCTATCGGAGAAATTCTCGTATCCTGTGTTTCCAGTCAAGTCCAGCAGATCCAGACGCTATACACATCGGTTAACTTTGCTTCAGGTTGGAGCTATATGCAAGGTTAATGATTATGCATTGAAGTAGGTATGTATATAAATATATATATTTTATAGGTGCCTTGACATTCAAAATGGAAAGAGAGTAATGCCCGTAAGTTAACACTAGGGAACACATGAAGCCATATACCCCGTCAGTAGACTGAGACTCGACCACGCACCTCGATAGTCGTTACGTAACTCTCCAAACAGTCGCCGTGTCTTTTGCTGCTCATCTACCAAAGTTTCCTATTATGCATTTATTATGAAAGAATGTGCCATACTTTCCTACTGTGAGCAGTGTTTTGAAGTACTAATACGGAAATAGTAACTACAATTCTACATAGGTAAGTACAAATGTAGGGTATACCTTCACAAACTGGCAATGGCATCAGATATAATATGATATGAAGGTATGGACGCACACCAACCTAATTTCCGCCGGGGTTCATCATAGGTACCTACGTAACTTCTTTAGAAACAAGATGGCTTCAAGCAGGGTGGAAGGCTTTGTGGTAACTGGCAACTGTAAGTCACTTAGGTATGGGGCAATATCTTAATATCAATACCTGGCCTTTATTTTGAAAGAACCTGAAGCAGCTTATCCTTGTACTTCATCCGCTTTTGCACAGTCGACCCAAACTGAAATGCTTCTAAAAAACTAAGACCACAGACCACAGGGCGATGAAGAAATGCTATGTGAAGTGAAGTAAGTATATGTAGGTATAGGTACTTACTTCGTGATAGATGCAAGTGTCCGGTACTTGCAAGTCCACTTTAGGATAAACTCTGGTATTTTCAGGGACCAATGAGCTGAGTCTTAACTAAGAGTGAAAAAAGATGGACATATCAGAAGTGAGTGAGGACTCAGTGGCGCTGCTGCCCAAGTCTAGTGTGGAGGTGCGATGCCGCCTCAACAGGCTGCAGAAGGCCGCCTATGGGGTTGGGCACGTCATGAACGACATTTGTGCAGCCATGTGGTTCAGCTACACACTACTTTTCTTCCACGTTGTTTTGGCGATGCCTCCTGTTTTAGCTGGAACTATGCTTCTCATTGGTAAGTCGATAAAATAGCAGTTGTGCTTTCAGTACCCGCTGAAAAACTACGGAAATGCATTACTTAATTTAATTGTGAAAATAACTTTTTCCGCTTCAGGGCAAGTTGCAGACGCTATGGCGACACCTATTGTGGGAATTTATGCTGATAGAACGGGAAGTAGAAAAACATGGCATTTAGTCGGTGAGTGTTACCATTTTCTCTAATGGCAAGGGCCCAGCGTAACTTGCAGTTTCTCTCAGACAGTTGGCTACCGGCTTCTGATCAGAACTGCGATTCTATATAATATGTTGAATAAGTGGAATTTCGAAATTTCCCCTAACAGAAATGTTTTCCGCTGGCAGGGACCGCTCTGGTGGTTTTCAGTTTCCCCCTCATCTTCTCACCCTGCCCTGGGTGTCAGGACGCGACCCCGGTGCCCCTTGGCCCAGGAGTCCCGGCGGACGCCAATCAGCCGGGTACATGGGCAGGCCTGAACCCACAGGACCTGTGGTTGAGAGGACTTTACTACGCAGCTCTCATCGTCATCTTCCAGGCAGGATGGGCCATCGTCCAAATCTCCCATCTCGCCCTCATTCCAGATCTCACCCCCATCCAGAGTGAGCGCGCTGAGCTCACAGCCATAAGGTAAGTGAGTAAATCTGAAAATGGGAGGCACGTGAACAATAAGGGGCTATAGGCTCTCCCCTCAATAACCTCCTCAAAGTTAGGTACTTAGGTTATACAAATGATATTTCCAACTCTCTTACAGCAATACTATTTTGCTAAGTGTCGAATATCCCCATTTTCAGGTATACAGCCTCAGTTTGCTCCAGCGTCCTAATGTACCTAGTCACGTGGTTGGTTCTACATGTCACTGCCGGAGGCAAAACGACTATTGGCCCAGGAGACTCCTACAAGTTTCGGGTAAGCGGTCAGCAGTCAGTCCCAGGTTGTAGACAGTACAACCATACCAGGTACAAGATCTTTTGAAACTGCAAAAGCTTATTTGTAGCGAATTAGCACGTGCAATTATTTAAGAGTTCCACATGCAATTTTCTACAATTTTTCACGTTGTTTTTTAAATTATCCACAAGCGCTTTTTTAAATAGCACATGCATTATTGTAAAATTTGCACGTGCAAATATCTATAGTCTGCACGTTAATGGCACGGGCATTAATCTATAAATTTGCACCTGGACTTGTCATGTGGCAGTGCCTCGTCAGGAAAGAATCCACTTTTCTTATGGTTATAGGTACGTTCACGTGTAATATTATTCGTAATTTTGATAATTTTGGACAACACCTTGTCCAGAACCCAAGACCTTCTTTGTTTCCAACTCAACTCAAAAGGTGCCCTCCCATTTAAGGCTGAATATACATTCGCTATTTTCGACTACATGTACTTGGTTTGCAATGCTAAGTACTTCAAGCCCTACTCCGAAGTTACAGGGCGAGTGGAAAGTGTTTATAGGGGGATGTAAACCTGAGACTCTTTGTCGTGAGGTAGTGTTGTATTTTTGCATGAAATGGAGTAATAAGCCCACAGGAGCGATTTTAAACAGTCAACTACCAGCCCACATGTTTTTTGACAGATCGCGAAAACACAACACTACCTCACGCGAAATATTTTTTTGTAACGATTCGGACTAAAACAGTATGATTTTATCGTCACATTTAGTAGAAAAGCTTGATAAATGTTTGTACTATTTACCGTAGCCATGTTGCATTTTTGCAACTTTTATTTCACTTACGGAAGTGGGTAATTTCAACAGCATTTCTCTACTTTTCTCCTGTAAAAGCTAAACATAGTGTCCTACTTTTACTCGTTCGTTTCGCGTTCAAATAGCACATTATGTTTCGCTTTTAGAGTAGACACAATCAATACGAGATTTCAATTACCAGTCTCCGGTTGTACTAAAATGTATAAACATTAGTTTTGTCGAATATTTACTTTCGCACAGTGGTTTTGGCGGAGTTCGTCGAGAATGTATGGTGGCCGTTAAGGTTAATTAATATTTTCAGGACATAGTGCTGATTGGGCTGCTCGTAGGAGGGGCATTCTCTGCTTGGTTCCAGTTTGGGCTGAAAAGCCCGAGGACCTATTCACAGATACAAAGCTCTAGGTTCCGGAGGGAGTTTGAAATTAAAGAAGAACAAAGCACATCTATACTATTTCAGATGCCTGCACTCTACCAGGTGAGATAAAGAGTTTCATACACACATTGCACATTTCTACTTCAATTATCTTTAATTTCATCATAGTCATTCGTCATTCAAGAGGTCCTAATCGTTTGGTCAGCAGTCAGTAGAGGTAAGACAATTTAGGCTACAGAGGCGGTCTCGTGCACCTTCGCACGTGCGCCTCAACTATATTCTCCATCGCTCTCTTGGATTACAGTAGTAGTTCTAGTCAATAGTATCTAAGGGTGGTGGGTGGAAAGTGAATTGTCGTTGCTAAACTCTTTCGGAGGCTGAAATACGAATACTATCCGATCTCATAAGGTTTTTAGGTAGGTAATAAACTTTGGCACTATTGGGTTTCAGGTGTCTATCCTCTACGTGGCTAGCCGCCTTTTTCTCACCCTCAGCCTAGTCTACATGCCCTTGTACCTGGTGGAGAGCCTAGGGGAGCAGGCGGAGTCTCTGGCTACTGTACCTTTGGTGGCCTACGTAGCTTCTTTTCTAGCATCCCTTGGGGTCAAGGTTGTCAGCTCTACCATCAGCAGCAAGGTAATGTTCTTTCATGCTTTGGAAGACCAGGATGACTGAAACTGAGCTGAAGAGCGGCTAAAACGTTGGCAAGTCACCCAGATAATTTTACCTTTGTTAACCAGATAAATCGAAAGCTCAAGGCATGAAAAAACGTCCTGTACTTATATAGGTACTCCTATATAGGTACCGACTTACCAATGTAACGATATTTAGGTAATATGAGGTGATTTAGGTAATGAGGCCTGCTGAGTCTAACGACAGTTCCCTTATTTCTAGGGTTTGTACCTGTGCGGAGGCATCGTGAGCCTCCTGGCATGTGTCTGGATTGGGATTGGAGTCGGATTTTTCAACCAGACAGCAGAACTCTACATTACAGCTATCTTAATGGGTAAATCATCAAGGAAATGAACAACAATATGTGACCTATAGATACGTAATAGGAAAGTACCTATAAACATGGGTATCTAGTATCTGAGCTGAAAGGGAATATGTGACAGGCAAACCCACCAAACTTATGGAACCGACTAGTTGAAGTGTAAAGATGCCCATAACCATCATTGAAGTTGAAATTATCATTTCAATTATTCTGCGACCGCAACATTGTCTAAATAAACCTCTCAACTGGAAAGCAACTGATTAGCTATACACCTTTTCGACAACTGTTTCACAGGAAAGAAATCGTGATGTACCTACCTACTTTCAATTTCAACTGAAGTTTAACTGGATATAAACTGAAAATAACTAAACCTAAGAGGATCCCTAGTAGCTCTGGCTGCAGTGTAATTTATTGTAGCTAAAAGTCCTTATGTAGGTACTTGTCAGACTCAAAAAAGAGAAATGAATAAAACAAAAATGAAAGATCATAGGAGTGTCGCCTACCGTTCAAATGTACTTCTGTACCTCAAACTTTTGCAGGTGCTGGAAGTTCTGTTACGATGGTATCCAGCCTCTGCTTCACAGCTGACCTCATTGGTACCCACACGGAGAATGGTGCCTTTATTTACAGTGTCGTCACTTTCGCGGACAAACTCCTCAACGGGATCGCAGTCATGGCTATTGAAGGATTGTAAGTCACCACTGGAACACACTGAAAATGGAAAATGGCAATTACGTGATTTTTGTTTTACCTTTTGTTAATTCAGTCATAGGGTAGTTAATTCATTTTTCTTCCCTTTCTTGCAGCCAATGTGAGAGTTTGGCAGAGTGCCCCAGTTACTACCGCGAGGTGCTCGCCTTCGCTTGCGGAGGATGCGCTGTCTTCGGCCTAATTGCTCTCTTCACCCTCTGGAATAATCCTCTTGGTAACCGGGCTGAGTACAGCAAACCTCGATCACCACCAGCAATATCCTACTCATCGCCAACTTAAAATTCATCATTATTATCGCCTGGTTATTGGACGAATTTGAAAAAGACTTTACTTTCGGAATGTTTAGAAGTTTAGCGAATAATCCTTCAATTCTACTTCAAATCATTCGTCCCATAACCAGTCCTTAGGCGCAGTTTTCCACTGTAAAACGCAGAAAGTAGTCCGATGCAGACGCTAGAAAAGTGTTTTTTTACGAGTTGCATGATCCGTATGCGGTCATTGGGCCGATTTCATACAAATCTGTTATGTAGGTGTACCTGTACTTGCACCCTTCGTATATTCTTCACCAGCATGCAGTCCAGCGAACCTATAACACACAGTTGGTAGGTGGGTACCTACACATTAATTACGTTTTTTTTATTGGTATTCAAACACATTTATAATGTACCTAGGTACACGTAAAGGTACGGACATAAAATTCTTGAGTGTGAATTACTGTTTACGTTTTCTGTACTGCCCATCATTGTTTAAAAACAGTCAAGCTCTAAATTAGGTTGGGTCCACATCCAAATCATATACTTAGATACTTTCACCAGATGCTTATGAGGTGGTGAAATTTAGTTTAATACCGCATTGTATCTACCGCACTGACAGGTAATGTTGGGAAAGTCGTAACAGGCACACATAAAATAGTTCAACGATTTCAAAAAATGAAAATTTCAGAAAAAGTGAGTACGACGGAAATTCCTCCACCTTCTTCTAGAATCTAGAGAGATCCACCGGAAGGTTAAAAAAATATACATTGCAAGTATTTTAAATATTATGTGCAATACAATTATAATAATATTGGTATAACTAACTAGCATTATAAAAAAAAAATCGAAAAAGCAAGTTCCGATCTTGAATTTCAGCATTTACAAGTCGACGTACAAAATTCAAACTAGTCACATATCTTCTACAATCGATAATAGTTACCAAATAAGACAAAATATTGAAAATTTACTACAGTTTTTTAGTGCCTACTATCACTCGAAAACGAAAAAATGCAGGTGAGAACTTCGAAAATTAATTCTGGGAAATCAAGGCTGAAGACGTAGGTACGATGCTTTTGTTGACGTGTTTTTAATGGTACTTTTCTGAGGAAGCCGTTGGGTTTTGAAATATAGTATGTTTTACTATGCATTTCAAAAATAGTTAATGACCTATTTATTCGAAAACATATTTTATAGTCTATATGAATTTCTGAATACTTGACTTTACTTTATACATTCTTAGTAAGAGCAATTTAAACAAAGGTAAAAAAAGGAGAAGATCGAGCGATATCGAGTGTAAAAATTAAAAAAAGGCAAATTACTAACTATTTTCTCCTACTAAAAAGATATACTAAGTTGTAGAACAAAGAAACATTCAACTGTTTCCTCAGACAAGACATTACAAAAGTCAACAAACAGCATTGAGTGTACAGCGCAGCGTTACTAATCACCGCTCCTTACCAAAAATAATATCTTGAGAAACAGTCAGTATTTACTGGGATTCAAAGAAAATCCACTTAAAAAATCGGTCATCCCACACGCTGACTGGTAGCACACATGACAGTGTGCTGGCTCAAGAACTGTTTACAAGTTTAGTCTAAACGAGACATTTTTAAAAAGTCTAAAAAACATCACTTTGTCGTACCTACATTTTAACAGTAGGTACCCTTGAGTTAAGTACCTAATTTGCTAATGCTTAAACCTAGGTCAGGTAGTGTGGAAAAAGTATTTTTTGTAAACAAAAGCTTGCCTAGTAAAACTAAAAATCTAAGTACTTCAGACAATAAAAATCTTCCAAAATTGCTCGAATGAACAATTCTATGAAGCGCCAAGCAGAAGAATTATTTTCACCACAGAAGGACTGTTTAAATTTTTCTTACAAAGTCAAACTTTAGAAAAACTATCTCAATATGTATCTGTATCCTAAATTAACAACTGAAAAAAAGAAATGTGTGGCATGCTGAAATAATATTTTTGTACAACAGATTTACAGAGGTGGTATGTCCACCTCAAGACAGTAGAACGCAGACAAAAAATAACGTTAAAAATCTAAAGAGCTACCAATTCCTGTATGAAGGAAGGCAATTTAACCAACGAACCACGGACATCGCACATCAAAATAACATACTAACTAGAGGGTTTACTATACATGCAATTTATCATGAGATGACAAGTTTTAGGACCTATATAACGAGAATACAGTGGAATACTGATACTCCCAGACACTGCAATAATCAGACCCAAAACTGACATATTCTTCTAAAAAATTTATTTTTCGTTCTTTTTTTAATTGGGAAAACTAGAATAGTCTTTTCTTCATCGGAATTTCATTAAGGTACGAGATAAATAATAAAAAGTAAAATGAGAAGAACGATAAATTAACATGAATTTGGCACGGATGTGTAACAAATATCAGAATCATAGCGTAGAAGGCGAAGTTATTTACAAAACGATAGGTACAATAGCAGAATATTGGCAGAATATAATATATGTACATGTAACAGGCAGGAAAATTTGCAAGCCCCGCTACAACATTGCATTAATGTGATGGTCAGAATATATTTGTAGTGTTTTTAGCAGCCCTAGAACAAGTGTCAAACGGACACTACTTAGTTTCAATGAAGAAACTTCTCTCGCTGGATACTGCATTAATAGATTTAAGAGCTAACACGTGGTTTCAATGACATGGCTGGTTTCGGGAGCTTGAACTGGCCTGGAGCAGAGCGGTTCATCGGCAGACGGCTCCCAGACGTCGCCTTGAGAACTACTCGAATTTCCTAACTTACTCGAGCTCAAACCATCACCTTCATCGGTGGACACGCACTCGTTATCGGGGGACGTTACGTTACGGCCATTACGCTCGATAGCAGGTGAGGATAAGTTCTCTCCACTGCAATTTTGGTCCACGTTCGGGGACAAGTCTGTTTCACTTCGTTTTCTGTCCACTCGGGGGGACGAAGGATCTTTCCCGTTTACAAAGTTCATATTGGGGGATGAGGCGGGATCATTTGGGGGACGAGATGGGGGAGACGTCGGCAAGCTGTCACTGTAATGAACGGGGCTCGATGTGGCCGACAGACTCTTTCCAGAGCCTTCACGGCGCGGCCTCACTTTATGACGACAGGAAGCATGTCTATTCTCAGGCAAGTTTTTATGGCTTGCATAATACTCAATCTCACACGCCGTCTCAAACAGTGCAGAGTACTGTTCAGATTTGAGAAGGCGGAAATCACCGACAGGACTAAGGAGGGAAGGTGATTCATCCAGAAGAGGTTTCACCTCGCTGGGGTCGGTGCGGATGGTGAGTGAGTCTGATAGCGCGGACGGGGAGTCGGCGGCGGGCGGCAAGGTGGTGTCCGAGGAGGCCGGGTGGCCGGCCCCGGGCTAGAGCAGCTTCTCAGTGATGGAACTAGTGGTCCCTGCTGAGCTGATGATGGATCCGTCGCGACCGCGCTCCACGTCCGTGTCAGCCTCTGCGTCCGCTTCCTGATCATCATCTCGGTCCGCGCCGCTGGACAGTAGTTGTCAGTTCACGAGTTCCACATCGACAAACTGCTTCAGACGGTCCAGGTACTGGGGATACAGTTCCACGTCATTGTGGCCAGCTCCCTGAAACCATGCACAACTAGTTAGGTTCACTGCTAGACCAGTTAGAGGTCAGCTGGCGATGAAAAAACAGAGATTTCTCCTTTAAAGCTGTTAAAACTAGGTAAAAACATGGCGTTATTAACGAATATTATATTAGCTACAGTCACAATGGGGTGACTGTTAGTTAATTTAGGACGAACTGACATAGGGACAGTTATTGTAAATATTGAAAAGTTTTGTCTGGGGCTTGAGCAGGTCAGCAGGCATTACGTACGAGTACATCGCTGCCAACTGAACGTTGTCATAGCAGGAGGAGAAAGAGGCCGGCTGGGAAAGGATGTTTAAAATATTGTGAATCGAAATGGGATCGTCTGCTAAAATGGAAGTTTTCCAGTGAGGGATGGACGGCTGGACCCGTAATTGTCTTTTTCTTTCTAAACAGAGTTATTGGAATGAATACGTCACATCACCCATCCGATTCAATAAACCTGTCCATACAGATACAGCCCTGTTTGATGGCGCTTTTCCTGCTCATTGAGGAAAATGTAGGCTATTTATATACGTTCTGAAATATAATGTCTTTTTGAAGTCAGAAGCTAGTCAACTAAGTTCTGATTTTACGATACAGCACTGTGTGGACAGGCTTTTAAGGTTTAAAAAAAACGATCAACTGACCGTGTAGCACTGGGAATTCTTCTAATACCTTTTCTTAGTATGGACTGCACGAATATCTTTGAAATGCCCAGCCAGACCGAGGCTGGTAGATACAAAACCCAGCTACCAACAGAGATAAGCAAGCCAATTATTACACGGAAGTGGCTATATTTTATCCACGTTCCCAGCACTGCTAATATTCATTAATGGTTAATGAATTAAAATGAATTGCCAGAACCAAAACCTGAAGCCGTTAGTGTAAGGTCGAGAAATATGAATAAGAGGGAGTCTACAGACAGGTTGGTAATGTAGAAACGGACATTGTCAGAGTTCCTTTTATAACGTGTTTTCCAGAACACAAAAGAAGTTTGTAAACGCGTATGCAGGCAATCACAGGCACAAAGGGGAAATGGGAAAGTCACGTCAGGGAAGCCCTATGTAAGCGCGGTATGGGGTGGGTTGCAAACAATGGGAGGGGACGGGGGCACCAGCACAGTATTGCACGGCACAAAAATCGCTCAAAAGAATACCCCTATCTTTCACAAGTACTCTACATATTGAATCCGCGGAAAATATTCTCGAAATACAATAGGTACTTCGTAACTGAGTCCACGCGCTCACGTTTTGACATTAATTCTATTAACGTAATACCATTGCACTTGGAGATTGTACGATGTAGCCGTTGCTACAAACAGTCTATATTGTTGGGGACTTCCAAACAAACAATTCATACCAAAAAATGATGTAATTTGTACCTTCTATTACACCTTCAGACTCCGCTAGTTGGATTATTTAACCGCAGCAGTCTGATTTCGAATACGCCTTAAATTTGCTTTTATTGCAAAGATTTTCCGAGGTTAGTTTGTGTTCCTCATTATAACTCAAACGCAACTTATCACGGTTGTTAGGAGCACTCAGCGTTTTCCTGCTTGCCTTTTCGAGTTTTCCGTGGCTAATGCTCACAGCGGAGGGCTACGTCAGCAACACACACAACAGACTGGATTATGGCTACTCCTAATCACTTAGGCTGGATTTCACCACTTTAACGTGAAGACTATCGTCTACACGATAGCGCTATCGTATCGGTAAAAAATGTTAACGGCTTTCACCATGCACCGTTATCGTTTCGTTAGCTTTCGAGTGGATTATCCGTGCGTTAGCGAAAACGATAACTTTCTGCGACTCATTTGGTGTAGTCTAATGTTGTCTAATCAACATTTCAACTTCTTTCTCCGAAAAAATAAGGGTTTTTTCACGTTTATTTCCATTTTTAATTTGGAATTGATGAAATAAATTTGACGTAAACAAAGCAGGCGAATTCTATTGACACAACAAAACCTAACGAGAGGATGTCTGCTTTTTCGAATCGATAGCTATTCGAACGTTAAAAGGCACTATCGTGAGGTGGTGAAATTCAGCCTTAGTCAGACCCACTGTCGCATGTAATGTCCTTTAGTCACAGCATGCAAACTGAAAAAAATATGACCTTCAAAATGAGCTAGTTCAATGTTGATTGGTACAACAGATAATGTGATAACTGAAAAAACGGTAGGGTATGTTACAATACCCAACAATACAGAAAATAACTGGAAGAAAATAGCTGAATAGTATTGAATATTTGGCAGCCCCCCAGACAGGACGGACTGTACACATTCCCGATTGGGAAGTAGAAGACGTCAAGACGCATGCCGATAGCGCTTCGGTCCAATGAACGTTACTTCCTCAGACCTCAGCTCCATCTTCATTATTTGTTTTCTCTGGTTCAATACTCTCTCCTAAACAGGACTGGTTCATGTTATTTGCAAACTTTGTCAATATGATAAAAGCCTTGAATTCAGATGTCGTACAATGACAGATAATAGGGAAAATTTTGAGTCAGAGTGGATCCAGTTGGAAGTTCTAAAAGGGCTACCAGTCTACCTCTATAATACTGTCTCCAGTTTAGAAGGATTTGTTAACTAATACATAAGACTCTTGAGGTACTAACACTAGGTTCAAACTATGCTAGAAGTTATCACTGGGCCCATTTTTTAAATGGACGCGAACAAGCAAGCTTAACCATAAAAGTACTAGACAGGATCGATATACCCAGGAGGCAAACCAGTTTTTAGCAACAGATTCCCAAGCAAAGTTCTGTGGCTCTGAGATTGTCTACCCCTAGTTTCAAAATGTTTGTAACAGTTTCAATACCATCAGTGGGGACAAAAGAAACAAAACAAACATTGTCTGACCGCGAGAAGTACGAGGGGCCCTACAGAAGTGATGAGTAGGTAATGATAAAATTATTGCGTCTGGCAAGTTCAAAGAGAGAAACAGCAGCCTGGCAGTAACCGCAGGTGGGTCACCGCGGAACCCCTCAATGAATGAAACAATTCGCGGAATTCACCAATTACATCACAGACCCTTGAGATCAATAAAGGGGAAGTGGGGGAGGGGAAGAGGGGCACGTGACCTGCACCTGTTACAGTCAACCGGGTTTAACAACACGAGGGGGGAGAGAGAACTTTACAAATTACGCGACTACGGTAATAAAACATCCATCCTGTTGACACTGAGTGGAAGCCAAAGGCAAGCATCAGACTTTTTAATCTTCATTATTGGAAGTAATTAAAAACAACTATACAGTGGCTGAACTGGTGGTTTCACGTCTCTCCGATCAATGCCAAAACTTCTTCCCCCGGAAAAATATTCTACATATTCATCTCCTTTCTAAATTTCCTTTTTTTTTTACTCTGACAGACACAACAGACAAAATACACCCATGCACCAATTTCCACTCTTCAGCATGACATAATCACATTTCTATCATACCACACATTTCTCAGGAAAGCTCTCTTAATACATCTCAACAAAGAAGGAATGGGAGTAAGTAACAACAGCCCATTTCATAGCTATTTTTCTCGTTTTGTAGGAACTTGGCAGATACATCGCATAAATTAAAAGAAGGAACAAACCAAAAAACCAAATCACTGACAAGATGAACACTTAACCTCAACATTACTACGGGCATTGCATGCAAGTTTAACTGACTCATCTGGGGTTGCAACAGTAAAACTAACTAAAAGTGACTTTTTAGTAACTACAATCAGTGCAATCTATCACTAACAAAACTGAAGAGAAAAATAGCCTAATCCAGACTGAACAGCTTCCTCCAGGCCACACTGAAGAGAGCAGCTGGGAATACATCATCCCCTCCCTTGACGATAACTCCAATCCCTCTCCTGATTATCCAGCTCAAGGCAACTCAGATAAGGTGAATTATTGATTGAATGATTTGTTACTAAATTAGACAGTATACTGAGCAACTGGGAAGTGGCACAGCAGTACAGTAGTCTGAATCACAGGTCGGACAAATTATTCAGGGACGCCTCCAGCCCTTGGGTCAGGACGTTTTCAGTGTTATTAACATTGGGGTATAAGGTATGGGTTAGTAACAATAACACAATACGCTTTCGAGTTCGCTTCACAGGTCTACGGTATCATAATAGACCACTAGATAGGTGGGGAAATTGGGGTTCGTCCATTGTGGAGACCTTGTGTTAACATTGTCTTACCCACATCCTCCTGTCATACCCATAACTCCACAATTCTCTCTAAAGAATTGTTATTAAATCGATTGTTTTTGTTTACACGTCTCCACCTTGGCTTGGCCTTGATGCAACAGACCTCAAGTGACCAGCCTGAGTTAGGTATCTACAGGCACCAATAGAGCCAGAGCCAGGTCAGTGTTTGGTACCTTCAGCCACACGAACAGAGGCGTCGCAGTACCTCCTGGTATGGTCGTGCTTGCCCTTGTACACAGACATTCCGGCCGGACTTAGCACTGACAGCGTCAAACGGTTCGCACACATTCTATTGACATCATCGCGCCTGTTTTTCATTTTCGTAACAAATCATATCTTACTCAGATAAACAATGCAACTCAGAATTCAGTTTATGGTATTAGTTGTAGAGAATAAAGAAAGTTTACTTTATTTACCACTCAAAAATCGAATTAGAAATCAAACAGAAGGGGGAAAAACTTTCAAAATAATAAATGAATGAAAACTCGTCTCCTTGCACTCCCCACTCTTCTCCCCTCCATCTAAAGCAGCAAAACACGTCGGAAATATTACTGCAATCCCTGGTGTGATCCCATCCCTAGGCACTCGGTAGAGTGAGCTTTTTGCCTGAGTCGAGAGGAAGATAACTGTGAAATCCGTGACTGAGAGATTTCCTCTTCCACAAGGGATACAAATATTTCGACAGTCGCATTTTTGCTCATCGGCCCATTTCGAATCAGACAATGGCAGATTGGTTAGTAAATGTACCCAGAGGGTGTAATCTTACATAATTCCCTTACACTTCGGTAATGAGAGCTGTTATCTAGTATAGATCCTCAACAGAGTTTGCAGGAACGCAGAGCACCGGGTCATCGGTTCCATTTCCCCCTCCCCACCAAATCAACTTATCTCAACTATAATATAATTTACTAGTTTCTCTTACCAATGACTTTAGAAGTAAATTTTTAGATAATTAGTTGTCCACAGTTTGATCCCCCGATATTAACTTAGTAAATAGGGCGAACCGCTCCGGCCAACACAGCTAGGCAAATATTTAAAACACATGTCAAATCGAATGCGTTAGGCATCATCAATCAACGCGTTAATTAGAAACTCCACTTCTCATTACCAGTTCTATTTCCATTCGCCCAGGTGCTATTTCCGGATTTCTATCGCCTTTTTCAGCAGTCCATAAATTTAATTAACTGCCAAAACGAGTTTTTTAAAATGCATCATTAGATGTAAACACTCCAACTTCTTGTGCCTTTTCAAAGTGACACGACACGTGAATGTACCGAGCAGAGAGGTGTCGTTAAAGTACAGGGGCCACGAAACCTTCTCAATTTTATCAGAGGAGTACAGAACTTACAAAACTTCTGCAACTGGGCGAAGGTAAAGCAAATAAGATATCTGGACATGTCTTTCATTAACTGACTCCAGCTTAGAGCACTTAAACTCACTCAACAGTCCTTTGAAGTTTCATACTTGTGGGCGTATCATAATTCATAATAGTATGTTTGAGAACAGGTCACAAAATAATTTTAAGAAGGCAGCAACAAAAATGTCTCTGAAAGCGTTAATTTTAAGACTTCTTACTTATCTTTGGCACTTAAGTGGTACTTTTCAATTAGACCTTTTATAGTCAAGTGATTTGTTTAGTTAATTCATGAGTGTCCACGGTCAGGTCCGATAATGATTTTCAGTACAGTAGCTAGAAAGGTAGGATCAAAATGAAGTCAAAGCCTCCCACCGCACTAATTTCTCAGGGTAGATTTGTAGAACATAGCATTTGGACTAATTTAGAGTATAGCCAATCATCTCCACGGTCCAGAATAATTATTAACTAAAAAGTGATCGCAGAATTGTTCCACCTAATATACTTACACACCGAGTGATAAAGGCAAAAAGGAAGTACATAACCTTAACGTTGTCGATCAGACACATTTGGGAAATCGACTAAAAGTACTGTCTTAGTTTCATCAGAACTATATCAGAACTGAAAATAACGCAACGACGCCCACAGAGTTTAGTTCACCAGTTTGGGTTATTAGGTAAGGAGGTTTACGAGGGGGGGGGGGGGGAGGGGGGGGGGGTGAAACAGAGTACTCTCAGGAGGGGAGGGGGCCAAGTGGTTCCCCCAAACCATCCCCTCCCGCATGCTGAGCCTTTTCTCCCCTTCCCCTTCCCACTGTTCAAGAAGGCGAGGTCACACTCTGATTTTTCACATATTTGGAGTACAACATAAGAGTGGGGATGGACCAGAACTTTTGACTGTCAGATAAAAGATAGAACTGGGAATAAGAGGAATAATAGTGGGCATCATAAATCTAGTAACAGGCAGTAAGATCGTGAAAATGAGGCTTTGTGAGTCACGGCTCCTGATTACGGGAGTAGTGTCATGCTTTGGGCACTACCAGTCCCATTCATTGTACACTGCGACGGCCTTCCTAGATTCCTAAGATATGGAGTGAAAGCCGAACCACGTTTTAGGTAGGCACACTGTTAACTGAACTGATCTACTCACTCATTAACTAATTCGCCTGATTCAATGATCAACGTGCCACAGTCACAAAATAAAAACACAATAAAAAAATAAAAATGTCTCAGTCGGACCTAGGTTCAGGTAGTGCAGTGCTAAGTAGTGCTCATGAAATATTCCAGCTCCAGATTACTGTCTCTTGGTACTGCTTGGGACCTTTGGGTGTTCATGTGCAAATGTATCATAAAAGTTATTTCTGTAACGGGGGTTGAAATTTAGAGTAAAGCCTTTTTTTATCTTACAGAAGTTCAAGACAAATAGGTCGGAAGGTCTATCTAATATGAACCCAAGATGAGCGACATAGAAAACGATGAAACAGGAGAAAATGAAACTTTCTGCAAGTCAAATATTAGTTGGGAATGAATGGATGGCGCGGCGGTTCGTCGTCTAAACTCATTAAAAAATGATCTCGGGAGAGTTGTGACTCCGTAGCAACCGCTCTTTATGTACGGAATGGGAGGCGCAGGGGTTAGCAACGAGAAAAATATGTCACACCAGCACCCCTCTGTGATTAGGTAGTGATAAGTATGTAACCTATATCCACCCTATTCAGGCTCAGGAAGAGGGAAGATTGTTTAGCATCCGCTTCAGTGAGTAACCGTTTAAAACTGGCATCGTACTGATTTCTGGCAACGAGATCTGTACTCTAGCTAGCTCCAAGGCTGTACCATTTATTATATACCTACACTCTGTGTACTCTGCAACAGCAATTAGCTGAAATTATTCAGTGAATAAAAAGCGTTATTGGGACAACAAAATACATATGCCTTCGATCACAATGTACAATGCTTATTTTGCCTTTTGATTACTTTATCAAAATACTTGTACGTAAGTACGCCAATTCTCTGCTTGGTTTAGGGAAATTCTCAGCAGGCAGCACGAAATGTTTGCGGATTACGTGGTGGAACAGCTCTGGAAGATTATATCCCCACCAGCTTGAAGCCTTGCTAAGCTTCGATAACTTCAGTGTAGACTGTTAGAGACTAGAGTTAATAGATAGTGAGCGATCCAGGTTCGGTTAATACTAGGAATCACTTTCGATCCATAGATTAGTTAAATTTAACTAATCTAATCACTGTCATTTATTTCCCGTTGGACTGAACCATATAGCAGCTAGTTCATTTTTATTTGAATAACGAAGGCGTATCAGTTAGGTTAAAAATAATAGGCGAGAATTCGGCTTGAAGGACTTGCCTCCACGGCCAATATAAAAGAGCGAGCTACCCCTCCCAGTCTCTTGGAAAAAGAAAAGTGGCTTAAGAACAAAAGACACTTACCTGCACCCATAAGGGTTCCACCGCCCTGGGGCAGCGTTCATAGATTGCCTCCCCGTGAGAATAGTCGATGACTTCGTCTTTCGTGCCATGTATCACCAGGACTGGAGATGTCACCTTAGGCACTTTGTCGATACTGAAAAATAACAGAGCAAATCAAAGCGTGCTTAAAGTTTGGAAATTGACCACCGTATAAGGTTTTCGGCAAAATGACCCCTCAGTCTCGAGCATGTCTCGAGTTCAACCACCAGACTTATGAAACAGTTCAGGAAACGGTTAAACATGACAAACATCATCCTAGATAAAGGCATGTACCTACTCACTCTTAGGTGCAGGTTGTAACTGCGTCAGAATGACGTAACTTTCACGTGGTAGGCGTAGGTACTTTTCGTGAGGGAGGAGATGGGCAGGATAATCAATATGCACGAGACAATTAAACATTTTACCAGGGCCTTATCCCTGACCACGGCCTTGAACAGATTCATTAGCTGACTGAGAAGAGCTTTACGGAAGCCTTTCAAGATCAAGACTACGTCTCAAATCACTTTCCTGACCATTACCACTGCACACCTACGTAATGTACACGAAACATGCCAATTTCGTTAAGTTTTCAGCAAGTCTACTAGTATTTCTCTGTCCCTAACCAAAAGCCTTGATTTTCAAAAGAAAGGCAACTACAAAGTGTCAAAAAATGCGCCAAACGGCATCAGCGGGCTTGAGTGAGACATTTCGAGACTAACTCGAGTCTCGAGTGCGTGGGTTCTCAGATATGAGTTATCTGCTAATGATACTGATACCGGTTCATCACATTTTTAAGCACAACTATCTCGTTAGAATTTGGATATTACCTTGCACGGGGGTGTTTTTGGCACAGGCATGAGATATGAGAACTAAACGACGCGACAGTCTGGTGCCACTTATAGGCAAATGTAAACTTCCTTACTTACTACCATTAAAAATAAACAAAGTGAACACACCTGGGAAACGCGTCGAACCACCACGTTCTCTTGGTTTTTGGGAAAGCAACTCGCATCCCTGACATAAGAGGGGAATGCAGAATGACAGCTCCAACCTCGTACCTGCTCGCTAGGTCAATAGTGGGCACTGTGCCTATGCTCTGTCCATACAGAATTATATTCTCCGGGCTCACACCGTAGCTAGTCCTCAGAGTTTTCCAGGCAGCGTCGATATCAGCATATAGGTTTTTCTCAGACGGTCTTCCCGAACTGCGTCCATATCCAGAGTAATCGTAACTAAATATATTGCAATTAATTCTCGATCCCAGCCCCAAATAAAAACTGCTCATCTGACCCAAATCCACGGCATTACCATGAGAAAACAGGATCGTGAAGCGGGCGGTCTCACTACTACATCTCACGAACATGCAAGCTATCCTATTTCTCTTGGCCGTAACAGCATACGAGACTTCCAAATGTTCTTTCTCCCTGTCCATGTACTGCCACTCTGCATTTTCCAAAAAGCAGAGGGTACATTTAGATCCATTTTCTTGAATTTCGTAGGTAGGTTCAGGAGGTAAAAACGCAAGTTTTGCAGCTATTTTATCCGGGAACGGTGGGCAGCAGAAGAGACAGCACAACTCATTTAGAGTAAGGCCATTCATGTTGGAGACGATTGTATTATACCATTTGCTAAGCCGATAACTACACAATCCCGATAAATTTAGTGCGATCTAGATAATTAAAAGACGGATAATTAGCAACCAACACTCGGACACGACGCGAACAATGTATTGTTCTTCATACGAGCGGCCATCATTGACTACTCTATGCATTGACAACTATCAAATTTAAAATAATATTCAATATGGAACACAACATTATAATTAAATATATAAAATATTAATTTAAAAAATTAGTTTAAATATTAACATAACAATTTAATTTTTTTAAATAAAAAAGTTAGTAGTAGTTTTTCGTGGGACTAGAACAATATGGCGCGAAGAAAGTTTTTCAAAGTTTCAAGTTCTAAAGAAGGTAGGTAGGTAGGTAAGTATGATGTAAATCAAACTGAGGTATAGTAAAAGTTGATTTTTAAATAATAACCAATTGACGTCTTGTTAATAATTAGTATAATCTATTAGCCCCATCGTCAATGTAGTAGCACAAGCGAATCGGACCCTCAATTTGTCTTCTCTGTTCAGGCTTGGGACGGTATTGCGGCCAGCATCGAGGTGGTTGCATTTTGCACCCTGGATTTGATTGGCAAGCAACGCGCTTGCATTCTGGATCTAATCCATTTCTTGCAGCACAAGTGCAACGATACACGAATTTGCTTGCAATCAGATCGAAATCCTGATTCCTTGTTATCCGACCAACTGGCCCTTCGTCCTGCATGTAGGTACAAAGAGCATAAGAAACGAGTGCTGGGAGTAAGTCAGTGTACCTAAAGATAGTTCTGATTCTGTAGGTACATTTTACTTAGAAGCAGTTTGAACATAGGTTAAGTATGTACTTACTTACCTCATCACATTTGTGAATACAAGTTATTGTCATCGGAATCGGTTCGGTACAAACTAAAGTAACAGGCTCTACACCTCCTTTTCCTCCACAACGGTTACGATCTCCATAAATCTGAAACATGCACGAGAGATGTCATTTAGTAGGTACCTACTTAACTAATTCCTTATTTGAACCAACTTGATACCTAATGGTAATGCTACGATACTCACCCCATTATCACGACCGTCAACAACTTCTTGGTTGTTAGTTCGTGGCTCCTCACTGTATGGGTCTACAAGCCTGAAAAAAGTTGAAAAATAAAATAAGTTAGGTAGGTAAGTAAGTACATTATGAAATTCTCAGTAAGAGTTTGATGAGAAAGAAAGGTGTAATTGGATTACTTAAGATGTACAGCTGTATTACGGCTACAACAATGCATGTTTAACGTTATACGCAAAAATTTTAAAAGTTGGTCCAAAAATTTTTGTAAGTTACTTTGAAAATTGTTTGAAAATAACACGTCGTTTGTTTCCCGCAATAATTTAAAAATTGTGCAGGTACTTAGGCTAACATTTTGAAAATGAAAAAATATTTTAATTATAATAAATAAATAAATAAATAAATAAGAAATTATACCTGGGTTATACATAAAAATAATTTTTAGATCGTTAAAATTTATTTTTGGAATTTTGGAACCTATATTCTGCTACCACGAACTTCAAACTGGTTTGTTTACATACAGAAATTATTTTGGTTTGACTGATTTGACTTTTTATAAAATTTTCTAGTGATGACTGCATTTTCACCAAAATACCTGGCCAGTGGAGAGTTGAAACCTCCGAAAGATGACCACTTGCACAAAACAGTTTGTGAGAAGAAACCAGTAGCCACCTATGTTCACTTAGATTTGAAAGGAGCGCCTCCCAAACCCTCCTACTTAAAAAACGTAAGTGTTTTTACCAGACTGGGCAGCCTGGTTTTGTGATATGTCTTTGCTTCAGTAGGTAAACCAGAAAAGTTGTTACTGCTGATGAAGCGACTCGGCAGAGAGGTTGGTTGGATTGAGAGACTTGGGCTGCGTCCCACCATGCCCAGTTAAAATTAAACTGGAGATTTTGTCCTATGTTTACCATGTTAAATTTAACTTTTGAGTTAAATTTAACATGGTAAATCTCCAGTTAAATTTTAACTGGGCATGGTGGGACGCACCCTAACGGAACTACCTAGCTTGCCCAATATCTAGTACGACGAAGCACTCTTTCAAAGTGGTTTCTTGCTACAGTCTACTGTATGGAAAGCCTCGATGTATGTTTAAAATAAATGACATGAACTATAAACTATTTGTTGGCTGGAGAGAAAATAAAACGGGAAAATTCTTGAAATTGGACTCCCTGTGTAGATATTTTTCCGGGGTGTTATACTTAGGCGATTCCTAGTTTTCCACCAGTGGAATAGTTTGGACTGTTTCAGTTGCTATTGCACTGCCATTCTTATATGTGGTAGAAGTGCACTGTCAGCTATTGCTTAGCCTGCGGGATTCACTGTGAATGCTTTTTCTTCAGCTGTGGTCACTCTTCAAGAAGTGGGATGTGGCTGGTATCATACTCGAGTGGGAAGACTGCTTTCCCTACAGAGGTGAACTTGAGGTATTGAGCAATAAATTGTACTCAACTGACGATGCTCTGCAGATTATCCAGGATATGCGAGATGCAAAACTGGAGGTCATTCCGTTGGTTCAGACGTTTGGGCACCTAGAGGTACACTTCTTGAATTGATAGCTTTAAGTTTTAGATACCTGTTGGAACTGAAAAGAAAGTAATTGCCAGTTTCAGCTGGGTGAATGTTAAAAACACGTGAGCTGTTATTTCGGCCGAATATTGCCCAGCTATAAAGATGGCCTATATCGAACGCAACTGTTCAGTTGATGTGCATTTTTTTCTACTCATAAGTTGGATTAATGACGGGGGCTTGACTAAATTTTTCCATTTCGTCAATTATTATTGTTTACTATTTCAGTTTGTGTTGAAGCATAGCAACTACGCAAGTCATCGTGAAGTGCCAATCTACCCCAGCTCGCTTTGTCCAAGCCACCCGCAGTCATTGGATCTCATATCTGCAATGCTGGATCAAGTCATTCCCTTTCACAGTGGTATTCAGCGGTTCCATGTAGGTGCTGACGAGGTCTGGCATATGGGGATGTGTGATCGCTGTAAAAGCAGAATCAGCAGCGGAGAAGGGAAGGAAGATCTTTTCCTGAAGCATGTCAAGGCAGTCCTAGAAAATCTCAAAAGCAAGTGGCCAGATCTTCACCTTATCATGTGGGATGATATGCTTCGTTCAATGGATGAATCTGTCATATTAGGTAAGCCATTCCTGCACAGCCTAGTAAAACTTATTCTTAGTTACTTACCAGTGATTTTTTTTTTTTTTTTTTTTTTCAAACAACATAAGTATTATTCACATTTTCTTCCTGTGATCTAGTCCTGAAAAAAACTGTTATCTATAATAAAAAAAATAAATAAAGTGAGTTTACCATTATAATTTGGGGTGTCTCCTTTTTAGCCTACAATTTGAAAACGTTGGTGGAACCAATGGTGTGGCACTACAACCCAGCAGAGTCATTTTCGCTTCCACCAGACATCTGGCACAAATACTCGTGCTTCCCAGGGATCTGGGCCGCTGGCGCCTTCAAGGGAGCCTCTGGAGGGTCGCAGCTGGTGCCTCCTACTGCTCACCACGCCAGTAACGTCCTGCAATGGACGCAATGCCTGGACTTGGTCAAGGCGCCTTGTAGGGGCTTCGTCCTTACGGGATGGTCTAGGTATTATGATAGTAGAGTGGTTTACAATCTAGCAATCGCAAAGGAACAGTTTGATCCCACTCAATTGCTGAGGACCTAGTAGTTATTATTAGTGTTCCCGTCGCCGTCTGAGCAGAATCGATAATTCTGGTTGTGGTGCTGAACTTCTCCGAAGAATTTTCGCAGAATTTAAACAAAGTCAGCTCTGTACTGGAACCCTTAGGTACTGGCCAAGATTCATGTGGTATGTGTTCATTGGTATGATTATTGTATTCAACATATTCTTGTACAGTGTCCACAAATCTTAAAATTCAAGGTACGATCATTTCGCGGCATTGTGTGAGACTCTACCGTGCAGTTTGCCTTCACTTGGAGTTTGTCTTCGTGTGATTGCTGAAAAAGCGTTTACTCCAGAAACGGTCACTGCCGTGGAGAAAGAACTAAGGCTGCCAGAGCTCGCCAAATTGGGCAAGTCGTCATCAGCAGACGACCAATCATTATTCAGCAGCTGGCAAGTCCTGATTCTCACGTCTCGTCTTATCGGTCTTCGCCAGTCCGCTCAAGCCATTCTCAGTTGCGAACAGTAAGTAATTATTTTTTGTAATTGGTAGGAGTCCCAACTAATAGCCCCAGTCCTAGAAACTAAGTTCGTGCTGGTCGGGCACCATCTTAAATTTAACATTTCCTTTGACATTGTTTCAGATTACAGACCTGGATGAATGACTGGCAAGTTACGAATAATCGTGTGAATCCGATGCAGCTTGTGCCTTTAGTTCCTGTGCTACACAAGTAAGCTGTCAAGTTTTCTCTTTTCCTTAAGCGAGTGTGCCCAATTAATTTTTTCAAAATATTTTGAACGTTTTTTCTTGATATTTGTGATTTTAAAAGTTACAGAAATACGTACTTATAGTGAAAAATAAAATGATTTAAGCATCGATTGTGACACCTTTATGTTATGTTCACCGTTTTACGTCTTGTTGCAGCACGATTGACGAATTCAATAATCTAGAAAGGGCTCTGAAAAGCCACATGACTTTCATATTTGAGGACAGGATTGTCGACGAGTGGATTCAGACCTACATAGTCATCTTGTGCTCCCGTGTAAAAGCCATTTTACAAACAGCAGAAAGTATTATTTCAAAAGCTTCGAAAGCAGTTGAGGAAAGCAATAAAAACATCCTCATGGATTTCTAATTATTTCGCCCTGGGGAAGAAAATTAATTTATAATAAAACGTTAAATGAAGACCAACGCTCCTCTATTGCGGTGGGTATTGTTTTCATATTTTGTCATCTGCAGAGGTACTAGGGAGGCGAGGCATAACCAGTGGAATCGGAAATTGCTCTTTCCACGAATATAGCTTTCTTCCTCTATCTTATAAGATAAGCGAAGAAATAGTTCTGTCTCACCGGCGAAATTATTCACTTTGATCTCACTTAAAGTTTAGCCTTACTACCCCTTGGTTTGTTCTAAATAGTCGAACACTTTAATATACCTCTATTTTTGACAATATTTTTAATTTTATGTTAAACAAGTTTTTTTATTAAGTAGGGATTTTGTGATCAACATATATAATGGAATCGGAATATGCTGGAAAAAAAATTCAAAAAGAGTATCAGAGGTTACTTCAATCTATAAAACCACTCATTTATAAACTGCGAAGTTCGAAAGGTTTTTGTACTTTTTTAATCATTAGAACCTTAGTATGTATGTTTGAAGTATGTATGTATGTATATGAAGTATGTATGTACTGATATGATCTAAGTTCTATAAATAACCCTTATTTCTGCAGATGCTACACTTTGCTTGCTATGGCTTTCAAAATTAGACGGTTTATCGATCACTGAAAGACCTTTACGCAATGCATTACTAGCGCAGTTACGGGAAAATGTGTTACAAGAGAGTCTGCAATATCCCTTCTCCCAGCCTCCGCCCCAAGGGCTTTTAACTCCATTATTAGAACAGGTAAGATCAGTGCAATAAGGAGGCTGTCATCGAGATTGAGATGCTACTGATGTGCCCTTCCTTCACTGAGATTAAGTAGTCTTCCTTAAAAGTCTAAGGTACACTGACCAATCAAGGTTCTTAGATTAAATTCTCGGTGTGATTTGAGGTGGTCGAGAGACCACATGAGGTGCACATGCACCTCATGTCTTCTAGAATCAATTAGCCTTGCTATCCTGACTGTCGTTCTCACTATAATTTATATTGTTTTGAGTGATAACTGCTTTATGTTCAGGAAAGTGCAATGCCAACTGTGAGATCTACATTGCAAGATTTGGACTCCCTGGAACCCACAGCACCGAGTTTGGAAGATTTATCGCCTTATAACGGAGTGACAAAATACCGAGAACGAGCCAAAAAATACAGGGCAACCATATCGCAGTACCAAACGATACTCAAGGGCATCCTCGAGTCTTCACTAAAGGTGAGACTTATAACATATTTTCTGTGATCTGAAGGTATAACGTGTTTTCCTCACCGGTTCCCAGTGCTGCCGAATGTTGTTAGTTGATATTATTATTATTATTATTTTTTTTTCAGGAATCAGCAGAACTTCCACCCAAATTAGAACCAGAGCATCCCATCTGTAGGTGTGATGAAAATGATGAAGAGAAAATAATCCCAACAGAGAATCCTGTGTCCTTACAAGCAGATGCAAGCGACCTTTTACAAAGGTCGGTAAAATATATTTACTTTGAAAAATGTTTCGGGAAAGACATAAACTTGTTATAGGACATTAAAAATAAAACACCAGTTGGAATGTTATTCTTTTAGAATTCAACGCATGGAGGAAGAAAATGCTGACCTCCGTATCAAGTACAGTAGCATGGAAGGTACACTTCAAGAGGCAATAAGGGCGCCAGGTACGAGGAGGGGGCTTGCATTTGAAAAACCATTGAAAGTAAGAGTTGTATATAACAGGACTATTCACTTAGGTGTCTAGAATCCTCAAACAATATCTGTACCTATATAGACACCTATAATATTGAAATCGAGTAATATACTCGTATGTCCAAAAGTTTCTCGACTATTGAATGCCAACACAGTGTCTGATATTAAAAAGATAATATTATAGTTCAGAACAAGAAAGAATTTCTAACAGTTCCGTTGGAAAGATTCCAGAAAAAACTATTCTGGCGGAACTTGTGTGTTCGCTCTTCAACCTCACTCCTCTCTTCACGCTGAGAACGCTAACTGGCTGGCCAATAGTATTGCGTTTGTGCCTTAGGTAAAAAGGAGAATATTCTAGAAAACCGTTTTCTTTGCGTCCTCAATATGCTCTTTACTTCATTTCATTTTTAGGACCGGGAACGAAGAAAACGGCATAAACTCCGGGAAAAGATGGTCGAAAAATTCCAAGGAGAGCTTCAGAAAGTAACTGAGGTGAAGGACAAAATTATAGCTGAGTTAGAAGCTGAACTAAAAAACCGGACCCTCCACGCTAGCTCTTTAGAACACGCGGAACTAGAACAGACTGTTCTTCAGAAGTGTAACCAACTTCAGGAGAAATATCAGAAGTTGCTGGATGATGCTGCTGAGCAACATAAGAAGGAACGGGAGGCAGATAGCAAGGTGGGTAATTCTGTTATATACTATCACAATCAATAATCATTCAAAAAAAATTAACATACTTATGACAGTAAAGCAGCATTTGACTAATTGGCCTCTAGGATGAGTGCTACCTTCGTTGTCCGTCTGCTAAGGATGATTCGTGGAAATGAAAAAGGCGACGAGATTACTGTCGCAGAGGATCACCTGCCTCAAATTTATATTACCAATAAAATATTTCAGACTATTGAGAAACTTCAAAAACTTCTGCTCTCCGGTGGCCAGGATGGATAGTTTGAAGCGTTTAAATGGACAGTAAGTAAGAAAACTATACGTCCCTGAAGGTCAATAGAGGCTACATTGCCTTAGAGAGAGACATTGCTTAGAGAAAGAGTTATTTATTACTTGGTACTCATTTAATAGGTTATTCAGTAGAGGTAAAAGCAGTAGCTGCAGTAGGTATGCAGAAAGACGAAATTATAGTATAGTTATTGATGATTCTTCCCTTTGAGGTGCGTCCTGTTATCGTTCAAGTGGGTCCCTAGGGAACTGCTCTCGTTAACGAAGCATTGTGGAAAGTATAAATATCGTATAGGCGAGTGAATAAGACACAACTGAAGTTCCTGCTGAAATGGAGACGCATCTTAAAAAAGGTTACTACTGTTGTATATTTTAATTAAGTTATGGAGGTTCATTGAATGGGGCAGACATGGGAAGTGTAAGCCTTTGTACCTATTGTTTACCTTACAAGACAAATCAGATATCTATAAGCAGTAAGTATAATGGAGAAGTTATTTCTTGATGGCAGCCTGGATATCTTCCCGCTTGTGTGTCCCATCACAGAATGGACGGTGGGACGTCTGTTTGCAGTTACATAGCCAATACTCCTTCGTTTCTTCTACAAAAAATCGTACAGGTCTCAGCTTTATCTTCAGAGGCGCTAATTTGTGTGTTCCGTCACATAAGGGCTGTAAAAAAAATCAGTTTTGTTTGGTTCCATCCTTGAGCAGGAAATTTTTGAGAGGCATCTATTCAGACCAGGAAATTTGTTCCCTGGGTATATTGAGAGCTTTAAAGGCACATACCTGAGACTTGCTTTTGCCGCAGAGACACCAACTGTACGCCTTCCCCTTTTCCAACGTGAGGCGGAAGGGTTTTTTGTCGTAGATAACCCCATTTTCTGGCTGGCTTATGGCTCCATGTAAATCATTACCTACTGGCTTCGGAATGGCAGAATCCGGTACACGATCACTGCGATCACTTTCACTTTTAGAGAACCTCTGAAAATGATATATGGACAGTAAGTAGCTATGGTACAGCAAGTAAAAATATCCTCGTCTTGATAAAGGTGTAATTCTCTGTTAGGATTGCAGCATAACCGCCCTTCAATTTGTAAGAATTCAAAAGTACTAGAAAGTATTTCCACTTACTCTTCGATTCACGTTACTCACAACTAAATTAAAGTTGTTAAATTTAAAAATCTGGGAAATTGTTAGAGCCATTTTGGAAAATTGAAATGTAAACAAATAGCAGACGCTAAAACGTGGCATTAGAAAGATTCCAATGTTGACAAATAAACCAAAAAGTCTTAAAAAAATTTTAATTATTGCCAATAATTGATTATTTTAAGCAGAAATGGTAGAATTCGTTGACTGGCCGTGGCAGTATAACTTTCCTCCATTCTTCACGTGAGTATTTCGTCCTATTTTGGCTTTTGGTTATCTAGTTTTGAAAGTGTGGCGGTCCACAGCTCATTGTATTGTATTTGTAGGTGTAAGTACTGACTGTGCAGCTGACTCGGCACAAGCTGTGTCCCAACTTACCAACGCCGGCCACATGACCGCTCACTCTGGCTTTAGACACGGCTTGTGCTGAGTCAGTTTTCACTATATAAACCAGGTACCATGCCGGCACTCCTCAGTCTATGCCCTCTGGTGGTGACGTGCTGCAAAGCTCGGACCTCTGAAGCCGGTAAGACTCACCCAGATGCCGGCAACTGCCGCCTGGTACCTTTACCTACTCCTCAGCCAGCAACGGCATTTCTGCTGCCTGGTGCCTCATTGTACCTACCTTTGTACGACCTCGATGTTCTCGTCCAAATAAACCTACTTCTACTGGAAATGGTCGACTACTTTTCCTCTTACACGCACCGCCATCCATAAAAGTATTTGACCTGGTCTAACCAAATCCTTTTCTTACAGGATCCAAATAAATCCGGACACACGGAAGAATCAGCTCTCAGTCTGGAGGCAGCTTGTGGTTGACTATGTGAAGAAAACTAAAGAGTGTATACTTGACGTCAGGGAAGCTTCAAAAACACCGCTGTTCCGCAATGTTGCCATCAGCCGGAAGCTTCCCGAGGATGGAATTCTCGTTGTAATGAAGGACCTGGCGAGAACTGGCCATGCAGAGCCCGTTGATAAGACCCAGACGCGCTGGTACGTATTTTGGGAGCCTCTTGAACAAATTGCAGCAACTCTTCACAAATGGGCGATCGATCGCGGGATGACAAATACTGTGTGTACACTTTACGAACTGTCGCAAGGTGACGACACATCAGATCAATCATTCCATGGACTTGACGAGGTCATTTTGGAGAAAGCATTGAAAAAATTGGAATTGGAGCAAAAGGCTGAATTATTCATGTTTGACGGGAGTAAAGGGGTGAAAATTTTTTAAAGTTAAATATATTTATAAAAATAATAATGATTTGGTTGATTTTTACTGTGTGTCTTCGCAGAAGGTCCCAGTGTAGTTATGAAGACAGAAGCAACTCGGTTCCCCGTTGACTTGTAGGCAGCGTGCGTCATTTTGACATGGGTTCTCTTGGCACTCGGAGTATTCGCATCTTGGACCTATGGCAAAGAATTCTGTTAAGGGGTGGGACTCCTTCTGTGTGTTTAATTGTAACTCCTTAGTGCGCCGCGTATGCGCATTGCGTAGTGTTCCTTGGTTGAGCGTCTTCACACATTTCATTAATTTTTCTTTTCTCTGAGATAATAGATGGATACTTTTTTCGGGATTGTGATTAGTCTTTTTAATGCCAGAAACTAGTTCACTACTTTACTTTTTAGGGTCCAGAAAATGCGTCCTGCCTGCATCCTTAATTGTCTGTTTACTCCTGGAGGGGTTTTCTAGTAAATTAACTCGTTCGCTTACCTTCAGTTTGTGGTCTACAGAGGCAAATATATGTCGGATGATGGCCGGTTTTTGAAGTGAAACAGGAACCTCCTTGTAAGCACGGATTAGGCTCACAGAGATTCACTCCAGCTCCAGCTGAATTTGTTTTCTCTTTCTTATTGCTTCTATTTTTCCGGTTTTTGCGGTGCTTCCCTTTAATGTGTGACAACTTTTTCCATTTCCCCCTTTTGCACTTCATCGCTGTTTCTACTTCATAACTTTTGAGGCGACAGTAGGCGCCTTCTGGTAGGTAATTACTATCCGTAGGAGATAATTCATTCGTTTCGCAGTTAAGCTGGGTACCATTTTCGATTGCTGGGATCAGACAGTCACGGGTTTCTGAAAGGTAAAAACATGTTAACATGTTGGTAAGCGCCATGCAAACTTCACTCACAGTATAATGTGAAATAATCGTGGTTAGCATTGACGCATGTGTGAAATACCTATTCCCATATTAATTGCTTACCACGGGTTTGCAGGCACAGTGAATTATGTGTACACCCACTTTTGAATTACATAATCAAGGTTTCCGCAGGCGCACTGATATACATATACAGCAAAAAAGAAATCTCCAAAATGGGATTCTAGGAGCCGACAATTTTAAGAAACACTTTATCTGTGGCGTATACTTAGGAACTTTTTGAGTTGTGAACCTGATTTAGTCTAACGTTGACTCTGTTGTATTTCTCATCATCAGCGCTTACCCAGGCATTTTGGCTCCGAGGAGGTCCACTCCAAATCGTCGCCACACTCGTTAGATGCTTCTCCCACCAGCTTGTTATTAGAAGGACATGAGAAACTGCATTTCGATCCCCACGCATTGTCAGCAGTACAGGAAACTTCAACTTTTTCGCCTTTGAGCGGAGGACAGTGGCGAACTGTAACAAGTAGCTACTTTTACTCACCTATACTTTTTTCGTTCCTCCATACTTTGTCACTATTTAATTTGGTAGGTATTCGTTCTGAATTTCTAGTTTAGGTATTCTGGGAAGAGACCTCAGTGATGAGTGAACTTCCCGTACCTTTGACTTGATACTGGTACTGGCAGACTTTTCTCCTGTTGCCTGTAGTTCCCATTATTTGGTGGACGCCTTCACTCAGTTTCGTGCCGGGCTTTGGTCCCGATATAGTTTGCCATCTGAAAAAAGAAATATCTTTGTTGATACTGAGCAATGAGTCGGTTTCCGTCTTCCTCAAAAAGAGAAAATAATAGGTTTGTGTTCATTTTGAAACTTATCATCAAACAGGGTTGCATTACCAGCTCCCTAAGCTTTTGGAACGGTGATGTGATAAGCTCTTGTGGTTAGCTTAAGGCTAAGCAACAGGCGATTCTTCTTTCTTCTCTAGGTGGCGGAAATGCACCGTCAATCGGTACTTCACTGCAAGAGGGCTGGGAGCTCTTTTTTTGAAAGATTGACAGTTCTGTTCTGTCAGTTTTAGTTCTTACATATATGATATATGTACATATTATGTGTGTCTAATGATATATAATAATGGAAATGTCCTTGTTTAAAATAGTGCTTCCCCCACGCGAAGTGTCCCCTGGACATGAGTGCCGCATACATTGACGTCTTGATTGACACTAGATGCCTTACGTGCTGCTTTGTATGGTTATAGGTGGCATTCAGAATGGCTGCGGGGTGTAGGTACTGTTTACCGTTGATTTCATTATTTATGAAGTTGTATTTACCTTGTAAATACAACGCGCACCTTGCGGTTGGATCCGATTTCATTGCCTCATAAACAAGATTAATGATTTATAGTTTTCTTGCATCATTAGTAAGTTGTAAGTTCAAAGTCATAAGAGTCTGTATAGCTTCTAGTTCTCCTTGGGGCTGTATGGATGTGGCGAGCATTCCTTTTTCGGCGATTTGATAAGGGAGTTCTTTCAAACCTTGAAATTTGTGTTGGAAGCAAAGAGTAGGACTGCAGGTATCAAGAAGAAGCTATGGCGGGTTCATTGGTTGGTAGGGCCTGCTCTCTATTTTGATTAGTATTATTGTATTATCTGTAGGTGCATAAAGGTACGTGAAAATAGTCATTTGCAATATTAAGCTAGATTATTCGTTTTCTTATCATATTTAAGTACTAAATATGACCAAAATCAGACACTTCAGTGAGTTTTCGTTAAATTGTCGAATAGAGCTCGAACTCTGTAACACCATCACTGCAATTAGGAAATAAAGCGCAGTATTTTAGTTGTGCAGGGACCCTTTTTACTCAGCAGTTGAATTGGATCGAAATTGATGGCATTTGGAGCCTCCTTTTTTTGTTGGAGCAGGGATACATACTCTGGTGATAGCAGCCTGTGCCACTGCGGAAAGAGACATCCCGAGTATCCCGTGAACCGTCCCAAACATACTTAGACGGGGACCCACAGTTTATTGGGCTCCAAACCATGAAGTACGCACTTTTCCATTATCCGCTACCGGACATGTGGAGGCCCTAGGCATGAGGAAAATCAAGGTACTTCCTGAACTCGGGTATTTTTAATTATAAAGCTGTACCTGTGAGAACATGGTTCTGGGAGAATGACGTAGGCGTGGCCTTTGCTTGCAACCACTATTTCATCCTTTGGGCAGCCGGCACAATCCCTTCTTGACCTCGAAATTACGTCGTTGGTATCAAAATCGATCTTTTTGGGTGGGTCGAACACCCGAGTTGACACCATAGCTCTGTACGCCTGTAAATAAACAATAGTCGGATCTTATCTGATAAAACGATCAGTGGGACGCTGGGCAGTTGAAATCAGTTTGATCTAAGACAAGCCTACGCTTAATACCTATCATTCGAAGATACTATAGGAACAGCTATTGCGGAAAAATACGTTTCTAGGTGTGATCACGCCTGACAGTTCCGAGGGTCTTTCTATTTATATGTAATGTATAGGTAAGGTGCCTTCCAAACCATTTCTGGAAATACTAGAGCTTTGAGACCCGCTTACCTGTATATAGGTAAATTGTAGCCTTTGATACAAACAGTAAATTTAGTAGATAAGCATCTGCTTCTTTCTGCGTCCATTTCTTATTTAATTAAACTAATTATTTTATAAAGCGCCCTTGACTTAAGGCGTTATATACACGTGGTGGAAAGCTTACTCTTTGAGACCCAAAAGTGTTGGGGACGTGAACAGTTGCCCCCGGGTAGGGGATGACTGCCTGGCCCCTTCCGTAGGTCCTGTACACCCCGCTAGCTGCGATTTTGCTTCTTCGTTCATTTGAGGATAAAGCGTCTACTACACTGGAGTGGGGGTGGAAGTTTGCAACTTCTACCTTCGGTGGTGCTACATAGTAACTCCCCTGCCGTTCTCGCCAGGGGTGTCGGTGCCGATTGTTTCGAGGCTGGTAGTCGTATGACAGCGTTGGTACCGATTTTTGGGTTCTCAAGTTACCGGATGATTTTTTTCTGAAATGGACAGAAATATTTATTTTGTACATTGGTCAAAGTGGGGTATTTCTTCACTGAAAGAAAAATTAGATTAATTTTCAGTTACGTCCTTGTATTCAGATAGTTCCTTTATTCATCTGGTGTGGAATAGCTGGACATCCGTTTGACTAAAAAACCAAGTCGCAGGAGCCATGTTTCACCCATGCTTCACACGTACGTCTGCAATCTCGTTAGTCACAGAAGTTTCTTCGGGGTGAACCCATCCTGCGTCCTGCACTTTGTGCCTGTTTTGTGTCAGAGTGGTCTTGCCCTAAGAGGTTTAGGTTCAGATCCCAGCAAAAGCAACGTTGGATTGGTTACGGTGAACATTCTTCCCATGCTGTTACTTATTCTCTCCCACAGGATCAAGTTTTTTACATGTTTGGGTAATACATAACTCCAAAGTTATTCATTCATGTCTGGTGTGTGAAATACTGGAACGCCTACATGCCATTCAGACACCTGCAGCTTCGTGCATTGCCGTGCAGTGACTGAACCACTTGAGATTATTTTTAAAAGTGACGTACTCACTATTTTGTTTTGCGATACAATTATGTAACGTGCATCGGGCAATATTTTCTTGGCAAGGATGACGGCGCGTGTTTAGTGCACTGTGTTGGTTGGTCTTTGAGAACCCATAAACACAATTTCTTCTTTGGTTCTTATTGTTTTGTTGGCATTGTGGGAATATGGTATTCTTAAGCTGGAGTTCTGAAAAACCACCGATAGAAAGCGAGAGTCGCTGCTGGTATTGTGTTGTAGGTATTATTGTTAAAAAGAAACTGAAACGTTCAAAGTACCTTCTACACTATCACGAACATCGAGACGAACATACACGTAAGAGAACACGTAGTTCCAAGAATGATTACTTTCATCATAATTTTATTTCGGAATTTCTCAGAAGTGACCCGGTTTACTTATTAACTAGCTCTTGTCCGTTTAGACAGCTGAACCATGAAATCTCTCTGCACCCCTTGCTGATTAATTCCGCGCTTTACACTTGTGCCAACGCTCCCAACCAGAATGTCATCCCATTCGTTTTAATGTCCACATGAAATTAAATTGCCTGTCACGTCCATTGGTTTCGTTCACGTGTTGGTAACATATTCAACTTTACTTCTTATTGTACGAGTACTTTATTATGGGTGGAACTAGACAGTTATTGGAAGTTGGGCATTTTGGAAAGAATAGAGGCTAATGAAGAAGGTGTGGACCTGTACCTGTTATGCAAAAAGCTCCAACTTTATTATATTCTTTGCGCGAAGTTCTTGTTTTTCGGGTTCAGGTGTTAGCAGTATATCCATTAAATTTAATGTTGTGCTGGCGTGGCGTCAGTGCTGGTTGTGGTAGGTATTCCTTGTATAAGGTGCACGGTAGATTTGTGTGGCAGTGTTTTCGAAGGAATATTTGCATAGGTTGTGGACCGAATTACAGAATGTTTATCGGTTCCAGTTCCAATGATTCACTGTCAGCTGGCTGAAATGGAAAATTTGGTGCTAATATGTTGTTGGTATCCTATATTTACACGTCCAGGCCCTGATCTACTCTGAGAAAGAGGGAGGTGATTGGCTTCTGTGTTTGTTCCAGATTTTGCTCTTGTTGTGCTTTGGGTCTTTCAGGAGTGTTGTTAATATACCAGTTAATATGCCGTTTATGGTAACTTACCAGGTATTGTCACTGCACTTGAGGCACAGTGCCTGTATATAGATAGCCTGTTAGATAAGTTAATGTTTAAAGAGTAATTAATAAAACGTACGCATCCGGCGCCCCATGAGGTGGCCAGCTTGTCTCCATGTAGCCTCCCACTGGAACAAATTACAACCAACTTCATTACTTCATTAATTTCCCTGACATATACCTAGAAGTCTGGCTATTTATGTTGCTAATATATGTCGAGGGAGAAGAAGTTTCTTGGAATTAGTTGGAATAACATTTTACTGGGAAATCCATCTACTTCCCTCTGCCAAATATCATTAACAAGAAAAATCCAATCTTGACTCGGTTCCAGCCAGCACCTATTGGAACTTGGAATATCACAGCCCTGGGGATGTGCTCTCTTAATCTGGTTTTGTACATGGAAAATGTACATGAATTTTCAGTGCAGCAGTGCAACTGGCCGTAATCTGCCCCAATACTAGAAATAAGGTTCCATTGAGAAAATCAACCACTTTCATCCATAACAAGAAGGATGGATTGCCATTTTGGAAAGGTTGTCCGTCTGGGTATTTATGCGACTCGGTCCCAAGGACCTACAGTTTCTTCTATCTTGGAAGTACTATTGGTCCAATATCCACTAGCTCTTACACCAATTAATATTTCAATGGTAAACTCGACGGAAAACTCCTCAGCGGAGCTCGCTCTGAGGTTTCAAGTTGAAGGACAAACTTAAAGCTGGAACTACTACTAGTTGATTCATGGCGCCGGCGCCACAGGTACAACCTGGACTCTGGAGTCTCGAGTGCCGAGATGTCTTAGAAAACTAAACTGATGGTTTATATAGGCTCACAACGGGTGGTGAAATATTATTCTGGTATTAGCTTCGGCTCTTATGTTATCAAGTTTTACGAAATAGATGCAAGTCGCCTGTGAAAACTCTTCTAACTAGCGATGACAGGGTCGTTAGTGAGCAAAAACAACATTACGATTTACTTCCTTAGTAGTTCTTTGTTTCTGTTTTTTTTTTTTACAAGTTCAAGGGGAGGTATTGAAAGTACATCCTTCAGTTGCGTGGATTTCTTGACCTCATTTTAACCTTGAAGTCTTCAGTTCTGGACAACCACTGTGACACTCGAATAATGCGGCACCTCCCATAGCACGACCTAGTCAACCTTTGATATGACTAAGCTGGGAACAATCCTTCGGGGACAAAACAACAATGGTAAAATCAATCATTGGTCATACCTGTGACCTATAACTATTGACATGTCATATACTCCTACCTTCCTACTTACTTACTAAATTTCCATACTGCCGACTTGGAAACAACTGGGTATTATGTGGTGTGAAAACTGGCAACATGTCTGTGCTTAGTGTGACTATACTAGTTTGTTGAGTGCTGCCGTTCTTGGAAGAGATTTTCACTTTTTTCGCCTTTTTGTCTTTTGTCAAACGTTATTTTCATACTCTGAATTACTGAATGGTTTCCTAGAATGCGTCATGAACAGTGGACTAGTTGATTTCCGTGCCTGGTTAGCATGCTGGTGCCAATGTGACCTTATGAAAACAACTGTCTGTTACTCCCATGGGCTCGAAACTGTCTACGTCGTCTGTTGATTCTTTCTCTCTCTTTTGTTTGTACATATTTCAATTTTCTGATGTGTTATATCTTTGCGGGAGGCAGTGGCAGAGTATGCATGCATTTCCGTCCTAACGCCTAATCATGGCATGCCTGCCAGTCTTATTTGGCGCAGGTGTAGGCAATTTGTGTAGGAGGTACTTGAAGTACCTAATTTTTCAAACGTGGGTTTATCTTGGTGGTGTTAGTGTTGGTGATGCCTATACTTGCTAATCTGGCGTACTGGAATCCGCGGCTTATCTCTACCGTAGGTACCTGCTCACTTGTACATGATTATGAAAATATACAGCATAAAATGCTGCTGGTACCATGCCAGATGTAAATTATTATAAGAAGTTTTACGCCTTGTACTTTTGTGCATTTGTGCCAAGACAAGCCAATAAGGTACTGGTTTTCCCACCTGCCGGGTACCAGTATGTACGTAGACATTGTTTACCGAGAGAGATTCGAACCTGGCTTCTACGGCTCACAAAACCGGACGCCTTATCCTCTTGGCTACTGTGTCACTCATTTGATGTACCTACTGACACATTATCTTGTAGATATCGACTTAATGGATTTTTCAACGACAACCTGTCATGTCTTCCTGAGATTTATCTGAAATAAGCTAAAGGTTGAAACTACTTCTAGCAACGTCTGAATTAATAAATTAATACAGTTCCTGCGTTACATGGTACGCTCGAGTCTAGACTACGCAAAGGGACCCTCGAAGGGACGGCAGGCTTGATGTGTCCTCGAAGGCGGTCCCCCATTATTTATACGAATATGCAAATTAATTGGTTGGTGGGGCTAGAAAATTGCCACTGTTAGTGTTTTATGCCTGATTGATGTTGGGAACCAGATTTTATCAGTGGCATATGTCTTACCAAAATTATCTACCGTGCACAGTAGGTAATGTAGATACAATCGAAAATTTCCGATGAGGGCATGCCTTTGTTGTTAGTACTTAGGTTTTAGGTATCTATTATTTCGGGGACATGAATTCTCACAGTAAGTTTAGAAATTTTTGGGTAAAATTAGCAGACATTTTCTGAGTTCCGAAAAGTGAAGAAAGACTTCTCCGAATTCAAAAATCATTTAGTTAGGTAATGCTGATACTAGCAAAACAGTGATAAATTTAGAATTTACCTCAGAATTACCCTTCCAGAGTTTTGATTTCAAGTTAGTTTCTTATTTGAGCCACACGTGTTTGCAGTAAATGCTTTGATTGGCAGATTAACGACTTCCCGGAATTTTGAAAGCTTCCTGATTGAACGGGAGGTTCAAGTGGCTCAGACTTTAGACTCTTTTGACTTATAGACTTTTCGACGTTACTTACAATATTCACAATCTAGTTCCACAAGAATTTCTTTTCATTGGCAAAGTTATGTACTTCGCTTCCGAAAACCATAAAATTCACTGAAAGGTAAAGGTACCCGTGAAAATGTTTTATCGGTTATCTTAAGAGTTTTTGCGGGAAGCGGTAAGGCTTTGACTTCACTTATCAACTTGCACTCAGACAGGTAGAATGTACACAAAAGAGATAGCTTCGTTTGTTCTTACGTTCTGTTCTTACGAGTTCTGTGCCAAGTATAATATGATGCTTTTGATGCATGTTGCAAGAACAAGAACAAGGAATGGCACTGCTTACAGTAGAAATGTTTTGTTTTTCTTGTCCTTGCAGTAAAAATCATTTTTTGGTCTTATTCTTGCTGCAAGATTATGAATTTTCTTGCATAATTGTCCGCGATTGTAACGTAATTTTTTGCCTACCTAATAGCCATAAAAGAGCTACATTTAAAATTTTACTGTTTACCTAACCTGAAACTTGTACATCGGGAACGGGCGTATAAAGTCAAACTATAACGTGTAAAGGTGCTTACCTGTTTGAACTGCAGCTGAGCATATGCAGAGAGCAATGACGGAGAGAAGGTTAACCATAGCTGCTTACCAAAAAAATCACGAAAAAAATTTTAACTCTGATTTTGGCGCGCTGCACGTCGTTCGCGGGTCAACGAAAGAATGACAGCTCTCGGCACCGGCACCACTGAGCCATCCGGCCTTCCCGTCCTTGTCTGTAGAGCGCTTTGCCTGCTCCGTCCTCATCATTCTGAGTTCTGAGCTCCCTTGTCCAATATCTACTTTTAAGAAGGTTTGTGTTCGTCAACTGACTGCTGACTTAGTACTCTTGGCAGGTGGTATGATGTAGGTACGATAACGGCAGTATTATAGGCTTTAGGAATGTAGGCTAAATTACTGCCATGTGAACGACAATCTGTTATCAGCGAGAGCTGAGTAGTAGTATACCAAAACCTACAGGGTTTATAGGTAGGCACCCCCCTGCACCCCCCTTCCGCCGCCAATGTAAGGACTTTATATATGTTGTGGCAAATTTAGGAATAAGCAGGTAGGTAGTACAAAGTAGGACTTACCTACACTACCTACAGTCCATACAAACCCGATATCGAAGTAATACTATAGGTAGTCTGTTTAGTTTTACAAATTGTACCGATGATGATGATATGAACAGAAGAATGGTGGTATGGGAATATGGGAATAGAATTTCCTTCAGCATTTTTATGGTTTGGAGGAGGGGGTTCATTCTCATATGACATAATGACATATATGTCGTCCAAATTGTCATTCACGGGTTCACAGTTTCATATGCTTTCAGTTTCCTATATATATTCTTACCTTCATAAGGAATTGATCGCTGAACTTCAGATCTTAAATTGGAGGAAATAGTCCGGCTGGTGGTGTGGTTTAGGTCTATCTGGCGTTTATGTTGCCGTCACTGTCGTCTCAAAGCCGTTAAATCCAGGTTTTACGACTAAATATATTTTTCGATACCTTTATAGGTTACTCCTCATCTGATTGTAATGGGTATAGATTTCCACGTCCTGCCTTGGCTCGAAGCCAGAGCTCCCTAAGCTAAAGAGTTATCAACGGCTTTATTACAAATTAGAAATATTTAACGATAATGGAATTACCCAGGTGCAGTTGTCCAGTAGGACATTAGCATTTCTGGAGCCGAAGATATCTTTGACCAAATTATCGCCCACCTAACTCACGCACAAAAATAATAAGATAATTTATTCTCAAGGTAAAGACAAATACTGGTGATTCCAGCTGGTCGATTAATCAAAATGACGACCCAGCTCGGCTCGATACTGGCCCGTGGTTCTGGCTGTATACCTACCTCCTATTAGAAAATAATCTCATTCTGGGGAAGGCTATTTTTACTACACTAGTTCTTCGTTATCATCCTTCCTTACCTTATTTCATTCTCGCTCAACCTTCCTCTACCAGATCTAGACGTCAGAGATGTTAATTATAGATCTGTACCCATGTATAATGGGGAACCTCTGTACCTATCACTTAGTGTTTCGTCTTTCGAATTGAATTCTCAACATACATTTTTTTTTTTGCTCACAGTGCAACAAGGGCATACTGATATATGCATAAAAATAATTAATAGAACACTAGAGACCTTGAGATATGATGCAGATGATTCCCAGCCAACCTGCAAACCTGGCGCCAGCCAGAATGCGTTCATTTATCCAGACTGACCAGAAATGAACTTCCTAACTTGTTTTTGCATTGAATAGCTATTGAGGAAGCTGAGTGCAAGTGTAATGCCGGTTCGGGAAATAGCGCCAATCTGACCAATCATTCATAAAATAGTTGAACTAAGGGTGCGTCCCACCATGCCCAGTTAAAATTTAACTGGAGATTTACCATCTTGGTAAACATAGGACCAAATCTCCAGTTTAATTTTAACTGGGCATGGTGGGACGCACCCTAAGGGGTGTATGAGTGACGAGTAAGGACTAATAAACCATTATACAAACGAAAAATTTCCTTATACCGGGATTCGAACCCAGACCTCTCAGGACACGAGTCAGATAGTCAGACCACCCGGACACAGACAGGCGTTGTTCAAGAACTATAATTACGCATTGTAATATATCGGCTGCATCCTTATGACAGTTGTTTTCGTGCCGGTATGATTTACTTACTAGACCAGAGTAATACCTATATAGGTAGAGTGCATTCGTGACGAGAATGGGTGGTGTCGGCCGTACCTGTTCCTGTTCTCTCCAATATTCCTGACATCCTCAAACCCACCACAATAAAGGAGAGTGTCAAATTTTTATTACAGAACTGTATGGAAAATGTGTTTCTACTGTGTTTCTTACCTTTGCAGATTATCTTCTCGATGAAGATATACCTAATTTGTACGTGGGCAGTTTTGTGATTTGATGACACTGATGACAGTGATGACCCATGAGCTGCAGTCAGGGCCTTTTTGCAGACTAGCACTGAGCCGAGACAGTGCCTTTCACGAAGGGCTAATGGTCTACCTACTAGCCTGGGTGGTAGGGATGTTTTCTTATCACTTATCTATCTTATAACAGAAACCCTGTCGGAATTTATTCTTTGCCTACAATTATACTTATATCAAAAGTAAAACTAAACTGAATGAAACTAATACTAAAGTAATTGAAATGAAGGATTACGTTTTTTTACTCAACATTAATTTTTCTTGTCCGGTCGCTTCTACAATATTAGTTATACCAATACCACACTTGGAATTTAGAAGAGCGTATAGTGCTGGCCCCTGCAGTTATTGACATATAGTTTATATCACACGTACGTAAGCGAAAGACGTAGATTTTATTCAGGCGTCAGTAAAGCTAACATTTCCGATTTTATTAACCTGACTGGCAGTTTAGGTTTTTTCGTTTTTTATCTACTTGGCTGCTCTTACGTCATTTCCTCTTCTCTACTTATCTTTCCTATACAAGAGTGACGACCGACATTCCTCTTACTGATCGGTCACAATCCACTCTGTGAACAACTACCCCTTATTTGAAAAACTATGAATTCCAGCTTACATTTTGACTTTTGACATGACAGGACTTCCATTACATGAGTAGGTACTTGTCTCACTTTCCCCTCGATGAAGCCTTCACCGAAGGGGGGTTTCACCTAGTTTAACACCCTAACCCCCCCGTGGATACGGCTATGGCGCTCAGAATGACTTCTTGCTCCCGTTCCTGAAACGAATAATTACATAAACATCTTTTTATTTTCCAGGTGAACCCCCTCTCGGTCGTGAAGCAGGCGGAGCTATTCAGCTGTACCTACCGGGCCGACCACGTGCCGCTCCTGCTACAATGCCTGTCCCGTGGTAGTAGAGTGCCTGCAGTCCTGCTAGTGGTAGGAGAACAGTCCGTGTGTTGGTGGATGTGCTGCTTCTAACGTCCGTGTTATGCCGCTTACTATGGATTCTGCTGACTAGCCCACTTAATAAGCGGTAAGTTTTATCGATCATATTATGCAGTGAGTGCGACAAGGTAAAGGGGATTATTTTTCTAACTTATTTGGCTATAATTTTGAGGAATACCTAATTGTTTACCTTTATCGTCGTCTATACTATAGGTACCTACAGGTACTGCAGGTACTAGCATTTTTTGTGAAGGTTTATTCTTTGTTTTTAAATTTACTGAGTCTGTACTTACACCTCCATTGTACCTATACGTACGTATACATTATTCGTATCCTATTTTTTAAGACTCTATAATAATTAAGACTCTATAAGACTCGAAGACACCCATCAAAAAGTATATTATGCTGGACGTCAGTGTATGACTTATGACATGACTTATGACTGATGACTGATATAGTTCATTCCACTAAATACCAATCTCCTCATACAATTTACAACTGATGACAATCTGTGCATAAAAGAACTTGTAAAATACTTATAAATAAATAAAAAAAACGGCTTAACTAATTATTGTTGGCACCGTCACGGCGTCGTGATTTTCGCAAAAACATGATCGTAATGTTGGAGGACAGGTGACGGGAGTCAAGTCAGTCAAGCACGCAGTCAATGCAAACAGGCCAAGCAGCGCACTTAGAGCGGTTTCTTCAGCTCTCAGCAAGCACGCTCGTCACGTTTACGTTTGCAAACTCTAATTGAAACTGGAGTCTGGACCATAATATTTGAGAGGGACGGATCGGGTTCAATGGCTCCTTAAATGCTCTATGGAGACAGCCACGGTCCTTTAGGAGACAGTCTAATTCTACTCTGTGGGAGCATTTAGAAGTAAACCACTCTAACAGTGAAACAATAACGCGAGGGGGTAACCACTCCAGAGATTCCTTGAGATTCCCTGAGATTCCATAAAGATTCCCAAAGATATTCATAGAAAGATGAACCCCGAAGGGGTAACCACTCCAAAAAAATTCCAAGATTCCCTGAGATTTCATAAAGATTTCCAGTGATTCCCAACGAGATTCCCAACGAGTGGTTAACCCCTCGCAATAACGGGCAATACCTCTGGAATAAAAGGATCTTGCCAAACGTCCAACTTAAAGCGGTATCCCCTGAAGGTGCTGTTCATCGTAGGACTGAGAAAATGCAGAAATTCCGCCACCAAATGCAGTAGCAGTTTTTCGGTAATTTAGGCACTACTTATATGTACCTGAGGGGGTGGAAGCTCTCTTCCTTTCAAGACACAGGTAGTTTGCTCTCGGTTTGTCAATCTGTGCTGTGTCATACTTTCAGTGGGCCAAGATATTCATTGATCCATGCCGTGACTTCATTGGTCTGCTGCTTTGTAAGATCTCTACAGTCTAGAGTTTGGACTGTCAATGTTTGACTGCCCTAGGGAAGTTTGTCCTTCACGCATCCATTTCCAATTCGGTAAGCTCTTCCAACCGAAGATTTTTGGTTGGTTTTATAGCAGTAGAGTTCAATATAATTGTTAAACTTGTCTGTAAATGTAAACGGACGAGTATAAAATATAAAACAATGTGACTGTGACCGCAAACTGACAATGTTGTCATTGTGAGGCCAATGCCTATTCCACAGAATTTGTGTCAAGGAATTTCTATAATATTTCTCTCTGAAAATTGGTTTTAGTTCGGAATATAGGAATTACCCGCTTTTTTTTTTAACTATTGCCTTTGTACTTTATAGAGGTATTTTTTAAAATGGTCTTTTCACGCCACTCTGCACAACTGCTTGCAACTCCACGTCACTGTTCCCATTTGTTGACATTCCTCTTAATGCAGTTGGGGAAAAGAGCGGAGGCGGAAATCCTGGACGCCAGTCATCTGGTGCTCGATAACAGCTCCCATGGCGTCACTTCCAATCAATGCACAATGCACGTAGATATACCTGCATGGGCTCAGATCGGTAGAGAGAAAGATAGATTTTACTAACCACCAACTAGATTCCTACTGCTGAAAGAAGAAGTCCCCTTAGACTTAGACTAAACTAAAAAATATAACGAAAGTAGTCTGAATAGAATTATATTGAATGTCCGGCCGGAGGGATCAGAAAATATGCAAGAAAGCCGCCCGAGAGTGTGAATTTGATATTTGAATCAAATACTCCTGCGCCTATTTACGAATGGAGTCCTCGTAAACCTCGTATAAACTGAAAGAACAATAGTACCGGAAACATGGTGTGAATATATTGTGGGAATGTAGGCCATGTACGAATGTGGTCAAAACAATTGCCATACTCGCAGTCGGTAGGTACTCCTTTACATAAATACTGTAGTAGTGTGTTTGTGTACACGAATTATGCTAAAATAGTCAGGAAATGGACATCGAAATTATGTTTGTCCTGAGCCAGTAATTTTTAAGGAGCTGTTTAGAGAAACCTGAGGACTGATAATTTCCATATCACATGGGCACAGTGTATAATTTGAGACAAGTGGACTTGATTAGTACAGGAGTTTCAGAAACAACCAAAAGTCTGAGGGTCTACGTTCTCTCCAAGCCATCTGTATAATTACGATACCTGTACCTGGTGATAACAGACAGACGTGATAGACTATACCTAATGGCTTCGTTGCATTTTGACGTTTCAGAAAATTCTATAATTTATATGCAATGCCATTTTTATGCAAACAGGAATTCAATTTTAATTTAATTTTGTGAGAAGGCGCTAACGATAGTTTCGCGGGTTTTGTGATAGGTTTGCTTGCCTTTGTTTTTCAGAATTATTTCGCTTCCACGTATTTATCTTATTTGTTCCGAATAAATTTTAGGCCGAATCGCTTATATACCTATAGTGGCCAGTGCGTCCAAACTTTTAAATTATTTATTTTACTGTATTGCGCGCAAAATGCCTTAATCATTTTCAAATCTTGGGGTCAATTAATTCGGCGCGGCGGCGGCGAAGAGTAATTATTGCGAAACAAAAATGAAAACAGTAAAAGTTGCTTATTGACCGGAACCCTGCTCCCTCTTTGTAGGTATAGCCACTTTCTCGATAGAAAAATTGTGGTTTGGCAGACATTGTTGGCAGAGGTTAGGTCAGGTTCAAACGTCAAGGTGTGTGTTATACCAATGGTTCTGGAGAAATCAGGCATCCTTTGGTGTTCAGTGATTCCAGATTAGGTATCGACCTGCCCCCATGGTGCCGTATCAGGAAGAAACGGTAGTTGAGGTCCGAACAACACGGGCCTTCTTTTCTGTTACCTTCCATTGATTTCTCTGTACATCCTCCTATCAGGTATTAGGAACCTGTGTTTAGGTAAACCCACAGGGCTCGTATCTGCGGTGACTTCTTCTTCACCGCCTTGTCAGGTGTAGCATTTTTGCTACAACATCATGCTGAGTGGCTGTTGTGACCACTGACACCTTTGATTGTATACCGAATATTAGTGTAAATATGAATATAGGAATATTCTAGGGGGTAACCACTCCAGAGATTCCTTGAGATTCCACTGAGATCCCATAAAGACTTCCAGAGATTCCCAACGATATTCATAGAAAGATGAACCCCGAAGGGGTAACCACTCCAAAAAATTCCAAGATTCCCTGAGAATTCATAAAGATTTCTAATGATTCCCAACGAGATTCCCAACGAGTGGTTAACCCCTCGGGAATATTAGTGTATTGCCCAGGGGTATTTGATACGGATCAAAGCTGATACGAACTGTATACAAATCAGAGTTTCACCAATGAAATGAACCATGCACTTGTTATAGTCGTGACAGGATTACTCTTTCGAGCATGAAGTGGAATGGTTTAGTATTCTGCCAATACGGCTGGAGCCTGGAATGTTCGTTAGATATTCCTGGAGGTGGTGGCGTTTCAGGTGCGATGCGTTTAAGGCATGACAGGTGGTGAGTATGGTAGTATGGTATGATGGGAATTCTTTCACTAGTTTACATTCTCATCTCGCACTTTGACTTCGGATTTTCTTCGTTAATTAATACGTTTTATCACTCGTACCTTGCAAATCTTGATTATTCTTTATCTCCCTCATCATGTTTAATTGTATTTCCTCATGTTTCATGCGTTTGAAGAACTTCGCTTGCTCTGGCCCGGCGCTAATTTTGAGTAATCCATGCGCCAAATGCCTTCAGAATACGAGTCACGTTATCTTACATAACTAAAAACAATGACAGAAGCCTGTTACAGTGAAGATTCGTGACATTTCCGTCATTAGCTGATGAATCGCTGATTTCTATTCCTCACCGTCTTTTGCTTGAAAATGCGGACATTCCCACTCTCTTGTTCATCCGCAACATTAGGGATTTTTCCTCCTAAGACTGGTCTAAACCAAGAAACAGTGCCTTATTTCGTGTGCCACCTATCGTTGATAGAACCAGACCCGTAACCAGAAAGCGGTCATGGGGGGGGGTTTCGCCTATATTTTTTTGTTTCACGTTGGCATTACCATGTTAATTTTCCGCTCATGGGGGGGGTTTAACCCCCTAAACCCCCCCCCCGTGGATACGGCTACGGATAGAACCATAGTTGATGAGATGGTCTTGAGACGAAAGTCGATGGGTTAGGATGGCGGTTTTGTTGTTGTTTTGTTATAGAAACTGCAGTTAAAATGTGAGGATTAAATCCAGTTTAAAAATTATTTCTGTTGTTCAGAATTCCTGATTACTTGAATGCTGGTTGTTAACTGGTGCGCATGCATACGGGTAATGCAATGTCCGCTACATAATGTAACGTAGAAAGGTGTGTTCACCTATCCCAGTTCCTGCCTACTGCTGTGCAATCAGGCGAATCTGTGACATGGGTGAGCCAGCTTCTGCTTCTGCGTTGCTTCTGCGACGTGTAAAATTCCGTCTAATCCTTCTCGGGAACCGACTTTCTATTTTTTTCTCACACTTGTCAGTATGTTACCGATTGCCACTAACGGTGGCTTGATGGTACCGAAACTTTGGTTGAATACGCGGGCAAGAGAAACGAAATCATCCACAGCAGTAACTCTACGCGATAATTCAGATATTTTTCGAATTCCTTTCTAATACGAAATAACTGCGAGGTTTGAACGTCAGGTTAACGGCTTACAACAACGACAGACGACAGTTTTAGGTACAGCATTTAGTTCCCGTACTTTAGATGTACCTATATACCGTTGGCGCACATTCACTGCTGTCTGTGGAGCAATCAAGTCCCGTAGATCACGCAGTGAACAGCTGCTAAGACAACGGACCCGGTAGTTGGACATGGCTTCGGATAACTGATTTGGCTGTTCATCAGATGGTCACAACCATCACTATGGGCAGGTGGTCAGGTGCAGCTCTGGTCATGCATTACCCGCCGTGACTCCGCATCTCATGACGTGCCTTCCTGAATACCCCCTAGTACGAGTGAGTCTAGATATTCTCAATTGAAAACACTAAAAGAACTGACTGTGTTGCGTTTTCCGATTTTAACAGTACCTACAGAACAAGACACATTTGTACCTACTTTGTGTGCCTGCCATGGATCCCTACACATTTTCCCAACACTAATTATAATTATTACAGTTGACACCCTTATTCGATCCATCAAGTAATGAAACTAACCACAGACAATTTGTCACTGCCTAGGTCTGCATGATTGAGATATGGCTAAATGAGTAGTTGATGGGTGCGCCTGGCAGGTGCAGAGGTGCAGTAGTTATTAGTCATCATAACTATGACTAGATGACCAGTTGACGCCTCCTTGACCACACTACCCGTCTTCGGTAGGGTCATAATTACAGTGGAGCGTCATGGAAATGCTAATATGTACTTGCAACCAACCAACCTGATAAACATCCGTTTTTATTTAATAAATGGTCATTACTATTATACTCATTTGCTACGTGTGGGCTATTACTGAACCTCGTATGTCAATTCAACCTAGGTTTAGTTATTGATTTGTAGTGTACCTCTGGATAAAAAGGTGATTTCTTTTCGCTTACACGCTTACACAAAAGCTAGAGTCTGTAACGTTGCTCTGGGAACTTAATTCTTTCGTCTTGATTTTAATATGAGACGGTTTTGGAATGTTTATATAGGGGTCCCCGCTTATACCGAAGTTTACCCAACTAAGCAGTTGAAGTCGGTCAGTTTTTCCAGTTCCAGAGTAAAAAGTTGGCGTCCAGCTTTCGACCGCTACTTAACGCCTTGAGCAGTCCGAGTGTCAAATCAAGTCATTTTCAGTATATTCCGATGTTCCCTTGTCTTCTTTAAAATAACTTTATCTCCCTTTTCGAATAATTGCCAACGGTTGTACTTATATTTATTTAACCGTACAATTATCTTGATTTTAACAAAATTCGTGATGGAAGTGTAAATGCATCCGTGGTTTCTCTCACATCATTTTCATAAGTTACTTTTCTTTCCTATACTTTCAACCGGTCGATTACTACATTTTCTATGCAAGAATTTCTTGGTTCCTTTTCCTATTCTTTCCATCAGCGTTGCCCGGGTCGGGTTGTCATTGTGCTAATACATATAATTATTGTAACTGTGACTGCAGAGTACAGCTTTGGTACTCAAGCATCCCGCATCCTCTGCGGACCGTGAAACCACGCAGGAGATGGCAATCTTGGAGAGCTGCTTCTTAATTTCTATGTCTTTGCCTTAATTTCTGCCTTTCTTATCTCGGCTGATCACGTTTCGTTCCACTGACTTCATCTTCTTTCTTTCCCTTCTCCTCTAAGTATACCTGATTAAAATGGACGTGTTTCTTATCAGGGGCACTTATACCTGGGCTTATACGGACACTGAGTTTACCGAATTTTACGTTCTAGTATTCCGAGTATTTCTGCGAAGATGTTGTCCATGGTACTTTAGCTCCTCTAAAGATGCATCGACACATACCAAAGTGATGCAGCGGGTACCTACTTAATCTCATACTTAATCTCTTATACGTTAATTAAAAAAATCATGCAAAGTGTACTTGACTGGTTTCGAACAATCTCTTTTCGTTTCCATCCCTGTCAGTCTACGGTTATGAGAAAGAGAAATACCTGCATAACATACACGTACATAATATTATGTATAATATGTATAAGCACAGAGCACGAGGTCAAATCATGGATCGGAACTAAATTAGTAATTAGGGAAATGAGAATGAGAAACCCATACTCTTCATGATAATCATATCATTATCACGTAAACCGAAGGCTTCGAACCCGTATATATGCAGATAAGGACGAAAAGCATGCTACGGACCTGATTCTTTGTAGCAAATGCCGGAACACATTACTTACTGTTGCATGTGCATTCGTGTGTTTGCTTACTAGTCTTGACCGTTCACCGTATATATTTTATAACTTTTCATATTTGTCTTGCAAATGAAAAACTAACAAATTAAATGCAAAGATGCACTGGGAAGGCTACAGCTGATGGCTCGGTGCAGGATTCCTCGTAGTCGCAGGCAAGGTCTTGTTGAAGGGCCTTGACGGAAGATAATGGCCCTTGACAGTCTTTCCGTTCTTCTACCAACTTTCTATTCTTCAAACTGCCGCGTGTACGCCCAAATATCATTATATTTTCAGAGTGAAAGACCCGAGAAAGACCCAATCTCTGGTAAACAACTTCTATACTTAGGAACTGGAGATTTTAGAGGACTGCACTCTTTCTTAGCAATCCTAGCATACGAAATTCGGTTGCGACCACCGGTTTTAAGATCTATGAACTGCGAAGCAACTATCGATCTGAACTGACCCTATATATCTGTACCTTTGAAAGTGATTGAAAAATAAATTAGTTGCTCTGGAGTTAAGACCATCCATGCAGTTGGAAGAAAACCAGCAAAACGTATCTTCTTCAGACCAGTTTCTGTCAACTTGTTTTCCTACTTCGAGATTTGTGACCGGTCAGTTTTCAATGTTGTCACTTTATAGTTTTAACTAACCAGAACGGGCAAATGCGACTGTGTGAATGTGATGACCTCCACTGCCCCACTGCACCCTGGAACAATAAAACTTCTTGTTTTTTAACATTTGATTCCATTTGTGTTTTTGGCTTTTTAGAACTTGGGGGGATAAGATGAGCTTACAATCAGCTGATACCCCGCGAAAAGGCCCATGCATACCTTAGGTAGAATCAACGATTGTTTTTTTAACCTTTTTTAACCGTGAATTTTGCTGCTGTTTCACTAGAGTGTGTCACACATTGGTAAATTTTGGCATGTTCCATGTTCACATTCATGTCTTTCGAAGAAGATCTGTATCTAAATAGAATTCTAATTTTCTTCTGCCATCAGTGAATAGTCCGTCCTAGACATATCCGCCAAGGTATAGGCAGGTTGCTTTACGTGTAAGCAAAGGATGAAATACGGCCATTATGGTTTGCCTATTTCTAAAGGATATTGAGCTACAGTAATAACAGGTTTTTGGCACTTGAGGTGGCAAAGTGATAAAACTAATAAGCTAGGTCTATCATAGAGCATGTAAATCTCTCTCATTAGACGCAAATTACTGGTTGTCCGTTCCTATGATGAATTATATGGATTACAGTTATGACTACGTTTACAATTTAATGAATTTTTGATACGTCTCCTAGAAATTTGCTATTACTTGAGGTGATTTTCGTTCGTGTTGGTGTTCGTTGGAATGTGTGTAATTTAGGGAGTTTCCTCGCTCCTTTTTGTAAGCTGAAACTGGAGTGATGGTATTAAGTCTAATTCATTCTGGGAAATTGAGTGGAATCAGAAAATCAGAATGACCAAATTTAATCACAAAATGTGGTACATTTTTGGTCGGAAATCCTTTGCCCAAAGACAGGTAAAGAAATTTTAGTCATCTACCTCAATATTTGGAAGAGGTTGGGGTATAAAAAACAGTGCCTGAGTTAGATTTACAATATTTTGTATACCTATAGGTAGATACTTATTTGTACAAATGGAAATGTGTAATAAGTACGACTGAAGCATTTTGGACAGCATATCTTTACAGAGGTAACCATAATCATGTACTCGTAAATTTTAATTCGTTATAAAGTACCTATCTACCTACCTGTGCCTCTTTGAGAAAATTTTGCCTCTTTTTTTTCACTGAGGTTTTTGGAATATATTAAGTTTCTATGAATTAATTTAATGTTTTCCCCTTACAGATAACTAACCGCAGAGCAGGATGATTACCGTAACTTCATGAAAATAGAACACACCCACGGTAAGTAATATTTTCCACCTTTTCAGTTCACGATCCTCTCCCGCAAATTTGAACTGTGGGGCCTTTGGCATTCTAATTTAAAGGAGCTTTGCTATTTTCTTCAAAACACGAGTAACTTGAGATTTCACCTTGAAAATCTGAAAAAAAAAATCTAAATCTTCCATAAACCGAATGTGGTGACTTGTTATGGTTTGGTCGTTAAAAATGCATTTCTCACTTGAGTGGCTAACTTGAGCCCGCGTGCGGCGCGATGTTGGCTGCTCCAACGTGGACATGAAATGCTTTCCATTGAATAGTAAACGCCAGCCACTTGAATGGTCGAATGCCTGCGCGTCAGCTACCCATTCAACAGTCATTCTTCCTCCTCTTGAATTTCTCCCATTATTTCTTCTACATGCTTTGAGGAAAGCCGACTATCCCACTATACGTGGGTTGATAATGCTGTGCACCAGAGGCTGTGTAACTATTTCTCCCACACGGACGTCGGACATCGTAACTAATGTGAAAGGTTACTACGTAAGGAGGAGGAGGAGACCGAGGGGGTAACCACTTCAGAGATTCCTTGAGATTCCCTGAGATTCCATAAAGATTTCCAAAAATTCCCAACGTTATAATCATAGAAAGATGAACTCAGAAGGGGTAACCATTCCAAAAAAAATCCAAGATTCCCTGAGATTTCATTAAGATTTCCGATAATTCCCAAAGAGATTCCCAACGAGTGGTTAACCCCTTAGAGGAGACGGTCATACTTTTCAAAGTTAGTGTGAATAGCTGCTATCCCCAAGCATCTACGCGTTTGTTGTGTTCAGACGATAAGAGTGCTCTAAATTTTCTTATCGTTAAGTAGCTTTGAAAGCTTCCTTTTCAGATAGTGTTGAGTGGTCACAATCTAAAAATATGGCGTAATTTAGGCATGTGTCAACTCTTTGCAGATGCGCTACGAAGGAAACTTAAGTACTTCATACATAAGAGTATGCTAAAAAATGTCGCTGGACCGATTTTTCTACATATCTACTCAAAGTTGTGCCACTGTTGAGTTGCCAGTCTATACTAAATCTAAAGTCAGTGTTATTAACAATCGCACCACCAAATTCCGATAAATCCATATTGATAGTAAGTCATGAAATAGATAACCCCAGCCCCTTGGTGGAATTTAAGACAAGAGATTTTTTGAGTGAATGGATGTGAAGAAAGTCATTGAAAGTAAGATAAGATAAAGTATTACGATTTTCAAGTAACTAGACGTTTACTCAAGTGAAGTCTATTGTTAGACGTCCTTTGAGTGTTCCGGATCAGTAACTCAGTGCCGGAGGGTCACTTAAGCCCACCATTACAGGGGGCAGTCATCCACATCTTCGTTTCTCTCCAGTCCATTCTAAGTCCGCAGGACACTGTCTGTGCGGAAGAACATACACGAGTAAGTACCTTACTTAATTTTGGATTTGGATTTTCCCGAGGGGTTAACCACTCGTTTGGAATCTCGTTGGGAATCATTGGAAATCTTTATGAAATCTCAGGGAATCTTGGAATTTTTTGGAGTGGTTAACCCTTCGGAGTTCATCTTTCTATGAATATCGTTGGGAATCTTTGGAAATTTTTATGGAATCTCAATAAGGAATCTCTGAAGTGGTTACCCCTCGATGTTTCCTTAGATCCTTGGGGATGAAAATTATGGTTTAGGTTAGTTCCAATAACTTTTTTCTTTTAAAAAATCTTGTCTATATCCTTGATACCTTTACCCATGTACACGCTAAGTATCTCGCTCTACTATGCCAGGTAGGGCTACTAAATTTGTGCTTGGTATCACGGAGATCATAAGGCGAAACAACTTCATACGCGGACAAGGAATTAATTTACTGTGACAACCGTAGTGCAGTTGTTATTTCTGTGGCACAGTGTTCTGCCAGCTATTAAAAGTAATTTTCTCCGGTTGCCCCCAAAAACCCTTGACCTTGGATTAACCTTGTACCTGGCCAAAGTATGTTACATGTACCTCCATCGCTGAAGGAAGAATATGTATTTGGGAGGTTTTTGGTATGTTCGGTGTGCTCCTTGATCTCTAGATTGCCTTGGAGCCGGTTTCAGATGTGCAAGTCCACTCATTAATCCAGGTTTTCCCAACTTATCTGCTTCCAAATGAGTTGCCACTGCCACTAGCACTGTCAGTGAGATTCACCACCTCTTTTCTAAAAGAAGCCAAAAGAAAAGAAGTACAAACATGTTTTACGAGTTCACTTGTCCGCTAATGGTAATCTTACGGTTTTTGTCGATACTGCGGAAATAACCAATGAGACTCGTATACACTCAATATGTCAAGGAAAAGTTGCTTTTTAATTAAACGTACGACACCCTTTCACTTTCGATGCACATGTCGGCGTCACTTTCAATGATTTTTCTGTAAATTATGATTTGTTGAAAAGTAATTGGCCTCATTGACCTCTGGCAGTCTGGCACACCCGTACACTGCCCCTGGCACACCTTCCTTAGGCTCCATTGCTCCAGCTTCTTCCACGCGCCCGTCGCTTTCCCACACTTTCTCGAACTTACGTCTTACCTTTTCGGTTTCTGGATTGTATAGGTAGTAGGATAAACCTGTTTCATTAAAAATATTTGCTCGAGTTATCATGTAACGCCATGCATCATTCTACGTCCTCTAGAAATTTCTTCGAAATTCATCGAAAAGGTATGATGGCCAAACCCCGTTAACCCTACTGGCGGTGATGGCCGTTCGGTGACTCGTTGAACTGTTTATGGGTGCTTATGCAACTCGTTAGCGGTGGCGTGTCCTGTGGGCTGCGGTCCACACGTTGCGCAAGGCCACCACCGAGCGGCGAACGCTCCTGGGCGATGACAGCCGCGGAAGTTGCTCATCTCCCACCTATTGTTCTGCAGTCAAGTGCAAATATACGTTGCTCTCATCCTCGTGACGTGCCTGACCTACCTGCAGCGTTATTATTACGCGCCATTCCCCACCCTTGCAATACTACAGATCTACTGCTATAATGGTGATGTGATAACCTCTGGACTCTAAAGCTGAAATGTTTTTGTCGAAGGCAAGGATGTTTTGCGATTTGATGGTTCGCCCACTAGGGACCTTGCTGGACTCACTCACAAAACTTATCTATAAGTGTCAGCTTTTTATTTTTTGGTTTTTGTCTCGATAGTCCAATGCAGTGATTTCTAGATTTTTTCACGATCGAATTCCTTTTTACTCCATGGAGCCCCTTGGGGCCTGGATCCACACTTTCTAGTGCAATCAAATGCATTGTAAGAGCAACAACTCCCTGTCCTATCAGCCAACCACAACAATGATAACTCCTCCTATTTCCATTCTTGGGTGATCCATCAAGTATCTGCCTCTCGTACTGGTGGTCCATAGACCTCACGTAGACTATTGACAGTGACGAGCCCCTTATCTTGTCTAGGTACTCCATCCGCAGATGCGATTCATATTTATGAGCTCTGCACATACGCTCTTTATGTAAGAATGAAAGCGTACGCTAGTGTATGGTGAGGCTTTTTTTTACAACTCCAAAGGAAATTACCAACTTTATTTCGAGTTAAGTTTCAGTTACCTTAAGGCTGAATATACATTCGCTATTTTCGACTACATGTACTTGGTTCGCAATGCTAAGTACTTCAAGCCCTACTCCGAAGTTACAGGGCGAGTGAAAAGTGTTTATAGGGGGATGTAAACCTGAGACTCTTTGTCGTGAGGTAGTGTTGTATTTTTGCATGAAATGGAGTAATAAGCCCACAGGAGCGATTTTAAACAGTCAACTACCAGCCCACATGTTTTTTGACAGATCGCGAAAACACAACACTACCTCACGCGAAATATTTTTTTGTAACGATTCGGACTAAAACAGTATGATTTTATCGTCACATTTAGTAGAAAAGCTTGATAAATGTTTGTACTATTTACCGTAGCCATGTTGCATTTTGGCAATTTTTATTTCACTTACGGAAGTGGGTAATTTCAACAGCATTTCTCTACTTTTCTCCTGTAAAAGCTAAACATAGTGTCCTACTTTTACTCGTTCGTTTCGCGTTCAAATAGCACACTATGTTTAGCTTTTAGAGTAGACACAGTCAATACGATATTGCAATTACCAGTCTCCGGTTGTACTAAAATGTAAACATTAGTTTTGTCGAATATTTACTTTCGCACAGTGGTTTTGGCGGAGTTCGTCGAGAATGTATGGTGGCCGTTAATAACCACCTATAGGGCTGTTAACACTGCTCTAATCTTAAGATATTCTGGGCTTAACTAACAAACGCCAGTCCCCTCTAGGCTTCATGATGTGATAGGTAGAAAACTAGATTAAAGTGAAGATATGATCGGCGCTGGTTACCGTCTCAAGTGCACCTGACAATTACCCATCGAGTGATCCCTCAACCGTGTAGGCAGTATCACATCATGGCTTCGCCGGCGGCGGCGTTTCGCATCTTGAAAATGGCAAAAACTGCTCCGATTGCTCTCTCAAGCGCAGAATTAGTTAATCGGGAGTATTCAACACTGGAGTGACGTTTCTTATCGGTTTTGTCATCCAAAGCATCTTAGGCAATAGATGATGCGTTGTTCTAGGCTGACGCAGTGTCTGAGCAGATAAAGTCCAGTAAGCCGTAGATCCTGGTTCAAATCCGATCAGATCCACATCACTGTTGGTACTGTTCATAAGAAATCGACCATCGTTGTGTCCATTTCAGTAGACTCCCGCAGAAGGATGGCGTCGTTTTTGTATAGTTGAGAGCCAACTCATACGTTGATGGGATGTGTACACCCACGTAATGCCAATGGTTCTGATCATGTAATTTAGACTGAACAGTTAAGTAGGAGTTCCTCATAAGAATGGCCCAGGAAATCAGCCCTTGAAACATACTGGTTAATTATAATTTATGGCTCAAAATATTTGACGTCGACTCCACAGCCAACAGCTATCTCTGTACAATGGGTTTATTAGTAGACAGCTGGTATCCGGTGTTATCCATCTTTTCATTGATTGTGTTCAGAATTTATAACAGCTGCCGAAAAGTCTCAAAATATGTCGGACAATTGTTCATCAGTATTGCTACTTGGTCAAGGACAAGGCAGCCACGTCAGCTTTCGACCCGATTTGCTACCCCCAGCCCGTCACCCCCTCACCCCCGCGCCTGCCTGCCTTCTCATCCCTTCTAATCTAATTTCCGGCAAACAGCTCGCCGAGGCCACATGCTCTTCATTTACATGGCTTCTAGTCTGTGGGAATAGGGAAAACAGCGATAAGTAAAAGAAACCTCATACAATGGGTTACATTTTAGTGAGGTCCCTTCCTTGTTTAACCTCGATGGTATTTATAAATGAACTGTCCGCATGTTGCGTATTATTCACACGGGCTAAAAAACAACATTGACTACGGTTCACATAGTGGGACTTGTATTATATTCAGACTTGCAGATGATAACATTGTACGCAGCAGGGGGAAGTAAACCATTGAACCAGACACGTTATGCCATCGTAAGAGCGTCTTTAACGCGAAGAAGCCTCAATGGGAAGAAATAGGTCTGAAATGATGATTGATAGGTAATCGACCTTACTCAACCTGCTGGAGCCTGGAGTCACATTGTGATTCACCACTTATCGCCATCTTATATCTCTGCCTGACTTTTCGTAAGCTGCCATTATGCGAGCCGAAGCTCAACCTGACAGGTGCTACGTACCTATTTATGTACAACTGCAGAAATCGACTCAACATAGGGGAAGATGGGACACTTATGGTGTTTCCATATTGACACTATCCCAGGGTGAAATTTTGAAGTAAGTCAGCCTATGTATATAGGTATAAACCATATAAACCCCCCAAAAGTTTGTTGATCGAAATTTAGCCGAAATGTTCGGGTTTGTGAGACCGCAAATGCAGGGTTGAGACAATTGGACCACGTAATATTTTTTTCGAGTTAGTATACCTCTTTGGTGCTTTTCCACAAAACAGGTTGCCACATTGCCACACCGTCGGAGCGGCGATGTCAAACGCTGGTTAAATAATAAACGAATAAACCCACATTGATCCCTATATATTACCTTAGGATCAACAGGAGAGCCATGAATGATGCATCGATTGTGTGATAGGTAGAGTGATAACGCGCAGTGGCGTAGGCTGAGCTGTGAGGCGGTTGAGGTGGGTAGTCTGTCGCTGTTGGTGGTCGGGGTCGGTAATGGTCGCCTGTCCACTTGTCAAGTCTCCCGTCTGACTACCTACTTTGCTTCAATTAAACAGGTTTGTTAGTTTTTCTTCTCAGGAAAGTGATTCTAGAACCTCAGTTTAGAGACCCTCCGTGCATGGTCTTGCGGTAAAATGCAGAGCCAAAACAATCCAGAGTTTATAGGACTCTTATACCTAGCGTCTTAGCTTGTAGCCTGTGACTTTTCTGGAGAAGAGAAAACAATATGGGAAATGTGGAGAATAATAATTATTCTTACAATTTATAGTAATTGACAGCATGACAGCTGTATTGGTTAGTTGCTGTTTGTGATGACTAGCTGGCTGACTGAGTGTTTGTTATGGGTATAGGTACTTGACTTATTTATTTAGCTTGCCATTCACCTATGACAGCCTGCTATGAATCAGGCAGCTACTAGGTAGTGTCTGCAGCCAGTCAGCCACTGTTTCAAGCTCACGCTTAAGGTGGTTGGAAGGTCACCGAGAAAGGGAAACCATGCACCTTTTTCTATTGAAATAGTTTTTTCTGTGAAAAAGCGTGTTTTTCTAGTGAAAAGTTTCAAGCACTGTTCATTGCAGCAGAAGGTGGAGAAAAAGGGACTGAGAACCAAAAAAGTCACAACGTACTAAGTAGCTATAGTATCGAATCCGTTCTGTCTGCTTTTCATTCGACCTAGTATTTCTATTTTTGTCTGAAAAAGTCATTTCAAAATTACCTTATCAACCTAATTTTCCTCTCATTTCCAGGAATAATAAAATTTGGTTCATCTCTATGAACAGTGGTGCTTTTGTGTCTATGACGGTGTCTTTGTATGACATACCACCAATTAGTTTGGTAATTGGCAATCAGCAGCATAGAGACAAGTGTATCAAGTCTTCAAGTTGTCAGGATCTCGTCCAGGCACGTTAGGTATGCTCCCGGCATTGTGAAAGTCACATGTCCTATGTCCATGTCTCCGTCAAGAACTTATTCTTCTGTAGCTTGTTATTACTCTTGCAGCTTTGCCTTTGCCGCAGTTATTTAGGTATACACCTACATTACATACCTACCTAGTTTTGAGCAAAACAATGCGGATGCTTTGCGCGGGAGGGACCATTATGATTTTGAACCCATTTCAACTACCAGCCATGAAATTACAGACAACTGCTTGTCCGAGATGTATGCCAAACTCTGTGAGCAGGGCATGTGGGCTAGTGATGCACGATGCAAGAACAAGAACAAGAAACGGCATTTCTTGTTCTTGTTCTTGTTCTCGCAAAGCGACTCTTGCTCTTGTTCTTGCAGTGGAAATCCTATATTGTTCTTGTTCTTGCAGTAGAAATCATTTCTTGCTCTCGTTCTTGTTCTTGCTGCGAGAGTCTTGCAATTTCTTGCATGTACATGGAATTTTTTGCTGTTAAAATGTGGTTTTTTGCCTACCGAGCGGCCATTTCAAGTGCAATCTATCGTCGAATAGTCTGCAGAGTTTTTCGCACAAAATATGGACTGCAATCCATGAATGAAGCTTTGGAAAAAAACTGCCTGGGTTTATGCAAGACTCTTGCAAGAACTCTTGCAAGAGTTCTTGTTCTTGCAAGTCACTTCTTGTTCTTGTTCTTGCAGCCAAAATCAACTCTTGTTCTTGCTCTTGTTCTTGTTCTTGCATGCAAGAAGTGCAAGAACAAAAGCAAGACAAGAAATTTTCGTGCATCACTAATGTGGGCAGTTATGTAGGTATGCACCTCATGGTTATGTAGGTATGCACCTCATGGTTAGAGACAATCGCGAAAAAAATGCAGTACCGTCTAGTTTGCCCAACCCATGCACTCGAGCCCCAAACTATCTGGGCCCTATCTGGGAAAAGATGCCACGAGTACTTAATGAAATTTGAGTGTTGAGTGCCTTGCTATAAGTGATGATTAATTAAATATTCATATCATGTCATAATCCAGTTTATTTTCATTAATTAAATAATCAATTAATTCTGTGTTATGTGGCCTCGAGGAAGCAGACAAGTAGAGAAGCAGTTTTGCTGCAAACACTATAACATACAATGTACAACTTCTATTCTCAAACAGCAGTCCAAATACTTATTGAAAACTGTGAGATGATTTTCACGTTCATTGACTGAACACATCACTAGCCCCATGAGAATGGTGATATCTTCTCACTTTTTCGATACTGCCAGCTTGAAACTTCTTAGCACCGAGGTTATAGCATCTCACTCTCACAAGAAGCTTGAGTTTACCTGAGTCCACAACTTAGTCCATTTCTAGTTTATTTTTAAGTTAGATTAAATATTTAGTTTCGCAGTGTTTGGCTGCCCGTCACTCCCGTTGCCCAGAGGGATAAAATGTCATCACATCAGGTAGCAGAGGTGAAAAGAGAGTCGAGGCGGATAGAAAGAATGACGAACGACTTGATCGCGCTCTATTCTATCGCGCTTCACGGTGCCGCTCCCCCATTCGCTACAGATTATAGTTATTTCCCCCTTTCTAGCGGAAAGATGCTAGTTAGGCCGATGTAATGGTGCCATTTAATGCAAGCCCGCAGCTAATAGGAATACAATGCAATGGTACAGCTCGTGGGTGCCCTGTCGCTGCCATTACAACGAGAGGACAATGTTATTAAAGTATTATCTCCCGCTATTCGCAGTACCTGAACTGGTGCACTGCCGTGAGAACATTTCCCTTTGACGGAAGAGTTACAAAGTTCGCGATTCATGACCCGGAATCCCAGATAAAAATTCCCATATTTCCATACCTATCGGATAGCGTTCTGAAGGCGTTCTGGTTATAAATCCTTATTTTATTTCTTGGGTGGATTCATACAATATATTATCCCTTGAAATAATTATTCGAAGAAATATATAGGGTGGCTCTTTTCTGTAAATTTTGTAGTATTTTGTGATGTTGGATAGTTTGGGAAAAATTAGTGTTTTTTGTTTGTTAAAAGTATTCTTAATTTCTCACACTTCCATTCGGTTTCTCTAGCGAAAATTTATCTTTGCCAAAATATCGAAATATCACACAGTTTTATTTCCGACCGTTCGTGAGCTGTACTTACAGATTTATCTGGAAAAAAGCCACCAACTAATCTTCCTTTTATCAATTATTTTTCCACTAGTCGGGGTAATAAATTGTCAGTTCTGTCAGAAATACAGCTGCTGCTGGAAATCTTCACGTAATGTTAGGTTAATTATGTGACAGTTGACGCTAACAATAGACGAATGAAAGTAAATTGCCTTCAAGTAGCTATCCAATCACTGAAGTTTATGGGGACTGTCCCTATATGTAATACACTCACCTACAGTCTGCAGTTATTTTATACTTCAGGTTTCCATCTTGATCTCGATATCATGCGGAAGAACGTCATACGATCATAAAATTCTTAAACTTTGGTAATCTTGGTCTTCTTGGTTCTGTTAAGTCTAAACCAGTTTTATGCATTTATCGTAGCCTTACCTATCACAGAACTATCAGTAAAGAGACAGCTCAGGTTTTACCGTTCCTGGTTTCTATTCCTTGAGGAATTATTTTTATTGTTTTATTGGATGAAAGTGTCCGTCTGTACTTAAATTCTCCTCACACCACTCTCAAACTCTAACTTAGGCCCTTCTGTTCCATCCTAAGGGCCAAGAGTTAAGGCCCGAGCGAAATATTTCCGTTACCGGTTACGAAGGGGTCCGTGGTAACCGAGGGGTTGGGGGGCGACCTCTAAAACCTCTAGACTCCGGCACTCACCCATCCCGTCCCGTCCCACTCGTTGGGAATCATTGGAAATCTTTATGAAATCTCAGGGAATCTTGGAATTTTTTGGAGTGGTTACCCCTTTGGGGTTCATCTTTCTATGAATAACGTTGGGAATCTTTGGAAATCTTTATGGAATCTCAAGGAATCTCTGGAGTGGTTACCCCCTCGGTGGTAACCAACCTATCCCACATTCGTCATGCCTAAATCTCCTTTATTCTTCCATCTTTCCTCATTTTAAACAGGATTACGTAAATTTGTTCACTTTCTAAATAAAGGGGACGAAGATGAGGCGGTTAAATCAACAGGTTAGCGCCACTACACCGACCACAAATCACAATGCGGGCGAGCGGCGCAGTCGAGAGAATGGCCCATTGTTTCCCACAATGACTTCCATTATTCTACCAAACCATTGAATTATTTTCAAACAAACTGACAAACTACTGCGAAAGTTATCTTGATTGTTGAGCTATGAGATGAGCTATGAGGTACCTATTGATTGTAAGTATATTTAAATACGATTTCCATTTGAGGATTGAGGCAAAAATCTCCTGTTCTTTTACTTGTATTTTTTGCTTTCAAGAGCGTGCAGATAATAGGATCAAGAGTAGGTTTTAGGGAGCAAAAAAAAACACACATTGTCATATTAAAGGAAAAAACACAAAACTGAACAACAATTTTTTCAAGGGTTGGAAACAAAAATAATCAGGTGTCACTTTCCAAGATAAATCAAGCATCCAAAAAATATTTTCGAAGACCTTCGTACCTAAGTATTTTGTAAATTTCACCGCACAGTGAATCAGCCCACTCTGCTACAGACACCAAGAAAATATCCTATTTTTTATTATAGAACGAAATACTGCAAGAGAGCAGAATATTTGGGTTGGTTACACACTGGTTTACTCTAGGGCTCGACGTCGCGTCGTTTGAACTGGGTATATACCTACGCTGGTTTCCGTAGGGCTCGACGTCGTTTTCCAAGTGCAGACGGGTTCACCTTCTTTCACTCCCTGAAATATCGACTTTCTTCGTGGAATCTGGCATAGACCTGACACCTTGGTCATGCACTGTCAAGTTCCCTATCAGCGCAACGTAGGTACCAGCCTGGCCAGTTTTAGGACCAACTTGGCCTGACCGCATCCGGACCAGCTGCTTTATTTCCATATAGGTCATCAATTATATGAGCGTAAATCTGACATAATTTATTCCTTTGTAACTGTTTGCCGCAATTTCGTTGCAGTCTGCAGTTTTTGACTGGTCCTGCAGAGAAATGTGTTTTTATTTCAACACTATAAAGAGAAGTGTGTGTCCTACACTGGCTATGCAGCATGGCCCATGCTCTGCCTACCTAAAATTACTATGGTTTTTAATGTTGTTTGATCATATGCAAAACTGTTGTCCTTCCGTCCTACGACTGGTCACACACTCTAATTAATGCAATACCCTTGTTACAAAAAATAATGAATGTCTAATTATCCGTGATAGAAATTCGTACGTTGTTCGGTCTCAGGTAGGTACTTACAATACTTCAGTGTGATTCTGAGGTCCAGAAAGGTCGGGGCCATCTTCCCAGTTTTTCTGGCAATCATTTGGTGAAGAGGTCACGTCTGGGTGAGGAATATGCAGTGCGTGCAGATAGGTACGCTACCTACCGCTATGATGCGAAATTGCCAATTCGCCGGTAACTAAGGGAGTGAATAGCTGCCCAAACTGGTTCCCACGGTGTCTGGGTATATGCCCACTGGATTATGGGAAGCAGTACCTACCAGTGGGTACCGAGCACGTTGGGAGGTAGATATCACTCTGCCCCGAATAACCCTAGCTTGCAACCCGCAACCAGAAACATCATGTCAAAGAGCACTGGTATAGGCTCTCACATTTTTAACCTTAAGGTTACGCCGCGCCGTTACGATGAAACTGGTTGATACTGCGCGACGGGAATTTCGTTTTCCTGTGAAATTCTTGTGAAATTCATCTGCTGTACGTTTTATGTTTTGTTTTAGGTGTTCCAATGGCCTACCAGGGCCTGAGCAGGCATGTCAACCTGGACAAAGTCCCTAGCCCTGGGGACCGGTTCAACCTTTTGGACTTAATAGGGGAAGGGACATATGGGGAGGTGAGTTATCGTGAATTTTTCTCACTCAATCCAGCGTTGTTATAGTCCTAAATTAACCCAACACTTTGCCTACATCCTCGTTGAAAGTGAAGTGATTTTTTTTTTTAACCTGTTATATGTAGGTACATAAATTACTATAGACGGTACTATATAGATTCCTGTATGGAGGTTCAGAGTGTAGTCTTATCCACATCCTTATTTGTTGGTTATGGCTTTTTGCGACAAATCTGCTATTTGTCGTAAGGCATGAAGTTATTTAGTAGTCTTGATACACATGAGGGAGTGTGCGTGCCTGAACCTATAAATGGTTGTCGACACGCGTTTATGGGCCTGGTGACCATACTCTCTCCTACGAAGCAGTAAATTAAAAACACTCACTAATGATCTCTTCGTTCCTCGTCCCCACCAACAAGGGAATAAAAGGATTCTTGTAATGTACTTACTTGGATTTTTAACTCATTAGGACATTCCATAGTTCCCATAGTGACTCTGACTCGTCTATATTGGTTTAGCTCTGTCCCAGCTGGTACCTACAATACCCACAGGTGCCAGCATGAGCTGAGGGAGTCGAAAACTGAATCAGAGTTCAGGAAACGTCACTGACTACTATTAAGAATGTATTTGCCTGATGGTTCTCGAAATGGGAGAACCACTTTTAGATTTTTTGTCTGTAAGGTGAGGTTCTTGTTCGAAACTAATTTTTAATGTTGCGTAGGTTGGGTATTCACATGCATGGGTGGAATTGTTAGAAGCGGTAGGCAAAATGTAGTACATTAGCGCTAACATCATAAATATAGACATTAGTTCAGTCACTTGCTAGTGCAAGGTGTAATCAGTTACTTATTTCGGATGACTGGTGCATGCACGGGCAAGAGCCGTACTAGGGATCAAGAGCAGCTCTTTCTGACACTTCGATTTACACGGAAGACGTTAGCATCCTGTAAGATCCCATCCTATTTCGTCAGTCATGTGGAGAGTGGAGGAATTTTCAGCAAAGTTTAAGGAGTTGAAGGGGCTTTGTAGACAGAATAAGCAGCTTAAATCCTGCTTAACCGACCTACTACTACTAAATGACTGCACTCTTAATGGAATCTAATCGGGAGAAGGGGTCCAAGGGTAGGTACTGAATTCCACCAATTTCTGTTCGCAGGTGTTTTGTGCCCGTGACAAGGATACGAATCAACGAGTGGCCATCAAGATTTTGGAGAATGTAGCTGATAACATTGAGGAGATAGAGGAGGAGTACATGGTGCTGCGTGACCTCAGCATGCACCCCAACATACCTGTCTTCTTTGGAATATTCCTGAAGCAAGGGCCTGCCCCTGAGCATGATCAGCTGTGGTTTGTTATGGAGCTCTGTGCTGGAGGGTCCATCACTGACCTGGTGCAAGGGCTCAAAATGAAGAAACGGCGACTAACAGAGGATCAGATGGCATACATTCTACGTGAAACCACCGAGGCTCTTATCTTCCTTCACAGCAACCATTGCATGCATCGAGACGTTAAGGGACATAATATTCTATTGACTGAAAGTGCTCATGTCAAGGTGGTTGACTTTGGCGTCGCGTCGCATTTGGCAGCCACCCTTGGGCGCAGGAATACTTCAGTAGGAACACCTTACTGGATGGCTCCTGAAGTAATTGCGTGTGAGCAGCAGTTGGATGCCTGCTATGATGCGCGCTGCGACGTCTGGTCCCTCGGTATTACAGCTATTGAGCTGGCTGAAGGGGATCCACCTTTATCAGAACTTCATCCGATGCGGGCTCTTTTCCAGATTCCCAGGAACCCACCCCCGGGGTTGTCCCGGCCTGAAGAATGGTCACGAGATTTCAATGATTTTATAAATGAGTGCCTGATTAAAGATATGGAACAGCGACCGTTTGCAAAAGAATTGATTATGCATCCGCTGTTAGAGCGTGGGATGATTTGCGCCCAAAAAGTTCGAGAAGAGCTCAAAGAAGAGATCAGAAGGCAGCAGAGCGAAGGTCGCCGCCCACGCGCTCCAGAGGTGACTACAAAGCACGGAAAACTGCGATCGGACAGGAGATCACGGCCGCAAAAGATGTATGTTGATGACTTGGCCGCTTTGGACCAGCTCACTGAAGAAGTTATTGTCGATCAGTTAAAGAGTCGGTATGAAAAGAACCAGATCTATACGTACATTGGTGACATTCTCGTTGCCGTTAACCCGTTCACCTGCTTGGGACTGTACACTGACCTAGAGCAACGACGTTACCGCGGGCAGGCGCGCTCCGCGAATCCCCCGCATATCTTCGCAGTGGCAGGTGCTGCCTACCAAGCGCTCCTCCACCAAAGAACTCCTCAGGCCATAGTTATCAGTGGGGAGTCGGGTGCTGGGAAAACTGAAAGTGCCAATTTATTACTTAAACAGTTGGTATTCCTTGGAAAGGCTCCAAATCGAACTTTGGAAGAAAGAATTCTACAAGTGAACCCGATAATGGAGGCTTTTGGAAACGCAAGAACCGGAATCAATGCCAACTCCTCGCGCTTTGGGAAGTTTCTGGATCTTAGTTTGACGCGAAGTGGCAAAGTGACAGGAGCCCGTGTCTCTGTTTATCTGTTAGAACAATCAAGAGTTGTCCAACAACCTGATGGGGAACGAAATTTTCATGTGTTTTACTATTTATACGATGGACTCGATGATGAGGGAAGGTTGACGGAGTTCCTCCTGGACCACTCTCTCAGAAAAAGACATGCGTATCTCACTCAAGACTCAGATGATGCTTACACCAAGCAGAGCAACATCGACAAATTTACTCAACTCAAGGCAGCATTTGGGTTGTTGGGTTTCAAAACGGAGTTGATCAACACCGTGTGGCGAATCCTTGCTGCGGTTCTGCACTTGGGTGACCTGAGCTTCGGAGAAGTGGCGACGGATGACAACACTGACAACAAGAGTCGTGTAATGGAGCTGGCACCTTTGCATAGGGCATCCAAACTTCTTGGGATAGAAGCCATTGATCTTTTAGATGCGCTCACTTCCAGTTCAGTCGTGACAAGAGGTGAAACCATCACCAGAAATAACTCTGTCACTGAAGCAGGCGCCGCTAGAGACGCTACTGTCAAGGGTCTATATGGAAGACTTTTTGACTGGTTAGTCAACCAAGTGAACTGCCTTTTATCCCACCCACGAGCTTCCCAAGATCCATTGTCTATTGGACTACTTGATATCTTCGGTTTCGAAAATTTTCCAAAGAATTCTTTTGAGCAACTTTGTATCAATGTCGCCAACGAGCAAATTCAATATTATTTCAACCAACACATCTTCACATGGGAGCAGCAGGAGTACATGGCCGAAGGTATTCCTGTAGACTTGGTGGAGTTTTCGGACAACCGTCCCGTGCTCGACATGTTGCTGTCCCGACCAATAGGTCTCCTTGCCCTTCTCGACGAAGAGAGTCGCTTCCCACGGTCGAACGATTCATCACTCATTGGTAAGTCTCATCAGTATACATATTTTTTCTTCTCTAGAGGTTCTAAAATGTTGCTGTTCGGAAGTACCTGTTGAATAAGGCTGGGTTTGTGATGAAATTATAGGTAGATACCGCTATTATACTGGTACATCTCCTCTTATAGATAAGTTCCATGCAAACATCAAAAGCAAATTCTACATCCGTCCAAAGTCGAACGCGTTGTGCTTCGCGGTTCAGCACTACGCTGGAAGAGTTATTTACAAAGCTGATGGCTTCCTGGACAAAAACCGAAACTTCCTACCGCCAGAAATCATCCAACTTCTTCGCTCCTCAGCATTCGACACTGTTCGCTTCCTCTTCCAGTGCCCCATCACCAAAACTGGCAATCTTTATTCTGCCATACAGGTAGAACACATAAATTCTAAAGTTATTTTCATGAAAAATAAATTAGGCTACGGTGGACACCCACTAGGAAAGCAAAATCAGTCCATCGTAAAATTATACCAAACTAGTTTCTGATGTTAGGTACCTATCTCAGAACAGAGAATGCAAAAGACTTCTGAGAATGTACAGAAATAGATCAAAATATAGTCACGCTTCCTTTTATTTCACCCTCCATAGGAGCCAGTGAACGGCACAAGTCCAACTAGCTCGCAAGAGCGCTGCAGCAGCCGCGGGCTCGCCTCTCAGTCCCGCGCGCAGCAGACGGTGGCCACGTACTTCAGGTACTCGCTGATGGACCTGCTGCAAAAGATGGTCTCCGGGACTCCACAGTTCGTGCGGTGCATCAAGCCCAACGATCTCCGCAGCCCGCGAAGCTTTGACGCCGGCAAAGTTGTAAAACAGCTTCGCTACACTGGCATCCTCGAGACTATTCGTATTCGGCAACATGGCTTTTCTCATAGACTGCCTTTCGCTGAATTTCTCAAACGGTTCGTATCGTCAAATACATTTTATTTGTTAAAAGGCGTTTTGTTGGTCCTCACGGCCAGAAGTTCTGTCTTAGTTGGAAACCTATTTGTATACGCTTCTTTTTTCTGCTCAGATATTGTTTCTTGGCATTCGGCTGGGATGAACGGGTCGTCGCCTCAAAAGAAAACTGCCGCCTTCTTCTTATCAGACTGAAGTTGGACGGATGGGCTCTCGGAAAGACCAAAGTGTTCCTTAAGTACTATCACGTCGAGTACTTGTCTAAGCTGTACGAAGATCAGGTACTGTACATACCTTTATCTAATTGAAAAGTAGTGGCTAGCGGTGAACCATAAAAAAATGAAGCATTCCTTACACGTAGGTGCTCATTCAATCTGAACATATCTACATATTCTAACAAACCCTCAATTTTAGGAGGACAACTTCCACGCTTTCCTAATAATCGTGTATGTTTTGTTCAGGTTAAGAAAATAGTGATGGTGCAAGCGTGCGTGCGGAGGTGGCTCGCCAGGGTGCGATATCAAAGAGCACAGTGGCAACTAGCGTCTAGTGTGGTCACCCTTCAGCGCTTTGTGCGAGGCTGGTTGACGAGGAGAAGACTTGCTAAATTAGAGCAACAGCAAAGAGAAATGCAAATAAAGAAAAAACAAGAAAAAATGAGGAAAATAAAGAAAGAAAAGGAGACGAAGAGCAAAGAGGAAGGGAACAAGAAGGAAAAGAAGAATTGGTTCAAAGCTAAACTGGTTAAGAGACTGAGTTCTCAGGTTCGTTGCGAAGTTTATCTTTATGTTTTATCTCCACTCTATAGAAAACCAATTCGATAGGAATTAAGGCATAGTTACTTAGCCTAAAACTGTCAGGTTTTACCATGTCACGGCACTAGTTATTGTTATTACTGTTGTTGATCAGTATAGGCGCGTGTACCTGAATTGCCACCACGCCACAAATATCCGACCTTACCAAAGTGTGTTCCATTAACAGGACATGTCATCAAGTATTGACGAGCCCATTGAGAAGCAGAAACAAGGAAAGCGGTCTCCTGATAACAATAAAGAGAATGAGGCTCCCAAGCCTCTCAGCAAAGAAGAGGCTGCTGTTGTCATTCAGAGCCGTAAGTACCATTAAACAAAGTAGATACATAATACATAATAACGTAGGCTACTTGTATACCTAGTAGTGAAATGAATATAACATAGTAGTAGAATAAGACTTCCCATGTTAAGTACTGCCTATACAAGATGTTACCAAACGAAAGAAATGTGTTCAAATTATTTTGTGTAGAGCCCCTTTTATTAGTCTTATTATTTCATCTTTTCAGATTACCGCGGATACACCGTTCGACGGAAATATGGACCTGAGATGGATGGTAAAGTGCGAGATGTGTTGGCAACCTACAAAGATCCCCTCTCGGCACAGGAAGCTCTGGAGGTAAGAATCAAGCTCGAAGAAACTTTTTTATCAGTAGGCCAGGCACTGCCAGCCACCCAGCGATGCAAAAGACCACGACTGCTGCTATCGCCATGAAAATGATCAGCTTGCGACCGACTCCACCAAACGCCAAGTTCTTGATTAGAGTTAGTGGATTCAGCGCCCACAAAAATGATGTGCCTGGTCTTTTAGGCTCGGGAAGAGGGTTAGGTCCGTCTCTGCCAAGACCCACTGGACAGGATTTGGCTTCTGCCTCTGTTAGTATTTCAAGTTCCATGTCTATTTTACCTGCTATAACTTTCTCTTTGTTCTTTTTGCTTTTCATGACACTGCAAATTACGAAGTAAAATGAAATTAATAGGTAGTTATCTACTGCCGAAAAAAGGATGTAGGAGGTACTACAATGGTTGGTATAGATACATTTATCAATCTTACCTGAATGGCCACCACCCTCTTGCCTTTTTACATTTGAAGACACTAATTTTCGGGAAATTTGGTTCAAGCATTTTCAGGGAACATTCTTTTACAGATTTAGCTCCTTTCGGCATATCCCAGAGGTTCAGGCTTAGAGATCCAATGAAGTCATCTGACAGCAAGTCGTTGTCCCACACTTGAATCTCTAGCGTGCACGGTATTTTCTCTTTCCACAGCCCATCAGAAAATGCAACTTTCTTCCAAAGTATTATCTTATGCTCAGCAGGAGAGTAGAGAAACGGGAAAATGAACCTCCAGTTAAAGTTGCCTTCCCCAGTCAGAGAGCGATAGTGAATGTCTGTTTTTTGGGTTTGGTCGGAAGTCAGCCAGGCTTTCACATAGATATCTGAGGATTTCTGTCGGGTGATCAGCGACGTGTCTGCTGGAAGAACTTCTGCGGTGCTCCATACCGTCACTCTGAGCTCAACTTCTTGTGGCTGACGTGGGGTGATATCAAGGGCAGGGGGAAGGCTACTATGTCCCGGGAAAATGTCAACCCACATCTCCAGTTTGCCTTGTTGTATATCTGGTTTCTTGGGATGAAAGAGGGACCTCGTCTCCACATGTTCAGGTACTAGAGGAAAACCGTACTCAGGGAGCTTTTGGAAATTCCTCAGTACTTTTAGTGCCACCTTTTCTTTCATTTCACCATTGAAAGGTATAGAGTATTGACCAATTAATATATTATCTCTCAAAAACTGGGGCTCAGGCATGTTATTTTGGTTGCAAATTTGTGTCAAAATTTCGGTAGGTTCCGCAAGGTCACGCCACTGACAATATCCACTCGTTTCATAAGAATCAGGTATACCGCAGTTTGCTCTGTACTTTGTGTAGAACCTGTTTTCTAAATCAATAAACGTTTCGCCTATTAAATCATCTGACTGGCAGATGTCGTGGTCCATCACGCGAATTCGTAATTTGTGATCCCAGGGAAATGTCCCTTTCAATTCGTAACATTTCCCAAAGATGGGATTAGTTTCTTTATAAATGTAGCTTTTTCTGTCGGTCATTTTAATTTTGCCCAAGGACAAAGCTATGTAAGGGTCGCATCTCCCGTTTATATCTGTTGGTGTGAGGTTGTAGGCTGACACTATATAAACACGAATGGTGACATCTTGAGAGTCTGGTCGCGGGTAGGACCCTAGTGTCCCTGCTACTGAGGAAAGGTCAGCGATGGGTTCCGGACAGGGTTGAAGCCTTATTCCGCATTTCAAAGTAGCCACAAACTGTTGACTGGCCATGGATGCCCGAAGATCCGTTTTTCCTTTCCTCAGATCAAATGAAAATAAAAAGTCTTGAAACCCTTCAAAACCTGGCTGTTTTTCCAGCTCGGCGTCGTAAATTTGAAGTGTCTTTGCCTTACGACGACAACTTTTTGAAGCATAATACTTCGTCCACCAGTCTGGCAACTCGTCCAACTCCACTATGTGATTTGGTTCATCTGTCTGGTCTCCTAGGTCCAGAGTGATATGATAGTTGAGGCAGTTCCCCTCTTCGTAAACACTGCTCTTTCGTAGACGTGTTTTTACTAGAAATCTTGTTAACGAAGGAAGCATGGTACCACCTTTATAAAAAGGTCTGTTGAAACAGTTAAATTCATACAGGCATGCACTCAATGGTGGAGGGTACTCCTTCTCAACAGGAATGAAAATTTCTACTTTGTGAGAGTAGTATTCAAAATTCAGCGAATTTTGAACTTTAGCAAGACTTGACTCTACTCGTACGCCATTACATTCCAACAAAGCCATTATTCTGGGCGCGGGTGGAAGTCCGACATGTTTATGATTTCTTATCCCCCAGAAAACAACTTCCAGGAGATGTCTTTTGAAATGGGGTCTTATGTGGTCAGGTATGCTAAAAAGCTTGTGTTGGCTCGGTGGTTTGTTTGGGCGCTCTTCTGCTTGAGGAATTATTTCGATGAGCTCCATTGCCATTAATATCTCAGCTGTCTGCTCTCCATAACTGTAGACCACCTCTCTCTTTAGTCGAGTTCCCTTATGGTGATCGTTCAGGAGTTTTACCTGTGGTCTAACTACGCCTACACCAACAAGCTCAGTCACGTTTTTGCCGTCGTAGTCCAAAATTTCAAATACAATGCCCGTCGATTGAGTTTTTATTAATTCTCTGTCCCCCAGCAAGGTTATCCGAGAAAAAAGAAGAGTTTCATCCCAGAAAGGGTCCAAAGTTTGGGCCTTGACTTGGCTTTCTCGTGTTTGACCGAAAGCGAAAACCCTTACAAAGGGGTCAGCGAGGCCTGACGCGTCCGCTCCAGGATTCAGGCGCCCATGATAGATATGAACTCTCAGCTCGAAATGGTGCTCTTCCTCAAAGATTACCTTGTCCAAATGACTCAACTCTTCCGTTTCTTGATTATTTTTTCCTCTCAAAAGTTGGAGGCACCGCTGGAGGTCACTTTGTTTCCCGAACCATAAAAATGCATCGATAGCTGCAACTTCCTCTCCAGCTGAGTTTCTAACAAATATGGTCCTCACTTTCCCGCAGTGATAGCCTGATTCTGCGTTCACTGCTGAATATAAATAGTCCTCACTTTTGAGTACAACTTGGGTTATTTTCGTGTGTTTATTCTTCTTTTCTATAGCTATTTCAAAATCAGGAAAAGTCTTCTGGGGGTCTTCGGTATGCTCCAGTATAGAAACAATATATGCTTGCACTTTATCAGCAGTTTGAATGGTGGAAAGTAGGGGGTTGTTCATAAAATAATCAGTGTCGTCTTTGATCTTTCTTAGAAGTTCACGAAATTCAACTTTATTCGCCACGTCAAAGTTAGTCTCGAATTGATACGGCGGGAAAGCCATCATCTTATTGCAGGCTTGCTTCAGATGTTGCAAAATTTGCTTGATTCTTCTCAATGCTTCCTCTTCTTCTCCTAAATGGAGCACCCTGCGACATTCGTTGACTTGACTGTCCAAAGCTCGCATGAAATGCTTGATATGATTATTGCGCCGTTCTCGGTCATGCATGGTAGGCCATGAGTTTGTGGTCTGAGCCGTAGGAACTGACTTGCTACTGCTCCACGAAAAGTACGGCTTGCATACCTGTTTTGGGTTTTCAAGCGTTATAAATAAGTTGTCAGTTCTCATAGTTTCTTTTTTGCTTTCGGGGACAATATCTTCCTTTCTTGTTCCTATTGGTGGGTGGAAAGTAGATCCGTGATGGAGTGTTATCACGCATTGGTCAAAATACTTCTTGTTGAAAAGCATGCATTGGAAAATCGCTAGAAATAAAGTGAATTTTTCATAAGAGGGAAACTTTGATTCCAGGAAAGGAGGTATTCTGGTGAGTTTCAACAGTTTGGCTGGTTTGCCTCGGTCTATAAGCTGACAAGTTAGGGAAATAAGGATCCGGCCTGCCAATGACATAACATTTGGTTTCTTCTTATTCTGTTGAAAAAGATACATAAAGGAGGGTCCGAAAGTGGGTAGTACTCCAACATCAGTTTGGTTCCATAGTTTGTTCAAAGACAAAGAAGTTGTTCCCACTTGGATGCCATGCCGTTTGTCCCAAATTTCAATGGAAATAGTTTGGAATAGACAAGGTATTGCTTCGATGAAGTTCAGGGCTTGATTCCAGGACGGGGTATTTTTTTTCTTGCACACTTTTGTTTTGGCAATTTTCCCTGCAAAATGTACTTTAACGTACATGTGTTGGCACAGTGCTTCTACTTCTTTCCCGCACTTTAACTTCTTGCACCTTATGCCGTCTGCCCGGAAGACGCTGACCGTGAAAAGAGCGTTTTGTCTCCGGTGTTGTCCTCCAAAAGGGGCAAGAAGATTGCCTTCAATTTCTTGACCGTCACCGCCGAGCGGAGGTGGAGGTGAAACGCCTTCTTCCAGTATCTGAATGTCACATTTGATGTACCCTTTCAGACCTGACAAAGGATCTTTCGGATCCAAAAGAACAGCCCATTTGTGATAAAACTGGTGACCTAACTGGGCCCAAACTGTGGTTAGTTCGATGTCACAGAGTCCTGGGAAATAAAAGAGCAAAATAAGTTTCAAAATATCGGTTGCTAACGTAACATTGCAAATCTGCGTTAGGTATGAATTTCCCCACGTAGTTGTGAATGTGTTTTTAATTTGCATCCTTCAGATTAATATTTTAATCTTGAAAATGGATGAGGTATACTTACGTTTAAATGAAATGTTTCCTGTGGGGTTAATTAGCTAACTAGCAGGTAGGTACTTACCAATGAGCTTGCAGCAGGATGTTTGCTGGACAGAGATCCGTAAGCGATGCTTCAATATAGTTTGCAGGGGTGCATGAAAAGGGAATCGAAAGAGTTCGTTGAAGTATGGATTCTCCGTTTTCTTAGTTTTGGCCTTTACCTGCTTCTTTTGATTTCCAACACTTACTGACACAGTCGTATTCACATTAGTTATTCCCAAATGTCTTGCTTCCAAAATTGCCACATTTAATTGGTAGTTTTTTGGAGGGTCTAGCTTATTTTCCATTATTAAAAAAAGTAAGTAAATAAATAAATAAATAAATTTTGAAGATCGTTTAGTATTCTGGATTCGAGAACGTTTCTGGAAGCAAGTAAATAAATGCAATAATGCTTACTTTGCACCTACCCTGTCTGGTATAACTATAATATCTGTACTTGTACTACACTCTCAGGTATAAGTACCGATAGTCTTGGTCTAGTAATATTTAATTTATACACTTACTTCCCCTTGTACCTGCCATCCAGGTAAAATGGAGTCGGGGGTGGCTTTGAATTCTCCCCCTTTTGTTCCAGTACGAAGGCTTGACCCGTGGGGAAGCAGCTTCAGTAATCCAGAAGTTTTACCGAACTTACAAGCAGGATCACGCTCCAGCACCTAAGACGAGAGCTTCCCGCGCTGGAAAACAGTCAGCGCCACCACCACCCAACCGCAGTAAACCGATCAACACCCAGGCTGAACTCATCACCTTCTCCCAGAATGTCAGTTATATTTTGTACTACTCACGAGTTATTTTTAAAATAAGCGGGACAATCCCAGCAACTACCATTTAAAGAATTCTTCAAGTTGCTTTGGTGTCATTACCAAGGAGAACAAAATTCTTCCATAAATTTATTAATTTTACCCACTGCTATTAAAAGAAAAAATTATAGGTATTCAAATTTTCAACATTTTCTGAGTTGTGTTGAACTTTCAGGTGCATATGGAGAACCAAGAAGCTCACAAGTTTCTGCGGCGAAACAAGCCTGGAATTCGGCTGTCAGAGGTTGAACCACTACCGAATAATTTCAAACGTTCCGTCTGCTACCAAAGTACGAAGAACACACCACAGGAATCCTCCACCTACTACCAGGATCTGCAGAACCAGATGGCCAGGTATCTAGACTCCTGTTTTGCTTTTTCCATTGCTACATTCGCCTGTTTCATTTAGTGCAAATCTCTTGACTCTTGAAAGTGACGTGTGACTCAATAATTATTTTATTTTTATTTCCATCTTGTGAGCATAAAGTAACTGTTTTTATTAACTGAGAGGAAACAAACCAGAAAGTTTTTATGAAATGGTGAGACATTGGTTGCCCTGAAAACTCATGGTCTGTCTAACCTAACACAATTCCCTGGTGTTTTTCCCCATGTCCATGGAGGTAATCTTGGGAACTTTTATAGCTGCTCCTATAACACCGGAAGGTTTAGGTTCGAATCAACTTGTTTAAATTGTATAAATTCAGATTTGCAAGAATTTTTCAAAATTGATCTAGATTTTGGCTTGTTAAGGGGGGCTTTGCTAGTATGCATAGTGCCTTGAATCTTATGATGCATGTAGTAGATACCTACTAGTATTGTAATATGCATAGTTGAGTAGGTAAAGGAACTAGATTTGGTTTGTGATTGCATGCAGCAACATCTCGGACTCAGAGGATGATCTAGATTGGGATACTCCATTTCTCCATGTTGAAAAGCATATCCTGCCTGAAAGGTATCCCTCATCACCATAATGCAAACGATAGATACTTCGCTAGTTTGAAAAAATCACATAATGCTGGATGAAATTAGTGGTCTCACTGATGAAATAGAACTGAGTAGGTTGATACCGAGCTCTGTTTTTCGTTTTGAGACCAGTACCAGAGGTCAGATTTTGCATTTTTTTGTTTTTAAAATGTTTTTTGAATTCACTGACCATAGTGGTAGTGTGCTAGTGGACTGGATGTACAAACTACCTGAATCCGGGAGTAGCGTCACTGAGAACCCAGTTCTAGGCGCTAGCCTGCAGATTCATGATTATGTAATTACAGAGTCGGTGTACACGTCAAATAAACTTGACAGAGTTAGCCTGCAGATTCGTGATTATGTAATTTTAGAGTCGGTGTACTCGTCAAATAAACTTGACAGGTGTATCGATCCAGCCTCTGATTATGGCATTATTTTCGGAACATCCATAATAATTTTCCCTTGTTTGCACTACGTGTATAGCCTGAGCACCCACCACTTAAAACAATCTTTGAAGGTAGAGAAAGCAGGGTTGTATATATAGCATCCCTTTGCTATATTGTACCTATACTTATGTCTTGTGGAGGAAGGTACATATCTTCAGTTACCTTTTTCTGCAAAAGTAGCTGGAAACAAACCCCTCCCCTGCTTGTTGTATCCTAATACCCAGTTCCTCGTGCTACTGAAAAAATACACTATCACAGCTTTCTTTTGTGTGAAAGGAAACGACGAGAGCCAGCGCAAGATACTGTGGGAGGTGTCCAACAAGTATTGGAAGCCACCAAGACTCAAGTCCAGCAGATGGAAGCTCGTGAGCGGAGACTTCTGTCGTCCTGGCAGGTACCCATAGTCCGCCCCGCTGAGAAGCAGCAGCGTAACGCCCTCAGCGAAGCTCTGTTCCAGCAAGTGCGAAGCCAAAGTAGCCACAGTGTTAAGAGTAACATGTCCAACGATCGCTACGGAAGCCCGGACCTTCGCAACCTCTTGCGGAAAAACTCAGAGTCTCCAGAAGACGAAGAGGTAGATGTCTCAGGCCCATATGACTTCCGTCAACTTCTACGTCCGGCGAAACACCTGCCGACTGAGAGTCTTCGAAAACGGAAAGGCGCGGTGTCCGCTGAACCTCCCACACCGGAGCCAGTTCACCCTGGGAATACTCCCAGTAAACGTCGGGCTCATAAGTATTGAAAGTGTCGAAATGATCTTACTTCCTAAAATGCTACGTATAAGTAGGCACCTTATTTCTATCGATAAGGGTTTCACTACATTTTGCTGTCTCCTAAATAATTAAACCAACTCTGAATCTAGTCAATTTATGTTTCATGTTATAATTAATTGAAATATAGTTTATTGTAATTAATTCCTCATTTCAGTGTATACTTCTTTGCGTCTGGTCGACACAAATTACTGTGGAGGCTTTTGCCCTAGGTGGAATTGAATCAAGATAACGAGATAGGTTGTGGCAGCGCCAATAATCTGAAATTAAAACATATTGCATTGAAAAAGGTACCAGTTTTTTCCGTGCCTCTGTATCGGGATTTTCATTATCTAACGGCATTTCACTTACAGCTTGCAGTAGAGTCATGTCAAGCGTGAAGAACCCGCATGCAGAAAATGAAATTTTCCTGTGCAAAAGCTGGATAGAAAACAGTTTCAGCTGGAAACAGAAAATTGAAGTGTTTTTAGTTAGCTCCGTAGGCAACTATGACTTCCTCCTAAGCATGCAGCCTGTTCATAATATATTCCCACCTGGTTTCTCAGATCTGGATCACAGTCCCTGGCAAGCAGTTTATGAACGATCACAGCAGTCTGATTGGCCTGAAAGTTTCAGTCAGTAATTATGAAGATCAGCCAGCTTACCCATTATAGCAATTTTAGGCTTTATTCCATATCTGTCTCAGTTTACCTTAACTTAAAATCGGACGCGCAATGTACCTAAGCGCCACGCTTTTGACTCAGGAAGCCACGGAGGGGTTACTCCCGTGGTGAAAACAGCCCTAGTATACAAGGTGAAAACCAGATTGGAATTGAAAAATGTGATGAAAACATAGTGTAGTAAAAAACTCAGTTGAATATGGAATATCAACCCTGATAGGTAGGTACTTTGAACAAACAACGTACCTGCTTGCTAGTCTTGGTGCACGAGACTACTACGAAAATTAGTTCCAAAACATGAGTGAGAGTCCACACCACAGGATAGGTGAGCCAGGCGAGACGAGCTAGGCCAGAGTCATTCAGTGAGGTGAACAGAAGGTACAGGTCCGAGGTAATGATGACAAAGGCTTGGGCAACACTGGCAAGCAGCTGCAGCGAGTAAGCTGAGTTGAGATGCTCCTTGACGTCACACAGGTTGCTGTGCACTTTCCGGAACACCTAAATGTGTTTAAACAATTATTCGGTCAGAAAATTTGATCAAAATATTTTTCGTAAGAAATTTAATGACTCATAAAATGCCACATATCGAATAATTATTTTTTTATGTTCCCTGTATGTGTAAGTATTCGTTATAGATACAAAAGCAGTTTCGGATAAGGTGTAAGTACTCATCGCACTTCCGCCGATACTTGCTTCCGATTGTCGCACGACACTGCGACTACTTCGGAATGTACTTCTTACTTGTTCCCAATGAGGCAATAACAGATTTCTTGGCTCGCTGACTGGCGGATGGGGTTCGAATTTTTCATTTTCCACAATGATTCCCCTATAGCGGCGGCTCACTCTGCCGCTTGGTGCACCTGGTTACGGGTCACACTGACTGGAGGATATTATTTTATATATGGAACAGCCTATTTTATATATGGAACAGCCGGCCGAAGGGCGGCTGCTGCTTACACCCCTGTGATTCACCTCTAGCGGCGGCTCACTCTGCCGCTTGGTGCACCGGGAAGTGCGATGAGAAGACCTTTACCGCAGTTTCTTTTTCGTTTTATGGGGAATAGAGGAAGAATGTGTGGTGTTCTGTCTCGAGCCTCTTGCGCTGATAGGGCATATTATATACACCTGTAGTGGTATTCCCTTTCTCGAACGCCAGAAAACCACTCAACACATTCAAAATATATTGTAAGAAGGTAAGGCACGCCATGATGCAATATATGGAGAACCATTCTTCTTACAATAAATTTAGAAGGTGTTAGTTGAGTGGTTTTTCTAGCGTTCGATCCTGATACATATGACCCAGCGCCTGCGAATTCATGATTATGTAGCGGATGAGTTCGTGTGCACCAAATTGACATTGAACAAGTGAAATGTGGGACTGGATTGGACTTACTTTGATATTGCTGACAAGTGTCTGTTTTTCAGGAGTGCCATTTACAGTTTCTTTTCGAGGACGGAATCTTGAAAAGTTTCCGTCCCAAGCGATGAATGACGTGTCAATTAATTTTGGTCCCAGGAAAGTGTCGTTGCCGTCTGTGTAGCTGTCTGTCAGCTCTTTCCTGGCTACTACAGCGCTGCTTGCCTTCCCCGTAAACGATATTAAGTAGTCATTGAGGAGAGTGAAATGTTTTTTCAGCAAAAGAGCACCACCGATGAACTGGAACTCCATGATGAAGTTGTAGATAGCGGGAGCTAGCGATGCGATCCATTCAGCTGCAATTTGGTCTTGTTCGAACCAGATGAAAGATGCATGCAGGGTCAGAAAAACGAGGAAAACCAAAAGACAAACCATCTGGATGAAAGACACTTTACCCATGTAGTCATAGGGCAATGTAATACCCAACTTTTTCATCTCGCCATCGATCTGGTGGACGCTGTTTACTACGGCCACCACCTTCTTTCTTTGGATCATCATAAGAACCATAGTGACGACAGTGACCCCGACGCCGCAAGCCACCTGGCATTTCTTGTTGACTTCGGAAACGTCATCTTTATTCTTGCTATCATTGTCAACAAATAGAAGGATATAAAGAGCCCACCCTGAGTTACCTGAGTACAACAATAGCACCAGAAAATTTAACGCGAGGCCCAGATTTGAAGTTTTCAACTTTCTCTCCTCAGAATCGAAAGAAAAAGGCCCAAGGCCAATAGCTTTGGACACGGCTAGGGTCGGCTTAAGGGCATCGTATACGTCGGCCATTGCGGTCTCAGTAAAGGGAGGAAAGGGCTAGTGAACGAGCTACTCAAACTCGGACAGTTCACCGACTGAAAGGTGCACACTTCACCATCGATTCTCCTTACGAAACTACTTCATTAACTTACACGAATTGATGGCAGTGTTTAATTATTCAGTGTTTGCATCATTCATAATTTATCAACGCCAAAGTGAATTACCCATCCATCAGCTGAAGTGACGAAAAGGCTGTAGGCAGGTACTCAATACGTAACCTTTAGTACTCGGAAAATACACGTAATGTGACTAATGTGATGACATTTAATTTTTATATTGAAAAAAAAAAAAATACTCATCGATACATATATCGATCATTATTGGTAATTGATTTGAACCAAGGGCATCTCAGGATATTGGTGGGTTTCTCAAACTTTTTCTTATATGATCTCCCCTACTGGCTGGATAGTGAGTTCAGTGATGTTGACTGTAGGTGGCGTGCTGAGAACGTAAATGACAGCATCAGCAACATGGCTGGCTTCAATATGAGGCATCTTAAAATAACTTCCGTCCATGTTTATTTCATTCGCTTTGAAGATATCGGTTTTCACGAGGCCCGGACTGAGACTCTGAAACAATATTTAGTAATTAATAATAGTGAATGTGCTCTCCTAATAGTGTAGGGGTGGAAGTGTGGAAAGCAAATGTGTTCCCAGGACTCTTACAAAGAACAGTAGGTAGTATGACTCTCTTGCTTCATGGAAGTTAGTATAGGATGGTACAGTGGTTCGATTCAATGTGCAGTCGATTACTATTCCCACCGGAAAATGGCGAAGTGGTCTCAGACCCATACTATACCTAAGCTCTAATTCCAGATAAAAAAAACTTTACCGTAATTTTTGTCTTGAGTTTCTTCGCAAATGCTTCCATTCGGAGGGTTTTGGTGAGGGCAGTGACTGCGTGCTTCGTCGCTGGGTAGATATTCAACTCAACAGGGAATCCCAGGGCAGCCACATTCGGCACAGCATGACCAGCCACACTATCAGTACAAAATAAACCAGTCAGTCTCATGCCATACAAGATTCCCTTAACCGAGTATCTGATGGCCTCCAGCCTGATTACCTGTTAACTTGGATGATGTGACCATCCTCCACCCCAGTTTCTTTCATGAGGGCGAAAGCTTCCTTAGTTGTCATACAAAGCCCAAGGATGTTGACGTCCAAAGTTTTCTTCCAGTTGTCCACTGGACCATCTAGAATCAAACAGTCCCCTTATATTGATTTTGAGATGATAGCAAGAATTTCGGATAACTTGAGTACCCAATGTACCTATCATATAGGGTAGAATTCCGCAGAATGCTGAAACAGTAGTAGACAGTTAAGCTGACAGTCCTAGTTACTAATACTCCTCGCAGACTCACCTATCAGAGATCCTTTTGTAAATACACCAGCATTATTAATGACGATATGTACGGCCTTCAAAGTTTTCTTTATCCATTGAAACGTGGCCGCGACATCTTTCTCTTCAGCGACGTCACACTTCACAGAATGAAGAATCGCAGCTTCTGAAGATGTCAACTCAGGTTTGATTGCCTAAAGACATGCACAAAATGGTTTGGATTTGGATTACCCTTGGCTCAGTCTCAGGCCGAACCTCGAAACATTGGTTCTAGCGCAAATTTTCTGCGTCCCGGTTATCCGGCCTGATGTAAAACCACTATCCACTACATTTCTCTACTTTCCCTTCAGTATAGTCGTCTATTTTACCTACTCGTAACAATTTGATTATCTCCGAACAAAGGCAAGTAATACACACATGAGTAAAAACAGTGCTAAGTCGAGCAGTGACTATATTATTCTTCTAGATGTATAGGTATATATCTAGCCTTTGCCATAAACCCGAGCATATACCTATACGAGTACCTGACGTAGATATCGACTGGTCACTCCCACACGAGCACTGCACGTGCAGGTTGTGTCATTACTTACATCAACAAGCTGTGGGCGCCTGCTGACGGCGACAGTGATGACTCCGTGGTTGACAAGCTCACGCACGATGGCGAGTCCAATGCCAGCGCTGGCGCCAGTCACCACCGCTACTTTACCCCTCCAGCGCTCCATACTTCTTTACTCTGGGGAAAAAAGGGAGGCATGACGTTGAAAGTATTAGGTACTCCGATCGCGAATTCCCCCAATACGTTCACACTTAGTGATACGTACACATCGTCTCTCTTTCGTTATCTTGAAGACCTTGAACATCTAGCTGTTTGGCTTGCTTCTTGGTGGGATGATTTTATATTTTTTTTTAACCGATGAAAACAGTAACCTAGCAATGACTTTGATTCATTTTTCTAAACTTTTCCATTCGCACACTACACACTACACCGACAATCTCCTCAGAATTTTCGTTACCATCTATTTGCTGTAAAGTCCAAGTCCCTGTTCTCTAACGGGCAACTAATGGTATACCAATAGCTACAGGCAAAGTATCGCTGGGTTAATACCGTAGTTTTTCCAGTAGGTGTAAGTTAACGTTTCTTACCGGTGCACAAGAAGCAGAAGAAGGAATGGAGATCTGATAGGGCCACTATGCTGGTAGCGACTAAGACTGCAGAAGGCAATACCAACACACGACTGTGCCACTCTAGCCAGCCCAGCTCCACTGCCAGGAGAATATACTCTCACTCTAATGTCCCACAAGGACATTTGCCATATGCCATACAAAACGCCCAATGCTTTTCGGTGCCGAGTTAGCACTCCACGTTGAACTCACGTGCTCGTTTGAGGAGACACAATAACATGAGAGCGAGCAGTGGGTTGAAGGCGAGAAAGGGATGAGGGCAACCAACGATGCCTATATCGTTTCAAATCTGTACATGGAACTTCGCAGTTTATTGCCTATTTTTCAGCATAGTTATAGTATTCCCTACGAGCCCTACGTTATATTCCCTACGTTATACCCTATGTTTTTTTTAACGCGCGACGTTCAACGAAGTAGCCGAAGCCGAATATGAGTGGGCCGAAGCCAATATATAGATCCGTGTCGGAAGTGGAAATGTTTCCGTTTCGCCGGGATTCGAACCCGGACCTCGCAGGACACAAAGCGGACCCCTTGACCACTCGGCCACTGAGGGGCACCCCTATGTTATGTTCTATACGTTGTGCCCTACGTTATATTCCCTAAACGTTATGTTACCCTCGTCCACCACGTCACCACGCCCCAAAGTCCCAAATCTAATCTTTAAAGAGAGCTCAAATATTTTCATTTGCTTGAAATGATAACTGATAAAAGCAGAGGTATACCCTCCTATATAGATTCGGCTTTTGAAGTAGGTACCCACAAAGAGTGCTCAGTCATGGCCTTGGGTCTTGGCATTGTCATTGAATAATAACTATTAAGCATACCTACACGGCGCACGACCATAACGAGACGGCTTGACTGAATACTACCTACCTATACCTACCTACCTACCAATTTACCACCAGGAGCGTACATGTTTTAGGTTCATAAATAGAAAAAAAAAATCAGTAAACCAAATAAATAAAGCCATAGAAGTAATTTGTAAGTATGTATATGTTAGCTACCTACTATTTGCCGTGCTTCAATCAGCTGGGGGTTGAGGTATATGTACCCATAGACTTCCTGATTTACGAGAATACTTTCACAGATCTGTTACATAAAAAGTATGAATGTTTTTACTTTCTCGCCCGTATGTAATACATGGGCTGAGAAAGTTATGTTATCGTGCGAAATTTCGATTTTGAGATTTTCATTGCAAAAGGCGTTTCAGAGGTCCTAGATACCAAAAAAATGGTTTTTAGGTCATGTCCGTCCGACGTACGTACGTTTGTCTGTAGCGCGGCTACAGGTCACACCAGTCAACGGATTTGGCTCAAATTTGGAATATAGATGTCTAAAATCAGTTCCGAGATTTTTTTATAATACATTTTTAATTTAATTTTGATTACTCAAAAATTGCGCCCACTATTGTCAAAAAAGTGTCAAAAAAAATTCAAAATCGTGTTTTTGTCTACTCAAGACGCATTTCACGGTACGGTAATAAAGTAAGAACATTGAAATTTTGCAGTCGTGTTCCCAGATAGATGCTCCAGGATCATTTTTATTGTTTTGGAGATGGGCCAAAAATTTGGGCCAAAATTGGCCCATACGTGAAAATCTTGGCCCCATGAACAGTATTAGCGGGAATTTCACAAAAATCCATAAACTTGTGCTTAATAACATTACTTAAAGGTTTGTCGAAGAAATATTCAATCAATTCAAAATTGCGGCCAATATAGGCAAAATAAAGTCAAAAATAGGAAAAAAAGCTATAATCTCGTTTTTGTCTACTCAAGACGCATTTCACGGTACGGTAATAAAGTTAGAACCTTCAAATTTTGCAGTCGTGTTCCCAGATAGATGCTCCAGGATCATTTTCATTCTTTTTGAGATGGGCCAAAAATTTGGGCCAATATTGGCATTTTCGTAGGAAAAATTTTCCAAAAATGGAAATCACGTTTTTGATTGGTTAGGTCACATTTGCAACAACACTAATCGACGGATTTTCTTCAAAATTGGTGAAAGTGGTCTCAGATAGATGCTTCAAGGGAATTTTCAATAGATTTTCATTTATTTAAAAATTACGACGGTGACATGCAAAATAGAAAACATATACTTTGCGCGTCGAACGACACTTCACTGTTTGACGGATATGTTTGAAATTCGGTATGCAGGTGCCTAAAAGTATCGTCCAGTGTGAGGCAAAATACTTTTTAGAAAAAGTTAAAATTCTGACAATAATTCACGTAAAAAAAAAAATCAAATTTTCGATAAAAATTGCGAGAAAGTCAAGTGCGACCATTGTCGAACCCTTTATTTATCGAGATTTCGGAGTTTTTTTTGGTGCTGTTAATGGTACTCACGTACGCCACTGGACACTGCCATGGCAATAAGGCTAGAGTAGATATGTTGTGAAGACAGCATGCGGGCCTCATCTCCGTCACCATTGAGTCGCAGTCTGCTGGCGGGTCAGTTTGTGCCGGTGTGTTGTGTTGATTCATCTCTAACAATGGTTGTGTCCATGGACCGATGGAAGGGCAAGGTGGCGGTGGTGACGGGGGCGAGTGCGGGGATAGGGGCTGCTATCGTGCTCGAGTTAGCCAAGCAGGGCATGAAAGTGGTCGGCCTGGCACGAAGAGTGGAACGCATTGAGGTACCTACTTACCCACTGAGGCTACGTACTAGATTAGGGGAAAATCGGCCATCTCCCATATTAACCATGTTATATTTCCAAAATCATCGACGGTTTTCTGTTAACCAAGGATAGTGGGACGCAGCCTATCAGTAAGTCGCCAACCCAGTCCGTTATAAACTTCGAGTAAACACGACAAAGAACAATTCAATGTTGGTGGTTCCTAATCCTAATACTAACTCTGGTTGAGGCGGTGCTGGGTCCACTAACGTTTAACTAAACATGGATAACAATTCAATGTTTTGCTGGAAACAATAGACCTGATATGATCTCGTAGTTAACGCAAGAGCTAACCAACAGGTTGGCATGCAGTTTAGTTTTGATTTGTGCAGACACGTATAATTGGTAGGTACTTCTACAATACCACATTTACAACAGAAATGAACACAAATATTAATTATTACCTAACGATTGGTCTGAAGATGTACTTGTATTCCAATCTTTAAGCAGATAAGTATGTTTATAACTACTCAGGGATGACTGAATCACAATTAAACTGAATAAAACATAAAATATTGGGGAGAGCACAAGCGATTTGGTACATTTGGTAAAATTGTTTTCTAGGAGCTGAAAAAAGAGGTAACAGGTCCTGGGGAACTTCACGCTGTCAAAGCAGATATAGCTACCGAAGCAGACATTGAAGCCGCTTTCAAGTTCGTCAAAGCCAAGTTCGGGGCCGTTCATGTTCTCATCAACAATGCCGGCATTTTTAGGCCAGGAAAAGTTGCAGGTACGAGTATGTACGAGGCGTAAACAACGCCTATATCGGTACATACAGTGATTTTAAACACATGACTGTCACTTGGAAGTAACGTCAAATAAACTGAGAAACCGACAAAGGTCACACCCGGCTTTCTCGCATTTAGAAGACTGAAAATATGGATTACTGATTTTAACTATAATAAAGAAAAAAGTGACAATATTTAATACACGTATATTTTTTCCAGATCAAGACCCAAAATTCCTGAGGGAAGTTTTGGACGTTAACGTGATGGGGCTGACACTATGCACACAGCAAGCAATCAAACTTATGAAAGAAGCCGGAGTGGATGATGGCCACATTATCCACATTAACAGGTTCATTTATATTTTAATTCCTATTTTGATTACTATCTGAATTTTAGCAGTGCCTCCGACGTATCTACTGATATATTCTTATTCATAATTGTTAATTATTCTTATAAATTCATTATTATTTTTTTTTTCTACAGTGTCGTAGGTCATACAGTCTTCCCCATTGGGAAGGACCAAGATCAAATCACTGCGATGTATTGCCCGAGCAAGTTCGCAGTGACAGCTCTAACTGAAACACTCCGTCAAGAACTCCGCTTTATGAAAAGCAAGATTAAAGTTACGGTAAGTTGGCAAAGTTAGCACGGGTACCATCGTACCATGGTACGCTTCGAATTTTAACTATATAGTTTTCAATTTAATTCTTTTAGAGTCTGAGCCCGGGATACGTCATAACAGAGATAACACAAGCGTCAGTGCAAGCTGTTGGAGCTCCGAGTGAAGCTTTGGGAGATTTCAGCGAGATGCCCGCTTTGGAAGCGCAAGATATTGCCGATGGGGTAGTTTACGTTCTTTCCACACCCCCCAACGTTCAGATCACTGAACTCACCATTAAGCCCGTCGGGGAAATGTTCTGAGCATCTGCGCTGCTATTTTTTTTTGCCAACGTCAAGCTTTCACAGTCCTTACAAAACTGACTTTGTTGCAGAGAAGGGACTGCCGCTACCGACAATTTTTTTTGGTGATTTAGAAATGGAGTGTCTCGATTGCCTGTATGTGAATTTCTGCACTTCATTCATTTATGACAATTACAAATATAAAGTAAAAGTTAGTTGAAAGTTGAAATGTTCATTTTATCGAACAGCATCTATAAGTACCTATCTACGTTATATAGATGAATAACTGACCTCACTTTCAGCAGGTGTATTCCCTTTCTCTAACGCCAGAAAACCCACTCAACTAACACCTTCAAAATTTATTGTAAGAAGAACTGTTCTCCATATATTGCATCATGGCGTGCCTTATTTTCCTACAATAAATTTTGAAGGTGTTAGTTGAGTGGGTTTTCTGGCGTTCGAGAAAGGGAATACCACTGCAGGTGTAAAACTTATTAACGTTAGCAGTACACCAGCAGGTGTATTCCCTTTCTCGAACGCCAGCAAACCCACCCAACTAACGCCTTCAAAATTTATTGTAAGAAGAACTGTTCTCCGTATATTGCATCATGGCGTGCCTTATCTTCTTACAATAAATTTTGAAGGTGTTAGTTGGGTGGGTTTGCTGGCGTTCGAGAAAGGGAATACACCTCCAGTATCCATTATCACCAGTCAGTCACCTCTCGAGCTGCAGATTCGCAACATTGAGCAATAATGATTGACACTCAATTCTCAAGGTTGATAAAGTTAATATTGGCATGTCTGTATAAAGATAAGTCATCTGGATGATACAGCATTACTAGCAACAGAAAGAAACCTGCAAATCATGTAAGCCTAAACAACTTTCTAAGTATTTATGTACAATACAAAGTAACTCCACTATACCGGAGAGTGTATATACGTAAAACTCCGCCAAAGCAAGACAAGAGGCAATGAGGATAGATTAGCTCAACTCGAACAAAATGAGCTCAAGTGCTCAAGTGGGTATCCTGCATGGCTCATGAGCGCGTCGCATCTCCCAGCCAAGGCCGCCCTTCGTCCCAACTCCCAAGCCGCATGTGCCATAAAGCTGGAGTTCAAGGCTGCATCTGCTGGAACCCAGGGACATGCAGTGCCGAATCCAGTCATATTTCTTTACTCTACATATACTATCTGAAATAGCAGTGCTATTAAATAAATAGATAGTGCTCTTACTTAAAAACGTATATGCAATTTGGGTAATTTTTGCACGATTACCCTGACGTTCCTGCCACGAAGGTGGGGAAACCTACCCACCTGAGAGAGTACCTAGTACCTAACTACCTATGGGTAGGTATACTCCATACACACCTATGTAGATCGATGTAGGTGGGTATAGATTTTGATAATTGTATGTAGGGTATGTAATGTACTCATAAATCGTTCATAGTTTGACATAGGTGGAAGAGGTGTGAGTTGTGTCCGTCAGTTGCAATTTCAGAATAGTTAAGTACTCAAACAGCTTCACCCACAGGCTTAATTGTCAGCTCATGTATCTGGACGCGTGGAGGAGTGCCGAGGACGTAGACCACCGCGTCAGCAATGTCTTCGCTTTCCAGCTCTGGTCTGACAGCACCCAGAGCCCCAGTCAACAGTTTTCTGTCAATCCTCTCATTTTCTTCCATAGCGGCGGCGGCAGCATCCCCAATCTCTGTCCTCACTATTCCTGGGCTGATGCTCTAAACCCCAAAAACAAACAGGAAATTATGCTGAAGTATTTTGTACCTCTCTTAGCAATAATAATCACAAATGATGCATCAACTACTGCTGTGGTGGCATAGATATATCGTATTTTATGTCGATGTAAGATATTTACCGAGATCCTAATTTTGGAGCCAATGGAGCGTAGTTCCTGTCTCATAGTTTCTGTCATAGCTGTGACAGCAAATTTGCTGGCTGCGTACATGCCCGTCATGGGGTTCGCCATCACGGGAACGCTGTGGCCCAGGATGCTAAGAATAAGAAAAGGGCATATTAATGAGACTACTGAATGAATTATAATCGTGTCTGACTTTCTCACCTTATTTCAATTATTAAGTACTTATTTTTCAATTTCATTGATAGTCTTTTCGTGATAACTAGCCAAGGAATATTTTAATCATAAATAGGCAACGATTTTAGACATCTACCTACCGGATTTGAAGCGAATCGGTGACACGGTATTTATTTCTTTAGTGCATCAAAAATGATGACTAACGGCCTTAATTTTCATGGTATCCAAAATTCATGATAGAACCGAAATCCGTTATCTTATTACCTTTATTAGGTAGCACATGATTGTATTCTACATGTATGTTTCTTAGTTACCTATTGATGTGGATGATGTGGCCGTCATCCACACCCGAGTCCTTCATCAGCTTGAGTGCTTTTTGTGTGCATAACGCAAGCCCCATCACATTCGTATCAAGAATTTGTTGCCAGTACTTGGGATTTTGATCTAGAAAAGTTAATATGTTTACTAGAAGTAAAATTATCTATAATATAAGTTTAAGTTAATTACGTACGGGTACCTGAATAACGTATTGACCATACTCAGGGCTATAGTACTGCAGTATAGTTACCGTCACATGTTCAAGTGGGCAAGGTCATAGGTATATGAGTGTTAATAAGATAGTTCCGAATGTACATGCACCTATAGGACCTAGGTTCTTTAATATCACAATACCAGTTACTTATTCGCTAGAAATATTAGCTAATCTTAAGATGTATTTTTGAGTTAAGGAATAAGCGAGGGATTACGATAGTAAAAGATGTACGATATGCACTTACAAGGTGAAGAAAAAATACAAAAGATTCTCACCATACAATTTTCCGTAACGAGTGATGCCGGCATTGTTGACCAAAACGTGAACCGTGCCGAAAGTTTCCTTTACCCATGCAAATAGCTTTTCAATATCCTCCTGTTTTGATACGTCAGCCTTTCTCGCAAATAATTTTCCAGGTGCTCCTGACACATCTTTCTGAAGGGCCTGTAACAATTTGCAAACGCGGTTATAGGTAAATCTATTACTTATCTATAATCCAGTAAATACCACCGATTGGGAGAAGTGGAGCAGAACTGATTCCATCTGCTGTAACTAGGCAAAGACCACAAAATGTAGGTACGTACCTGGACTCTTTCTTCTCGTCGTGCCACCCCGACCACTTGCATGCCATGTTTGACCAATGCAACAACTGTAGCAGCGCCTATGCCTGCACTAGCACCAGTCACGACGGCTATCTTTCCCTGCCAGCGATCCATTTTTGTATTCTACACTCGCAGCGTCCGGCTTGTAAGTAAACAGAAATCAGTGGAGACGGAGCACGCTTTACGCCGCGCCGGCGCATGCCTGTTATCTGTAGCAGTGGCGGCTCCCTATTAAATAGGTATCTCTGGCTGCATTTACAATGTTATCTACAACTTCAAAAAACTTTTAGTTTTTTATTTCATGGTTTCTGCACCCGAAAGTCCGTTAATAAGTTGGTATACTTATCTACATAATATCTACATTTCGCAGTAATTAGTAGTAGTAGTAAAAGTAATTATACTACAGCTTTTATCTGAAATTCATTTTTGATCTCATCCTCCAGTGCTTACGCAAGGGAGAAGGGATAGGGAGGGCAGCAAATTCACAAAAATCGCTAAGTAGGTATTTAGGTAGGTGGTACCTATGTAAAATATCGAATATCTAACTTTCGATTACTTTTCCAGAATTTCATCTTTGGTGGTATCTACGAGCCTCAACCTGCATTTTCCAAAATAAAAAAATTAGCGTTGTAGTTGTAAGTAATATCATACAGATCCTGATGATAAACATTGCTACGTTGATTACGTACATTGATTGATCCCTATTCGTCTGCCCCTTACTTCTTACTGATAAAACTGAAGTGTCTGGTTGCCTTTTCCCGTTACATAAGAGTAGAGCCTTTTCACTTCCATTTCCACTTGCCTGACAATTATTTGACAGTATTTTGGAGCAACATCATTTTCATCGTTCATTTTCTTGCCTTAAAATACAATCCATTATAAAATATTATTCGACAGATTGCACTCTTAAATTGTAAAATATAATGCAATTTTAATTGATTGAATTGCACTAATCTATTGTACATGTGCAACAGTTGACCTAATTTGCCATTATTTCCTACAAGTGACAACTCTGTAATTATTTATCTTATGGAGGTCGATGCGTGTATGTATGAATACAGACAAAACATTTTAGTAGAATGTCGATTTATATTGACGAGAACATCGAGGTACTACAACGGTAGGTACAATGAGGCACCAGGCAGCAGAAATGCCGTCGCTGGCTGAGGAGTAGGTAGAGGTACCAGGCGGCAGTTGCCGGCATCTGGGTGAGTCTTACCGGCTTCAGAGGTCCGAGCTTTGCAGCACGTCACCACCAGAAGGCCGAGACTGAGGAGTGCCGGCATGGTACCTGGTTTATATAGTAAAAACTGACTCAGCACAAGCCGTGTCTAAAGCCAGAGTGAGCGGCCATGTGGCCGGCGTTGGTAAGTTGGGACACAGCTTGTGCCGAGTCAGCTGCACAGTCAGTACTTACAAGGCCGTACCCAGGGGGGGGGTTAGGGGGGTTCGAACCCCCCCCCGAAACTACACGGCTTTACACTAGAAAGAATTGAGTTTTGAAGGAGAAAATATAGTTTTGTGCTACTTAGGTACCTAACCCCCCCCCCGAAATATTTTCCTGGGTACGGCCTTGAGTACTTACACCTACAAATACAATACAATGAGCTGTGGACCGCCACAATCTAGCTGAAACCAAAAGGGGGTTTTTTAAAATGTTATTTTAAGATTATTTATTATTGTTCTTATAGAACTGTGGTTTCTTTAAGTAACTGAACTAACGCGATAAAGTGTATTACCTTCTAACGCCTTGCGCCTGATTGTTTGTGATTATGCGATACTTCTAACTCTACTGTTACTCTGCACATTATCAGGGATATAGTCTTGTTATGGCAGGACTACACTATTGACTTCGGAAGTGTCGAATCAGATTTGTTAGATGGACATCCAAAGGAACAGCATTCTTCCAGAAGCAACTTTTTCAACTCTAAGGAACCGCGAGGCTCAAGTGTCGTAAAAAAGTCTCTCTGAGCGTCGCAATTCATCCCTTGAGGGGGAGTTATTGGATAGTCACAAAATGTGCATAGTGGGGGGTGGGGTGCAAAAAATAATCGGAGTGGCTTCCTCAGGCTAGTTATAACGTTAACACATTCCCTTACCCTAGGTGTCACCAACCCCCTCCCTTGGGGAGAGTATTAAAATTTTCGCAAAATGTATGTTTTGTGACATCAAATTTTGAAGAAATTATTCGCCAGGCAAGTCATCATGTCAAAACTTTTCTCCGAATGTCTTCCCTCGCTTCCCCTACTAAGGAATCGGGTTAACATGATGTAAACTGAGGTGTAAACTGAAAACTGTTACTGCATGCCAGGCCCGTATCCAGAAAGCGGTCATGGGGGGGGTTTCGCCTATATATTTTTTGCTTCACGTTGGTATTACCATGTTAATTTTCCGTTCATGGGGGGGATTTAACCCCCCCCCCCCCCCCCCCCCCCCCCGTTGATACGGCTATGCTGCATGCTGCACCAGTCCTCACACTTCCCTGTTCCGTAAAAATTGTTTTACTAAAATCTTATAAACTGCCAAATCATAACAAGCGGCAATTTTTGGATGGAGGATTATACAAAAAATATATACTCAAAGGAAGAATTTTATATTCAGTAACAGTTACTGATGACGATCAGCGGATTCCATTTTTCCTCAATATTTTCTGATGAATTTTTGATAAATATTTCGTTTAAAGTTTCAAATGGTCCCACATGATGTCTTCAAAGTCGTATCCCCGGTAAAACTCTATACTTAGTGTTATGTTTAGTCATTTGCCCTAGCTAAGGCTGGGGCTCGGAGGCGTGATTACGGACCATAACGGGGTTACCATTTCATATTCAACAATATATATATTCTTAGAAACACAATAGATAATCACAATTTAAAAATAAATAACTTACACTTATATTAGCACCCATCTCGACTCGGACTCTGGCTGCTGAGCTCCTTCACCCTTCGAACAGCCTCAACGCTCGGTAGCACTTCAACAGCCCTTTCTTGAATGCCCGAATGCTGAATGCTCGAATGCCCCTCTTCAGACCTCAGCATTCGGTTTTGTCATACCGACCTAAGGCCTGAAGAGTTGCTCTAATTGTCTTTCCGAGAGGTGCTGCTCCTAGCGGTGGAAACGTCTAACCTCTGCTTAAGTGACATAGACAGGTGACCTTACCAGGTCACTCAGGCTCAAGATGACATACTACAGCCATGAAGTCAGCAGTCTGACACAATGAGTCAGGCAACATATTAATCATCCTTATTATTTCGTTACCTACCTATTCTGTACCTAACATATTGTTGGCAAATGTCTAAACATAACATTATTATCTTGTAACAATTTTTATTATCCTCGTCATCGATTTACAAAAAGAAAACTTTGGAGTTGAGCCGAAAATATGAGCTCACGGCGGAAGACTAATAAATAATTTTTGGCCGTCAGTTGAGAGAAACGAGGTGCGAAGCTCTGAGCACAGTGAGCGCATCACTGGAAGCGAAGAGTAGAGACCTCTTCTCATCTCATCATGAATGTAGATGATAGTATGGCCGTTGCGCCCACTTAAAGCGGCGATGGCAGCCGATAAACAAGACAGATTGGGGCTAATCAAGGGCACCTCTAAAACACCGAGACTCTCAAAAGACCTGTCTAAAAGTGACGGGTTCGACAATCCAGACCCACGCCACGAATCAATTCAGAGCCTAATACGAGGCGCAAACATCAATTGTTCTTAAATGGATTGGTTTTAGAATTTATTGTGTTTCCACTTTCGAGATACCGCTGATAGGGCAAAGTGTGCAAGTTTCGGATGATAGAAGACGCCGAATTGCTGTAAGATGTTGAATTTCCTATATGGAAACGTGTTGTTTTCAACCTCTTTTTATAAGTTTCCCACAATTCTTATTGAGTGTTCTACGATGAAGCGATAAAAAACAATTTCAATATCAATAGTTATGTTTTCTTACGGTGAGTCGAATAAATCGGTTTTTGTTCCTTTTAATAACGCCACACTCGCCGCAGCGGCTGCAAGCATTTTCTCGTGCGAGGGGCAGGCCAGTTTAGAGCAGGCGAGTCCGGCTCGCTGGGCTGAGTGCTATCGTTTCACATCGGTATTTAACCATCCCATCCACAGCTCCCGAATTCAGCGACACACATAATAAACAGAATTATGGAAACATGTCATTTTTCTATACCTACCTTTGCAAATGAAGAGGCAAACACAAAAAAATCAGGCAAACTTTTGTCCCTGATTAGTTTTTAAATATTATGTTCAGCTGGAAAATTATGCACCTCCACCAGATGCATGCCTATTCACCGCCACCGTCTCAAAAATATTTTTAGCATTTCGCTTCATTTGAATTGCACCGAGGTAATCCTTATACATATAAAAGTGGTCATGCACTCCTTTTATAATTTTTACAATAACAAAAGGGCAATCTGCTACTCTTCAAAAGAGAAAATTTCAGCTCAAGTAAGAATGCTGACGCAGAGGAATATGAGGAACCAATAATTTGTATAGATAGAATAGATAATACGTAGAAGGTAAAGGGTGTTCACTGCGTTCCATGTATATGTATGTATATGTATGTATATGCATGTATATGTATGCATAGCAACAAACCCCATTCGCTATGGAACAAATGAAACATCCTTTCAAAATAACGTATGGGATAACCAAATAAATCACTCGTCTAAACTCCGCCTCTGAAGTTTACCCTAAACAATGACCAACTTTATTAGTAATTTGTACAAAGACAAAAGTTCTGAAAACACGAGTCACTCACGAGTTAAACATGGGGTGAAACCTCGGGTGAAACGTTGGAAAATATTTTTAATTCGCCCCTTTCAATCGTAGAGCGGAGCAGGATGCTCGGCATCTTACAGTGGGGACGGAGCGGGCACTTACCATGCATACAACATGGGCGGTGCTTGCTCCGCCAAGTGTGAAATCTCCAGCTCCAGCGCGGACCAATGAGGAGCCCCCGCGATCCAAACCAGTAACTACTCTTCAGTTGATGGATGTCGGCCAGTGACCGTGCACGCACCCCCGCGTACCACAAACCTGCCGTCGGGCCATGTTACTGAACGCCTGAACGGTTCAGCATGCCGCGCCCCAGTCGGGAGTCCTACGGCGACCAGAAGCCGCCGTACTCCTACATCTCCCTCACGGCGATGGCCATCTGGAGCTCCCCAGAGAAGATGCTGCCGCTCTCCGATATTTACAGATTCATCATCGAACGGTTCCCGTACTATCGGCGAAACACTCAGCGATGGCAGAACTCTCTCCGTCACAATCTCTCCTTCAATGACTGCTTTATCAAGATCCCAAGGCGGCCCGACAGGCCGGGTAAAGGCGCTTATTGGGCACTTCATCCCAACGCCCTCGACATGTTTGAGAACGGGAGTCTGTTGAGGAGGAGGAAAAGGTAAGCGGAAAAGAAGGTTAGGCAGTGCACACAGCTTACTAGATTCAGTTTAAAGTAGCTTTGGAGAGAGACGTGTACAAGAGAGAGACGTGTACAAGCCAAACTGACCCCATCACACTCTGCCGTCGGCTAACAAATACAGCTTAGTAGGCAGGTAGTAATACACATAATAGGTTAGGAGTAATTGAACTGAACATTACTCGTGCTGCTGGTAAGTTTGTTCGAAAATTTGATTAAAAAATAAATAAAGATTTTTGTACCGTCGGCGTCGTAGCTTAGCTGCATGTAAATGCGTACCTACCTCAGTAAGACACCTAACCTTTCTAACAGTAAGCAGTACGATGGTACGTTCGTTGTTCCAAACGTAATATGATGACTTTTCAACTTAAACTCGAAACCAGAAATGGCAGAAATTTATGGAATGTTACAGTAAGTACCGGCGTATAGATAAACCGTCAAATTGCTCACATTTGTTCGGGCTCTACCCCACTTGTGCTGACGTCATATCGCAGAAAAACCACTTCCTAAAATACACAAATGCCTCACATAAAGTAAGCAAGTACATTAGATATACCTTCCTATGCCTTTAAACGGTTTAGTTCTTAATAGTGAACATAGTATATCTACCTACATTTAAATATTTAAAAATGTCGCTTTTTTAAACAATAATAAAAATTAATTGCGCTTTCCATTATTGCCACTTTTTCGATTTTGCCAATAATGAAAAGCTGTTCAACTCAAGTTAATTGGCATAGATACTTTGTAATAGGTAAGGTACGTACTTTTATTTTCGTTAAATTTCGCCTGAAACTTTGTCGGTGGAGCCAATGCTTTGCATTTTGGCCAATAGTTTTTCCCACTGGTCACGAAATCTGTATTTCTAACACATTTCCAAAACTGCAAGGTTCTAACTGAATAACTCTACTTTGGCTCATCTCGACCAGTCAAAAATGGGATTTTTTTTCCACCAATGGGCGCAATTTTTGAATGGTCGATAATCAGATCCATCTGTAGGGGGCCTGACAACCTGACAATTAAAAGCTGCATTATAACTCGCACTGACTTATGCAAGATTGTAGCTTTTATGGACGTTTTTGAAAACGGGGACATGCACTGAGGTAGGAAACTCCAGATCTCGAAATAAAAAAAATTCATGATCATACTTATATAATATGCTATATATGTAAAATTTAAATATTACAATTGGTTCTGAGCAGTTGGTGCAAATTCTTACTTTTCTTACGCCCCTGCAAAGCCCTATTAATAGCCAAATCTCCCTCTAAGCACCAACTTAAAATTTTTTTCTTGGACAAATAAAATAAAATTTACCAACAAATAGGATGAGCCGATGTTACTACGCTACTATGAAAGTTTGTGAAGATTAGGCATATTTGAGGTAAACTTCTGTGTGAAAAAAAAAAAAAAAAAATCAACAGTGATGCATGCGACCAATTGCGGATTATCTCTCTCTCGCCATAAACATGGGATAGGCATACGAAGCATAGGCACAGGTAGGCAGCAATTGCACGGCCCATTTGATCATTTATGCATTGATAGCTCGTAATTACATAGGAGACCTACTCTAGGTGAGGAACTGAATTATAATTCGTAGTTTACCATTAGATAACGTATAGGTAAGCTGCCTGTGCCTTCATATTTCTATACTTACCTATATCTACACTGAAGTGGCTATGTTTGTTGCATAACACTATAATACAATCATTCCTAAGGCGAATGACTTTATTTTTGGCAGGTTATCAGGTACCAAACAGTAGCTAATTATATCACTGTATTTACTATACTATGGTTATTCATTATTCACTTAAAAAATACGAAAGTAGAGAGTATGCATAGATGTGCTACTTAAGTTATCTATAGAATACACAATACAATACTACCCATGTGATCATATTCGAGTACATACCTACAATATAATCTGCGGTGTGATGCAAAATGAGGGTCTCAGAAACTTTTGAAACTTCTATATAGGGTTATTATTAGCTTTACTCATTATCAGTCGAACGAGGGAGCCAAAAGCTTGTAGCCTCTGTGGCTGTAGATATGTATCTGTATACATAGGTATGAAATACCTAACTTCATAAATTGATCAAAAAGGCTATATTGGGTTTCAACATCCTAAGGTTATTTTTCAGAAATTTAAAAAACGCTGAAATAGTAAATCGAAATGATTATTATAATTATTCACAAACGTACACTAGACTACAACACTAGGTGGAACGGCTCTATAAGCAGAGCGAGTTGTTATGAAATAACGCGCGCCCCTACTCCCTAACTAGATAGCCCTATCTAGCTTAGAGATTCCTTGAGATTCCCTGAGATTCCATAAAGATTTCCAAAGATTTCCAACGATATTCATAGAAAGATGAACCCCGAAGGGGTAACCACTCCAAAAAATTCCAAAATTCCCTGAGATTTCATAAAGATTTCCAATGATTCCCAACGAGATTCCCAACGAGTGGTTAACCCCTCAGGGACGCCCGTCTAATCCTCAACTTCCCCGAAATTATACTGGTATCTAAATACCGCTGACTGTCATCTAAACTACATCTTTTCTTTACAGATTCAAACTCATGAAATCAGACAAGGATAGACTGGAGAACGAGCTTTCAGCACTAGCAAACCTGAATAGGTTTATGTTCAATCCTCCCCCTGCGCCCTCGGGCCCTCCTGCGCCGGCACCTGTGGTACCCTCACTCCCTGCGGTACCTCCGCACCCTGCGGTACCCTCACTCCCTGCGGCACAGCCTTTACCCCCACCCCCACCGTCGCCACCGCCCCCCTACACATCGCAGACTACGTTCCTTTGTGGCAAAGAACACCGCACCAAGCGCCCCTTCACGATAGAAAGTCTAATCTCTGACGACCGGCCTTTGAAGGGTAAGGGTTTTTTAACTTTTAAGCTTTATATTTAAGTTAAGTATATTGCATGGCATGGCACCAGTTATTTCCAATGGGTAAGCTATAGTTCCTTTCTCGGCACATCCCCAATTATTTTCTTTTATGACTGTGAGAAGGTCTTGGAAGACAAGCAAATTAAAAATGGGTTTGCCAGGGTAAACAGTTTGTATTGAATTATGGTGATATCTTAAGTTTTTGTTCATGTTCGTTATATTTATTGACGTTTTTACAAGTAACCCTCCCCCAATTTTTGGATTGAGAAGCATGCATGCACGTCCCAATTCTTGGATAGTGAAATGCTGAAGAAAAACCTAACATGCGCACATACATTAGGTACTCATTTCGTAGAAAACTACTTTTTTAGGTCAGGGGTCTCTGCAACGCATTTCCTAATGAAAATCTTAAAAACCTGCATGATATTATGTAAGTATATCGTCTGACAATATACCTATAAAGAAAAAAGACAATTAAAAAAAAAATATATAGGTATTTCAATTTTCTTTTCAGTGACAGAAACGGAAGAGAAAGAAGACTTAAGGTGTGCACCGCGGCACTACCTGTCGGCTGCGGCGGAACCTTGCTTCAGACCCCTAGTCCACCCACCCTACATACCTCACCACATGCTGATGGGGCTCCTGCCTCCCCACGCAGTGCACCCTCCTCCCTGGCACTCGGAGCCTATCCCCTTTTTCAGGTTTACTCCCTCTCTTAGAGCTGTATGACAGTGAAAGAAAGGCTTGCAAAAGTCATCTCTTGTTACCAAACTGTAAATATCGTCACTTCTTCAGCGGTTCAGGTGCGTTCCAAAGGAATAAAGTGATTATTGTGTTGGCACATGTCGTTTAGGTAGCTATCTAAATGAAGTGATCAGTAGGTATTTATTGTAGCTTTACAGGCGTAAGTTTTCATATAGGGTAGGTGCAATATGATTTCAAGGTTTTGAATGAAATTGGTACGTACTTTTCTAAAAAAAAAAAAAAAAAAAAAATTGTTAGCTGTTTTTGAATGGGTCTACTACGTAGATCTGTAGGTAGGTACGACTAGCTGATGTATAAAGGATTATCAGGCTATTGGATCGAAATTTTCAAAACGCACTTTGAACCGCAGACTGCTCACTTGCATGTATATAGCCTAAATAAATGTATGTATCGTTATGTGTATCTATAGTATTTCGTTGTTGAATCAGTCAAATCGTTATTTCAGTAACTGACTAGATAGTGTCTTAGGTACGTCTCTTTTCAAGTTCAAGTTCAACCGTTCGCACCTTTAATTAATTCAATTTTTAATTTCAAAAGTAAACATGCAGGAAATTTTTTTTTTCAGCTTTTAAAGTGCCAGTACTTCCACCAAGTAGTTAGCTACCATAAATTGTTCGAAAATATACGTGTAACGATTTGATTCATCACTTTTAACCTCCGATTCTAAAAATTGACCTGTGTAGGTGTATGCGTGTGAGTGTGCCGTGTGCCCATTTTAAATTTGCAACAGTTTTCTCTCACCGCAACCTCAATTTTTGGACTTTCCAAAAGTCATCAGTTTAGGTCCCAATAGGTAAAAAGAAAGTTTCTTGGTCGAGCATCATCATACCGTTCGCATTTAACAACGATTAAATGTTTTCCTCAGTTCTACACAAGAATCCACATTGATTTCCGATTTAGAAAAATTGGTGAGACTTCTGACCTGTGTTACGTACACTCAATAGCTAACGGAAATAAATAGAAAAGGAAACCAAGTAACTGAGAACGTTATTATGGTAATAGCTATTACCATCGGCCGTCACCATACGACGCGACGCTCAGTTCCTATCGCGCAACTCAGCCAATTAAAAAAGTACGATGCATTTTTGAACCGACCAAGTGTAGGTGCAAATATCACCAAGATATTCGGGGCGTTACCTATTTTCTTTTGGAGTATCCATTCGAAGTTGGAGCAAAATCGGTATAGAAGACCAATTCTACTTATGAGGGAGCCGAAAGCTCAAAACAGACATTGTGTCTTCATTGATTGTATATATATATACGTTGGAAGGAAGGACGTACAAATAATGAAGGAACTCGGATGATCAGATGATGAGAGAACATTTAGCGGATTCAGGTTGAAGTGTTGGTACCTTGCCCATGTAGGCAGGTAAGTTATCTTCTACTGCGTCTGGGAGAGGCTGGCTGGCTGGCTGGTTGGAGCACCAGAGCTTGGGATATAGGCCCTTGTAGCGATCTTATACCGACGAAGCGGCCTGTAATTTTGTAGACGGGCTGAGCTCGTCAAAGACCCTGCCATTACGAGCGGCGCTGTTTTCAAACAAGTTCCCTCTCCATGCCCATCGGCCGCAATCACCTCTTCTCCCGAAAATTTAAATTTGAGTATGCATATATTTACTTACTTAATTGGTTTTGAAGCCCAGTGTCAGCTAATTTGGATGGACGAAACGTCTGGTCATCACGAATAAGGCTTGTTAATTTTTTACTTAACACTTCTGATCTACAATAAAATCAGGCAAGCGTTTTTACTTTCTCGCTAGCCATATATGGCGAGAAAGTATTGTTTTCGTGCAAAATTTCGAAATTGAGATTTTGGGTTTCCCATGATCCTGGGGGTCCCCTGAGTCCAAAAAAGTGGTTTCTGGAAAAAGTCTGTCCGTCCGTCCGTCAGTCCGTCAGTCCGTCAGTCCGTCAGTCCGTCAGTCCGTCAGTCCGTGCAGTGCTCTAGCGCCTATACCGTTCATCCGATTTTGATGAAATTTGGTATGGACCTGTCTAAAATCACTGCCGAGGGGCACTTTCAAGGATTTTTTGATTGGTCAAAAATTGCGGCCGCTATTGTCAAAAAACCGCCAAAATAATTCAAAAATCGTGTTTTTGGTTACTTAGACAAGCGCCGACGGTACACTTTTCAATCTATAACACTGAAAATTGGTATTTGTGTTGACAAATAGATGCTTCGAGGTCATTTTCAACTAAAATTGAATTGGTTGAAAATTACGGCCGTTCTGGACCAAAGTTCGATCGTTTCGGCGCCATTCACATTTATTGACCGATTGTCATGAAATTTGGTAAATTTGTGTAGAACCATATAACTTAAACATCTGTCGAACAGAATTTTGTTATCTTCAAAATTACGGCCGTTTTTGTCAAAAAAGTGTCGAAAATGAGTTGAGAATGAGAAACCACGTTTTTGAATGGTTAGAACGCATTTGGGACTACAGTAATAGAATGACAGCCATGAAACTTGGTAGGAGTGATCTCAGATAGATGCTCTTGGGTCATTTTCAACCGATTTTGGATTGCTTAAAAATTACGCCCGCAAAAAAATCTCCAAAAAATAAAAAAAAATAAAAAATCACATGGGGCGAGAAAGTTAAGTGCGACTGTTGTCGGACCCTTTATTTAGTCCTCACAAGAAGACATTGACTGGAATATTTCCTTCCTTCGCCAAATGGTACACAGTTTTTTGCACTTAGGTACTTAATTATTTGCTGAGGTGGTACGTAGCACATTGTAAAAATCTTGGTAGGTAGATAAAGGAAAGGCAGGTAGGAAAAATAATTCTTAAAGTACGATGCAATACAGAAAATATACTGGGGGAAAATTGAAAATATGGTAAGCGTGGTTTTAAGCTGACGCTTTCTAGGAAGGAAAGGTTTTGTAATTTGTAATCTAACACATGCAGTAAAACTTTGTAAGGGACGCCGGTGAAACAATAATTTTGTTATTTTCTGCTATGAGAATGTTACCTTTCGATAAAAAAAGAAGACGAAAGAATAGGGGATGTGATTAATTACTAGCTTACTGTTCCTCGTCCTTACAATCCAGAACTCTATAACTTTTCATTATAAAATAACAAAAGAAATATTAACCTTTGTATAAACCCCTTTCAGCCAAAGAAATCAACCTACAATATACAGTGTCTAATCACCTAACTTGCTCATGTAGTTGATGTGCAAAAAATTAATTAAGAGGAGTTTCATTCTAGTTGGTTATTTGATGGATCAGGTCTACAACTTTACAGGACAGGTAGAGGGTTGGCCATCTTCACTAAATTAGGAGACATAGGCAGGGGTCTAATTAGGCATAAGCTATTATCTTCTCTAGACTTACGTTCCCATCAAATCATTTTTTCTGCATGTGGAGACTTTGTTACTAAATAAATGGGATACAAATTTGGCGACTTGGCGAGAAAACTGGAACTGCATCGTTTCCTTGGAGAAATTTTTACGCTAGAAAGTCTTCGGATTTCGCCTGGACATACTTAGCCTCAGTACTTAGAGTCCACGGAAATTAATCATGACGTAGACTCTCCGATTCCCTTTCCTTCCAGTAATTGCAGATAAGTCGAAAATTTTCGAAAATACATGCAAGTACATACTGATATCTGAGAAGCGGCTTTTTTAATTAATTCCAACACCAAAAGCTCGAATCAGTCTGATCTGAAGCTCTGCATGGTTTTCTATAATGAACCAAACAACAGCACCGAGTGCAAGTTAAGTCAAAGGTGCTGTAAGTGTTGTTACACCGTTGTTGCACTCGAAGAAAGAGACGCATTGTCTGCCCCGAATATTTTAAACTAGAAGTGATTGTGTGGAGACTGAGGTTGTACTCAATAAGGTAAGTATTGGGGTTGCAGCTTTGGTGCCAGGGCAACCACAAACGTTACGTTCTATAGCTTTCGTAGGTGCACCCGTTTCACACAGCCGCGTTTTCTTACTACAGACCCACTCGAATAAGTTAGTCTACAAAGCTTCTTAGAGATCACGTCAGAATTTGGTCATGTCAAATTAGGAGATCACGCCTGGGAAATGTCCACAATGTTTAGTTTTGGAGTTAAAAACCTAGACATATAGGCATTCAGATTCCATCCCCACAGCCCACAATCAAATATTATCACTAGCACCAGTACCTACTGCAATATAGTTATTTTCTGCTTCCCCATGAGATCCACAATCCCTGGTAATTAGCGACAGCCATCAATGCATTTGGCGCTACTTAGTTGAAAATGTGGCCGAGTGGTCAAGGGGTCCGCTTTGTGTCCTGAGAGGTCCGGGTTCGAATCCCGGCGGAACGGAAAAATTTTCCACTTCCGACATGGATGTACAGGCTTCGGCCCACTACTAGACTGGCTTCAGCCCACTCATATTCGGCTTCGGCCACTTCGTCTTCGGCTTCGGCCAAAAAAGTTTAAAGTGCTTTAATCCAATTCTGCCACTGTTGATGGATGTTGTGGATAGTAGGGGTGTGTTAATTTGAAACTTTGATAACGAAAGAGGAAAGTTTGTACACCCTGAGCGCGGCGGAATGTGCCTTGGGAGGAGTGAGAGAGGTGTTCAAGGCTGTATTCATCATTGGACCCGAGAACCTACTCCCGGGATGGATGTTTATCGGTTCATTTCATGCTTCACTATAGTTTCATTAGTTTTTCTCCCTCTTTTTTTTGTTAATTTTTCGTCAGGTTGGTACTAAACTGGTACACGGGTGATTCTTTTTATACCACTCCGTATAGCTCGGTTTCGGGTTATAATATATTCCTCTCCCTAGGGTTTTTATGCATGGGTATACCGCGCTAGACAGTCCGACGCCTTCATACTGTACACTTAATATTTTTAATCTTTCCGTTTCTCTATTTCAAATTTTTTCTTTTTTCTGAATGAATAGTTAAAGGTTTCAGTGCAGTGAAAAAAATAGATTTTCATCCTATACCTATTTAAGAAGCAAGGTCGGTGTCTACATAATATAATGCAATATGCTGAACTGCCACATTCATTTTCAATGTCTGTATACCTAATACATCTTTCAAATTCAAACCAAAACTAGTTCACCACACCGAAATTATAGGACTGATTGACAGAATTGATGGAATCTTTTGAAAAAAAATCTCTACATACAGCTACTACCTATAGTTAGCTTCTTAGTTAACCACTTTCTGATATTAAGGAGATACTATTCTTCCGAATAAAAAAACAAACCAAAAGTTCCCTGTAGAGGTATGTTATTAAAACAAAACTGGTACACTTCTGCGTAGTTGTCCAAGTATCTACAGATTTAACATCCGACTGATTGCAAAAACCATTGGGATGCAACAAGATTCCTGCGATACAAAGAGTAAATAGAATAAAAAGAGCAACTCTCCAACAGTGTCCATGGAAAGATGTTATTAAAACAACTTGAATAGTTGAGGCAGACGCCAACTTGTCTGACATAGCCGTTCGAAATAAGAAGTCTATAGCTGTTATAAAAACGTACTATAAACGTTGATTGGTAGTTACCGAAGGGGTACAAATTGGGTACATGTAATAAAACATTTTAACAATTTCTTTGCTGAGAAAATGCCGCTGCATTCCATAGCTCAATTTCACCAGTAGGTTGTATTACCTATGGTAAGTAATAGCTTGTCTTTAACTTAACTATACCTACCCCTATGATTTGTACCTATAATAATGAACAGTTTAAGATTAGAGAAGTACTTCGAATTGTAGAGAAAATTGGAACATCCAATGTATGCGTTGCTGGCAATGCAATGACAAATTGTTGTGGGTTTGTTGAAAACCAGAATTGCCTTCTCACGACCTTAGCTATCTGAGGGATAGCGCGCGGCAGTGGCTATGTCTGAGGGCTCAGGCACAATAGGGGAATTAACGCAACGCCTTCTCGGCCCGCGGCGGCGGCTCAGCTCGAAAAGTCAAATGCTGAAGCTGCATGTTTGCTCTTGGCCTTTCAAAGCAGGTTCGGTCCTCTTTTGAACCTTTGAGCAGGTTCAGGTAGCGGACCTTCTGCATCAATACAACTGAATGCAAGAAAAACACACTCATGACTTTTATGAAGGTTGGGTTGGAGTTGTGAGGTTATTTATACGGACATTATTGGATTTATTTGTGGAAAGAGATCCTTTTTGTCAATGAGGTCTTATGTATACTACTATACAGTACCTATACCTAATACCTTAATAAACCTGATATAACCTGCATGTGGACCTTACTTATTATACTTACATGTCCAATATTTTCATTCATTTTTTTGTGGCTCAAATGGCACTTATACTTCACGGAAACTCAAATTTTTCGTATACAATCCACACTTTTGGGTGGAGTATGTAGGTGTAGGTACCTACAATGAAACTGACTACTTAGGCTGCGTATAGGAAAATTCGAGGGGTTAACCATTCGTTGGGAATCTTTGGAAATATTTATGTGATCTCAGTGGAATCTCAAGGAATCTCTGTAGTGGTTACCCCCTCGGGAAAATTACTTATTAGGAAAATAATGGAAAGCTATCAGTAAATTGTCGTATCCTATAAGCTAAGTTAAATAACACCAAAGAAGAAAGAAGTATATGCAATAGGTACAAGTATAGGTTATATCCTGTACAAAAATATTTTTTGTAACACTGACCGAAGTTATTAAAAATTTCAAGAAGGTCCAAATACGATTACAAACTCCGGCTGTATCTACCTGCCTTTGAAAATACCGCGCTGTTTACAATAACGCACGTAAAATAATCTCACCCTGATATTGAGCATATGAAAATGAAGATCATTTGAGAGGGTGTTGGGAGATCAACAGGTGGACTGATATTTTCCCACCAATTGGGTTGTGCGGACTGCAGAACCATTCGACCTGAAAGTGATCCTTAGTCGTGGATTCTGGCTTTTAGAAGTTTGTGGTCTCCACCCTGACAATATTTTACCTACTTGTACCTGCTTTTTAGGTTTATTCCGACCACAAAACTCATTGTTTTCTCTTAAGATCAGAGCAGCTATTTAATACACTTACCTAACCACAGTGTGAAGCACTGAAACCGACCATTGTCTACTGAAGATTCTCATGATAAGATATGCCATCTATGAAAATGTAATGAGTGTCAGTAAAGTATGGAAGAACAAAAAGAACTGCATTGAAATACAGGTACAGTACCTTAGGTAGGTTTAGTACGCGAAAGAAAATTTAACACCAGTAACCCCCATGCAAAGCTAACAAATTACAACCAGGTCAGCTATACGATAGTCTTGAGGCAGTATTGAGAGTGTTAATAATAGAACTCTTCACCGAGTTACCTGGAGTACTACAACTTCAGCAGGGTTAGAACAGATTTTTTCATAGATTGTTATAATATAATAGAGGTTCAATTTTATACCTAGGTCGAAGAAACTCCTCTGGGTCGGGTGGCTCTTGGGTTTGACACCTATAGTGTACCTTATATACCTACTAATTATAGGGGCGGTGAATTATTATTTATTATATATTGGTGCTCTACTTCCGAGCGGCAGCGGCAGCTGGGTCTCTATCCTCCCCTTGCTTATCTGATACACCTTCGCAAGTCTGCCTAGGTATCTCCTACCTAGGTATCTCCTACCGGGTTTTCATTCTACGGTATTTCCTTTAAGCAGGTAAATTCGAAACAAAACTGTCCAAAGTACCCCAATAGATACTGATTTCTTCTACAATATACATTATACTTTAGATCTATATACCTTATAGCATACGCAGGTAGAGCAGTACTGTGAATCAGTATTGTGAATCCACTTACATCTGATTTTGTCTCAGTTGTTTTTAAAGTGTTTAATATCCTCCAGAAATCCTAGTCCAAAGTTTCGGTTTCTGTTTTAATCAGGAAGAAGAAAATTTAAAATGTAAGTTAAAAAAATATTCAAGCACTACTCCCCGAAAAAAAAAATGATAGGTAGGTACGAGTAAAAAACTGTTAGGTAAACCTAAACCAACCCACTATATCACTTTTCAGAATAATCGCTTCTACACGATAGCTAATGGAAACGGACGTAAAAAGCCCGTGTTTTAAAACCTTAAAACACTTTCATTGGTTCACGCTGAACCTCATTCGAGAGGGTAAAATCAACTGCTTGCGGGCATTTACAGAAAACTAAAGAATACTCAGTCATAAGCTCAGTATTGTGCCGTACCACAAACAACCAAGCCCAGAATGGATGTTAATATATTTTTGAAAATGCAATAAGGCGGGCGGGTACCTGTGCGGCGTAAAGAAGGCCGCCGCCCCCTGCGGGCGAAGGCGCAAACGTGAAGTCGACCGGGGCGCGAAAATTATACCCCTCATGTAATTGGAAGGATGAAAAATTGTTTTAGGCATGAATTTTTATTATTTGAGTTTTGTTTCGAGCACCCGGCAAGTAACTGTGATTGCCGCACGTTTGTCTGGAAACGTACCTACCTAAGGCCACATACCTGGGAGTTTTTGGTCAGACATTTAGGTGCCTGTCTGTAGGACTTATAGCCATTTAAATAATATTCTGGCAATGCACGGCTCATAAATAATTTCAGTTCTTGCAGTCAGTGTTTATATTTCTGTCATTTGGACTCACATATTGTTGTTGTTACCGTCGCAGCGCTCACCGTTCGAATCCTTGTCAACTCATACAACTTTGGGACAGTATAAAGGTTCACCCTTTTGGCACATTTATGTTTCTGACAATCTGGCAGCACATCTCGATACTTTTGCTAATTTTCCTTTTTAAATTATCTTAAATTTTTAATCATATTTACTTTCATAAAATTTGCACAGCAAGGCAGTAAAATTCCACCAAAATGCAGGTTCAGGCTGGTAACCCCCCAGTAGCCAGATACTAGGGGGGGGGGGGGGGGGGGGGTGAGTAAACGAAATAACGCAGGCTGCGGCAAACCCATGATGGAGAGTTTGCATGGGGTAATTTATCATAACCACCCCAGCCCTCGTATTGGAAGTTTCCAACCGGCAAATTGAAACTGTGATGTTTGTAGCTAAAGCTTTATAAATGTTAGTAATTTACAATACTAAAGGCTAAAGGGTAACAAAAGCTAAACGTCGCCACAGTGCTACTCAGTCAGTATCCAGTCAAGTTTGTCATTGTAACCAGCAAGATCAGATCAAAGGATTCTAAGGGACTCTATAGTGTCTAAATCCATCTTAGGCACTTGCACGAGAGATAATTCAGAACAATGTGTTTACATTTTTTTTCCTAAATGACATATTGGCGAGGGAAACTAAATACGAGTACACATAATTCATCTTTTTACACATCGCACAGAAAATGGTTAAGAGAGATTTAAGGCTGATGCATTTCTGAAGCCCATCAACAATGCGAGCAGCGAATGGTTTTTAATTTGGGACTTTGGTTGAGGAGACTCAAAAATTTTGAAGTCTCAGCACTCTCAGCAATGTACAATATACGTAAAGTATAGACGCAACACCTCACTTTTTCCCCCTTCCCCACTTCTTATACTACTTAACTGATATCATTTGTTGTAGGTATATACCTATAGGTAGGTAGCTATTGTTTATGTATACCTTACCTACTGCACAAAAAAAGAATACATGGTCATTTTGTGTAGTTTTTTTGCGGTGGCGGCATTATCAAAGAGTTTGGCATAGCTGATTTCGTATGATCGATATTATAGATTTAGAACCATTAGTTAGAACAACATCTACTAGAACTCATCAGATTCGAAGCAGAAGTCACGAAGACGTCAATTACCGAGTACACCACGCCATCACCTCAACAGGTTTCCCTTATGTTGGACCTGTGGGAACAGCTTCTGATTTACCTCGGCTGTGTACCGCTCTTATAATCCAACTGCGATTTAGCCTTCAAATTGACTAACATTAGTTAAATTGGGGGTTTAACCTAATCTTGAGTATTGGGTGAAGTATTTCTTCCATATTGTATTGGTTCTTTTGTACCAGTAATTTCATTGATAGAAAAATGCTTTGGTATTATTTATACCATTCACAATCGAAGCAAAGAGACTTATCATACCTTTGGCTTACCCATTTTTGAAGTAAAATATTTTTCCATCATCTACCAATGTATATCCAAACAAATAATAACTACTTACTGCTTAAAAAACAAGTGGATGATAGGGGGATTTTCCAACTGAAGTTCGCTTCAATCAAAACAACTCGTGACCGCAGCAGAAAATGTCACAGTCGAAAGAGCACCAAAATGAATACTACCGTATAGCTTCAGTTTTGACGAATGAGCTATTTGGCTCTAAATGGCAGACTGGTTAAAGTGCTTTGGAAATCGCTAGTAAATTTATGACGTATGTCAGACCAAGGTCTAATTTATGGGCGTCACTTCTTGAAACCTCTGTTTGCGCTTATCCATTTTGCTCGTAAAACTAAATGGTTTGGATAGGGCATTTTTAAATGTTACAACTTACATAAATATTGAGTTGAGGCCGCCATTTTTGACTTCACCTTCAAGATCAAAATTATTCAAATCATAGAACCATTTTATACCTTTCCCCATAATATATGCCATGATTTTATTTCTTGGTGGATCAATTTTACGAGCAGCGGATTTAAGGATTTCTGAATGCACCTCAGCTTTACGTACTCTGTAGGTAGGTACATAGCTGAGCTGTCCAAAATCCAATATATAGGTACTGCAGAGTCGTGCGAATATGCAATTCTGAGCTCGATAATTTGTTTCCCTTGAGTCCCATGACTTCTATACCTGAGGGTCCCGTGAGTAGCTTGCGGAAAAAGTCTGTTCATTTACCCATCCACTCGCTTCTTTTTAAGATCATAATAATATAATAATAATACCCAAATAGGTAAGTAATGTTCCTCTAGTCACTTAAGAAATGAGCATTTTTGTTTAGACGTATACGTTATACGATACGTAGGTATATACGTTAGCTACTACTCACAGAATTTTTTCTTCCATTTTTTTTGAGTGACATTCCTCTTGGCGTCTCGCAGACCTCTGCAATACCTACCACGTTACTCCTGATTCGTAAAATCCGCGTCGCATGGAACACCTGGACCATGAGCGGCGACGCACAAAGCACACATAAAACACGACACATAAATTACTCGCTACAGATTGAGCAGCTCTCGTCAGCCTTTCTCCATGTCCTTTTCACGTCCATACGTCTGTTTGCTGTTCCCTTCCGAGAATCCTGACCCAGGCTCTAAATCGAACGGGTTAAGTCAGTAGCTTGACTCCTTCCTATTTTTCATCTTTTATAACTAAATTTAATGACTATTCTTTAATGCGTAGGTATTCGCATTATACACGGAATATCGTGTCCATATATTTTTAAATAGAGATTCTTAGTATTAGCTGTGGTATTAGGCTAAGACTGACCGATTTTTACTTACACTCTTTTCAAGAAGAATTTAGGATTATAATTTAAGATTTTAGGCTCCCCGTCATCCTAAGGGTCCTTAAATAAATAAATTTCCTGAATTCCACTGTTAAATAAGGTAGTAGACGTAACTTGACTAGAGTGGGGACGAGGTAGGTGTCAGGCAAATTCTCTTTTGTTAACTTCAACCCTTGATTCCTATATAGGACCGCAGCAAAAAGAAATTTCTTTAGCTGGGCTCTTATTGAAGTCTCAAGGCTAGTTATTTATTCCACTGCAGTTTGCGGAACTCATGATCTCATGAGGGGCGATCTGCCATGAAGCAAATCGGCGGTTTTCGCATAATAACGCGCGCTTTCATCTCAGTGCAATAATTATCTGCCAATTTTCGGTGAGTTGCTGGAAACCTGGAAAATGGCTGCCATTCACTGGAGAACTAGACCAATTAGCATGGCTCAACCGACCCCCACTTTCCTGCCTTATGGTAATTGTGCACAGATAAATTACAATAGCGAAGCCGGCATGACACTGTGCTATCGTAGCAAATCCTAACAGATACTCTGAGGAAAACAGTGGAGAAATCACTAAGAGAGTACCTGCTTGGATAAACCACACTTCCATCACTTCCAGCAACGGAGGCCATTTTTTTTCTTTTTAAAACTAAAGCATCTTTCATAAAGATGACTCTAGAATGGTGAGGCTCATAAAAAAGCATTTATTGAGCTTTTTTGGTCCTACCTACAACACTTCCGAAACTTCGTATTGCCTATAAAATGTACAGTAACGCGTGATCCTTGATGGCACGGCAAGGGGTTGCTGGAATCACGAACCGGAATTCATAACATAAGAGGACTTCTGATGTGGTCTCCAAACCCCAACAACAGCTATATGAGACTGAAAACAAATTTTACGAGGGATACCCATGTGTTTACAAGATCATTTCTCGATAAATCTAGAATACCCCATAATGGGGAGATAATGGAGTCATGCGGCGGGGGATGGCAAAGTGATGTTGCTACACCCTACACACCCCAACCCCACACCATCGAAACATACAACCCCTGTGTACAAAAACCTACATCCCCTAATACGGGCTTCGCAGAACTGCAATGACAATTAATCCGGCATACGATGCAAAACAACGAAATTTTGGCATTTAGGCTGGATTTAGCTAATTTCGGAATGGAACGTACCCGAATTTTTTTCTGTAAGTTAAACAAGGTTGTCATGCGTTGCTAGGGAACTTAAATTCCGACTTTATTTACCTTAGCAACGCATGGCAACCTTGCTTAACTTACAGAAAAAAATTCAGGTACGTTCCATTCCGAAATTAGCTAAATCCAGCCTTACTGCCAGCAGTTGCACGACTACTGTCGCAGTCGTACCTTTGTTTACAGGTGACTACGATCGAAATGACTGGGATTTGCCGGTGCGGGTACAAGGGGAGTGTTACACATTATATTGTGGAACGTTACACATTATATTGTGGAACGTTACACGTTGTATTGTGGTACGAACCTTCAACCTTGTTTCTGGATAAATTTTCAACGGTGTCTTCCCGCACAATACCTTCCCTTACCCTAAAGGTTGATGTATCGTTGAGGTATAGGCACATACTGTATTTGTTCCAGTATCCTATGTCCTGCATCTAATAGGCGTTTCATTTTTGTGCAACAGCCAGGTGCTGAGATTTTGTCTGAAGAAGACCATTTGGCAAGCAACCGTCTGACACACCTACGAGTACTAGAAACATAGCCAGTTACTTTGGTTAAAATTCTCATTATTTCCCATGTTGAGGGAAATGGTTCAATAGCAAGCCAAAAGAGAAAACTGAACTGAATTATACTGCATTTTAGCTATACGTTTCAAATGGCTCTTTTTATTCAATTCAATTCAAAATTCAAGGCAACCAACCACTGATGGCGTTTACTTAGTTTTCAGCGTTTGCTATGACGAAAAAGCAGTGGGCCACACTTTAAAAAATATGGAATTTTATATATAATTTTGCTATAATTTTGTAGAGGAAGTCCCCCTATATTTCCTACATTTCAAGTATACTTCCATTTTTTATACGACTGGTCCTATAGCGATAAATGTCCCAAATGGCTTTGCTAACAGGCATAGCAGGCGTAAGTTCGTTGGTCACACCAAAATGAATCGTCCTTTGTAAGAACCGGCTATGCCTAGCAATGAACAGAAGAAAGTCGTCGATCAGGATGAGCCCATCGGTTCGCGGAACGGTCCACAAAGTCACCGAATTCCTGCAAAGAGGCAAAAGAATGAGACCAGTCATCCTTAAAATTTAACACCTCTTCAAACTCATCTGTTGGATTTAAATGGCGGGCGTCAAAGGGGCCGAAGGACGCGGTGTTTACGGAGTGGCTGATAGCCGGGTGGATGGACAAAAGCCATCTACCCATGACGGAGGAAGCATTACACGCTGGAGCGGAAGAAAGGACTGAAGGACCGCTCACTGCGACAGGAATCCGACAGCAGCCTTTTTGTCTTCCACAAGGAAAATAAAAGCTAATCTGTCAAATAAAAAATCTGTTACGTACGGAGAAGAAAGAAAACAGACTGTCTGAATCGGCACGTCGAAGTTCAACCTTGTATGATTTTTGTTGTTGTCCACCCAAGTTACAATCGAGGGGGCAACCACTCCAGAGATTCCACTGAGATTCCATAAAGATTTCCAAAGATTCCCAGCGATATTCATAGAAAGATGAACTCCAAAGGGGTAACCAATCAGAAAAATTCCCAGATTCCCTGAGATTTCATAACGATTTCCAATGATTCCCAACGAGATTCCCAACGAGTGGTTAACCCCTCGGTTACAATATACAATGTATGTATAATACATCAGCAGAGACATAGCCGTATCCACGGGGGGGGGGGGGGGGTTTAGGGGGTTAAACCCCCCCCCCCCCCATGAGCGGAAAATTAACATGGTAATGCCAACGTGAAGGAAAAAAATATAGGCGAAACCCCCCCCCCAAGACCCTAAACCCCCCCATGACCGCTTTCTGGATACGGGCCTGAGCAGAGATGAGACCGGAAGCGTATGAAATCTGATGCTGACCTCACCAGCAAAAATATAAAATATAAATTAAGAAAAGTACATCAGTACATCTCTAGCGGAACTGAAGATTTATCTAAGGGGATCGGTGTAACCGGTAGTCCCAGCGGAAGTTTTCTACAAAAATAAAAAAAACCGAATCAAAGTTCGGGCATATCGGTTTTGGAATTTTTGGGGGTAAAATCGAAATATCATTGTGTACAAATGATGTTAAGACTGGAACGAATAGCATTGCACGGTGTGGCGGTGGGCTCCAATAGCGGGCACCACCCAGAGCGAGCGGCACCTCCTATAGGGACCTCTTGTTCCTCTGCCCCATTGTCCCCCGATCCTCATCTTTCCATTCTGGTTTGTTGTATCAAGGTTAAATAAAGGTCTCCTTGATCTGGGTTAGCTAGGAATCAATTTATGAACCTGGTATGGTCCTTGCAGGCATCACGAAAATCTAATAGGCTGTATCACCGCGCAAGTCAGAGAAAATATGCTGCGATAGAAAGCAGGGACTATTTTTTTCTTCGTTTTTTCGTTTTAATATCGTTGGTGTCAAAAACAATTCCACCCTAAGCGAATGAATATGTGAAAGAGGAATGCGTGTTACTTTTGACAGCACTTTCCTACAAGAAAAGGGTTAACATTGTCATATGAATTACCGGCGGGCCCCAAGAACCCCAAGAACACGAGACATTCTGTCAAACCTAACAGACAAGCCGGAATGATTTTTTATAGCATGAAAAGTCGTTCTAAAAATGAAAACTAAAATTAACACAAAAATAAAAGAGAAAAATAAAATATAGCTGTCATTTTCCCTTATTTCCGGTTCAATCAGAAACTGTTTGATAGGAACTGCGATCTAAAAGAACACGGAAAAAACTTTGACAGATAGTTTTTTCTGTAGTTCCTTTTAGCCTCGTCTTTGAATACTCGCGTTGGCGACAAAATGCCAAACTTCAACCGTGAAGTTGAAGACTGAAGACATTTTAAAGGGCTCTTTAAGCATTTGTGGGTGCACACAGCCCATCCCACTACATCAAACGCCCGGATAAGTTAACTGAAAATGTATCTGCTATGAGCAACTTAAATGAAAAGTCGGAAACAACATGAGAATTAGCTACAAACGGCCCTGCACAGAGAAGGCGTCATTACTCTCAACACCGATGAGATTTTAATGTGCACTCTCCAGAACAAACACCGGGCCCAGACTTTTAATTTAAGTTGATAAAGTGGCGCATTTGTCCAGAACGCAGCCATCAAAACGTAAATTACTATGCTACAACTGGAATACTTACATACACACCTACAACGTGCGCTATAGAAAATATTCGTACAGGTATTTAAAATTCACTGAAAGTGTACCTATCCAATCTTACTGCAAAAATTGCGGGCTCTCATTATTCCCGATGCTTATAGTTCAAATGGCTCCAGCTGATAACCACATGCATTGTAGCCTAAAGCAGACAAGTAGTCTCAGTGGTCGAAGAAACATATTATGTGAGGAACATTTTTGGATGGCAGACCATTGCCTTATTGAAAGAAAATTACGAGGGGGTAACCACTCCAGAGCTTCCTTGAGATTCCCTGAGATTCCATAAGATTTCCAAAAATTCCCAACGATATCCATAGAAAGATGAATCCCGAAGGGGTAACCATACTCCAAAAAATTCCAAGATTCCCTGAGATTTCATAAAGATTTCCAATGATTCCCAACGAGTGGTTAACCCCTAAATGCGGCATGTGATTCTGTCGAAATAGCCACTCGAGCGCAGAAATCACACACACCTGAAGCCTCACTAGGCTGTGAGCAAATGACAGTTGCATATACATACCTATGAACTTACCAACTGAGCTGGTGAAATTTTGACGGACAGAGATAAAAAATACTTCTGTCAGTATAGTGACACAGTCAGTCATTTTAGTACACAGACAATACAGCCGAATCTTTCCTCTCCATGTTTTTGAAGGAAGAAGAAAATAACAAATGTGACATGTCTTTCCGGTGTGAGTCTTTCCGACGAAGAATTTATGACGATACGATATCCAGAACTTCGATAAACAATAAGTCATCGATTTCCAGAAGAGAAACTATTGTGTACTACTCTTCTTTGACATTCCATTTTACCGAACAAAGTCGAAAAGATGTATGAAATAATGTTTATTATGACGCTACCATAACAATAGCCAAATGTCACATCACCACCCATACAAGGACACATAATATTTTACAGCTATGCTTACCTTCAGGAGTTATACATTACGCAAATTGCAGAAGTAGAAAAAACGCCACCTAATGTCATTACAGGTGTAAATATTATAACAAATTCTTATGGTTCAACAGTTACCACTTACCACAACTTTGCACTGTTCCTTACTTTACACTATTTACACCAAAAATTTAAAAGTATCATTTCATTTCACAGCCGATAAAACGAAGAGTCGAAAACTCGAAACTATATCTCGTGCTGCAGGGAAATTTTCAACCAAACCCCGAATCCTATAATTTTGCAATAATGGCTTAACAGAAAAATCTATTACGTACCGACAGCTTTTATGCGAGCTACAAATATATATAGAGAGTTTCATGCGGAGGAGTTTCCACCCACCAATTATTTAAATTTGTAAGCGCTCATATTTCCGGATGGGGTAAGGAAAGAAAGGGTAAATTTGCAAGAGAATGGTTTTGCCCCCCCCCCACCTCCCACCCCCGAATCCCTCACTCCTTTAATAACTGAACCGACGAATTGCGTGCTCCAAACTTTGCTTGGAGATAGGTAGTAAGACCCTGGGGGATGATTGGAGCCCTGCACGCAGCCCACCTCAAATAAACAAAGTTCACGTCAGGTGGATGGCTCCCTCGGGAAATCATCAAAAACCATGTGAAGGTACGGGAGGGGGAGGGGGAGGGGGAGGGGGAGGGGGAGGGGGTAATAGATACCGATTTCATAACGACAGCGTCAGTATTGGGTAATCATTACCCTCGCAACAACAAAGAGTCCCGTTAATTAGGTAGTGTAGACCGTAGAGGCCGCTACTTCAGAATGAACTTTCAAAAAATAAATTTTTCCTGATGTACGTATTTCTTACAGCACATGCAGCTACTGTTTCTCTAGGAACGTATCAACGCTTTTCTGGTCAGCATAAAGCTGCGGTGGCTCGAAACATACCTATAAGGTCCCCGATGGCTGACGTTTAGTGGCTCAGACTGCTGCATGCCACCAGACTTTGTCTTTTTGATATTTTCTCTCACCTTCTAATTGGAAAAAAAATACTCAGTACGCTGACGTTATTGCGATTACACATGATATCAAGATGACAACAACGGGTACTCCGTACATTGACGTTCGACAGAAGAACCGGCCATTGCTCAAATAGCTTCCACCTCGATTTGCCTAAAAAATGAACCAATAAAAAAGAAGCTTCCTTTAGAGAGGGTACTAAAAGTCTGTCAAATTTGTTTACAAATGACTTCCGACGCTCGAAAGGTTGGGCGGTTAGAACTTAGGATGGCCGCTGCAAGATCGGAATCGGGAGCAGCAAAGGGTTAAATGCGTACGATTAATTTGACTGTAATTTTGGGGTTGAGGGATGATTTAGGGGTTGTCTTCGAAGTGCAATTCAATGGTTTACAAATTGCACTTCCACCCTTTCATTTTCTGTGACGAATCAAGAAACAGAGGGTCTATGCCTATAAGTAGAATGCCAATTATTTCAACCCTATTATTTTTCGATCCAACAAAAAATATTTAAAAGAGGTTGCCTTTAAAAAAGGATCCATTGTTCTTAATACTCCGGTAAAATGCAACGATTAGATGGTCGGTTTAAAGGTTTCTATAGTGAAAAAGAAACGACTTTTCATACCTGGATCATTCCACCCTACATTTTATACCTTAAGGTACATGTCTAGTTTTATTTTGAGAAGTTGAAGAGAGGAAAATGCTTGTTTTCCACAATTTTTCTTTTTACTTCTAATTTAGAAGAAGTTACTGTAGTATCTGCAGGAATTCAAAGTTTGGCCTTGTGCAACAATTTTTTAAATCTGCAACTACATAACAATATGTCTGTTATTGTTCTTTCAACCGTTCAACAAACTCAGCAAAAGATCGGAAGTTTATGGCCCAGTGAACTTGTACACGCTGTCAAGCAACCTGTGTTCCCAAGGCAGAGAACACTAGACCTACAGAGCCTACAGTGTTAGCTAACATCCCTACCCTGTCACCACATAAAAGGTAACGTCGGGCAGGTGAATGAATCGGACGGCCTTGGGCCGCTACTCCGTGGAATAATGTCGGCACTTGGCAGTAGAGAAGAAGTCAAAACTAGTACATTGTGCAAGTACCCACCCGCAGTACCTGTAAGTGCAAGGTGCTAGCCGAGCAATTGCACGATTTGCCCCGCATTGCCAAACAGAGAATTGTCAACATCAGTGAAATGCATTAAGAATTCTGTCCGTCTCTGGTCTGCCACCTCGATGCCGCTAAAAGCACGAAGTTAATGAAGTGCCAGAGTTAAGCAGAAAAAAATTACAAACTAAAAACTTAGCACGGTTGTTGCTTAGGCCATGCCATACAGGTACAAGAGAATTTCTGAGAATTCCAGAGAAACCCAGGTAGGCAGCTATTCCATCGCAATTAGCAACTTAGGTCTTATTGTTTTCTCCGACATTCTCATTTATTTCGATATTATTGAAAATGCCGTATAACAATGTTTGAGAAATGAGAACTTAAGCAGCTGCTGATGAAAGGTTGGATGGAAAATAGGATGGGCTAATCTGTGGGCCACATATGTGTGGGAAATGAAAGGATCTACCAATCCAACATGGATTTAGCCCGGCTCTAGGGGATTTTGTGGAATGCCCATACAGAAAACAAATTAAATATAATCTATTTTTCATCTTGACCAGCAGAATCTCGTCAACTATGATTCAGTGATTACGTAGTGTGGGGTTATTTCTTTTAGGCCACTCCTGAGCTTTTGCACGATGATGTATCACATTAAAACGAAAGTTAGGAACAAAAAAACAAAACAAAAAAGAAGACGTGATGCTAAAAGAAACAAAGAAGGAATTGTATCTGCACCAACTTTGGATTTTACGAACAAATCGATAATACCTATGCCGCTATTGAACACATAGTATCTCTAGTAAACAAAAATAAATGCAAAAAAGTGTAGGCATCCACAAAGGTAGAAATACCCCAAGACTGAAAGCAGGTTATAATGTTCTAATGCCATGTTAATTACCCACTTCTGCGGTCGGCAAATATTTGTTCAAAAGGAGCAGGAGATCCTATTGTGGGCTATAATCAACCAAGCTGTTATTTCATACCAAGAATTGACAGGGAATCATGAAAACTAATACTGGAAAATTATATCTGTTCGTGTTGGACTTCTCACCCTTGGCTTTATTACAGGTCTCAGTATATGTGGATTTCCGACCGCGGTTCACCTGCAGGCTCCAGCACTCCAGCTGCGGATCAATCTCTATCGAAGCAGCTGCTGCTACTATACCAAAACAATCCGACTTCTGATACATATTACAGTTTGATTTGAGTTCTCAGGAGTGACTATTCCGTGCAGTTTGCTTAAATTTCTTAACGACTCCTTCCGAAGAAACATAGACGTCCTGAAATACATATACCACTTGACAATCCAGTGATTTTTTTAAATTTCTTAATTTCAAATTTAAATAAAGAGACTATAGTCAAAATAATTTCCCAGCCAGTCGACTCGATAACATACAACAGAATCTGCATGGGAATAACATTTTACTGTAGTAAACTGAATTATTCGAAAAACTCCTTTCCCAGTTTTGGTGCTTGGTACTTTACTAAAAGCCCAGATTCGGTGGTTGGTACTTTACTCAAGCCTAGATTCGGTGCTTGGTACTTTGCTAAAGACCAGATTCGGTGCTTGGTACTTTGCTAAAGACCAGATTCGGTGGTTGGTACTTTACTCAAGCCTAGATTCGGTGGTTGGTACTTTGCTAAAGACCAGATTCGGTGGTTGGTACTTTGCTAAAGACCAGATTCGGTGCTTGGTACTTTGCTAAAGACCAGATTCGGTGCTTGGTACTTTGCTAAAGACCAGATTCGGTGGTTGGTACTTTACTCAAGCCTAGATTCGGTGGTTGGTACTTTGCTAAAGACCAGATTCGGTGGTTGGTACTTTGCTAAAGACCAGATTCGGTGGTTGGTACTTTGCTAAAGACCAGATTCGGTGGTTGGTACTTTGCTAAAGACCAGATTCGGTGGTTGGTACTTTGCTAAAGACCAGATTCGGTGGTTGGTACTTTGCTAAAGACCAGATTCGGTGGTTGGTACTTTGCTAAAGACCAGATTCGGTGGTTGGTACTTTGCTAAAGACCAGATTCGGTGGTTGGTACTTTGCTAAAGACCAGATTCGGTGGTTGGTACTTTGCTAAAGACCAGATTCGGTGGTTGGTACTTTGCTAAAGACCAGATTCGGTGGTTGGTACTTTGCTAAAGACCAGATTCGGTGGTTGGTACTTTGCTAAAGACCAGATTCGGTGGTTGGTACTTTGCTAAAGACCAGATTCGGTGGTTGGTACTTTGCTAAAGACCAGATTCGGTGGTTGGTACTTTGCTAAAGACCAGATTCGGTGGTTGGTACTTTGCTAAAGACCAGATTCGGTGGTTGGTACTTTGCTAAAGACCAGATTCGGTGGTTGGTACTTTGCTAAAGACCAGATTCGGTGGTTGGTACTTTGCTAAAGACCAGATTCAGTGGTTGATGGTTAGATCCGACCCTGTTTCGGTACTCGAGGCAGAAAGGGAACCGTAATCACATGGTACCGGGTCGGCTCACACCAGGCCCAGACCTGGGCGTGCCCTCAAACCTTCTTACCTCTAATATTTGGTTAGATTACGTCAGATAGTATTATATTTAGTTTGATTTTAAAAAGGGTAAAAAATTAATTTCATATTACATGCGTGGTTCGGTTTTATAAAAGACGCTACAAACATACCATTGGAGATTATATGCAAAGTGTTTCATTCGTGTTTCGAAGGGATCTGTGACTGTTTTCCCTAGCAGCAAAGGCAAATAAAGGTATATGTGCTACTGTGATAGAAATCCAATAAGTCATAACAACTATGTAATACACTGTGGAACCGAATAATTACTAAGTTATTTTTGTGTTAAAAATTACACTGCCGGCAAAATGACAAGTTGATTGATGCTGGTCACAATATGTAGAGGAAAGAAAATTTTGAGACTGTTTCCACAGCTACAAAAAATCTGTACGATGGTTTGAAATGCATGCACCTGCTTTGCTATTAACCACGTGATTACGGGGCAGGTCGAGCGCAGGTGCGAACCTTGCCCTAACCAGAGTTATTATTTTAATACAGGTTCGAGGTGTCGGCCAGGGATCATTTTAACACTTCCCCAATACCAGACCTCAACTGTCTTTTTAACGGACCTGTATTTCATGTTTTATAGTGCTGAGCTCTCGGATACCTTTACCAAAGGGGATTTCATTCGGTTTTATGGTGACGATCTTATTCGGAGAAATTCCATCACATAAGAGCTTGAACAAATGTTGTTTATTGCTGTGGAAGGCATTTAGGGGCAGCGATGCCGATAGCAGCAATAGTCCAGCCAGTCCAGGTGTGAGACGGAAACGTTACTGGTTACTGTCCAGTGTCTGCGCTCGCTTGTCCAAATGTTGTTCAATAGCTATGTCACCATAAAATATCATTTAATTTATTGTACTTCTTTACTTCGTTCTCTTTCGTATGAGAAGAAAAAATACAATAGAGTTTAGGTTGGGATTAAACGGAATGTTTTTTAAATCCCTGTATGCCCATTCCATACACTTTCCGTAATATTTTGGAAATATTAGCACATGAAAGAAAACAATGCTAAGCACCTAAAATAGAGGGAAATTCTGTACACTTTTCCTGCATGACAAGCAGTGGCAATAGACTTTTTGAAGACCCTTTGTAGTACTTGTAGTTGAAGAAAATACTATCAAGAATCAGGTTAATGACTTGTAGTTTATTTTCAAGAAAAATGGTAACGAGTAGGATGTAATAGCCACCTCCTTACTGAATATAGTCACCATAACCATCGACAGGTAAGGTAAAGAATAGCCAAGGGGTTAACCACTCGTTGGGAATCATTGGAAATCTTTATGAAATCTCAGGGAATCTCGGAATTTTTTGGATTGGTTACCCCTTTGGGGTTCATCTTTCTATGAATATCGTTGGAAATCTTTTTGGGAATTTTTATGGAATCTCTAGGAATCACTGGAGTGGTTACCCCCGAGGGGGTAAAATTCCATGATTCCCTGAGATTTCATAAAGATTTCCAATGATTCCCTACGAGATTCCCAACGAGTGGTTAACCCCTCGAGAATAGCCAAAGCGTATACCTTTAGGTAGTCTGAAGTTGTGCACAGACTTCCTTACTTTGAGGAAGGTATAGATCAGTGTGGGTAATTCTGAATGTAATGCCTTGTTGGTAATTCTGAATGGTTGCACAAGCCTTTATCGATTGGCGGTAACAACTGGCCTCGGCCCTGGCTTTTAATGTATCGCTGCGACTAATTACCGTCCAGCTCGATAAAACGTGCCTTACATCATTTCCCGCCAATGCCATTGTTTGTTTTTATCGACGTTTAATTTGCCAAAGTTTGTATTATCGCAGTATCGATAATGAGATCGACCTACTGATGTTGTCCTTGTTAGGTAGGTGTGTTAGGTGTTCGAACATTTCTACCTATATATATCTACAGAACATTAAAACACTTATTTTGAAATGTCAATTTTACAGCTGAGGCACCAAGTTACAAACAGTCTAATCAGTCACGACGAAAGATGAGAAAGTGCTCTTACGTGTTAAACGTTTCAAATAATTCCAAAACGTTAACGAAAATAAGCTCTGATGATCTATAGCTACCCAGTGTTAGCAACGAACCTGAGTCAACTCCAAAACGTCTACGAAGTAACCTCAAGAACCAAATACTTTGGGTGGCAGGCGGCAGGCATATTTAACCATTGCTTTCCCGCTGATCAGTATAAGTGAACAGCCTAGAATAGAATTCACCAACCTGGACTGTCAGATGTACTTTAGATACCTACACTACACAACATCTAGCCATTGCTGTCCATCCTGTTTAGTCGGGAAAGAACAGAGCAATTTCCCAGGTTGCCGACATGAAGACGTTATTGTTTTAATTGTATTAATTGCAATTATTAAGAGAAAATGAAGGGGTAAGCAAGACACAGTGAGCAAGCAAGCTAATATTCCCTGTCGATTTGCGGAAAAGTCGTTCATATTTACATACAAAACCCATTCAGAGATACGGATCGGATAATTAAAACAATTTGTTCTTTTGTATTTTTTCCGGCAATAATTAATTAAATTGTTCGCCTTGATGCTAAGCTAACAGTCATTACGCTATGAGAGCAAGGTGCAACTTCAACCTTGAATGAAAAATGTCTTGTACATATACAGGATGTGCGAATCCCACACGTTCAGCGGTTTCCATTGCGGTTACCTTTTCAGCTCAGAGGAATGTCAATAGCATTTATTTTTTCCTCGTGATCTCACGTAAGAATACATTCATTTGGCAGCTTGTTCTGGCATAGTCCTGCCATAAGTCCCGAAAGACATTTTCATGTTTTCCTCCAAAACTAAAAGTTGCCAAATGGAACATGACCCACGTAGTTCGTTGTTATCTGGTAATATCTTTATTTAACCTACGAGCGTATTATATAGGCTTATTAAGGACAACGGGGATGCTCAATTGCCGAGTCCAGAGATTCCTTGAGATTCCCTGAGATTCCATAACGATTTCCAAAGATTCCTAACAATATTCATAGAAAGATGAACCACGAAGGGGTAACCACTCAAAAAAAATCAAACATTTCCTGAGATTTCATAAAGATTTCCAATGATTCCCAACGAGATTCCCATACAACGAGTGGTTAACCCCTCGTCAATTGCTTAAATATCAGTTCACATTCCAAGCTTCGTTTAGGGAAAATATAAGAAATTAAATTAAACTTTATTTATTTATTTCTCAACAAACTCCGAAAATATCTTATGGGTAGTAAAAAAAATGCCGTGAAAATTGGAAAGTAAATGCTCGGAGTCTTAATTATTCGTGGAAACAAGAAACAACTGCGATAATATTAACAAAAACCTTTTTGCGCCTCACAAAAAATGTAGGCGTCTTGACATATGATGACAGAAGTACTAAGTCGCTTTGGGATGTTTAATTGCTGTTCACTTTTTGATGGCCTCTGTCATTACATTAAGTCCCGGTACACCAGACTAAATTTGAAACTCGATTGTGCTGCCCGATAGCAGGCGCTCGATACAACGACCACAACACAAAGCGCTTTACGAATGTTTACACTGGAAATCACGAAGTTACACTAAGTGAAGGAACCACGGCAAGCTGTCATTATTAGTGTCAAAACTCCATCAACGCCATACTCAAACACTGCTTCGCCGTTGTCCATTAGTAGATATTAAATTGATTTCATTATTTGTTTTGTTTGATAATGTTTCGTTAATCACAATCCGTTGCACAAATAACAGTTCTACCTATACTATTTAAGATTATATCCTCATTTCAAAGTTGTGGCAGTGATCGATTTTCTAGTCATTGGTACGCCTTACTGCATGTTTTTGGTAACGTTCATGCACTTTTATCAACGACTTGCAGTAGTGGCTGGCCTTAAAATGGGTATTCTCAGCGATCATTCTCTGTTTTCCCATTTAATGGACAACCACATTACACACGATCTCCTCACTGCATGAGCCGAAGCCTGAGAACTTGTACCGAGGGGGTAGCCACTCCAGAGATTCCTTGAGATTCTATAAAGATTTCCAATGATTCCCAACGAGATTCCCAACGAGTGGTTAATCCCTCGGGGAGTACGCACTACACACCTTCAGGTGAAATTCTAGTCACGTTCAAGCTACAGGACGCTATAAATGAATCCAAGGCGTTCAGCCGTAATAAAACTTCCAGATCAGCCTCAATCGAAAATACTATAGGAAGTTTCTCAACTCTTTTTTGTAGAAGCTGCTTTCCCTTTCGGGAAATTAAATTCCTACGTACGTTGGTAGGACGCGGCACTGACTGTGGATGTAAGCTGAAGCTGTGAAGGAATTCAACGGATGAAGGGGTAATGATACACTAACAGGTACGACCAACACCAACTGTAGCAGCCTTTGATTAGCCCGCTTGCCGAGGGTCAGCTCGTCTCCCTGCCTCCACTCAGCTAAGCGTCTTGTTTCAACACTACTTATCCTACGTTAAACAATAAAAATAAATAAATAAACAATTTTTTCTTGTAAATAGACCAAGAAATAGACGGTACCCAGCACGGGGAAGGGGGGTAATTATTTTACTTAAATGGCAACTCCTAATTTTAATTTATTTCTAAGAGGAAATGATAATTTGATATCAAGGTGGGACAATAATTGTGAAAGGACAAATTTATTCTTCACTCCTTCTGAAAAATTACAGTACAAATCCCTTTTTGGCCCACTTCGGCTTAGTTATAAGACAAAAAACAAATCAAATATTATTACAACTGGCTGAATTTATAATGCTCCGAATATAAACCAACCACAGTACGGTTCCGTTTGTATTTTCCCCAAAATTCCTCCTCTTGATGTATACACTGTAGTTTTAAATTCATTATCTACCTAAAGCAAGCAGCTGCAATAGCAGGCTCTAATTATTTTGGGCAGGTATGTAGTTTGTGTGTGGAAAGCATCAGCAGCCTAGGGCGGTTGCTCAGCTGCCAAATAATCCTCTAATGGCGACCGAGGTGTCTTCAGAGCCTCCTGGGCCCAACTTAGTGTCTTGAAAAATGGCTCACTTTCCGAACCTCATGTTCCACTCTTTTTTACCTCATCCAATAAAGGGTTCGACAATGGTCGCACTTGACTTTCTCGCAATTTTTATCGAAAATTTGATTTTTTTTTTACGTGAATAATTGTCAGAATTTTAACTTTTTATAAAAAGTATTTTGCCTCACAATGGACGATACTTTTAGGCACCTGCATACCGAATTTCAAACATATCCGTCAAACAGTGAAGTGTCGTTCGACGCGCAAAGTATATGTTTTCTATTTTGCATGTCACCGTCTTAATTTTTAAGAAAATGAAAATCTATTGAAAATGCCCTTGAAGCATCTATCTGAGACCACTTTCACCAATTTTGAAGGAAATCTGTCGATTAGGGTTGTTGCAAATCCGTCTTAACCAATCAAAAACGTGATTTCCATTTTTGGAAAATTTTTCCTACGATAATGCCAATATTGGCCCGAATTTTTGGCCCATCTCAAAAAAAATAAAAATGATCCTGGAGCATCTATCTGGGAACACGACTGCAAAATTTGAAGGTTCTGACTTTATTACCGTACCGTGAAATGCGTCTTGAGTAGACAAAAACGAGATTCTAGCTTTTTTTCCTATTTTCGACTTTATTTTGCCTATATTGGCCGCAATTTTGAATTGATTGAATATTTCTTCGGCAAACCTTTACTTAAGTAATGTTATTAAGCACAAGTTTATGGATTTTTGTGAAATTCCGGCTAATACTGTTCATGGGGCCAAGATTTTCACGTATGGGCCAATTTTGGCCCAAATTTTTGGCCCATCTCCAAAACAATAAAAATGATCCTGGAGCATCTATCTGGGAACATGACTGCAAAATTTGAAGGTTCTAACTTTATTACCGTACCGTGAAATGCGTCTTGAGTAGATAAAAACACGATTTTGAATTTTTTTTGACACTTTTTTGACAATAGTGGGCGCAATTTTTGAGTAATCAAAATTATATTAAAAATGTATCTCGGAACTGATTTTAGACATCTATATTCCAAATTTGAGCCAAATCGGTTGACTGGTGTGACCTCTAGCCGCGCTACAGACAAACGGACGGACGGACGGACGGACGTACGTACGTACGTACGTACGTACGTACGTCGGACGGACATGACCTAAAAACCATTTTTTTGGTATCTAGGACCTCTGAAACGCCTTTTGCAATGAAAATCTCAAAATCGAAATTTCGCACGATAACATAACTTTCTCAGCCCATGTATTACATACGGGCGAGAAAGTAAAAAAGGTCACGTTTACACACTTCTCTTTATCATTTCCTGTGTCTTCAATGGACTGCACGAAGTATTGTTTGAGCAATTAACGTTTATAGCCTTTGCTTGCCTCCATATGCCTAGTCAGGGGGTGCGGCAAAGGGAACATGGCCTATATACCTAATAGGTAAGTATGTTCATTAAGGAACCGAAGGGGTGAGTCTGGGAAAATTTAATACGCCCCTCTTTCCAAACGTAATAGGATGCTATCGCTGTAGGGCCTTAGCAAGGGCTGGACTTCAAGGGGCTTAAGTAATGGGATCACGTATAATATAGGTAGGTATGTACCTATTGCCCTGTCATTCGCCGAAAGAAGAGATTTTTATAAAGAAATTTTTGTACATTTTCACGCAGACCTCAATTTAAAAATTTCAACTAAAATGCCAAAAACTGAATTTCTTTCTTTCTTCTATAAAATACAGCCAAAAGGTCGAAGGAATGTTTTCAATGCTTCGAAGGGCAGGGCACCTCTTGTAAGGTATCCCTATAGGACCCAGGCCTATACGTACCCACTTTTCTAACTTTCCCAGCTGCGCTTTTGTTCTTATGCACTAATTTTGGTAGTAACTGACCCCAGAGTTCTAATTAGCCGTGAGGAAGACATGAAACTGTTTGAACATAAAAGAGGTGGTTGGTACCTATGTTCGGTGGCACCGATCTTTAGGTACCACCTTATCCTTGTACTCAGCACGTGTTTCTACTTTGAGTTAAGTCCAGGATTAGGGTTTATTAAATTATTGAGGAGGCAAAATTCGCCTCATTAAAGCAAATGATTGGACACCTAACGACCATTTCCACTCTTATATGATCCATTTTTCATGACAAAAATTTCATGTTTTCCGGCTATTAATGACACATTTTGAATACTCTGCCGACACCTGTTGGTTTCCGTGCAACTGAAGACCAGTGATGGTGTTCTCATTACATGTATTAGGTAGTAGGTATACATATTAGTATAGTCTTTTAGTTAATTATGGCTTCCGTCGCCAAGCTGAAACTCATTTCGAAAGAAAAGCACATTTAAAAGCAAAGGAAAACATTAGCGTACGCAGCATTAAGAAGACAAGGAAAGAAACAAAAGGGAACATAGTTGTGGCTTTTGGGAAAAGTAAGTGCGATATAGGAAAATTACCTTATATAGCAGTTTTTTAGTATTTTCAGCCATCGTCTGTTTTGTCCTCTTTTGGTGGGTGCCTACGGTTCCATGTCTCAATGCGTTACTACCATCTATCTTCAGTTTTGACTGAGGTGTCCTGTATTATAGCAAAGTATATGAAAAGACACTTGAGTGCAGTATAGTTATGGCAACGCACTATAGTACCTACTGAAATTTTGCAGTGACCAGATTCAAGCCTTAATTTGACTCTGATTTAGTTTTTATTCATTCTTTGCCTTGCAAAATAATGAATAAAATAGCTTGGAACATAATGAAGGATGTTTTCAAACGAACCACGCAAGCGGACGCAGTAAAATCGCATTATTATTTTGACAGTGTATAATTTTCATCGGCCGCGTGTTAAGATTGAGCGACGTTTAAAATAATCCCCGATGTTGATTTACATAATTGGTGTTTATTTTGAGAGAGCACGGAGTTGGTGTAATTATTTCAATGGTTCAGTCGGGACCGCAATTTTCTTCTTATCTTTACGACTAGGCCGTCACCTTTCGCGCTCATTTCATGTACTTCACATGGGCTGTTATTCAAACCTGTTACGAAACAGACTAATATTCCAGTATGCACTCTTCTTCATTCGGTAGGAGGCAGTAGCTGATATTAGCTAAACTCATCCCTTTGCTGCTATTGTTTTGAAATTAGGTACAATGTTGACATTTCTGAGGAAACTGTTCTGAAATTAATTGTCTCTTTTTAAAGTTATAGATACAAATACCTATAGAAACCAGGTTAACACACGGTGACAACTGACGATTTGCTTCTGGCAAAAATTACTATGAACCACTATGTATATTAAAATATATTTCAGAACAAATAAGTATTCAACAGTTTGCAGATAAAAAAGTCAATAAACAGAATTGTGCCTACGGAGCCAACCGCACTCAGGTTGAATGCCATATACTACCTTCTGCGGTTTTCATTGCAACTAGGATAACTTTCTTTCAACGATATTTCCAAAAACAGGCAGCAGAATCCTGCGCTCCACTAGGTTAGGTATAGGTATCTACACTTGACCCCCATGCGATAAAAGAGAATGAAAATAGGAATGCTGGTCAAAAACGTACGTTTGACAAACCATTTACCATGCAGTCAGCAATGGGGAGACAGTTTTTCAACAACTGCTCATCGGTTGCTTGAGCAGGTAACTGATTGGAAGGAAGCATTTGACATGAGGGGACCTCCTTTGTGGGGACGTAAATAGGTAAAGAACGTCTGAATACCTGGGAAAAATGCTTCGTGAAGATTATGGAAAGAAGTAGAAGATTCTTGCGGTTCAGGTCTGTTATTAGCCGCTCCATAACGTAAGGATGATCGCTTCTCCCGGGAAACAGAGTAGGTATTACCATATCGGAATATTTTAAAATGAACATGAACATGATATTTAATACTATTATTTCGATTCTATTGGTGCATTACTTTTATAACCACCATTCAAACCAAGGTAATTGATTAAAATAATATCAATTACCCAAGTGGTACAATTAATAATAAATTAATGAGTGTTTCTGAGCAAATTACGAAGAAAAGGCGGGACTGACGCACAGACGTGCGTTTTATGACTCTGACTGACAGTGGCCTCAGCAGGGAGATGGTAGATGGTACGTTCTCGTTTCAGCAAAGCGTGCCACTAGAAGACTTATATCGTAAACTCACTCCGCACTAACGATACTAAAACAGGCACGGTAAACCTTTGGTGCTGCTATTTATGTCTCTTTGAGAAGAAAATGCATAACTTTTGCTCTGTGAAAGCCCATATTTTTGCAGAACATAAATATGACACCCATACAATTATCAGTGACGTCAGTTGAAAAAGTTTTTCAATCCTCAAAGTCTCGAAAAGACAAGAATCATCACCGTCGAAACTGAGACCTTACCGAGAAAGATCAAGTCAGCTATTGATACAGTGAAAAAGTTGAGATACAGAACATTCGTAATGAGTTTTAATTACCTACACAGAGGGAGACAGGGGTTGCTTCATAACCTTCCGCCCCTATATATGGCCTAAAAATCGTCCGGTACCTCCTTCGAAACCCTTCTGGCAGAACACTCCAGCAGCTGGAGCATGGGGAGCATATGCCGCGCATGTGGGCAGTTCTAGGTAGGATCTATCCTTGGTATTGACATGGCACTGAGTGAGGACGCGAGGCGCATAGGCACAGGCATACAGGCACATGCAGGGATTCATTAGTCATTACGCATGGAAATGAGCCTAAGCGGCATGGAGCTCTGCAAATAGTAGAGCGGCGTCCGAACCAAGGCCACGAACTGTCTGCGGCACGTCCGTCTTCTGCATTCGTGATGTGAGGGCAAGCATATGTAGAAGGTGGAGTCGTGATAACATGACCCGGGTGAGAGTTTACAGTTTTTAAAGGTTCTAATAGGCTCACTAGGGCTGATTTAGGCAAAAAGCTTTTCTTGAGACTCTCGTATACCCACGACGTAGACTATATATCGTATATACTACATTGTGGTATATGGTACCGCAAATTCCAACCTGAAGACATTTCATTTAGTCGTGACACAGTCAGACCCAGTACCGTTTTCTTTGTTTCTTCATTATATACTCGTATGCGGGAGGGAGCCCGATTAGAGAACTCAGATTCTAGTCTGTTGAGAGCATTCCTGGCGAATCTTGCCCTGAGCCTAGTCAGCTCAGATGGGTCCCTAGCCTTCACCGACTGAGGACAAACTCGACTTCCCAAAAGGTGGGAACCTGCATCCAACCAAGACCAGGCCCTGGCCCTTTTCCAGAGCTGTTGCACCATGGAGTTTAGTACGTGGGAGGTCAGACTACTACAGTCCAAAAGTAATAGCATGTGTTCGTTTTAAGAAGGGATCTATACGGTATGTACTGATGTACAATGTATGTTGTAGGGATAATGTCAAGGAACTGCGATACAATAATGAAGGAGCGTTTATTCCACACACTACATGGCTACTAAGTATTACATGCGGCTTGAGTGTATAGGGAATCGATCACGAAAGGTCATTGGTCAGTTAGTTTCGCGTAATAACCAATAGTTAGCCAACTACTTGGTTACAGGCTGAGACTGTGTACTGAGCTTCGTATAGTAATTTGGTCTGACCAATCATAAGTCTCCTATTGGTAGGTCTATGTTTAAAGCCAGGTAAATGTTAGCGGCTCCTTCGGGCTGGACACGTTGTGAAACTTGGTATATACATACTCATGTATGTTCAGCGGTGATGTGGCGGACTCTGGATCTGGATTATGGCGTCACAAGACGCGTGCGAATCAGCAGGTAATAGATGTAGCTGAACGTGGGAAATTGGACCATAATAAGGGATTGTGGATGCCATCCAATACGACATGAACTCGACAAAAAGCTGCAAAATTGGAAAAATAACTGAGGTAGAGCAGGAAAAGATGGACAAAGGGTCCTTCAGTGGTTGCCTGTAGGTACCAAACATGGATTTTTGTATCATCTTTTGTACTTAACACCTCCCTGATCTTCGCAGGACGGGGAGCTGACCAAATCAACTCCTTGCGTATCCAAAAGATGAGACCCTGTGTGGGTCATGACTTTTTGTATTGCTCCGATATGATCTTCATCTATTCCGTCGAATCCAAAATTTAAATAATAAATCCAATCATGATCACCTTGAATTACAATAAGCAAATGAAGTAATCTGTCGCTGGTGGAGATGAAGCTTTAGTAGCCGACTTGGTCTGGTGTGCGGGGTGTGGGTTTAAGTGACATGATGTATCGCTGGCCATAAATAAAGCTTGAAACCCGTGATTCAGCCGTCCTAGTGGACACCTCCTTAATATTACCTCACTTTATAAGTTACAAGAATATTTATTGTTCTTTGAAATATTGAGTGTAACTAATGAGAGTTTCATTAAAGCCCTAGCCTCTACCCGGTCCTTATTAATTTACAAATTACCATGCCTTGAAAATTCCATTAGAACCGACTAATTTTGTGTTTGATCCTGTAAAAGGGTATTTTGTATCGGTATTTTCTACGCCACGTCGTCGTAGAGGGAATTCATCAGATGAATTTCCTTGCTACAGTTTTACTAGCATTAAGTTGTAGCCTAAGGACGGTAATGTGAGTAAAGAGGTAAACACCCATTTTAAGGGTCGTTGAAACTGTCAAGGCATTATTATTCTTCATTGACCAACTAGCCTTTTGCCATTTTAAATTTATCCAATAATTAAGCAAAGAAAATGCTACGGAGAAAATTCCAATCTGTTTTATTATACCGGATAGTCATTAGCTATCACTGTCATATCGAAATTGTCGATTTTTTTTCACCAGGGTTTTTCTTTGATAAATCGATAGATGTAGAATGATAGAACATGGATACCTGCCTCTATCCGTGCAGAGACTGATCAGCCCTCTCTTCATTTTATCGCCATTTGGTTGGGCTAATCTTGCAGAGTTAAGAGAATGTGTGAAAAGGGGGCAGTCGGAACTCAGAATTTTATGAGAAAAACACGTATAGGTACTGACTGCAAAATCCCCAAAATAAATGATTTTAGGGAGCTAGCTTTAAAATTTGAGTAAAACTATTTGAAGCTTGCGACCACAACCTGCATGCGAGGTTCAGGTACTGTAAAATCCATCTGTTTTCAGTCTCCGAGGGTCGTGGGTAGCCAAAACAACAGGTTTTTGTATCATCACAGTAATTCCTACGAATTTATACAGGGGAGACATTAATTTTCCTCGGTAATGTAGGAGGCCATTCTTTCTTGCGTAGGTTGGGTATATCTTTTGATGCAACAATAAGTATATACACGTACCTACACTCCGAAGCTAGGAGGCAGTGCTTGCATGTACCTTTTTATGCAACATAATATTTACTTCAAAGCAACTATGAAAGAAATAATGAGTCCTACTTAAGTCTAGCCTGATTGTGAGGAGAAGGTCGAATCTGAGCCACCCAGGGAAATGTAGGCACACCTCCCGTTGACACGCACCGACAAACAATAGGTGAAGAGTCGAAGACGCCTGCACTGGAGAAGACCCATTTACATGATCTATGCAGGTGATGACTTTAATTGAAACGGGTTATTAAAATCTATTATGTCTTGGAATGAATGGCTAATAGGTAACAACAATAAGTGCCTACAGGTACCGCAAGTTGTAAGGAACACTCCGCAGGAGTCGCACGGACACCAGTCAAGTGTATCTACCTACAATACCTGCAATTTGCAGCTCAACTTCAATTTTTCATCATCTTGAGAAACAAACTGAAAACTGGCATTGGATAGTTAAACAGATTAATCGCAAAATTATCTACGTAATTTATCTATTTACATAAACCGCTCGCAGAACTGCGTATGGATTGTTTAAAATGTTCCCTAGTAGTTGTTTTGCCGCAAGATTATAGGATAAGGGCAATTGTTATGATATGATATTATGCATAACAAGTAATCGTGCAAAAGCAATTAATCAACCTTCCACAAGTGAACGACCTTATTTATTTATAAACAATTTAAATAAAACTCAAACTACAACTTTTGTTTTAGGAAATAATATTTTTTGAGGTATAATTAAACTACTACCACATAATTTTCTACTTATTTTTCTTGTAAGGAACAATAAAGTTAGACAGCTACATTGCTTCAGAGAATCTTTTCAACACAGGATTTGAAAATCTGCATTTTCATCGATAGAAGAATCAGTGAAGTTATGAAGCAACTACTTTTCTAAGTATCAAATTACATTCATAACGCCGGGACAGTAACCATTATAAAGTTGTTCTGGTTGAAAATTTAGGTATAAACAGACAACTACTAAGTCAATGAATTTCGTAAAAAAATGAAATTAATGAAGAAATTTTGCACTAAGCCCCATCTATATTCAAAAGGATAGGTTTTATAATTTATGATCACAAATTATGATGGAAAAAATTTTGAGTTAGTTGCTTGCGTAATACCTACCTACTCTTATTAGAGAAAATGTCTGATGGTTGATTTTACTTGATTTTATACAAGAATGTCAAACTTTCCAAACCTATTTGAAAGGCATAAGAATCACGTGGAACTAAAAACCTGAAATTTCATTTTGATTCCACAACATTGCACTAAGTAACGCATCAATTTTATGTACTTAGGTGTATGAGTTACGTACCGCACTCTTTAGTTAGGAATACCCTACAGAGGAGACACAATTAGGATTTTATGAATGAAGAATAATCACAAACTATAGATACATGTACCTTACACTCCTTACACCAATTATTACATGAAGCGGTTCCTTCTATGTTTAGGTACAATATTTACCTACCCAGACGTTGTTTTCACCATCATATAATCGTTGTAGCAGATACAGGATACAGTTAATCTCTTACCTGAAACAAAAATTAGAAAATGCTTAAAAATGACCAAACCTTACACTCTGTGAAGGTGGAAAAGACCACCTCCCGTTATCCGGTCGTTAGCTATACATCAGGTAATTGAGCAATGTTGAGCCTATGGAATTATGTGGAATGGAACTTGACGTTAAGCTATAACCGACAAGTAGTCGTTTTAACCCTAAATCAGTGGCATAAGGCATAATGCCATATCCTAAGACCTAAGCCAATGCACAGAGTAAATAGAAGCCCATATGGTGTCACGGGAAAAATCGATTCACATTTTCAAAACTAATAGAAGCTCTAGAGAATAATATTTACTTTAAGTTAGACGGACAAGCTAATGACCTGACCGGCAAACAGCCGGACTGACGGTCACGCAAGGCGATCGCGTGGTCCCAAACGTCAACCCTTGGCGACTTACGGAGGATTACAAAATGCCCACGCACACGAAACCCTATTTTTATACTCAAGTGTGCATTCAAGTTTAACCCTATTTCAGCAGCTTTATCAAAATAAATTTTGATCAAAAACTACAAGTTGGACCATGAAACATCGCTGGGATCTCTCCATCCAGATATGAGCCCCAGTTTGGCGTGTATAGAAATAAAATTCGATACATTAGTAGTAACATCACTTCGAGTTCCTACTCATTCGTAACGAGAGATAGAAAATTGGCAACATCTGTATTCTTTAGAAGTTTAGATACTTTTACTTCTCTTCCTTATGGTATCCAATCAAAGCCATGGAGAATGAGTCACGTCGTTTCACAGTCATTTCACGGTAAACTCAAAAAGGCACTCATATAGTAAAACTTGACGGCTCTGATCCTTAAAAAACGCAATTCGAAATTGGTCACACTTAAACCTCCCCGTGTCAATGAGACGATAACATTCGTATTTGCCAAAATCATAATGTCAGTTTTAATGGTAGACATAACTCACCCAACCCATAAAAACCTCGACCCACATGAGAATAAAACCATTTCAGGCACAACCAACATCACAACAGAATTCCAAACTGAAAGTCTATTCTCGACCTTTAGAGACATTAATAGGAATAAACACACTCACGGGCCATAATTACCTCCGTTTTGGGGGTTTGTGTTTATCGTGCTAGACTGAAGTTACGTAAAATACCAACATGTTTTTAGCTCGGGAGAATCGTGTGTAAGGAGTGGAACATCTTACTCCTGATGCGTGCAGTTTCACCACTAGTAATGAGTGTTTTTAGGCTACTTAAGTTTAAACTTGAGCAACAAAGTCTGAACAGCTTCTCCGCATACGATCATGCAGGTACAATCAAACTTTACGTGTATATATCATGATCCTAAGTTAGATTTTCAACATTCATACGATACAATTCACGTTCAGATTCAGGTACTTATTAGAAAGGTACTGTAAAGTATTTTTATACCTATATAAATCGGTCGTGAAAAATGATTTTCTCGTGAGCTGCCAAGGCACAGCAAGTATCCGACAATAAACCCCAGCTGACACCTCACTAAACACCAGACCACGTCCTGTAAATACCCTTTTCACACTTAGACAATCAATTTGTAACCTGTCCCTTTAAATCTTAAATCAAAAAATGCAATTTGTAGTGCGGGCGAAGGAAGAAGTCAGGCACAGCATGGCGGCTTGGTATGAGCCTGGACTTCTTGCCCGGTCGGCGGTATCAAAGCTTGCCCCCCACCGGCTAGGCGGCGGCCCACTTTGCCCGCCGTCCCCCCGACGTGCGAACCCATTCTCCGCGTCATCTTTCTCGTATTTTTATACAAGCATTTATCTCCACTCCCTTTTCTATAGCTCGGCCTTTCTTTCATTTGTTGTTCCTCAGCCTATGTTTGAGAATAATGTCTATTCATGCGTCAACTATGTTTTCATTTCCACTGAATCAAGCTCTGCCTGTGTCTGCGGCAAATGAGTTGTTGGTTAGTGCCTGCGCCGGATTGTGCTCGCCATAAGCCCCTCGTAGCTGCTTCCAAAATCAACAACCTCACTAAGGGATTATCATGTGCATTGTGCTGCTTCAGCACTAAGGGATTATCATGTGCATTGTGCTGCTTCAACCGGCTTACCAGTTAGTACAGTGTGAGTCACTGTGAGAAGACTGAGAAGCCACAATGATAACTGAAGTTAACTGACTACTTATTGTCTTCCGCAGGAAACTTCCTGTTTTTCGAAAGATTCCAGGAAAAAAATTATGGTGCGTTGCCATTTGTGTTTTTACCGCCGTGTTCCAAAACCAGTTTTATCTCACTCACTGCCCATTTTACTGAATCTGAGGAACCAGATATTTTTATCTACACAGGTCTCGTATATGCCGGTCGTTTGCAAGAACATCAAGAGTCGGAAGGTCAAGACTCCAGCGTTTGTCGAATTGAACACGCGGGGCCTAGGGGGCTAGGGGGTCTCATTGTCGAGCCTTCACTCACTCTTCTGCCTCTTCTCCATTTGGACTCCTTTGTTTCTCGTCCAGATGGCCGAAAGATGCATTAGCGTTTGTTCACGCATGTTCCTGCAGTCGTTTACCACCTCTGGTACGCAGGTGGCAATCGTCGTCAATTCAAACAGACCCATTCCTTGAGCTGCAGGGTTCCTCAGCTCTTCGGAGGGAGTCCAATTTGAACAAATAAAGAAATGATTGAAGAAAATTAAGGTTGTTATTGTTTATTACCTTGAAGACAGACTTGTATACCAATTCACGGTGGGAAGTAGACAAAGAGACTGAGCGGGTGGTAAAATAATCTTTTTTTTGTAGATTCCGACTGTCGGAGTTTTTACTTTTCAGTTCCATTTCACATTTACCAGAACAATTATTTTATGATACACTCAGCAATGGGCATCCATGAAACTAGTTAAATAAGTTAAACCTGTTCACCGTTAAGTTTTGGTCAAGAACACACATAAAAATGTTTTTCTATGTTCTGAACTCTGCGGAGAAAATGGTGTTTTCAATCACTCCCTATAGGTAAATTGATGACAGAATACAGATCAACCATCAGCCCCTCCCAACATAGCCAGTAAATTAATTTGTCTTTCGGGGGCTGCACTGCCTCATTTCCCCCTCCCTTCTGACGCCCATGGTTTACGTATCGTTGTGAGTTTTGGTATTGCGAGTTTGAGAGTCAGTAGTCCGAATCGGCGGCAGGTATCAAAGCCATGGCCTGCAGCGACCACGTCCTCAACATGGGTCCGTTCCCTTTACACGCCTCATCGTGTAAAGCGGCGACTCCTTTGACTCGCACCTTTTATCTCACAACCCAAAGAACGACACGGGTCCAATTTTACTCGGAATCAAAACTTTTCACCCCGAGGTAAATGGAGTAATGCTTTTCAAAGGAAACAATACCGCATTTTCCTTTGCGTGCAGTTAAATAAAACAGGTGTGATAGTATCCATGGGTTTTGGAGCTAATATTATGTGGAACCAGTTGCCATGCCTAAAATTCAGAGGCTGATCCAGAAAGGTTTTTATTAGATTACCTATACCTAAAGTATAAGCTCCACCTCATCATATACCTACCGTGGCTGTGGGCAGGTGTACTCGCAAATTATGTTGTCTTTAAACAGGATTCAGTCTTCATGCTCAGTTGGTACATTTGCGACTTTAAAATTGGAGTACAGTAATTTTTTCCCTGAGTTCTACACAGACAGACACTTTTTTACCTCCCCGATGGGAGGGGACCTCTGATGAAATGACATCAGCTTCCAATCTTAGGGCACAGTGGAATTCATTAAAACTCAATAAACAAAGAAAAGTGGACCCATAAAAAACGATGAGCTCGGTGCTAGAGCACGCACCTAAAGACGAAACAAATAGTTGAGAAAAGGACGAAAGGTATAAATCCAGGTGCAGAGCGGGCCCTAATTCGATTTAAATGATGAGTTAAACACATTTCATTAGAGGGCAAGTAGTGATTACGTATTAGTGTTTCCTATTGTTCGAGTGTTGGAAGTGTTTTTACAACATATGGAGAAGTAGTTTAGCGGGCAATCTTTCCCTTCCTTGTCATTTACGAAAACCGACAACGAGTCGATGGTTTGTAAGTTGTGGACTTGCACTTCTTCGCCGCTTTATCGACTTTACGCCTTCTCTAAAACTATAAAGAACAACGTGAGAACTGTAATATAGTTTGTTTTTTATTGTGCCCTACCTATTTATGATTTCTTATCTATTTAAGGCTCCCTATCTCACATACAATAGATAACGGGTCATAGCAAGTTCTACGTTGGGAAATTTATCGTTCCCACCAAATAACCTGATATAGATATATAGATATACCTATACGTTGCTTCTCTTCTGTCTCTGTCTTTCAAATTTTTCAACTACGTATATCACAGGAATCTTTTTCTTCCTCATTAGGGAAAAAAGCCAGAGCATATTGAAATCGTGCCAAAATTCGATTTTGAGATTTAGGGCTCCCTGTGTGCGATTTCGGCTGTCGGGTGTTCGGGATTCAAAAAGTTGTTCTTGGAAAATAAATATCTACCTAAAATCTATCTTTTTCCTAACCCCGCCCGAATTACGTCCATCACTATGCCGATTACCCTTATAGTGGTAGTTACCATTACAATACCTATATACAATTATGTCTAAGGCTGAATTTCACCACTTTCCGATAGTGTCTTTTAACGAGAGGATTAAACGAACGGATTTAAGTTATCGTATGTTTAGCTTCCGACAAATGCCTTGCGCTTGCACTTGTTTCTCTGCGATCGCACTTGTCGTAAGCTAAACATACGATAACGTAAATCCGTTCGTTAAATCCTCTCGTTATAGACACCATCGGAAAGTGGTGAAATTCAGCCTTAACATATTACGGTCCAATACGTGAAACATTTAACTTGGAGTGGGCACATTTTCACGGACCATCGCAACATGTCCGAGTATGGCTAAGAACAACAATTTTTCCGACCGCAAACCTCTGAGCCACTTAAGTACACGACCGGTTCCGCCCTGTGCATTCTTAGTTGTTTGTCTGCGCACCACACCGCGCACGCAGGTCCTCGAAGGAGCACCCGAGCACCTCGAACGCTTCGAAGCGAGCGGCAGTCAAATGAGCCGCATCGGCACTCTACCTCTCTAATTATCGCTTATCTGATAATCAATATATAGAACAAACTTGAAATTATAGGCTGACTGACGTCATGACTTCGGTAATCACACAGGAACCATCTTCTCATTTGTATGCGACGGCCCGCAATTGGTGCTTAGTGAATGTTCGCTGGTTGTGTCGCCGAGGTCGCGTTTTATAAAAAACTCCGATTACGATAAATCATTCCAAAAATATGAGTTGAAGCTGAAGGTTACTCCTTGGGATCACATTCGCTGGGAACTGGCCGTCTTTAGAACACCAAGGAATCGGTAGCTGGCCTAACCGGTCAGTACTGCCGGCAAACAAGTCGACAATACGCGCAAGTAGGTGGGATGTGGGATCATCAAATATTATCACCAGTCTATAAAATTTTCTACAGATTTAAGCAATTTGGAGAAAAAGTCGAACCGTGAAATACTGCCACGTAAGAGAATAACTGAAAATAGTAGAGAAACCAAACGTGCGACAGTTTCGAAATAATGGCCTGACTGGAGGGAACTCATTTTTTTTGTGTAACCAAGAAATATTATACACGGTCATTCCGATAAGGAATTTAAATATTTACGTTTTCAAAATTTACAACTCACGTCAGATCGGTGTCATGCAACGTTCTGGAAACCCTTTCGCAGCCATTTATTATCAAAATTGAGTTCCTTCTCAATAAGGGGTTACAAGCCGTGTATTACACGATCGTAATCAATAAAAACAAGTTTTTAGGAAAATGCGATGGAGTTTGAGTTTTCTGAATTCTATTTCCCACAGAAAACAGTCACTTCAAACAACTTCCCGAACTGACCAAATTATAGTAATAAATATAATAAAAATAGCACAACTACCAAGGGTTGCCTTCACAAGAGAAAGTTTACAAAATCCCTTCGGAGATGAGAAGTAAAAAAAATATATATCGTATTTATCTCTGGCGTACGCACTCGGATGAAATCACAGTAAAAATTAATTCAAAGTAGGTATACCTATGTATAGCTTTTCAAGGCTTATTTTGAGGACGAATCTAATTACTACCCCGGTTTTTTAATTTCATTTTCCTCACATAAGACCTGTAGGTACGCCAGTATACTAAGGTTTGATAGAAAAAAGTGTGAGACATATAGCTAGGCAAAATGCGAGCACAAAGAATAGCGGCATGTGGCAGTGCATACTAGCAAGGTGAGGAGGGGTCTCCGCTTGAGCTCATACAATATAAATTAACTCACCAAAATTAGAAAAATTCACATTAAGGTGTTGTAAAGGATGGGGAAAGAGTGATGGTTAATTGACACGACTCCCATGGAAGGGCTGATGCGCAGTCTTTCTGATAGCTGATAGCTATCTCAAGTATCTACATCACGAGAGGCCACGCCGAGCTGTAGTTAAGGGATGATTTAGATGCGGAAGTAGCCGAGTGTAGGGGTAGTTCGGGGGTAGCTTTACATAGCCACCGTTGCGTGAGCGCCTCCATTACACGAAATGTGCGCATGTCTTTTTTAGGTCATCCTCCAATCCTCCATCCCTCACAACAGAAGGGTATTTGTTCCCCCCCCCCCCCCCCAACATGTCCTATCTTAGCAATGAGGCCACTTACAAGTTTGTGAGCTGTCACTTCATACATATAGGTATGAAGTCAATAATTTCTGTTTTTTTGTGTGTAGTGGCAATCTAGTCATCATTTTATCCCTAGTACCCAATCAGCTAACAATCTGAAGCAGTCCACGTGACTGGCAATACCAACTGCACTGAGTAGTAGTAGTATAATTATAATGCGTATACATGCCTGAAGCAAAGAAGGAAAATCGTATTAAAATTCCTTCCATAAACCTGGATGATTATAATTTTCAGCTTGGATCTTTATTCAAAAGAAAAATGAGCGAGGTGAAAAGAGAAAACATTTTTTTAGGATTATAAATGATATGAGCAGGGGGGCATTAGAGAAATTACAAAGAAAGTCTCGGGGTATAGGGAAAACTCAGCGACCCGAGGCAAAGAATAGAATGCCAGCACTTTCTCGAGGCGCGGAACAATGGAAAACCTGAAGAAATTACGAAAATCAGGAAAAGAATGATTAGCATAATAAAACATGATGGGGGCGGCTACGGGGTGGTAACCTTTTTTTCATCAAAACTACAATAGAGTAGAATTTCATTTTATCCCGTCATAATTTAATTTAGCAGGAGAAAGTACAATATTTGGCAAAGCACAGATATCTCCATTTGATTAGACCTGTCAGATCATTTATTTTTCACCCGATTTACGGCTAGAGATCCGGGAATTTAAAAATTTCTTTTGTTAAAAGTTATTTATAGTCACCAAGTAACAGAAAATAAACTACACTTTAACATGCAAAGCATGATAAGCCTGTTGCACAAAATAAGAGGTCAGCACTGAGCTTACAACTTATGAGCACTGTATACATATACCCAGTGTGAAAAGGGCGAATACGTCACCAACTTCTTCACTGGAGATATTTAGGTACCGAAAGTCTTTAGTTAGAGTTCAGAATAAATCTTCAAATACTTATTTACTCACTTCATGCAGACTTTCCTTATATGGCTACTGAATTTTGGTCTTTGGAAACTTACGGCAGCGTTTTCCTAAGTAAGTTGAGGTTGTTAATCAGGTATAAGAAAAACGTCATATTTTTTTAATAACACCATTAAACAACAGCTACGTTTATCATTCATCACTCAGATAAGAATGATTAGAGAAATATAAAAATTATGGGTTGGTTTAGAGTAGAGCTTTGCACACGAAGAGGAAGAAAAATTCCCTCCGTACGCACCCTGTACCCTGTACGACCCAGTGGGGTGGCATTGCACCCCCGCTTGTGCTGCTTGATGGAGGTGGTTCACTCCCTCTCATCGGGCCGCCATTGGTCTCGGTTCATCAAATAGAATGGCTTGGAAGTTATTTACTGGAACGATTTTGAGTTGCACTGATACATCCAAGCGGCTCTCCGCCTGGCAGATGCTGCCTGTAATTCACAGACACACATCCAACTCAACTCATTTCATCAGAAGAAATCGCAGTGCAGCATCAATCCGGAAAAAAAGGCCTTGGCAAATCCAAAAATCTACAGGGCTCTTCCCAAATAATTTTGTTTTCTATAAGCCTTCCTCGTATTGAATCAAGTATTTGGCATGGTCCTATACTTAACTGCACCAAATACCTAATATTAAAGAGCCGTACTGTTAGACAATCAGACAATCACCATGCATGTGTTCCGTGTCAACACTGTTGTTGCAGAAGGAAGAGGAACGGAGAGAGGTGCATGAGAAACTGCGAATGGCACTGACATGTAAATAGTACCAAGCATGCAATCTTATTCCGAAAGGTTACTGGGGCCTTAGCGCGACCCAGCACAGTTACAATCATTGTCAAAACTGTTGTTAGTTTATAAGGTAAAATACTGAAACCAAAATAAATAAATAATTATTATTAGGTATACCACAGAAGACCATTGTTTGGACTCGGGGAATCTCTAGAATCATGCATGGGAACCTAATATTTAATTTTTGCACAGGGAGGAAGGGGGGAGGCCGAGAGCAGGAACCTCAATATACAATAAAAATGTTAGCCGGTTTTCGTCTAAAATGTGAGTCCAGCAAAGGGTTAGTCGGGCTGACCGTGGCAGGAGAGAGGGGTTCTACAGCAGCAGTGTGAACTTGCCATTTGGTAAACCCATTCCCCTTCATTATCCGTATTGTACGAGTTAAAGGCTCTGCCCCTTTGTTATTTAATTTTTTTGAAGCGTGCAAAATTTTATCCAGTTTCTTTTCATCCCTCTCCTTTGCTTTATTCAATTGAAGGTTACGGCCTTTTCATGTTTCTCATTTTGTTGGAACCAAGTGGAACGGGGTTTGAACGCTTTGAGGCTGCAAATGCGTTTCACTTCGATGAGGGCAAGGAAAATAAATGCCCGCCGCAAATATTTACCATTTTTCTTGAATAGCAGTGTATAAAGCGGACCCAAGCAATTTATCAAATTTCATTTTAGAAGAAAATCATTTATATTTACGTTGAACAGTTTTCAAACCTTTTCTTCAATGAGAGCACTAGCAATAGCAGCAAGAACTTTTATCGCAAAATTACCTTTCTATCGCAAATTCAAAAAATAATGACTAATTTTTATTCACATCAAGGAGCCACACGGCTCAGTGTCCAATACACAAATTGTAATTATGAAACCTATGTTTTCTTCAGGAATGCATGCATGACATTTGTCACAGGTGGGGTAGCGCCACATATTTTGATATCGAGAAGCGCTACCACTCTTACGGATATTTTGTTCGCAAATTTCTTGTAAAATATTTTTCTCATTCCCTAGGTATACGAAAAATAACATTTCCTTATTTCCAGTGGTAGCAGAGCAGTAGATTTCAAGTTTCTTAAAGGCCCACCTGACATAATATGGGACACATATTATGTGTACGTCAGCGGCCGAATATAACAAAGTGTCCATGGAGATACCCCCTGGTTAAGCCCTAATCAAATTAGTTGTGGGTAGCGACGTACACAATTATTATTACTGCTGATTCCCCGTCATGGTACGTGGTGTAAGCCCTGGATTACAACAGTTAATATTTAGAATTAATTAGGTGGGGTAGGAGAGGGTTGGGAGGCGGACTCTGCAGTTACCAGAGCGGAAAACTGTCTCTCTCGGTCTCTGCTGCCCGTAATCCGCGCGACAACGGCACAACTCCAGTCATAATTTGTATTCAAAACAGCGTTTTCCATTTTTGGGGTCATAATTTTTTTCCATCTTGCCTAGTGGAGTTACTCAACTAATTTATAGTTTGCTGTCAAGATTTGAAGAATTTTCATTTCTCCCATCTGGTTTCGGAAAGTGGACAGGTCACTCATGCACATTTAGGATATGGAATTCTGTGATGACTTCAGAATTTATAAAACTTACATTAAAAATTTAATACATTTTGATACATTTATGAGCTATAGGTATTAATAAGGTGGAAAAGTCATGCACTCCAAACTCCAACAGGAAAGCCTTCCTCTTACTGCAAAAGGAAAAAGCAAATTTTCAATTTCAATCACAGAGAAAGAAGAGTTGCTTGCATATCTCGGTGACTTAACAATCTCACTGACTTTTTCTTTGATTTCTACCGTCATCATCAGTTTCCTCGAGTTGATGGGAACGGCAGCAATTTGTTCCGATGCTATGGTAAGTAATAAAAATAAATCCAAGTGCGAAGTTCATTCGCCTCAGACCGTGCAAGTATCGTTTGCACCTCATCGTCAGATGATTTACAGCTCAGTTATTCCCTTAATCCTCTGAACCTGAACAATTTCAGCCCTTTTCCACCCCTCTTCATGGCATAATGTTAAACTCATTGGAATTAAATGGGCAGGGCTTTTGCTTGACGAATCACTTGTTCGCAGAAGGGATGCGCATCATAAATCTTGGCGCCCACTGTAACTTGTCTGCTGAATAAAAAGATTTCTGCCACCACGGATTGTAAAAATTTGCACGTCCCAACGAACCGTGTTATAAACATTGACACTGAGAACAAAGGGTGGAGTAATAGGATACAACCCAAATCGATTGAAACGCGATTCATTTCATTTTCGTTCTTGCTACCAAGTCGAATTATTATTTATTGTTCAACTTCGGCTACACTTCGTAGTGGTATTCCATCTAGTGAAGGGGGCATGAGCATCACCATCTATTTTGCTTCTCTGTGAGGCCAAATTCTTGTGACTGAAAAAAAGAATTATACAGAATAGCAACCAAAAGATGTGTCACTATACATTATAAACTAACGAGAAAGGAAAAGAACGTAAGCTTAGTCTCCAGAATAGAGTAATTACGCGGCCAGAAAAATGAGGAAGCTCACAGCAGGTGCCACAACGTTTTATGGTTAAAATTCCTTTTTAAATATGATAAAAACAAAGCAAATGCAAATTTAACTTTTGGGGACGTGGCATCCGTTATGGATAATGTACGGGTATGTTTTTATGACAATAGGAAAACTATTAACAACGGTATTAAAGAGATACCCAAGGAAATTAGAGCTCGGAGGGCAAATTCAGGGTTATTCCGTGACGTTGGGAGGGACGAGGGGGGGGGGGGGGGGGGGGGGAGCGGAGGGGGAAGACCAATTGGCATATTCCTGAAGTATACGGGAGCTGGACACTGGCATCGCTATTCACCTAAGTTTCGCCCTGGCTGGAACCATGCAGGCATATGAAATTTGAAGAAACAGATAGCGGCATTTCAAACCATCATTAAAATTTCAAGAAATTGAACTATAGGTACCTTATACCTAGTATTTGCTAGCATCTGGATTTAGCCGCATGTCAGCCATTTTCAATCAATGCCGCTTTTTGTTTTTCCAACACGAGGTGCAGATCAAACTCAAAATTTCGTGTTCTTCCAACACGAGAGGTAAATAAAATTCGAATTCGTGTTTGACCGAGGAAGGTTGCGTGACGTTTCCACCATCGCGCTGACGCGAGACAGGCGTGCTCGTGTGGAAATTGACTTTCAAAAAATTTAGCTTTTTAAAGGAAAAACAGCGAACTGTTTGCAGTTAACTAAGTTCAGTAGCGGAGACTTACTAAAAATTAAAAGTGTCCGATCTCCGCCCTCAATCTCTTAATATTACGGGGAGTAAGTAGGTATATAGGTACCTACATAGCCGTATCCACGGGGGGGGGGGGGGGGTTTAGGGGGTTAACCCCCCCTCCCCATGAACGGAAAATTAACATGGTAGTGCCAACGTGAAGCAAAAAAATATAGGCGAAAGCCCCCCCATGACCCCAAACCCCCCCCCCCCCATGACCACTTTCTGGCTACGGGCCTGGGTACCTAAGTAAGTAGGTATATTTTATATTTATGTAGGTGTATACAAGATAGGTACAAGTCACTTATGTTACGAATACTGAATATATCTTAAGTAAATTTAGCACTTAATTTATGTAACAGAGAAACAGAGCATTCAATTTTGGGGCTACTTTCGGGGCAGTCGGGACTACTTCACCAGCCTTCACCAACCTTTACAGGGAAATTACATTTTTACGCAAAGCTAGGAGTTGGACAATAAAACAGAACAGAGTTCAACCTCTGCCCAATTAGTCATAGAGTCATTCTGTCATTCTGATTACAGCTAAGAACCACCGGCCAGTTTCAAATCTCCGCGCGTCAGGATTATTTTGTTGTGGGTTTTTGATCAGAAATTTGCGACGCATTTGTGAAGTAGGTAATTTTGAGATTAGGCGACCTGTTCATTTTATTACAAATTTCATTATATCGTACAATATAACCGTGATTACCTTAAAACCCCGGGCTCCGGTTGAGAACTAGCGTTGTAAAGATGCTGCCCTTAAGTGACTTTACACGAAAGCACGACACAACATTTCCAAATTAGGGATGTCTCAAATGTGAGCACACAGAGTTATTGTAACAACAATTGCACCCGCACTCAAGTTTGTGAACGAATACTGCAGCAAGATAACCAAAAGAGGACAGACACAATAAGAAAATGGAAAATTTAAAGGCGTAAACAATCCGACGCGCGAACAGCTGATCCACTATCCGAGCCGGTAGCAGACGACGCGACAGCTGATGTTGCGCCTGCGCACTGAAAATTTTCAGTTCTACGCGACGGGTTGTCAACATGTTTGTTGTCATTGTTTATAAACGATTTAAAATATTTAAATGTTATACATATTTCGGGTAAACCCAGTGACCTATATAATGAGTTTTACAGTTTTTGTGCTACCTAGTGATTGTGGCCGTGGAAGAAAACCTGGAAAACCTATGGCTGCCTGACTTCATGACAAAATAAAAGAGGTACTTACCTAGGTAAGTAAGTTCTTTTTATAAGAAAAACAAAATTTCTGAAAAGCCTGAATGCTAAAATTGGATGAGAATAATGCCTAAGTATATGGTGAGACACAGGGTTGCAATTAGGTACTTTAGAGTGGGTCCAAGAGAACTTCGGTCCAAGGAGGCAGGAGGCAGGCCCTTATCCAGAAAGCGGTCATGGTTAACCCCCCCCCCCCCCCCCCCCTCCGTGGAAACGGCTACGGCAGACGGCAGCAGGTGTATTCCCTTTCTCGAACGCCAGAAAACCCACCCAACTAACATCTTCAATATTTATTGTAAGAAGAACTGTTCTCCGTTTATTGCATCATGGCGTGCCTTACCTTCTTACAATAAATTTTGAAGGTGCTAGTTGGTTGGGTTTTCTGGCGTTCGAGAAAGGGAATACACCTCCAGGAGGTGTATATTTGACCTGTCTTACTTATAAAATGACCTGCATGAACGATTCCCTATGGAGAAACTATTTGAACTTGGTAATACCTACGTTACAAATTACCTAATGTGTTCCAAAGTCCATTTTCAATATTTTCATCGTATCTTCCGAGTAGTTTACTACGCCATTATGTCAGATTTTATCCTAAAAAACTGATGAAATCGACGCAGAATTTCTGGCAGTCAATTTTGCCACGGCCGAAGCAAGTACACCTACCTTAGCAAGGTATTAAGAGGCAAATTAGGCAAATAGCCGGATGCCTGAGCGCCGGGCGGTTAGCATCGGAGTTACGGCGATTGGTAATTGAGGTACCCAACGGTCCTGTTGATTGCTTCTCATCGAGCCGGCCATCTAGCCGAGTAGCTTTGTTAACTAATGCGACCTAAAGGGATCTTTGTTATTATACATATAGGTACTTACTGAAACTAACTCAAAAGGCTTCCTTGTATATATGATCATTTTTACTTGGATCTATATTTCCTGATGGGGTTAGAGCGCTGCCCCCTGACTACTTCCCTATAAGGGAGCTTAGGATGGGATGCCATCTTCCTGTAGCTTCTGGTATGAGCCAAGAGGCACAGCTCTTCTCCGTTCTATAACCCATCACCATCACACAAGGCTTTGCGCTATAGAAAAGTAAGGGGATTCAGATATCCTCAAACGCTTCCCTTATACGCCACTGACAGTGTAAAGGACTGGACGGACAAGCGCAAGCAGTGGCCGCATCTATACAGAAGGAGGCGTGGTCTTATTATCTCATGAGTCCTAAGCGGGATTAAAAGGGTTGGGTTAATCTTAGGACCAAATAAGTTTATCTATTAACACATTAATGTTCATGAGTTCATGACACATATGGATTGATGGATAGCAGGCAGGATGGCAGGTTGTTAAACCAAAAGCTTCCAGAATCAGTGGTGCCTGTGCGCTTCACTGACTTGGCCGAAACTGCCCGTGTAGTTATAGGCCACCGTCATTTTTTGAAAAATCTCATTACGTGCTGGATTTTGTTCTAATATTCATGTAGTCCCTTTGTTCACCGTCCGATTTTAAAAGATTTTCTGGAGATAAGAACCCACTAAAAGTAGGCATAGGTACATCAATTCTATAGGTATCGCCTAGTTTTTACCGAAAATTGATGATGGGCTTAACAAACTCAACTGTGATTGAGGTTTTCTTTGAGGGTGGAGGTACCTGCATTCATGACCAGAGCAGGCTTTGCGGTGCACACCATTAGGCACAAGTTCAGCCAGGTATTGAGGCACATCCCTACCGACGGGTTGAGTGCGTGGGAAACTAGTTCAACTAGTTTTTCCATAATGTAGGCACATGTTTCAAGCTTTAGCTATCTCCATCTGTTTCATGGTACCTTCTTTTTTTGGGAATGAAATTAAATCCCTGAGTAAAGTTACTGAATTATTTATTTCGTAAAACAGAAATACTTATTAATTACCTCGTTATTTATTTTCTTTATTTGCATCACTATGCGAAGTCCCGCCTAGCAGACTGCATTACCATTTCCCGAAAGAACATTGAATTGGTTTTTGGGACCCTGAACGGAACCTCCTCAGTGGCCGCTACACCACCTGTGGTGAGAAGGCTAAATCTACCAGTGTCAAATTTTCGAGCAAGGCAGGCACGTAAATAACTGTCATAATGCAATCTTAGTTAATCTAATTACTGATAAATCGGTATTTCCAACCTTCTACGGGTATAAATGCCCCAACATCTTTTGAAGCAAGTAGGTAGTTATAGGTATAGAAGTGCCTTGAACTGACGGCGCTATTAAGATTACGCAACCGCGCGACCCTATTACTAGCACATTAATACCGCATTAATTGAAGCGTAGACCGTGCCAGCACATATAGCTGCAATAAGAAACCCCCCGTTACTTTCTTGAGTCAATCTTGATATTGTTCAACAAATAGCATTAAATAGTTGTAAAAAAATATAAAGTTAGGGAAACAGTTCGCGTGAGTTACAAAATAACACCAATCTGTTCATCCGTATCTTTCTGATGTCCTATCTCCTTTAAGAATCATTGGAATCATAATATGGTTTCAATGTTAATGAAATCTCAGGGAATCTTGGAATTTTTTGGAATGGGGTTCAACTTTCTATGAATATCGTTGGGAATCTTTTGAAATCTTTATGGAATCTCAAGGAATCTCTGGAGTGGTTACCCCCTCGGAAGATGTGCCCTTTCCTATATTTCCCTCCCGTGCCAATACACAGGTTGAGGCACTGTCCCGGCCAGAGGGAGTTTCATCCAAAGGTGAGGGCTCAAATCCAAGAAATTTAATAAAATTCAATGGAAAAGTAAAACTGATCCCTCAAACGTCTTGCAACTCATCGGCATAGCAGTGGCTCTTAACCTGGGGACTTATCGGACCTGGGGTTCGCGGAGAGGGCCTTCGAAAACAAAGTAAACAGTTTGAATTAAATTTAGGGCTGTTATTGTCAAAAATGAGCATGTTTATAAACGATGCGCCGTTTTTACCGTAAAATAGATATCTTGTAAACTTATTGAAATTAAATGTAGTAGGAAGGGAACTGAGGAAGGACCTCACACGGTGGAAGGCAAATGACAGCGGTCTTCCAAAAACAATGCTCTGGCTTCGAGGAACCGATTTGGGTGTCCCTGCAAGTCATTCTCCACATTGAAACAATTTGGTAGACTGGCTTCTGGCTTGCGGCGTATCTGCCACATGAAGACCATTTTCTTTTGGTATGATTGATGGGATCCTTCATGAAACAATGCTCTCCAGCCTCAACCGTGGTTTATTATACCTACGTGTTTGATCAGGACGCTCCGCCTCTTGATCTGAACACTGCGCACCATACAAACCACGTCTCTATCAATGATACAAATCGAACGTTAAAACGAACTTCTGTGGAAGAAAAATTGGGTATAGCAAGAAAAACGTAGAAACCAAATGGATATAAGAATTTGGCTAAATGTACTTCGAACAGTCCTAGATGATATTGTGGGCGCGACAGTACCTCTTTGCTGGCTTCCCGGGGAGAAATCTGGTTTCGGCTCAAGAAGGGACAGCAAAAATTAAAGCAAAATAGCACCGAGCATCAAGTAAGTGGTTGTCTCTACTCTAATTATTTCAGTTTGCTGCTTTGCTATACCTTTTATCCTATATGAATCAGGCAGTGTATGGGGGGGGGTTGAATAGATTCAAGGTATGAGCCGGGGAGGTCCTGAGTCTGTTGTGGGTCCATTGAATGTAGTTGACGGGGTGTAGCGATGTCATCATGTCAAAGTCATTACATAGACCAAGTGCAGGTCACTGCGGTTCCGGGCTCGTGCGCCCTGGTGTCTAGGTTGGTGGTCCAGGACCTTTCTTTAGACAAACCTTATCATTTTATCGAATACAAATATTATTTTGTATTCTGTTTAGCTTTAAGTCAGTTTAGAGCAGTTTAGCTATCCCAGCAGGATAGACTGTAAGATTATAATTTTGGTAATTGCGACAGTTGTTTTGAAATAGATGAAGTATAGAAAACAACATTTCGTATATTTACCCCTTGGGTCACAGTATCTGCTCAGCATATATGCATAGAAAGTGAAAGTACCCACAGTCCCTCTTGACAGTTTTTTTTTTTTAAATCGATAATTAAAAAATGTTAATTAAAGTGTATAAAATTATCGCTGGAGCCAGGCTGCATCTGCGATCGTTGCAGCTCTACTTCTGACCGAAATGCACAAGGATTCACTGGCTAAAGCCCAGTCCACACATCCAGGAAAAGTTTTGAGTAGTGCATGAATGACATGTGAAAATGGTACCATTACCGTCGTCAGCAGTAACTGCTCTGACCATTACATCAAGGTCCAAGGCAGCTGATTTATTTTGCAAGAAAAGCAAATGTTTCGAAAGGAAAATAAATTGGCCTCCATTTATTTAAAACACTAGTTCAGCACAAGAGGAAGGGGAGTTTATGGAGGCACTCGGATTCGGAGTTGGGGATCGGAAGTGGTTTAGCTGAGGCGGTAAGGCCAACAACTTAGCAACCCGTGTCCGATGGTCAGCTAAGTGCTCCATAGCCCTAGACCAACTCGAGCTATTAGTTTTCTTTCCCGTAATATCCATACCGGCTGCAAAGCCTGGACCTTTCGTTACTGCACTCGAAAATACTGTGTTTACAACAGGTGTGGAAACAGTTTTTATTTTAGCAGAAAGTGACTTTGGTGACTTTCTCCATGCATGCTCTTGGAAACCAAGGCCATTCAAGGTACAAGACGTATTCCTCTCAGGTACGTGGCCAGTTCACTAATCCAAAAGCTGGGAAAGAAACAAAGCACTGACAAGCACCTTGGACACTGCAAGAAGTTCTATCAATCACCACGACCAGGTGGTTTGAAGAAAGAAGTGCAGGTATATGTTTTTGTAGTAAATATTTTGGTGGCAAAAAGGGCATAAATGGGAGCCCACAAGGTAAACTGTCTGTTGCGGTCATTCGTATTGCGTAGTCACCCATGAACAAAATCAAATAACCACCTACCTAACTCAGCCCATAATTCTGGGCGAAACATTTACTCAGGTTCTGGTTATTGACCCAAACCAATGAAACCTTCCTCCTCTAAACACTTTTCGACAACTAGAAGACTCTAGTGGGAAACCTTGACTATTCTGCTACACAGAAGTTAGCCAACAGTGAAAAAACTGTATAGATCAATAAAGATCAATACTTCTTAATCAGTTATTTAAAAAAAAGAAAATTGGCAAAATAGTGCTGAAATTATTAAGAATTTCGGCCAAACAAACAAATAAGACCTATTGAACAAGGGGCTTTCTCTTGTAAAAAAAGAAAAAACGATGTTGAAGCGGGTGCAGAGCCGTGATTTGACGGTAATTCTAGAAAAAAGCACGTCTCATTGACTTATTCTTCACTGATTTATTTTAGCTTCTTTCTCCTCAGAAGATCGATCACATTGTCGTTCTGTGTACCTATGCCATTTATTAACTTAAATTGCTGTTTCAGAAAAATAAAGGTTTCAAGAGGCAATGTTTTATAACCAAAGGGAAATAAGGGTGGAGAAGATAGGGGTGGGGGTGGGGGGTGGGGTATGGTTTATGGGCCCGCTACTTATGAGCTTTTCCCGACCCGCTTTGTCTTCCACATTATTCCCGTCATGTTTTCACTTATTTCCCGACCCAAAGAATTTCGTCTCGCTTCGCCGCCGCAGTGAAACTCATTCTTAGTTTTTTCCCTTGCTGGCGAAAAACGAGTTTTTTTCAAGCGATCGGAGCCGTACCTATTTTCCAACACTTTTATCCTATCGAGCACGATTTTTTTTTGTTAAGAAATTAAAAGCCCTGAATAGATCACGATTAAGGACCGACTATACATGAGCTCAAATTTTAGGAGCTGTTGGGCTATTTTCCCGAACATATAAAGCCGCAACTGTTTACAATGTTGCGAACACCCGACCGGTAAGGCGTAAGGACATACATACGTCACAGGTGCAGATCTTGGCCAGAGCCGCAAGTGGAAGGACAACACTGCTTGTGCTGAGTGCTGAGAACCTAACCATGCATCGAAACCATACCCAACTGTTTGGACTTTAAAAGGCGAGAGGAACGTGTGATGTCCCCAAGGGAAGAAACTTGAAGTTAGCTAAGGAAATATCAGCAACCCAAGAAAACTTGGGGGTTTCATGAAGAAATTTTTTTATGAGACTGGAAGAAGCGTTCGGTGTCTTTTGAAAAATACAAGAAGAGAACGTTTAAAAACAGGGCGGTTAAAAAGTAAGTCGACTGTGCAATAATCTCAAAACATCCCCATAAAATAAGCGAGAAGCTTCTTTGTAATGTCTTTGGAACAGTTTTATGATGGCAAATGTTTGAATTTACGAGTTTAATGCACATGGAAAAGAAAAAGTACGCTACTAAACAGAGTTTTAAGTGGAGTAAGTAATGCGAGTTGTAAAAACCCATTGTGAAGAGAAATAACTACTCAAACCAGTTTCATAAACTTCGAAGGATAACTTTGAATTTTCATGATAAACTTACTTCGTCTTACATTACCCATACATTACTGTCTTATAAGCGGATGGCCTTCAAACAAAATAAAATATTTTTGTTTGTTGGTAAAACAGGGAAACAGGGGAATGACGATGAGGACAGCCAACTGGTGAGAAGCCTAATGTTTAAATAGTAAATTCTGCACTTCTACAGCATAGCCTTTGAACTTCCATCATATTCAAAATCGAACAACGAAAGAATGAAACGTAAACTGACTATTTAAAAATGCAGCATCCACTTCTCTGAGAGAACAGAGAACACTGCCTAATTGAACACCATCTGGCCATCAAATTCCAGAGGAAGGCGTGTTTATACAATAAAAATCTGGACAATTACTGGTTCTTCGATGTGACAGTGGTTTACAATCGGTGATATCTTGCTTGTTTAGCAACAATTTTTAGAAAACCTCCTCGCATTTTTTGTGTCTTATTTTTATCGAAAAATCATTTAAAAGCGACCAGTGATGACAGAGGCCCCTGTTTTTTTGCACAAGTAATGTAAGGTTTGCTCTATCAGACTAAAATATCATGATTGCTGTAGATACGCCTTTAACTGAAATTTCAGGGTCAACTTAGTCAAAGGGTGTGTACTCTTGTCTTGATCTAGATAATTCCCTGAGAGAAATTTTGGTTGTTAGGTACTGCCATGTCACATTGTTAAGGTCAAAATTTTCTCAATATTTGTTGAACTATTCAGGGCACCTTCAGCTTCAGGAGATGTTTTCCTCATAGCCGAACCTCAACAACAGCATTTTTCTTATCCTTGAAAAAGTGGGCAGCTAAAGGTGTAATAGTTATAGATGTGACACTATTTCACCTTGTGCCTACTTTTAGTAGGCTCGCTGCGGCATTTGACATTTACAACCTCTGGCCAGACGCGCCTGACGGGTGACACCTGCCAACCATCAACCTGAAGTAATCGTGGTCTTTCTAGACAGCTGTGCCAAGGTATTAGGCAGAGGAATAGCCTAGCCCTTGAGGACGCTCGCGTCGCGGGTTCTAAACGGAGAAAACCGAAAAAAAGGCGTATCGACTTTTTTTTTATTACATTTTGAAGACTGTGTTTGTCTCGACTGATATGCAATTGAGTTGTGGAGATGTACAACCCAATATGGTAAGTAAGCGATCACATCTAAGCTGGAAATGGTGGGCCGAAATCAGAAACGCATGCGAAAACTATGGTTTTTTTTGAGACATGAACCCAGACCACTAGAACTAGAAGTCCAAAGCCAAGGTCAAGGCCAGGGGCGCCAGATTTTGAAAATCCGGGGGGGGGGCAAGAAGTTGTAAACATTACATATTCAACTTACTTATCACTCTTATCAGTACACTACAGTGCCCCCCCGGAATATTCCGGGGGGGGGGGGGGGGGCAAACTGGACCCTGCCCCCCCCAAGATGGCGCCCCTGGTCAAGGCACAAATCAATTCATTTACAAATTAACAGAAAAGTAGAAAAACAGTCCGAAGCCTTGTCACACCTTAACTATAATTTGAGAGCACTTTATTATACTTACAATAGAAGTTTAGTTGACAGATTCTCGAAAAGCATCCCTCTGGTATGCGTCTGAGGAACAGGAAGAGCTTGAGGAATCCACCACGTCCACCATGGGCGTAGCAGGAGGGAGATCGTTGATTTCGGTGGGGGGCGGCGGGGGTAGTGCAGGAAGGCCGAAATGGGAGGGTAAGTGCGGCAGCAGGGGGTGCGGCCGAATCACAGTCCCATCAAAGAACCCCTTGCCATGGTGACCTCCATTGAACGGTGGCATGAACAGTCCAGCGGTGGCAATGGCAGCAGCGTAGATTGCTGCAGCAGCCGGATGCATCATGTACGTAGGGGGCATCATAGGCGGTGGTGGAGGAGGCTCGGGGGGTAGACACACGGGGGGATGGTGGAAACAACCCACAGGAGGGAACTCTGTTTGGGAATGGAAGGAACCTGAACCGAGGGGAGGTAAGGGCGCGGGGCGCGGGGACTTGTCGCGTCCATGGATAATGCTGTCTATACTGAAGGACTTGGGCTGCTTCGGCACACTAGGAGTCTGAGGCAGAGGCAAACCGTTTATCACACTTTCAATTGCTTCCTTTTCAATTTTAGGTAGTTTGAACCTCTTTCGGCGTCTTAGGAAGCTCCCGTTTTCGAACATGTCGAGGGCGTTGGGGTGCAGTGCCCAGTAGGCACCTTTTCCAGGCCTGCCGATAGAGAGGAGCGATATTTCAAATAGAGCTTACGCTGCTTACGTGATTTGATACTGTGAGTCACATTAAAAAGTGCAGTTACTGACCTACGCATTTTTTGTGTGTAAAGAAAAATTATTGCAATGCATGTGACCAGACTTTGCCAGTCCTCAGCAGTACGCAAAACAAAGTTGTATTGAAGGACACATCTCTATATTTTCTTTACCACCAAACCTTTTGCATGTCTATAATATCAACAGTCTGAAGACTTGAATAGCTGTCATATGGCTCCGTTAATTCTTACATGGTGGGATTACTTAAGAAAAACACTTACTGAAATCTAATTCGGTACTTAAACCGTAAAAGTGAACAGTATCAAATTTGGAAATATCGCCCAACTCTACCGGTCGGGCCGTCTTGGGATCTTGATAAAGCAGTCATTGAAGGAGAGATTGTGACGGAGAGAGTTCTGCCATCGCTGAGTGTTCCGCCGATAGTACGGGAACCGTTCGATGATGAATCTGTAAATATCGGAGAGCGGCAGCATCTTCTCTGGGGAGCTCCAGATGGCCATCGCCGTGAGGGAGATGTAGGAGTACGGCGGCTTCTGGTCGCCATAAGACTCCCGGCTCGGCCGAGGCATGTCTTCTACGTCCCAGGCGCCATAGCATGCTTACACACGCGACACAACCGAGGAACGGGCCCGATGTTTCTGATAACGCGCCGAGCGAGGAGACGCGCGTGCTGGAAGCCACTCCCCCAGTTCACCATTGGCTCCAGCTCCAGAGGGCCGTCCGCCGTGTGCTTTGCATAATGGTAGCATGATTTTAACTCCATTTTAGCCGTGTGATCGATGCCCTGCCGCCGCCGCAGTACCCTAGCAGGCTGGCACGAAGCAGCGTCAATGTACACGGTGTAGGGCACGGGGCACTATCACCATGCTTAGTAATCAGCCTCTAACGAAAACTGTCAGCAAACGAGACGACAGCAACCTATTGGATTCCGCGTTATGAAGGCTTTAGCTAAATTTCTTGCCCGACATAAACCATTCCCCGAAACAACATTCAACTTTACTGGGGATCACGCAAAGGTTAAGAAGCTAGGCAGCTCCTAAACAATTATTTGCACTTTTAACTACTACCCTGGTACGTTGCTCATTCACCCATACATGAACGGCATGTGCCACGACATGTAAAAACTTCTCTGAAATGGGGCTTGTAGGTATACGAGCTTCTCTAGATTCCAAAACATCACAGGCAAAGAGACTTCAAAAAGAAACTAAATAAAAATACATATTTCTATTAGTGTCTCATAGATATTCACAAATGACTGGATTTATTATGGGCTGTTCGCTACCTAAACATGCAAGAGAAGAACCCCATCAGGCGAACTGTCACTCGTCAGGGCCACTTTCCCCTCATTCAGTCCTTCGTCGGTTTTTATCGCAACATTGCATTCATTACAACAAATAGCACATAACAAATGATAGAACGAGAAGGGAAAGTTGAATGTCATAGAATGAGAGTAATAGTGACAAGGTAGGCTCCTCGGAGCTCGTTAAGTGAAAAGGTCCATGGACACAAAAACATTTCAAACATTCTCTCATTCTTTCTGCGGCTCGCTTATTAATTCAGGGGCGCCAGATTTTGAAAATCCGGGGGGGGGGGGGGGGGGGGCAAGAAGTTGTAAACATTAGATATTCAATTTACTTATCACTCTTATCAGTCTGATAGGTCTCTGTGCCTCTCAGTGACCCAGCGTCCAAGGCATTCGACTTGTGACCTGGATTCGAATCCCGGTGTATAAGGAATATTTTCCGCTTAAGGCATGGATGTAATGCCCACTCCTATTCTTATTCTTATATTTGACATGATAAAAATAATTGTCCCCCAAATTTCCGGGGGGGCAGTGCCCCCCCGGGAATATTCCGGGGGGGGGGGGCAAACTGGACCCTGCCCCCCCCCAAGATGGCGCCCCTGTATTAATTAATGCTAAAAAGAGAATAAGTGGCTCCAGAATTATTTCAATGACACTCATCCACTGAAACTGGTGTATCCCTTTTTCCCCCGGAAAATACGATATTTTTCAACAACACAATGGCCTTATCTATACTGAGTAACGAATAACGACCCAACAATCGAATGATTTTTACCATTTTTTCTTAAAAAAGTAACTTAGGTAACTTAGTTCACTGGTTTCGGGGTTTTCAGAACAAACATGTACAGCGTTTTCCTCCTATCCTACTTGTTCCGAAATTTCTGTGTATAGGTATCTCCGGATACTAAGTTCTAACTTAGACCATATCTAATGTTATAAGTAAGAAAGGATTAAATAAAAGAGCTGATAGTATTATAATACTCACAGCCATAGATGTTGTTTCAAATTTCCCAGTTAAATTGCTGGAATTATCCATGGAACCAAACGGCCACCAAGAAGGGATTTCACGGCTGGATGAAACATGCGCTGAGGTCAATGGTCTCCCTCTGTTGGACGTAGCAATGGGGCACCCTGGAGAAACCGTTCATAGTCTATTCAAGATTCGCTTTGCGACGTGAGTCCATTTTCACAATAATTATTACAATCTCATTTGAAATTAAGAATTTGGGTTTGGTATATTTATTTGAAGTGAAACAATGGGCTGCTGTCCAGGATGAATGATGCGGGGTGGCTGCGAAGACCGAGGCCCGCGGGCCCTCCTCGGACCACCGCCGAGCGCACGTGCGTCACACTGGAACCAAGCCCCACGCCGGGCTCGGACCGCTTCATACTTTGGTACCGCTTTCAGTATATAAGGTGCCTATAAGAATGCGATCAAGGGCAGAACTACCGTTAACTTTTTGGCAGTTTATGTGGCCAATACCGCCAGAAAAGGCCATACGCTGCTACTACCGAAGTACTGAAAGACATGTACCAAAATGTAGCTTAACTGTGTGGCTCTTGCTATAACGTGGGATATATCTACTACTAACATCTAAATTATGGAACGGTACTGAAAGATTTTACACCTATTACGAGAACAAGCTTAGTGAAAACTGTAAAACAGCAGAAATCTGACGAACTATTTTAGCTAGATATGTATATACATATTTTACTGCATTACTACTTCATCCTCAATCAAAACTAGACTGACATTCAAAAAACAGCAGTAACAGCGCGAAAATTTGCCCCAACAAAAGTACGTATATATGATGCTGACAGCATCATAAACAATGTGTGGAACCGCCTCGCTGACAGCGGCGGCCGAATAGCGGCGGGTTTGGGGGGCGGAGAGCTCGCGGGGCGTGTTGCCCGGCTGATGACTCTTTGTTCTCCCAGACAATCGAGTGTCGTGACCCAGCAAGTCAGAGGCGGAGGACCCGAATGTCAGACACTTGATCAATAAAAAACCCAACGCACATCGATTTATGGCATGTGCCGAAATATCGACCCCACCCGCCACCGATCACTACCCTAACTTTCTATCTACATTTAAATGTTTTCCTGTGGGGGGTTAAAAAGCAAATTTGTCATTCACTGGAGGTGAATAAAACTAGCCCCTTTTCACATGAGAGTCAACTATCGAGGTAAGACGTAAGTTTTGCTACAGGCCACGAAGGGCTACGGCGGCGGGGTGATGGGGTTACCGAAAAAGCTGCGGTTCCGAGTTTTATATACTGAACACAAAACGGCTGGACACTGCTTCAGTCCCCTTCACTGAATAGCTGTGAAGTTTCCTGAACCGAATGGGGAAAAATATTGGGAACACTGAAACTAGGCCCCGGTCGGAATCTATGATCGTCTTCATCAGTATATAATTGACAACCAGCGTGAGTCACAGATATAGCGGCGGCACAAGCCGCAATCAAAACGGGAACATTCCATCATCGTCCAGTCACATAATGCACGGATGTTAGGCAAAACACAAGGTACAGGCAAACATTTATGGAACGTCAAAATGTACATTTTCTAACCAAAGGGGCAACTTATACACAAAATGAGGACATTACCGATTGGTCTCACACAATGACAGAATAAGAGACGCGAGCCGCAGAGCGCGTGCGCAGTAATCAAAAATAGGTTTGGAATGGGATGTGAAATGAACAGCGCACCACCCACAGCCATTGGCCCTATATCCGCCCTCTACTTGCAGTCAGGCTCCACACATCGCGGCTCCAGCACACCCCACGGTTAGCCTAATCATCCACTACACTATCATATGAGTATGAGTCACAATAACTCTCCACAGTACACTGCCATCGACATTGGTTTAGTGTCAGTCCATTTCGGCAGTTTTGACCGTCATTTTTAAGTTGCAGCCCCTGTACAGCATCGGTTTCTATCCGGGAAAAATTCGAGAGAAGAGAAGCAAATACAATATTCCAAAATTGATTCTCACAATTAGTTGGTATAAGAATTCTTCTAACCAGTCACATTTTTCTTGTTTGCTTATTCGAAACTTATTTATGTACAAATAAGTTTCCTCTGAAGAAACCAGTAGCAGTAGCTAGTAGTAAATAAGACATTATCTCCAAGGTAATTAGACGCAAGACAGTTAGTGGTAGTGGTAGATTAGGTGGAGTCTTACGGAAAACATACAGAGAAAAACTGTGACGCCTTCCACCTTTCTTTGTTATTTCGGACAAATTATCGTCTAACCTCTAACCTCTAAAGGCAACAAACGTCACATATAGAAAATGATATTTTTTTATTGAGAAAAATCGATAAATAATGATGGTGGAGTCAATGCGAATATAGAACCAACTTCACAGAAACGTCTTTGAAATGCAAGTAAAGTTCAATATCGTGTTGAAATGGACCATTCCAAATTCGTTAGAACAGATAGATGAGCTCCATTAGACTAAAATGGTGTCTAACAGTGCTCTCAGCTCTCACAATGGGCCATTTACAGCCTCACACAGAATACAAACCGCAAAATTGGAATCCATGAAGTGGTGAAAAGGATTGTCAAATCAGCCGCGGGTCAAAGGTGGAATCATCTGAATCCGAGCCACCACAATGGAATTTCACAATCTCCGCGTGAACTCATTTCAAACTCCAGATAATCACGTGGTTTTTCGACAATTGTGGACTATTCGGGGTAATGGTTGAGTGTAATTTTATTTTCCTTATTAACTTTGAAATCGCTGAAGCCTGTTATTCTTCCATATTGTGCTTGCCGACACGGCAGTCACGGCACATCCAGCCAGCCAATTTTTCAGGGAACTCTTATAGCTTTTTTTTATCGTTTTCTTTTCAATTGGTAACTGGAAGTTCATCCGACAATCTACAGAAGTTAGAGCAACTGGTTGTGATGGGAAGACGATCGATTCAAAATTTCAGGACTGCCAATTCTAGAATAGCAACAGGATGTACCTAATTACTTGCTTGGCTTCCCTTCGAGAAGTTTCTGGCATTTCGAGAAATCTTATTTCTGACAACAGATTGTTTCACTTTTTTATTCGACTTCATACAAAACCATAAAAGTAGAAACGTGCAGTACCTACTTTTCCGAATGTAGAGGAAGGAACATTGATTTGGCTCGGATATAATAGCAAGAGACAGGGAAACATTTCAAGAAGAAAGAGGTATTTTGACTACTAAGGGAAAGGACCTATATATTCTTCTTCTGGCTGGGAGGAGGAGGACCTGCAGCCATCGTCAAGTCAGTAATGAACAATGGAACATGATCAAGCAATGATCACTTTATTAACGAGCACTGCCTCTAGCTAAATCACATCTCGATCATATCGATCATCTCATAAATCAGATGTAATCGACTTTTCATAGCTCACAGGACTATAAAATATTATTTCCCCTATTGTGCGATTTTATTTTATTGAATATGTTGGTTGATACTGGGGTGAGTTTTCACTTCACCACTATGCTCAATCTGCATAGGTATAAGAGATAGGGCACACAGAACGCTCTCGTGCAGGCAAGTAGTAGGTCTGCAGCTGATTTTGAATATTAAAAGAAAACGGCAAAAATGACTCAAGTAATAAGGTACGATATTGAAAAGAGGAAAGGAACAGTAGCACAGCCATGGCTTTAGCTGAGTAGGAAGATAGATATGTACATGAAATTCGTAACGAAAGCGACTCATTTTCATTTTTTTGGCGTTGAGGCGCGCCCTGCAGCGATGGACACCGAAATGGTTTGGCCGGACAGCGGCTGACGGAGCCTGACAGTCACAGCCGCGGGCCGTCGCGTCGCGCCGTCACAATGAAAACATTTGTTTGAGAACTCATTTCGGGAACAAAAGGGCGGCGGCCATTTTCCTGGCTAGTTGCCCCGCGGCTCGCGCGTGCGCCATCCATCACTGAGGCACCTCTTCCCAATGTCATCCTTTATAATTATATTATTCTATATGTTTGTGATTTTCGTTTCATGGAACATTAGTTCATTCATTGGAAACAAAGCGCCCGTGCAGGAGTCACGACATCTCCAACTTGTCGCGCGTTTATTCTAAAAGACAAACATTTTTCAATGAGACTTGGTCACGCGTGCTCTCTTTTTTTCTACATCAGCCTGTCCAGCTATTCTGTACGCCATTGTACTGCGTAGAAATATTCTGTCTTTTGTTAAGAGGACAAGAATTGGCCGCTTCTGTCATGACGGTTGTCGGTTTTGGTTGGTTGACGAAGCGAGGACAATGCAGACGGTCTGACTAAATCAAGACAATCAGAAAACAACACTGTGCATCTGGCCACAGAACAACAGAGAGAGGATTCACCGTTAGCAAACATCTCGCTTCCACACGTTTTCTGAAGCTGCGGCAAGTGTCGAATCACATTAATAATAATCACTTTAGGAAGAGTTTTCTGTTATGTGACATAATTACCTCAGTACTTACAAAGTAAGTAAGCCGTCACTGGTATTATTTTAAAAATAAAAAGTGTAGACCAGTCTCAATGAGGACATTTAGATAAAGAAATAATTAATTTTTACTTTATAAGAGACAGGAAAATGTTTCGCTGAATAAACTCTAGGATATAGGATATAACCGCAGCACAGTAGCCAAAAATTATGAAAAATAGAAAATACTGAAATCCTGATTCTACAGATAACCTATACCGCCTACACTTAGGACTCATCTTTTTAAGCAATAAGCGCAATGGGGACATATTTCATCGCGATAGCATTTAATCATTGTTTAATCGAAGTTTTGTTGACGGCGATGAAGATTATCCGGGTAAAAGAGACGGGCCATGATTGGCTCTCAGGGCTGACCTTTTAGGCTGATATGAGACAGTCGGTGAGAGGAGGAATCGTTATTAATCGTCAGTTAATTTCGAGCCCTGCATTCATTCATCTCCCAGTCGCCTGATAGTTCTCCGTGCTGACTGACAGCTCTCGCATTGTCATTCCTGACTTTGTCGGCATAGCCGTCGGCCATCACGGAATTGAGCTGTCGTCAACAGGCCGATTCCCGTTAGGCTTGGCCAATTAACGTCCAATTAAGGCATGACGGCGATCTATTAATCTGGGGACCGTGGATCAGCTCAAGTAAGCAGTGAGAAAGGAAAACGAATCAAATAAAACAGTGAACAAATTTCACAGGGAACGTACTTGACAGGTGAGGGACACGACCTATACCTAGTCCGCCAACCTATAAGGAAAATATTTTCATATCTTCCTTTTTACGCATGCACGTACAAATGAATGCCAATTCGCGCAGAAACTGAAGTATTACTACTTATGTCCTCCACAACTACTTTTGTTTCTTTATGACCTGGATTCATCTGTTTTCTTCTTGCCACCATTTGAAAACAGCTTTCACATTTTAGTCTACCCCCAGTCATTCACTCAGAACGCACCTGAATGCAATGAACCCTACCAACAAGAAGAAACAGTCTTGGTGATATAAATACACGTATCGAGAGAAATCATTTTATATACAAACATAACAATTTATGTCGACTGACAGAAAAGAAGACATTTATATAAAAACTATTCTTATTTTAAAAGTTAAGAGGCTAGTTACAAGAGCACTATCAGTTCATCAGTTCACCTTCGATTATGTCGATTAAGGATAAAGCTTGCCCACAATTTATTTTCTTTACTAACTACTGATGGTCAGATACTGTAGGTAGTGTAGGTTGTAGGTGAAGGAGAGCTTGTGAGCGAAGCTATTCTGTCCACTTCTTAAACTACCACAAGTTATCTCACAGCAGAAACTTACGATTTTCACCCATCTGGCGAACATTTAATGTTTCCTTAGGACGGAATACCTATGCATTTGCTATTTGTTTAGGGTTTTTTCGATTTCTGAGGACACTTTGATATTCATTTGGTCTGAAATATTATTTGTCTTTTTAACGTCCTACGACTGATTTTTTTTGGACAAATTTTGTATTGACGAAAATCACGCGATCGTAAAATTACAACATAGCTGTTCAATTTTTGTAGCTAAAAATACATATAATATTTCAGAACATTTAAATATACAACAGTATTCCGTAAAAAACCTAAAAAACTCGTAAATATGTAGAAAATGCACATTCCGTCTTAACTACACGTATAAAAGCAGAAACCATCAACACCGGAGTTTTTCGGAAAAAGCTTCGATAACATTCGATATGAGAGAAAAAAACTTAAATAGTAAAATTATACATTAATAGCTGAAATAAGCAAAGATATGGCGGTTGGAACCTTCTCATACAATAGTAGCCATACTTGCGATTTTAAGACAGCACCCAACAACCGACTTCACTACCTTCATTCAGCCCACCTTACCTTCATTGTGAAAAGTCTCCATTCGCAATTTTCCAATGGTAACGATAATCGCGGAGAAGGTGGGGCGCTCCTTAGCCTCGAACCTCCAACAGGGTATCATGAGGGCACGGTAGACGTCCTGAGCACCCTCACCAGGTGGACAGGGCAGTCGACAGTTATTTTCAAGGGCTTCGTACTGACCCTGTGATCCCAACTCGTCTGGGCAGTTTTCTAGCTGTGGGTCCTCACCGAAAGCGAACATTTCGTACAGCGTGACCCCGAACGACCAGACATCAGAACGAGGGGAAAACCGACCGCGTTGCAAACTCTCCGGAGCGTACCTAGAATCCATTAGGTAATGAATAAGCTAATCTTTTGATAGATCAACAATTGTCGAAATATAGAAAAATAATGAGGTTTTACTTTAGTGTTTTTTCACACTCAGCATTCCTTTTTAGTTCAAAGTATTTAAAAGCCTAAAAGATAGTCCAAAAAGAATTTTTTTAGACTTTTTCTTTGCAGAGACAGACACGCCACTTACCATTTTATGGGTATTTCCCGGCTTGTGCGTTGCATATAGTAGTCATTGTTGCTCCCATCGACAAATTGGGCCAATCCAAAATCGGAGATCTTGACATGGTTCTCACTTGCCACAAGAATATTTCTAGCCGCCAGATCTCGATGTACTATTTTCTTACGTCCCAGATACTCCATACCCTAAAAATATGTAAAGGTTTTCACATTTAGGGAGGGAGGAATCTTCCAGTAAAACAGCCGGATTATGGTTTAAGATTAACATGTGGCACCAGAATGATTTTTAATGTCCATTTGGACATGGATATTTATTGGTTATGAAGTGTGAAATATGCACCTCGCTAGCACCAGTACATGTAGTTACACTAGGTATGGGTTACCTTAGCAACGTCTTCAGCGAACTTGAGAAGGGTGAGGGGTTTAAGGGCGTCCTTGTGCATTCTCAGGTATCCTTGCAGACTCCCGAAGCGAACGTACTCCATCACCAAACTAATCTGTCCATGGATCTCCCCAATTATCGTCACAATATTTTCATGTTTCAGTTCCTGTAACCAATTTGAAAATTTTGTGTCATGTGAAACAAGTCAACAGAATTAATGTAGTAAAATCGTTAATTCTGGAGGTTGGCTCCTTTTAATGTAAAGAATGGTAAATTTCCACACTACCAAATCAGGAGGACCAAACGGAGCTTTCGACCTAAAAGCGCTCTGATTGGTCAGCAGTATGCCTTAAGTTACTTCTAGACGATTTAGACAACTATCTTACAAAAAACAAAAGCCACTGTTTCCGCATCTTCTTCTATTCCCTGATACCATATCTGGTCACAGTCGTAATCGTAAAACCTCCAATTTGAAAGACAACAGCATCGATCTCTGCTGTCTTCAAGAACAGAAGTAACTGAAGTACCTGCATTATGGCGATCTCTCTTTCGAAGTCTTCAAGAGTAGTGCTGAGGGAGTCTGGCTTTAGCTGCTTCACGGCCACTTGCTGCGGCTCATGATCTGCGCGCTCCAGTACACCTTTGAAAACTTGTCCGTAGTGACCCTGCATAATCCACGAAAATTTTAATTTAATTTTTTGAATGAAAGCTAAAAAATACAGTAAAAGTAGACAACTATTAAAACTTTTCGTAATCAGTCTTACTTACACCTTACTTTTTCTGTACGTGACTTTCGACAAATTTGTTGGTAGTATACCATAAACCTAAATCGCTGCTTCGAACCAAAGAAGTGTGGGGTGCCTTTATAAACATTTCGCAAGACTGTTTTGAAAGGGGTCATTCGAGTTCAAATTATGACAATCCACTTCAGTAGGTAGCAGCATATTATAACAAACACAAGTTGTTGACGAGGGCCCTTCGCTCTGATTGGTCGGTTTGTGTGAAAATCTATTCTACTGGGCTAGCTGTATGCACCTGACATCTAACAATATCTCGTACCTGACCAATTCGGCCTTGTAAAACGACATTGCAGTTTTTCCCAAGCTGGAAGATGGTCTCCTCGATGAAGTGGTTATAGTTTGTAGATCGCATATTTAGCGGCATACTCGCTATGTCTGGTGTGGCTTGTGTAGACTGCAGACAGAAAACATTACAGTTCTTTAAGATATAGTTAAAAATCTATAGAAAACAAAAGACAACTGAGAAAAGTTAATGGTTGTGAATGCTGCAGGAAGTGATATTCTTAGCTATTTTTTGCTTACTCCTATAAATTAAAAATCTATAGAAAACAAAAGACAACTGAGATAAGACGATGATTGTTAATGCTGGTGGTCCTTGGACTGTAGGCTCTACTCACATAAGGCCCCATCTCGCGAAAAATGACGAGCTGACCGCTGTCGCTGCTGAGAGAGAGGTCGGTGGAGTTGGCGTCAGACACGTCCACTGGGATGAGTTCTTCGGTGGGGACTTCAGTGACCAGCAGAGTTTCATCAGTAGCGTCAGAACGAAGACTCGCACCAGACTCGGTGAGGCTGTGGCTGTCCTCGGTCGGGAACGTCCGTGGATATGTCGTCGCATACGAGTGAACACGTCGTGAATTGAAAACTGAAAATTAAACAGTTAAATGAGAGATGGCCACATTTTTCTCATCAAATTTGGTTCTCATGGCAAAGACATATTAACACGGCTCACGGCCCCACAGTATTTACAGTACTAGTGCAGGGTCATGATATTAATTTATCAGTAACGAATAAACTAGAGAACATTTCCTTTGACATCATTTTAAGATTTCTAGGGGAACTTCTCATTTTAAGTGCAAAATGTGCAATTTTTAAGAAGAGATGAACATACTCATTTCATTATACCTATACATTACTTATAAGTACACTATACAAATGTAAACTTGAATGAGTAGATAATTTCAAAGTTGGAATGCTTTGAGAGATACATAGTACTTACCTACTAAATGAATAAACATACCTTGGTATAGAATATGATAAATATCCCGCATGATCGCTTGAGGGCTTTTCCGTTTGAACACATCACCATCCCAGCACTCCAGCATGACTCTGTAGATGTCGTGCGGGCAGTCCGCAGGTTGGGGTAACCTATTCCCGTTCAAATAAAACTGAAACAGAACGTTACTCTCAAGTGAAAACAACATAACAGTGATGGAGAATTATTATAGTTTTTTGCTCCAGCATTAGAAAATGCACTAGGTAGATATAACTAGCAAAAACGGAAGTGTCACATTAAAGACTTGCCGATCTGTCCGCAGTGGTTGGTTTCTTCCCCATTGAAAAAATTTCCCACAAAGTAGTGCCGAACGCCCAGACATCAGCAGCAGTCAGCGCTTTTGCCCGTGACATATTTTTGTAGCACTCTGGTGGAATCCAGGGAATGCTGGAAAAAAGCCAAGACGTAAGTCAAAATGCAGGTACCGTTTAGTAACCGACTGCTGCGCTGACTCCTACAGCTTCAAGCAGACACTTACTCGCTTTCCGAGAACTTGTGCAAGCCTGGATCACAGAGTTTTATCTTTAATGTGTTGGCATTATGAGCAGCAACCAGAACCTTGCGACACCGAATGTAGCCATGAGTCATACCGGCTTCTTCCTAAAAAAGAAAATAACTTCTTAACCTTTTTAACCACATTTAAAATAATTCATTATCTTAAATTTAAAAGTGCCTACAAGTCGAATCAATAGCATTGGTCGTTCTGGTAAATAAAATACCTACTTATTTATAGTTTGACCAAAGACACTGAGACCTAAAGAGCTAAGGGGAATTCTGCTGAACACTCGAGTGGCGGGTGAACAAAAACATAAAACAGTCACAAAACATTAGGCAGTTTCATACCATTTGCCACAGGGCCATAGCGAGAGACGCGGCGGCTTCGACCAGGTCGACTTGCTGTATGACGTGTTGATTGGCAGCCAGGTACTCGTCCAGGGGCCCTAGCTTCAGGTATTCCGTAATCATACTAATTTTTCCAGTCAGCGTCATCCCGTACAGCTTGACAATGCCACTCGACTGTAAGCACGACCACCGGCCCTCGAGCTCCAGAAATTCCTGCAAGCCATTAGAAAGAAGTGATTTATTTTATCCATATAGTAGCGGTAGAGGGATTGTAGGGACCACCACACCACCGATATACTTAGCTGACAAGCTGAACATATCAGAGGTGAACGCCGTTCAGAAAAACCTTGAGAGGATTGGGATCGAAACGATATTGTGACCTGACTGTCACAGTTCCTCCAATGAAGCGATATTGTGACCCGACTGTCACAGTTCCTCCAATGAAGCGATATTGTGACCCGACTGTCACAGTTCCTCCAATGAAGCGATATTGTGACCCGACTATCACAGTTCCTCCAATGAAGCGATATTGTGACCTGACTGTCACAGTTCCTCCAATGAAGCGATATTGTGACCCGACTATCACAGTTCCTCCAATGAAGCAATATTGTGACCCGACTGTCACAGTTCCTCCAATGAAGCAATATTGTGACCCGACTGTCACAGTTCCTCCAATGAAGCGATATTGTGACCCGACTATCACAGTTCCTCCAATGAAGCGATATTGTGACCCGACTATCCCAGTTCCTCCAATGACAACTATCTTGGCCAATCGGCTATCGACGCTAATTCTTATCCTTATTGTATTTTAATTAAAAAATAGGGGTTTTGGGGACTAAAAATAATTTAACATAGACTTTGAACAGCTCACAAAGGAGGTGACCTATGTCGGTTGTCTATACTATTTTAGATATGACTCACACTGAGAAACTTGTCCCTCAGCTCAGGTTTGAGCTCCTTGATGGCCACTTCGATTCGGGATCGTTTATTGTGCTTCCACATGGCACGAAAATGCAATGTCTTCCCAGATCGGCTCTCTCTCCTGCTGCCTGGAAACACCTGAAAACAACATATAAATAAAGTAACTTGATTGAACTGTTAGCTTTTACACAGACGTATATGCTTTGTATTTACTGACAGGCTGTCTCAACTAGATCACCATTGGCGTTTAATTATAATCGCTCTCAAGAACTGTGAAATCTGGTGGGAAGAAAAAGAAGTTAAATGGGAAGTTGTGTCGTTACGGTATAGAATGTATACTTAATCTGGCTTAGTCTCATCAGCCGGCCGTGCATCTGTACCCACCTGAAGGTTCTGAACGTTGACAAACTGAGGCGCAGCAGTGAGAAGAAGTTCCTCGGGGTTGGTCACCGCAGCAAGTTGTCTAGCCCATGACTCCGCCCCGCAAATCAGTACCTGAGACTTATCTAGAAGTACATACAAAAAACATATGAAACCAACTCCCAAGTTCTGAACTGACGCCCACTTGATTTCTTTAAAGGCACAAAAATTAATCTATCTGCTCTACTTTTTTCAACTTCAATAAGTTATAAAGTTTCTATGGAATTAAAATCGTTATATTGTAACATATACCAAGCTCCCATGTCCCTAGGAACTGACCAGACTCGGCGGGTGGGATACACTCAAGGAGTTGAAGCGTAGAGTCCACTCCTGCTCTGTACGCTGCCACCAGTGCCGGGATGGACGGGTAGCTCTTGCCATCGTAGCTAAACTCGAAATTTCCAGAAGGGTTCAGGACTATACGGAAAGTCTTTGGTTTAGGCGAATTGGCAACACAGACGTCCACAAAGAGCAACGTGTGAGACTTCTCACACTCCCTTAGAATAAATGACCCGGGTTTATTCTCGCGTTTCTCTTGAAGTTTCGCGTATGAAAATTGGCCCCTAAAACGGAAAACAAAACAAAAGTGTCAGAACTAATGTAAAAAGAGAGGATTTTTCAGTCTTCAGTCTACTTCAGGTAACCTAGTGAAATTAAACGCATTACATTAATTTTAACTAACAAGCACTCTGCCATGTTATTTGTCTGGCGGTCATCAGTCTTTTACGCACTGAGCAATAACATTTAAGGCATAAAACAGAATTTTCTCACTACTTCCACACCAGTGACAAAGTAAAATGTAGATGTGAACTTTACCCGACAGGTCCATGGCACTTGATCTGATGAAGTCTAAAGAGGGAAGGAGTGTAAATTTCTTTACAGAGGTTGAAAGTCCATTTGACCGAGAGACGATAGTAGCCGTCAAGCAGGGTTACGAAGGAGTACATGAGGGTCTTGTACATGAAGCAGTAGAAGACAGGAATCCCGTTCTTTCTACAGATCTCAACGGTACCATCCAGCCGAATAGACACAAAACACAAGTCTTCAATGCAGCACAAATGATTCCACTAAAACAGAGGTTAATTTTAGTACAGAGCCATTTCCACACGAGTCCGAGGAAACACTTCAAGTTTATATACTCGTACATAGAGCAGATAAAAAAATAGTACTAACTTCTTCAAATTAATATACCCCAGAGCACTAACCACTTTTTTAACTGACTCACGGCTACTTATTGGACGTTTTTACTGGACTATCTAGAAGATTTAAATATTCATAGCCCTTTTCCGGGTTATTCTGGATTCACAGCTCAGAATTACAATGTAACGTCAAATTTTTTTAGATGTAACAGTTTAATTTTGAGAATGCAATATATGTATTTCTGGTGATATCAGCACGCCTCAGGGAAAGCAAGATATGGTAATATGCTGCCAGTACCTAGGTACGTTAGTAGGTAGAAAAGGCCCCTAAACTTACCTCATTTTTCCCGGTATAAGTGAACTGTATTCCAGGTTGCTCCGCATCAAAAGGATTAACAACTAGCGTGACGAATCGGACGACTCCTTTCTCATCAGTTTGTGCCGTAAACTCTTCAATCAGGTAGTTGGGTGCCGTCCGTTCAAAATGCATGAGATACTCTTCCTTCACAAACCACACGTCACTGTGACCTACCCTTGCAATAGTATTTAAAGCTGCAATGATTTTCTGCTTGATATGCACATTAAACAAATGTTTCTTAAGTATAATCTTTGGTATAAACGTCTTATACTTGGATTCTATCTCAGCTAATGAGACCTTATCTTCCAGCATGACTCTGTACATGTCAGCCACAGCAAGGCCCAGAATGGGTCCTTCTTCCTTCTCATAGTTGAGATTTCGGACGTTGTTAGTAAGGACGTCTCTTCGAACTTGGTGGTAATAATAGTCGAAGGCTGCCAAGTCAATTTCTTTCAATCTTCGTAAATTTGGGACTTTGAATCGCAGTCTGTAGACAAAGACATTGCTGGCGGTGATGTTCTGGAGGGTAAAATGCTGGGCAAGCCACTCGCCGTTCCCAATGATTTTTAGTGAAAATAAGTGTCTACAAAGAGGCCCAATGCCAAGCTTTATTGCGACCAATGTACAAACATCTTCCACAGTTATCTCTTTTTCGTCAATGGGGATTTTGAAGGTGTCTTCGCTGTTGAGGAGAATGATTTCTACAACCCGCCCACCCGGTGCCACTAGGCACGGTTTCATTTTGTTACTTTATCGAAACATTATTAACAACACAATCCACTTAAAATCCATGTATAAAACTCATTTTACAAACGAAAACGGAAAATAATAAATTCCAGATGCAAAAAAACCTTGTCGTCGTAAACACAAACACAACAAACGTTACCAACGTAACAAAACGAAAAAATTCAAAATATAAATTGGCGCCATTTTTGTTTTGGAAAACTTCATGAACTTCTTTTAAATATGTTTTTCAACTTTTAACAGCTTTAATCTGCTTTACTTTTCTCCTAAATTATTTTCCAACACTTTAAGTAAAGTAAAAATTGAGAAATGGCTACCCACATTTGATTTTCTAAATCAAAATGTTGAAAATCAATTTTTTTCTCCTCCCATCTCGATTTTGTTCCTTTCCGCAGGATTAATAGCCCTTTATGAGATTAAGGGTGGGTCCCACCATACTCGGTTAACGGTTAATCTCCAGTTAAATTTCAATTATTGCACGGTAAAAACCGAATTTAACTAGAGATTAACCGTTAACCGAGTATGGTGGGACGCACCCTATAAATACCCACACAACCGCATGCCGTCGTAAAATTCAGTATTACTTTTCACTGAATTTTTAAGAATATCTACGAGATCTCTCCATGCGAACCTTCATGTGAGGCAGTGCCAGCATGCCGTGTATTTGGAAATGGGGGGATATGATGGCCCCCATCATTTGGGAATGTCTGCGACTGCGACAATTTTTACAAATCTCACGGGAATCCCGATTTTTTTTTTGAACCATTATTGTATTTGCTCTGGCCGTAGCGTAGCATTATAGTAGTTTGTAATTTAGCTAATTGGTACGCAATATATTGAATCGTAGAAACAATGATGAAGAAATACGTCCTATATGCTTCAGGCTAGGAAAACTAGGTCAAATTATAAATTGGCGCTCAATCGTTATTCTTCTGCAAATAGTTCTCAATAATTGAGCTCTGAAACCTCATCACGAAAGTAGCATGTGGGTCGGTGTTTTCATCATTTCACACATACAAGAATAACCTATAGACGAGCTACTTATGCAGGAGTGTCTGAGCAGACTGGCAGGTCAGCACGTGGATAGTGGCGAGTACGCGAGCATGCATAATATAGAAACTGTGGGGGAGCGGGAAAGGCAAGCATATAGTGCATATCCACCTCAATTAAGGTTCGTAAAAAGGACAACCCCCAAAAAGAGAAGGTGGGTTCAGGGTTGGAGCGTGCTGACTGCTGGGGACGCCTGCGCGCCGGCCTGGCCTCGGTATCGACCGCCCGCGCCACGGCAGTGCCACGGCCGGGCTGCAGCATGAAGGTCCTCCTGCCGCTGCTCCTGGCCCTGCAGCTCCAGGCGAGCGAGGGGGGCCATGGGGCCAACCACAGCAACGAAACTACCATGGAGGAAGTCGCACCAGACCCCTTATTCCCGGAGGACCTTTTCACGCTAGAGCAGCGTAAGCAGGGAGCCGTAGTTCTCCACGTGCTAGGCGTTATCTACATGTTCGTGGCGCTCGCTATCGTCTGCGACGAGTTCTTCGTCCCTTCTCTGGACGTGATCATAGAGAAGCTGGCTATAGCGGACGATGTTGCTGGAGCTACCTTCATGGCTGCTGGCGGCTCGGCACCAGAGCTCTTCACCAGCGTCATAGGCGTCTTCGTATCCTTCGATGACGTGGGTATCGGCACCATCGTTGGCTCAGCCGTGTTCAACATCCTTTTCGTCATCGGGATGTGTGCTATTTTCAGCAAGACTGTGCTCACATTAACTTGGTGGCCACTTTTCCGTGATTGCACCTTCTACTCGGTGTCGCTCCTCACACTTATCTGGTTCTTCCGCGATAATCTCATTGAGTGGTACGAGGCTTTAATATTGTTCATGTTATACGTAGCGTACGTTTCGTTCATGAAGTGGAACATGCAGGTGGAGCGGTTCGTCAAGAAGCATCTCTACAAGAACAAAGTCACGAGGGTCCGCAGCACAGACCAACTCATGCCTTCGGTGAGTTCAAATACGGTTTCAAACATTTACAAACTACCCAGTATAAGAGTGTCCTTATCAATGATTTTGGAACTGAATTGGAACGTGGCAGGACCATTCAGCAAAATATGTTAAAAAAAGACTTGACACCTCACAGAGCAGTAGCGTCAGTATCGATTGTTCTTAAGTTTTCTCAGTTCATACAATCTCCGAGGTACCTCCCTCGTACCTATACATTATAAGCTCGCATTATCAGTATTTTTTCAACCATTAGGTTTAAAAATAGTAAGCAAGATTACCGATCCAATAAAACCTGGCATAGATGGGAGCTATGCTTAGGTATCGTAAAGGTCAAAGGTATCCAGAGGATATAATATATGTAGTTCATTTTCATGGTTTTATAAGTACTTTCAGCAAGGCACAAAGTACTAAAAAACCTAAGGTTCGGCTCTTTGCACCCGTGCAGTTACAGTTGCCAGTTAATGCCTTATTGATGTGGTTTAATTTTAAAGATGGGACACGGCAATGCGATAGTAGAACAAAAAGTATGAGGACAATAGAAGTACTGCGTATATAGGTGGGAGAACCGTTGCCGGATTTTTGTGTTATTTTCATTTTAAACTTACCAAAAACCATTTGAACAAGTACTCGTATGCATAGTACGTGATAGTAACTCAGAACTCTGATATAGAAAAGTGACTTGGGCTGAAATTCAATTTTTTCCTTTTACTACTAATAATTATTGTATAGAGCGGTGGCGTGGGTATATAGGTAGACCTCCCAAATTAGTGCCAAATTAGTTGAACCATACGGAGTTTTGTCTTGCTATTCACCTTAGAGACGGTCCTGAGTCCTGTTTATCGGAAAACTCCCGCAGCGGGAAACGACGCCCCGAGCAGCTGACGCAGGGTGAATTATCGCCGAAAAACGTCCTGTCCTCTTCGCCATATTTCGTTTACGATGGAGATTAGCGGGTCAGCGTTAGCTGTGTTTTGCTGTAGTCCAGACCTGACCAGAATTCGAAAGTTAACCTTTTTTCGGCCTTCATCTTGGAGACGTCGCCGATGGCACCACTTCTGCTGTTCTTGAACTTGCGCTCTGACTGGACTCATTCATTTTGGTATAATCAATATTAGTTAGAGGCCATATTAGGCCACGCCATATTCCTAAAATGAGGTAGATGAACTTTGCACCTATAATAGAATAAACAAACCCAATTTGCCTGTTTCTTTGGATGACGAACTCGCATTTCACAAGTTCAAATACAATCAAATATGCACTAGGCACATGCATTGATCGAAAAAAATAATAACCTCCCACCACAAAGTTTTTATAATTAGGAATCGAAAAGTGATAGCCGAATTCGTACATTTCACTCATACATGTGCATAATGTGTGGCGAATAAAAAGTCTCAGTGGGGTTTGGAAAAATTCATTGTAGCCCCCGCTGTGCCTGATCGACTTTCCCGGATTATTCAAATCCAAAAATAATTCGTAATTGATCCGATCGTGTTAACAGTTGGAACCACGACCTCCTCCTCCTACCCTCCCTACCCCCTCCATCGCTCTAGCTCATCCACATTTTTTCTATTTTACACTCCGGCTTAGTATGAGAAAATAACATAGTTCCGTAATTCAAAAACAATAAGTCTCATCACTGACGACAACCATGACCTTGACCTATGAATCTAAAAACGAAGCGGTGGCTGTATTTGTCCCCCTCCTACAGAGCTGAGGTACAGTCGTGAAAGTTCCATTTCCCAGCTCCCATTTCACACCATACGAGCCTCACAAGTGCATGGAAGGCTAAGTAACCTTTCAAAACTTTAGGGCTCCTCCCCGTGGGCTTCCATCCCTCCAGGCTTCGTGCAAGTCTGACAAAGGTTCAAAATGTTCTCCAGGCGATAAACGCTCTCGCGAGAGCGGATCCTAAATTTGTGTTCCTGACAACCAACGTGTCCCAACTCATTTCCCGAGAGTAGGTTACTCCCCATCCCCTTCACAGGGGAAGAGTAATTACAATTTGTCTTCAGATGACATTTAAAACTCTTCATACTCGTTCAATACCTACCTACTGTAGAAAGATTCCTGCTCAGGGTTGGAATAATAATAATAAGTTATTTATTATCGAGTGGGTATGTGAGGGCGACAGTAGAACTGTACCTTGAGGGGTACAATCCGAGCAATCCCTATAGGTTGGCGTCAACTTTTTGTCAGGTAAGTACTTAGGTACATCTTAAAAAAATATTTAAACATTTTAAGGACCCTGGCACCTGGTGCACTGATGCTTACAGTCCATGTATGCCCTTAGCCCGAAGGCACTGAAAGTTGGCCGAAGCGACTTCCATGCCATGCCAACAGGAAATTACTGAGACTGGGATTCCAACCCAGGACCTTAGTCGTGCGAGTCTAGTGTTTTTCCCCTATACAGACCAGGGTGAAGCCAAAACATTGATGTTATATTATGTTATTTATATCAGTGGTATAACATAGCGGGTAAATGGCTCTCAAACTACAAACAAACTACCGGCAAACACGAGTTCTTAAACTTTTTCTTATTACATACCTACTTTTTCCTCAAAGTCATACAAGACTCTTATTCATATTAAAAATTAAAGCAGAACCTGCACTCAGTTCAAGGTGCGACCCCTCTAATTGTCCAACCATGCAGGAGCATTTTCACCCATGTTTACTACTTAAAATACATCTATACATTCAGCGTACTATAGACGAAGGTGATCATGTATTGTGCCCGGGCTCCCTGAATCAAAGAAATGGAAACATAGTCGTAACGCCTGAATGGTGGTTTCAGATATTTACTTACTACTAGTAGAGTCTTCATGCTGCACTTAAGCAGCGAAACTAGTTTGTACTAACGCAACTCTCAATGAAAGCGCTCCGACGAGCTTTTCAGATCATTGCCTGTTTGTCAAAAAAAAAAAAAAAAAAAAAAAAAAGCTTTGCTTCGGTCTTCAATTTCTCCAACTATCTCCGTCAATTCAGTTTCGGACTCGTGAAAAGTAGGTGGCCATTGGGGTTGGGAATTTGTTACCATCATTCTAAAATAAACAAACGAAGAGAACCACTATAGTCAAGTGAAAAGAGGATGGATCTGTAATAAAACAAACGAAAACGTCACTTCAATAAGGATGACAATAGAAGGAAGCCATATGAAGGTCGTAGGAGATAAAAGAAAATAATAATAATGGCTAAGGACAGAATGAAAATGACCTTTCCCCGTCGGGACGTAGAGGGGTTGGGGGAACGGGGTTTATGGGGCTAGGGGCTGAGGTCCCCAGCCGTAGCCTTTCTCATATTTCAGGTCGTCCCCTCACTCTCAATCTGACCCATCTTTCTGTGGCCTTCCAATCCTTTTCCCTCAATAATTTGATACTGTTATGTGTGCGCTATCGCTATAGCCAACTATCAACATCTAACTTTTCAAATTTCGTTTCATCTTCTCTTCGCATCTGCGGCGGACAAGAGTGTTTCCTGTCTTTAAATCCATACATGGAGACAAAATTAGTTGGTACCTATCGAGATCATGCTCGGTAAGGGCTCACGAGGACCTGACTGTGATGTTTAGGAGTGCTTAGGTATACTTGTTCACTTAAAAATATCCAAAAATTGTGCACCCTTAGGAAGTAAAAATAATTAATTTTTCCATGTTCCTACTGTTCTGCGTATGTACGGGTAGAAGAGCTGACAAAAGTGCCACACCGACATATTTATATTCTTAAGGATAATAGTGGCCTGAATGTATTTTCTGTATTTCGAATTTCTTTTCTACCATCTGGGAAGTTGTGTAGGGCAATGGAATTCCAATCCCTACAAAACACCCTATTGGTATTAAAATAAGAGGATGGATTTCTCTACTCCGCTTTCCCTGGAAAACACTAAAGTCTACCCTAAGTATAATCATAAGAAGCTTTTCAAGCTTTTCTTTAAAGTTTGTTAGTGTCGTAATGGAAAATGATGGGGTAAAGGAAAGGAAATTCAGGTCACTGCATAAGCAGTTTTTTGTGGGGATAAAACAAGAGAGAGGGGAACATTTTTTCTCGTAATTATAAATTAATCAAAGTTAAATAAGAAAAGCATTTTGTTAAGATTAGCACCGAGCGCGGCAACACCTCATGATAATGATTCACGGGGAGGTCCTTGTCGGCCCCACCCCTCACCCCTCGCCCCTTCACACGACCTTTTCTTTTCTTTTTTGTGTTCTTTGCTCCCTCTTTTCGGATTTTTGAGTTACGTGATAAAAATAGGCCCCAGTTTTCACGTTAAAAAAATTTGGCTGCACCTCTGTGAACTAAATGTGTGTCAAGTCCCTCAGTGTCAAGAAAAAAAATTCTGAATTGTTGAGTTTTAGAAATTTACACGTAGTTTCACGGTCACGCACTCTCGTCTCATAGTAAACTTACTCTTTACAGACTATGGCTTATACAAATTCCTCTCAAGCTTTTAAAGATATTTCTAAGAATTTGCAGCAGTATTTCGGTGATATATGGGATACAGAAGGAATTCTCTCTGTCACTGTTCTCTGTCACTGTTCTCTGTCACTGTTCTCTGTCACTGTTCTCTGTCACTGTTCTCTGTAGTTCCGTCCATTACAAAAATTAATAGTATGGCACCACTTTTGACAACTGAAAGAGGAAAGGTAATGTTATATTAACAGTGCGAGATAATGGGACAAATGCGATAAATGGATGGGAAGCAGAACAGCCCTATATATATAGGACTTCGAGAGAGAACAGTTATTGAAAGTTTGCTTACAAATTAAAAGGCATAATAAAATAGGTAGATTTTCGTCGGAATCTACCTAAAATATTAATGCAACGACCGGCAGAAGCCAAACGGTAGGCCAAGTGCCAACCGTTGAACCAAAAGCTTTAAAGATAAAGAAAACTTCAATTCAATGATAAATTTGTTTCCGAAGTTGAGACGTTAACGTTAAACCTGCCAGAAGAAGTAAACGACACTTATTTTTTGTAACTTTTCCAAGTTATCACCATTTCTTTTTCATGAGATTTCTTGTCAGCTTCGCGATACATTTCAACGCTTTTTAACTCTTGTTATCCTTTTCATCGCTGGCCGATGACAATGCGGAAAACAACAATGGCTTCAGCTATTGTTTGATGTGATATTCGTGTAAAATTCCCGCCGGCTGGCATGAGGTTATACACGTGCAGGTGTAGTGTAGGTGTTCCAGGACACTCACACAAAGAACCATTTCACCATTTCAGGGAAACCCCGTATTCGTTCTGAGTCTCGTGCTGCCCTTCGTGTCGGGTGATTCATGTCATGCGTTGAAAATGTAATGGGTTATTTACCTCTGAAACCTCATTATTTTTCTAGACTTGAGGCATTCATTACTTCCGCTCTTCGTTTTGGGATGGATTAAAGGGTACACCTTAACCTTCAAATAATCTCCATAGGACTTAGCTTGGTAGGTTCCTTAAGGTACGTGACTCAGTCATATACTCCTCAAAAAAACCAGGGGATAATTTAATTTTCAGGGACTGACTCTGACTGCTTACCTTTGGAAAATCATTAGCGACTCTTCAGCTCATATGATTTCTACTGCAATAATATTACAAAAATAATTTAGCATCCAAGCACATTATTACAATCTTTATTATTTTCACCGGCCTACTAACTGCCTATTATATCTTTTCCATTTGGCACATTCTGCAGCAAAACTAAATCTGTGCTTTTCCTTTTTAGCACCAGACCGCAGCACAAGCTTTGGTGAGTGTCTTGTTCTTCATCTTGTTCCATCAAAATTTCTTTCAAATTTCGAAAGGTCCACTCTGGGTTTAAATATTGACAGAGTACCTTCGATCCTAGAGTGTGCCTGTTTTATTACACTTTTCTAAATCATTTTTAATATTACTTCTCACTGTGTTACGCATATCCTTACTCTCTAGCCACAGCCTAGAATCATTTCATATCAATTTAAATTGCTCTCCAATACACGCATGTCTTTACCCTTATAGCACTAAAAGCACCATAGTTCCCTTTTATTTGCACTTTTTGACCATATAAATCACCGGAATATAAGTAATTCTACCCATAGCAACAGCTAAATTTTTTTGGCATGCTTTCATCTTTTTCACAGATAGCAAATATAGATCGAGTCAATCATGAAAATTCATCTAGAAAATATTGAAATTGGACATTCTGTTATCGTGATAGAAACCGTTATAACACTGTAGGTTATACGCTAGGTTATATATTTATATTCAGTAATGTATATTCGATTTATTTCTACGGAAAACGTAGAGTTGTGATTTGGCAGTTGGCCATGGTTGTTGTTTTAGACAAAGATAATTCCCGGCAGGAGAATAAAGGGTTTGGAATATGGGAACGTATTGATTCCTGTTTGACATCGCATTATGGAATCGTTCACGCCCGCTATGCTCGAAACCCCAATAATTCTCGCTCAACACATAAATTACATTGTAAATAATAATAATATCTCGGAATCTCCACCAGTATAAAACGACGCTTTGGTGAAGTTTTATTTTTCTGCTTCTCATCTTTCCAAGTTATCGCGCCGCAGATGTCCGTTATTTTTCACGGAAGAAAAAAGTTCGTCTCATCTTTGTCAGTAAACTTTTTGAAAATTTGCAGAAACGAGTTACCATGTAATTGTCTACTCTGCTGAATTTTGAGGGAGAATTTTGAAAAGAAAATCTGCAAAAAGTTGTGCTTCAGCTATGAATAAGAAAGTTAGTAGGTTACCATGCACCATACAACTATCTCTCATCTTCTTCAGTCATGGTGAGGACTACCAGGAAAATGGAGGACATTTTAAGAGTACCATTATGTAAACCATCCTGAAGATATTTCCGTTATGCTCACTTTTTACAAACTAAAAACAAAAAATCAGGTAAGTAGAAGCCATGCAGTTTCTTTTAGGGAAGTTCAGGAGGTAGAGGGCAAAAGAAAGTTCACAACCCTGAGGAGTCGAATAGCTTTGAATGAAGGAGGGAGGAGCATTTATGAAATGGAGAGGGTAGGGGTAGATGTAGCCTGGGGGTATTACGAGAGGTTGGAAGAAAGGGATGCTTCGTTAATGAACCCGAACCCACAGTGATTAGTGGCTACACTATTGTTTCCATGACTTGGCCATCTCGAGTGGCACTTAGTCAGCTAACTAACGAGAAATCACGCATTTCTTTCATAAAACACACTGAAATTTACTTATTTACCTTATATAAGCATTTCTGTAGTCAAAATAATTAAGTGACCACAGTACAAATGTCGGTTCTTTCCTGTCAGGAGCAGTCTACGCTAAAAAACCGAGCTGGCTTATTTGGATAACTACAGGGGTTTCGAATCAATGTTGCTGAGTTATTTATTTTCAACGGCTTGTAGAGATACCGAGAAATGTGGCTTGCTGACCGTAGTCACCGTCTGAACCTGTGAATATTTTACTTTTTCCATATTTTTCCATGAGACAAGAGGGCCTTGATCAGAAACCGATTTCGAATATTACTGCTTACCCTAGGTCAAATTAATGTAGACGAAAACAATGGTGCTGCCACCGTTTCAGTGGTAGATATTAAGTTTTTACTTTGAGGTTGCTAGGACACCCGCGCAGCCTCGTCTGGTGACACAACTAGCGGCCGCGACAGAGTCATTAAGAAGGGTCACATGGCAATTAATGAGACAATAATTAACGATGTCAGTGAGACATTCGCTGATTGGCAAACAATGCGTTAGATGGCATTAATGCATTCTGTTCCTTGTTAACTGGGCCCGACAGATGATATCAGTAAGACGGCGTGAGCCTTGGAGGTTTATTTTGGTGTAAGGGGTTTTCGTTTCTTGTTGTTAAATATTGGTTAGTACTTATTGTGGTCAGGTGGTCAGTTATCACAGTTATTTTACCTCTTTTATCTTTTCAGGCCAACTTATGGTATTTAAATCTGAATAAGTGAACAATATTTAAAACAAGAGTTGGGACAAGCTTGCAGAAACTTACCACATATGTATGGCTCCCCTACCAACCCTAATAGCTTAGGGAAATGAGGGGGGACACGTTTTAATGAGATAACTTCCCTGCTGAACCGTTTCTTGAATTTTGTTGGGGGGACTGGAGATGCTCGAGGAAGCTGGATGCCTTCCTGATCACTTTGACGCCCAATTTTGAGAAAACAAAACATATTCTAGATGCCTATGACCTTTCGTCGGATGTAATAAGTGTAAAAACTATCATTTGCAGAAATGCCCGTCTTCAATATACCCGCAATTACACTGAAACGCTTCCCCAAGAAAGCCTAGAAGGAGTTACCTATACACCCCTGCATGAAATTCTATGCTAGAGCCAGAAAGAACGGAGAATTTTTCAGTGCGGGACAGACGAATATAAAGATTTGAATCGAACGTACCCCACTCAGAGCGCTTGCACAGCAGCACCAACAAATGATAAGAAAGTTTCCACTTTTATTGTAAAATCAGCACTTCTTTTTCGTCATAGAAATGGCTTGGATACTTTTCGTTTTCGTTCCTTTCATCCCTTATGACAGTTTGTGGTTTTTCAGCACACCACTGGCGCCACGTCGAGCTCCACCAGTGTTGGGGGCGGCGGTTCGGCCGGTGGCGGTAGCACGGCGTCCCGCGTCCCACCCCCTCAGACCGCACACGCTCACTCTGGCACCAAGTTTCGCCACGGGCTTCTCCAACTCATGATTCACACCATTGACCCTCTCCACGACGGTAAGTAGCTCTACAACCATTCTTGAGTTTTTTTTTTCTTCACATTCCAGTATACAAGTAACTATACACTTCATATACTTATAGTATACATTTGAAAGTACTTCGTATATTTTTTATCTTCTTCATCTCAGATGGTTTCCACTTGCCTACCTACCTACCTAGTTCCTGAATATTAAATTAAAGTAGGTAGGGAAAAAGTTATATTTATTTCTTTTGTTTGGTAGAAAAAATTGAAAGTTGATTCCCCTGCAGGATGGCTGCATAATGTCTTAATGCACAAGACCTGAAGGGATCAATTTCTTTTCAGTTACTCCTTGCAAATGGTCACGAATATCGAAGCATCTATGTAGAAACTCATGAAGGAAATTTCCTATACCTGCAGGTTCTCTTTTACTGGGAAATGCAGACTGCAGGCTGAAAATTTCTATAGGCTCGCTTGAAAAAGGCTTGTTTGAGTTGTTTGTGTTAATTGCCCCATTGAGAAAAGTTGTTTTCGTCACTAATTACAGCGAGGTGAGCTCAAGAGACCCGGTATAAAAGTAATCTGGGGTTCTAATGCACAGAAGGTTTGTCTGGAAATGAAAAATATTCGAAAGAGGTTTCGAGTTGAAAGTAGGTCACACTGGATACGGCGATGAGCTGACAAACACATCCTTCTGTTCCACTTTGTTCCTTTATTTCCGTCTTAAATGATCCTGATCGCGATTTTGAACATTCAAACCTAACAATTAGAGAAATTACGAAGGATTTGCATTTTTGTTCCCCATATGATTGGGGGATTTCCCCCTTTTTTCCATTTTTTTCAAATTTGAAAAATACAAAATTTTGCAGGAACTTAGCCTGAACTCAGTGGGTAGGTAAGTATATAGGTATCTCCGGCGAAGTTCCTGTGCAGGTTTCTCATTGGTTTTTCGACTCTCACTGTTGTCACGGTGATGCTTAGAAAACTGTGGTAAAACTCGTTTCTGAAGGGGGGAAAGGCCAGAGAAAATCTATCCACCATAGGTAAACAGAAAATGCTCGCAATGGGTTACAGACACCTACATGTTATTTGCGTAGACTTCAGGAATACATCATCAGTTGGTTTTGGATTTAACAGCAGTGAGCTGCAAGCAAAAGGGTGAATTTTTCATTAAAAAAAAAAAAAAAACATTGATGATTGTTACAACAAAATGACAAGATTCGTCATCATCAACGCTTACTCTAAAACAAAAGTCTTTTTCGTTCTCTGAGGGAGGTGCGTAAATTCACTGTTTAGTCAGATAAGTGAGGCACAAAAGAAGAACTGTTTTCTATGAATGTATCCTCGTATGGTAAAAATGCAAAGAAGATAAAAAATTTCACAGCTTTCATGTTATTGTTGCGAAATCCGGGATTGACCTATATATCTTTATCCTCTTCGTGAAGAGGAGTAGACTTGCAGTCTTGATGCTCACAAAATTATATATGAAGTAATAAAAAAGGAAAATGAGAGCTTTGTATAGCTTAGTACCAGATGCAAAGAGAATAATTAAATAAAACGTGATTTTTATATGAAACAAGGTAGGAAATAACTCAAAATCAGCTTTTGCAAGGATAAGAGGAGCCACGAGAATGGCTTTGTAAGGTCTTTTCGAAAAACAATGTCTCGGGGCACGCAGTCACCCCCTACCCTCCACCTCCTCCCATCGAGCCATTTCAAGAATTTCGCTGAGCTCGGATTCCGCATCGTCCCATAATCACATTCCCGTGCCTACCCCATACCCCTTTACTGACCTACGGCGTCAACATTCATAGTCATTGTCTATGAAATTGAGCATATTCATGGACGGAAATGCACGTAATATTCTTCATGAACGTTCATTTCGCTGCTTATTGCAGACCTGCCTACTGCCCACAGCTACTTTCACCAGGTATGTCATTACAGGTTCAAAATAGGGGTGGGTGATGATGTCATGCAGTCGAGCGAGAACCATATGACTGGTTAGGTACCTGTACCTGGGTAACTTCCAAAAATTACTTCCACCCTAATCATCAGAGATTATCTCTGTTAGTACAGAGTTCGTAGATATTTGGGTTGTTAAGTCGGCCTCATTTTTTAGGCCTTTTTGAGAACCTTTCGGATTCCAGAATAATAAATGGGATGAGGTGGGGGTGGTGTTGGCACTCAGAACAGCTGATCAATCATCCTTCTGGAGACAGGAGCTCGGTTCAAAACTGAAAAGACTGTTTGAAGCGCCCTTGACCTGCCCTGCTTTTCCGAAGTTCATCTTCTTCCGAATCAAATCCATAATATCTCTAACCCCTTGCTTTGTCTGTTCCAGCTCTTCAGCACCTTGACACCTTGTCGTTTCTAAGGCAATATTTTCCTTTATCTTCTGCCCTAATCTAGGCCATGACCTGGGTGTCCAGTTGATACTTTCCAAATGTTTGACCAGTTTTTGAGCAACTAATCTCTTGATATACAGTGAAATTAAACCATTGTGTTGTTGGCCATTTGAAGAACAATTTTCATCAGGAAAATTTGGTAGTACGACAGTGGAAAGGAGTGGAGAAACCTGGGGTTTAGTGATGTATAACAGGAGGTGATGTGATGCAGGGGAGCAGAGTTATGAGCTGTTAGTGGTAGGGAACCATAGGTCTAGTGATAAGACTCAAAAGTAGCGGGAGGTAAATAGTTGTAGGGGTTGCGCTATCAGGAGTATACGGCAGTGAGGCACAACAGAGGCCGTCGCGTGCAAATTAAGGTGGGACCTGGCACGACAAGATCCAATTAGTACTCCGTCAATTCTCCATAGTCATCTATTACTCACCCTTTCTGATTTTTTTTCCTGTGGGCCTCAATCAAAGTTATGACGCCAAGAGCTCAAAATAGTTTTTGGCACACAGAAGTGACAAATTTTGTTTCTTAAACAATCAGGCCTTCTCATATGCAATTTAAGCCTTCGGCTTTCTCGCAATCTAGGCAAGACGCCCATTGGGGCTACATCCACCAGAAACTCTCAAAATCAGGTTTCTATTTCTTTCAATTTGCCATACCTAACGATTTTGTTAATTTTCTCCTTTTGGCGAGCAAAAATGCTATGTGAGGGAAGCATTTAGGGAAACTCTGGTTTGAAAGATAGAGTGATGCTGTGACTGTAAAACAGACAAAAAGAGATGAACCATCCTACAGTATTTTTTACCAAGATAGGGAGAATATCAAGGTGGTGACAGGTAGTTTCCGAATGGGTAAAGTTCTGCTCTCTCAAATTAAAAAACAGGTTGGAGGTCTTTTTAGATTACCAACATGAAAAAATATTGCGTCTTTTAAAAGGTAAGTTAACATCATAAAAAAGGAGGCCTCGTTTTTGCCGGTGAGCTTCTCTGCTGTCAAAAACTTCAAAAGTAATTTGAAACATTTCACTAATCACCTAGTGAAAAGTGAGTAGGTGGGAATGAAAGGACAGAGCAAAAGGTTAGACGAGCAGCCATATTCCCTTTAAGGTTTTCTAAAGGTCTGAGAGCTCTTCTCTCTAAAAGACCATACAACCTTGGTAACAGCAGCTTGTAAAGACCCTACCACCTTGGTGATAACAGCTTATAAATACCTGGAACTTGTATCTAAAGACGATACAAACTTGTAATAACCGCTCTTGGAGCTTGGAAAATTAGATTTAGGTAACACAGGCCCCTTCAGAAAATTTCTTAAATCCATCATTGTGCCTAGTTGACTAAAGGGGGGGGGGGGGGGGGTAACTCAGATTCTTTTCTGGAATGCTTAATTTTCATGGAAAATAGCAAAAAATTGTCACTATATTTGGAACTGTTCGGAACTAAGTCTAGCTCATAAGAAAGATTTTTTTTTACTCTCGTTGCTATTTTTGGAGCTCATAGCGTTCTTAGAAGCAAGAAAATGAAAACTTTGTACTTTCGTGCATCACTAATGGTGACCTTTCCGTTTCAGGCAAAGTGGATGAGAAAGCTACGCAGCTGCATGCAATTGCCTCGCTCAAAGTCCTGTTGGACGCTACCAAGCCTCACAACGGCGCTGCTAGCAGCTCAGCAGCTAACCACGTGGCCCTGTCAGCCCAGGAACAGGCAAGTCAGGAGACGCGCCTGGCCGTGGCCGACCAGCCCAACGGCGTTGTGGGGGGCCTGGAGCCCCCTGCCGACAGCGTAAGTCTCTCTATCACTTTACTATTATTTTACTCTCTTAGAACAAAAGTTCAGGTGAACAGTGAATGAAAGCATTTTGGCCAAGGCAAAGGTCAGAGCAAGTTCTTTTCGTCTGATAAAACGTCTTATTTCATACAGATATATTTATGTAGCCATAAATAAAAACGTAGCTATGGATTCCATTAGAAAGTGGTATAAAATATCAACACCCCAGCAGAGAGTAACATTTTTTCAATCCTGACGAGAACACAGATCGACCCGCGGACGTTTAGTGAATCCACGTGACCTAGATTCCTTTTACATTCAAATCACTCCTGGATCTTTACCTCACGTGCATATTTTCTAACGACGGAAAAGAATTCCCTCGACCTTTCTCTCTTCCCGTCTATTCCAGACTATTCCTAGCTCTCAGAATCCTGTACAGTAGGCAGTTCCATCCATAGCCGTATCCACGGGGGGGTTGAGGGGGTTAAACCCCCCCCCCCCCATGACCGCTTTCTGGATACGGGCCTGGTGCTATCCATAGGTATTTTATATTAGAAATAACTGTAACTGTACCCTTAATGATTGTATCATACGAGATACCTATATAAGTAACACCAGGTATATAGGTATATTACCTATTACCTATATAGGTAGTTAAGAATGAGTGGGCCATTCTAGTTCTGCGATTAGTTCTCAACACGGTGCTAACAAAGGGTTAACAGCATTTTGAGAAACAGATTGAGATTTTGAGTGCCTTTAGAGTTCCGGAAGTTAGAAGATACCATATTTAATTCCTGAGTAGCTCCAAACCCAGGTTTTAAGTCTCAGGTATGAGGTTCACGAAAGGCGAGGATTGAACGCGGTTCCGAGTTTTTATAGATCTAACAGAAAAAAGATACAAGGTACAAGATAGTTTATTTTCAGTAGTATTTCTCAAGCTCTTTATTTTTACAAATGATGTGCAAGGTATAATGCTCGAGTGCAGTTGTTAAGTCAGGGTGTCGGAGGGTGATCGTGATCACTCATCAGTTGTTCATGTGTTCATACGATGAGGTGACTTCAACTTAATGTATATACTCAGTCGAACTTCCGATGCTTGATCGATGTCGTGACACCCGCCGACATTATTTCTTCGTCATGCAAACGGTGTTGGTCAAAGATTATTTATGAAATTCTAGACGGAATAGTCTGGACACACACTCGCCCCGCTGAAAGTGGGGTGCATCCTGTTAGTGTGACTCGAGGGGTTAACCACTCGTTTGGAATCTCATTGGGAATCATTGGAAATATTTATGAAATCTCAGGGAATCTTGGAATTTTTTGGAGTGGTTACCCCTTCGGGGTTCATCTTTCCATGAATATCGTTGGGAATCTTTGGAAATCTGTATGGAACCTCAGGGAATCTCAAGGAATCTCTGGAGTGGTTACCCCCTCGGTGTGACTGCTGTAATAAAATTAAAACGGGTAGGTTGTATCAGGTGAAAGCAGAGTTTGCAATTAGCTAGTGATGGGAACAGAGGGTAGAACGTGAAGCACATTTTCAAGATTGTTATCAGGCTACTTCGTTAAAGCAGCGCCTCCACCCACGCGTTCATGATAACGCTATCCAAAACTCGGCTTTGTAAGAGTTATAGTTGTAGATCACTACACCATTTTATTGGGTGATATCGATTTCTATTTTGACTTAGGGTTCTTTCCAATCCCTAAATAGATAGTTTTCCATGTGAAGAAGATTAGTAAGGCCCTGGCCTTTCCTCTGATGTAGAAACAATTATTATTATCAGGGCCTACAAATAAGGATGTGACTGGTGCGACATGGGACCATAGGTTTCTCATATAGAGCTACATTGCTGTGGTGGACGCAAATTCATTGTGAATTTCTCCGTTGTGACGTACTGGGTTGTGAAAAAAAAATAGGATTAAAATACTTACATGAAATGTAACGATTAAAAACAGTCGGTGGACTATATAAAGATATTCTCCCTCGCGCCGTACAATTCATTCAGTGTGATTACAGAAATTAATAGAGAATAGAGTAAGCTTCAAGTTAGAGCAGGGCTGGGCTGGGCTGATGGAAATAGTTGAACATCCGACCGTCAGATCCGGTGGAGAGGGAAGTTATTAGGCGACCATTCATCAAATGACATCTGAATCAACGGGGTGGGAAGTGAATATTATAGGTAAATGCAATCTCAATTCCCAGCTGTCTTGCTCTCATGATATTAACTTAGTTCCATCTTGGGTGAAAACAGAGTGTGCTTTGATGTCTTTTTTACTGATATTTTTTAATTCCAGCAGGTAGGTTACAAGCTTCCTAAAAGGAAGAAACAGTTGTTAAAAAAAAATTGTTTTGAATAGTTTCGCTGATAGGTCATTTTAAACTTAAGACGACATTGCAGGTGACAGGTGACGTTTCTTTTACGCTTTGTTTTGTGGGCTTGGCAGGAATAGCCGAATAGACGGCAATGGTAGACGCTCTACTAAAAAACCCGACTGACTAGGGTTTCACTTACGTTTAAGTTTTGGACAACCTCGTTATTCACAGAAGTTTCGAGTTAATTGACATCAGTGTGACTGAGCGCCCACGATGGGGCAAAATGCTACAGCAGTGGAGGTAAAGAGGAGTCGGCTGAAAGCCAAGCAGGAATGGGTTTATAAGGAGTGAAAGAAGTAAGAAGTCAAGAATAACAAGTAACAAGGTCAAAAACCATCACAAACGAAAAACTTGCTTCTACCCGAATTCGAACCCAGACCTGCCCGGACAGAAGTCAGGCGGTCAGACCGCTCGGACACTCCAATGTGAAGCGGCCTTGGGTAGATAAAATTACTGACTATTGAAAAGGATTCATGATAGTGCAATTTCTTTGAGTGGGTCCACACCAAATAATGTGAATGTCAACTGCGCCTGGGATTCATGATTATGCAATTTCTTGGAGTGGGTCTACACCAAATAATATGACTATATCAACTGCGCCTGGGATTCATGATTATGCAATTTCTTGGAGTGGGTCTACACCAATAATGCGAATATCAACTGCGCCTGGGATTCATGATTATGCAATTTCTTTGAGACGGTCTACACCAAATAATGTGAATGTCAACTGCGCCTGGGATTCACGAGTAAGCATTTTCTTTGTGTTGACTGGATTCTCACTTACCCAATTTTCTTCAGTTGGTTTACATTAAATGTGATTGTAGGGTTTATTTGATTCAGTAATTATTTATTTGAGAAATACAAGGAAGCTTGGAAGGGTAAAACAGTGATAGTGGGAAAGACTAATTTGGTTTAGGTGCAACAAGAAGAGCAAATAGGCCCATGGAGCGCACACTGGTCTGCCTATCTCAATCCTAGATCTAGATCTAGACCTAGATCTCGTATTTTATTTCACTAGTAACAAAACAAAATGACTAACGCTATAATAATGCAAACCGAATTAGTTACCGTCTTACCCTCCTCAACAATCCTTCTCACCCGCACTCTCGGGATCGGGGCAGGGATGAAGGTAAACGGTTTAGCCGAGGTATTCAAACTGTCAACCTCACGATGTACGAAGGTTATGTTAGTAAGATTACCATATATCAAACAGGACGCTGAAATCTTCCTAACTAACGCCGTCATTCACATCTGAGCTAACTAGATTTATAGGTATGTATAATGCATGCATGGCCATGTCACGGAGGCACATAGGTATGTATAATGCATGCATGGCCATGTCACGGAGGCACATAGGTATGTATAATGCATGCATGGCCATGTCACGGAGGCACATAGGTATGTATAATGCATGCATGGCCATGTCACGGAGGCACATAGGTATGTATAATGCATGCATGGCCATGTCACGGAGGCACATAGGTATGTATAATGCATGCATGGCCATGTCACGGAGGCACATAGGTATGTATAATGCATGCATGGCCATGTCACGGAGGCACATAGGTATGTATAATGCATGCATGGCCATGTCACGGAGGCACATAGGTATGTATAATGCATGCATGGCCATGTCACGGAGACACTCGCTGCCAATTATTTCCGTTCTGGTGGCATGGAGAATTGCGGGACACCACTGAAATTCTGTCATCGGTTAATTATTTGAGGCGTATTGATAAATACATTAATACCGCGTACAGGGGAAGATATCTAAAAAAAATAGGTTCGAGACGCCTTCCTTAGTGTAGAGCTGAGTAGTGGACACTCACAGTGGGGTTTCAATCCATGAAAGACAAAAGAGAAACTTTTAGACAAAATAGCTAGCCTGAAGAAGTCTCCCCGAGTATTTTGAATACCCGCATGGCATATTTTGTGAACCTACCAAAACTGACCCCGGATTGGGGGTGAGGGGGTCGGAAATGGGGTTAAAATTTTTTTGACAAGGAAACTTGCCTGATGAAGTTCCCCCGAGAATGTTGAGTACCCACATGACATAGTTCGTGAACATGAAAAAACTCACATATACCTATGGGGGTCGTAATCTCCCAAATTCGAGTTTTCCCAGATATTCCGCTGATGGGGTATTTTTACCCATAGTATGCACTGTTACCCCTGAGAAAATGAACGAAATCATAGGCGCCGATTTTGGGTAAAAGGTATAAAACCTGTTTTTTTGAGGTTTTTGGGGGGTCTGGGCCCCCCAATTTTCTCCAATGGAAAATCGAAAAAATGTGAGTCTGCGTACTATTTTTTTACATTCGTGCACCAAATTTGAACAAAATCGGCCTGACGGTTTTGGCCCTGGCTCTTCGTACATACACACCCACATACTTACATACTTATACATACATACATACAACGAGGAAAAAACACTTTTTTGGGGTCTGGGACCTCTAATCGGCGCTTTGCAATGATAAACTCAAAATCGATTTTTTGCACGGTCACAGTAGGTACTTTCCTATATGTATACTTTGACATGGACATGGGAAAGTAGAAGATGTGACAGCAGTAGAGGGTATGGGCTACGGACAGTACTTCTGTAGAGCTGTAGAGCTCAGTAACCTGCTGAGTCAGCAGCACAGGTCAAAATCGATAATTCCATTGAGCTAGCTCGGAAATGAATGACAGTAATTACTCACTGCCACAATCCTGTCTGACTTAAATACGTGTTTGGGGCGCGAAGGTCCCACAAATCAATTAAGTCTGGAAGAAGTGCAGATACCTGTTCTTCTTCGGGAAATATTCCATGATTTCTACAGCCAGACCTAAGTAATAAATGTAGAGTGTACGCAGATCTGGAATATTCAAGGGTGGAATAATATAAAATTCGCATACATACCTCTTCTTCCTGGCTTCCTGCCAACACATTCGTCTGTCTGATAGAATTCAGGCACCTAAATTCACAGCCCACAGACTCCGACTCCGACTCCCCAGAGTTGCGATCCAGCCAAGAGAATTTTCACCATACAAATAAATCTGGCGCAGAAATAATACATTGTATTGCAGTTTCGTTGATCCCGAAGGTGACGACTACCAACTCTTCGACTCTAAAAAATGACTAACAACGTTATTCCACCTTTTTTGTAAAGGCTAAAATCCTAACTTTTGATGGTGGTTGCATCATTCGTATAGTATTAGGTAGAAACTGCCATTCGGGAACACAATTGGCACTGAAAAAGTATAAAGATAAATCAATTATCAAGTCACTTCCAATGGAAATAAGGCCCTCTGACTATAAGCGGATTTCAAACAATAAGGGAATCTTAATACGGCTTCACACCCAGTGTTTCAATCCTATTAGGAGACAGTGATAGTGGCTTTGATTGTTCCTGGCAGTGGAGAATCTCTCACCTATACATAACCCATTGGTTTCACAACAATTTATACAAGTTGAACAATAAAAGTCAGAAAAGGGCCTTATCACTCGATTATGCCAAGTCCTTGGCCGAGTTGAAGCTTCATGGGCCCTTATTACTGCAAGACGGCTTGGCGCGAATCCAAATCAATTTAAAATGGAGGAATTTCCTTCCACCCTAGATTACGCGATCTCTGAAGGGGGAGGGGGAGGAGGAGGGGGTGCTACCAGAAAAGCGAGAGCTGCTCTATGAATTTTGCAAACAGCGCTCTCACTTGGGAAGTTCTCATAGCTCTCGACGTGGGAGGCACCAATCAGCAATGCGTGTTTACAGCTTTTCCTTCCTGACTAACACAGGAAGGTTGAAACTAAGCACGATGTAACGAATGCGATGGGTTGAGAATAGTAAAATAAACTGACCGAAAAGGGTCATTCTAGACTTTCTTACATTTATAGGTAGAAGCAGGTAACGAGACTTTACAAAAATTGGTCTAACGTTATTGACACAGATTATTTTTTATATGTTAATCGTTCTCGACAGTTCAACTGTTCGTCACCATCAGAGACATTTTTTATTGTAGCTAAATCATTCAACAAGAAAAAAAATTTACCTAAAAATATATAAGAGTATCGCCAAGAGGAACAATGAAGGGCCTGAACTGTAGAACAAGACCAAGAAACAAGTTTTCTTGCAATCTTCATCACCAGGTGGGATTTATTTATTTAATATTATTTATTTCTGTGGATGGGATCTGGACCAATTGACTGCAACCCTAGGATGTATTTGGAAACTCACAAAATGACTCTCAGCCGTTCAGTTTGCAGGAATAAAAGAAGTTCATGCAACCGTACAACTAGCAGCGAACATCGAACAGACGTGTCTGTGTGCGAATCGAACAACCTCGGTAATGTAAATGAACCTCGATTTGATCGAGATAGCTTACCATCAATTGAGTGAGGGCTTCCATGTTGCTCCAAGTTAATTATCAAAATCAATTTCCGAGCCCATAACGCCAGTCATGTTTTCTAGTTTTCTTTCTATTAGTTCGGAGAGTCCAGTTTTTTTTTGACAGGAAAACCAATTTATTGTCTTTAAACACAAATTCTCGTGTCTTCCCAAAATCCAGTTCAGAGGCGTTTTTAAAGAACAAAATTGGCAAATTAAAGCTTGAAAATATATTTTTGTATGCTTTCTGTTACTGATATACTCAGTGTGAAGGTTCAGGGTGGAAAAACACCTTTTCAAGTAGAATTTTTTTAAAGATAGATATTGAAGACACTGGGGAGTAGGGTATAGCTCAAGGCAGAGTTAAAGCGGCAGTATGGGTTATGGAAAATAAAGCGGCCCCAGGGGAAGCCCGCTGGAATGGCTCTCCAAGGAGCCCTTGTCAATGAAAAGAAGGAGGGTCGCCATCTATTTTACTCGTCATGAGTGATCGAGAATCCCCAATAAGCATCCCCTCTTCTAGTGCAATAAGCATCCCCTCTTCTAGTGCAATAAGCATCCCCTCTTCTAGTGCAATAAGCATCCCCTCTTCTAGTGCAATAAGCATCCCCTCTTCTAGTGCAATAAGCATCCCCTCTTCTAGTGCAATAAGCATCCCCTCTTCTAGTGCAATAAGCATCCCCTCTTCTAGTGCAATAAGCATCCCCTCTTCTAGTGCAATAAGCATCCCCTCTTCTAGTGCAATAAGCATCCCCTCTTCTAGTGCAATAAGCATCCCCTCTTCTAGTGCAATAAGCATCCCCTCTTCTAGTGCAATAAGCATCCCCTCTTCTAGTGCAATAAGCATCCCCTCTTCTAGTGCAATAAGCATCCCCTCTTCTAGTGCAATAAGCATCCCCTCTTCTAGTGCAATAAGCATCCCCTCTTCTAGTGCAATAAGCATCCCCTCTTCTAGTGCAATAAGCATCCCCTCTTCTAGTGTAATAAGCATCCCCTCTTCTAGTGCAATAAGCATCCCCTCTTCTAGTGCAATAAGCATCCCCTCTTCGATCCGCTTGACAATTGCTAACTCAGGACAGAGAAGAGCTCTGAGCATAGTATAGCTAAACTGGTAAAAATATGACTTACGAAAGAATGAGTATCTATTCAGGGGCACAGGGATTAACTTCAAAACATTTATACTTATCAAAGCTCTAGCATACAAGACAAACCCGTTTCGCGGAAAAAGGTGCTTCCGAATTACTAGACAGGGTTGGACAATTCTCACAATGACACTGTTTGCAGAATCTCAGTCTGAGACGTAGGTACATAAATTGATAATACTTGAGGGTTCGACCAGCCTTGGCGCGTGAAGGACGCTTCAGCGCAATAGATAACTGAGCTCTCTGTTATACTAACTTTCGAGAAAAAGATTCTTCTAAGTACAATTTATCAAAGAACACTGGTTAGCCTTGGCAAATCAGTGACATTCAGCCCTAAATAAGTTGGATGGTATCACTTCTTTAAGGTTGGGGTTCTCAAACTTCTTGCCTCTCCGAGAACCCCAGAGTAAAATTTCTCTACTGTGAACTTATTTCACTACACCTGCGATATTATAAGGTTAATAAATAAAGGGTCCGACAATGGTCGCACTAGACTTTCTCGCAATTTTTACGCCAGCGGTATCGAAATTTTTTATTTTTTTTACGTAATTTATTTTTTTTGGACCAAAATTTTAACTTTTTCTAAAAAATATTTTGCCATACACTGGACAATAATTTTAGGCACCTACTCACCGGATTTCAAACATATCCGTCAAATAATGAAGTTTCGTTCGACGCGCAAAGTACGTGTTTTCTATTTTCCATGTCACGGCCTTAATTTTCAAGTAATTGAAAATCTATTGAAAATGACCTTGAAGCATCTATCTGAGACCACTTTCACCAATTTTCAAGGAAATCTGTTGATTAGGGTTGTTGCAAATCCGTCTGAACCAATCAAAAACGACCAACGCGTTTGGGCCAAAACTGGGCCAAGTTATTGGCCCACCTCCAAATGATTGTAAAAGACCTAAAAGCATCTATTCAAAAACACTTTCGCAAATTTTCAAGGTTCCAACTTGATATACGTAGCTTCCAGCCCTTCTTAACTGTCAAAAAACACGATTTTTTGCCTTTTTTTGACCATAGCAGGCGCAATTTTTAGTTATCAAAATTTATCAAAAAACATGTTCAGATATTTACATTAGGTACCTACATACCGAGTTTGAGCAAAATCGGACGAACGGTGTGACGTCCAGTTGCGCGACAGACTGACGTACGTACGTCGGACGGACATTTTTTAAAAACCACTTTTTTGGACTCGGGGGACCTCCATGATCATGGGAAACCCAAAATCTCAAAATCGAAATTTTGCACAAAGACATAACTTTCTCAGCCCATGTATTACATACGGGCGAGAAAGTAAAAATGGTTATATTATACATATTTCCCAGCCCCTGTGAAAACCATGATTATGTAATTTGAAAGTGGGTGTACACGTACCTGCACCTACACCTTCAGTGCCTTCACCTTGAAGTATACCTATAGTTAGTATAGGTATATATGTCCTTAAACTGAATTTGAACTAAATCGGTCGGTAGTGGTTTGGGCTGGGCGTATGACGACAGATGACAAACTAGTAGTCTCGAGGGACCTCCAGGTCATAGGAAACCCAAAATGAGTGCTGTAAAGACTATTTGGTACTTACCGTATTTGAGAAACCCGGGAAAAGCTTCACGGAACCCACAGGTTTTTCGGATCATTATTTGAGAATCCCTGCGGAGTGATTTCTGATCCGTCTGTTCTCCTTCGTCTGCCCCTTTAATCAAGTTAAAGTGTTCAAGTATTGTTCCACAACCTGGGTGAACAATTATCCATGAAAGGAGACTGAATTTTACCCCGTGGAGTCAAATTTCAGTTGTTATTATGCCTCTCTATACCCATTAGTAGACACAGCGCATTACTTCCCCATTAGTGGAATTAATGGCTAGTCAGCAGTGGTATGCAGTGAAAGGAGAGACTTGACGGGGAGCCGATTAGCTTGGGGCGGTGCTGATGTGATGGGGTAGCTGAGCACCCCAAGGGGATAGCCCGGGAAATCCCAGGCTCAAAATGTCAATCAGGTTGGTAGGTAAGGTGCATAATTTCAACGACATGAGAAATGTACTGGTGAACTGATAGTGAGATTTGGTCATGCACTATTTTGTCGAGTGACTAAGTGAAAAATTGCCATTTTTGTATATAACCTCAAGTTTAGAAATAACGATATGCCCTGCATCCCTCACTGTGAGTTATTAGGAAGTTCCTGCGCGGAAATTCTTTCCATGGAAAATGTCAAATCCAATAAATAGATTGCCGAATATGTCCTTTCGTAACATGAATACTTGGAAATACTCCAGCCAGTCAAAGTGCAGTTTACAGTCTCACTACAGGCAATAACTTACTAGCAGAGAGGCCATGAAACACTGAATGGCGCTCAACTCATGTCCAATACAATGGCGCAGAGGCATGTGACAGTGTGCAAACACCATACGAATCCGCAATGGAGCGATTACGCCCCCCCTTTTACTATTGCCAATAACAGAACACCGTATTATGAGGGATCGTAATTTTGAATTGTTCAGCTTCCTTCCGACAGGATATTGCATTTTCAAAATGAAAAATAGATTCCTTCTTCTTTTTTTTCGCCACCGTTACCATTTTTATTGTAAAATAAAGCAGGTATGTCTTTTTACCACAGAAGTCTCTTCAGTCACTTCTGCGCGCTGCGCTGTGCCGCGCTTAATTTTTACAGCTTTCTGTACCGGAAAAAAAAACTGCTGCCTTCCTACTAGTACTCAATGAATGAACGGGTGCGTTGCCAACTATAAAAATAAGATATTTAGGCAGATTAGAAAATGGGAAATGAAAGGTGAATAGCCATAATAAAAAAGGGTGGAAATGGCTTGAGCGGGTTAGTCACTCAACGTTCTTCTAAAGACAAACGTCATTTAGTCTATCCCACGTACAACATTTCTAACCGGAGAGGTACCATTAGGGGCTGAGACGCGAACTACTTAGAGAAGGACGAGGTGATTATTGATGGGAAGAATTAGGAGTTGGGCAGCTGGCGCTAAAAAGGAAGTAGGTCAGCATCGAAGGGGTCTCCATTGACTTTGGAGCTCAAGTCTTTGCTTCTTTTTCTACTTTGTTCCTATCCTCTTTTACAGCATATTCTAAGCAATACTTGACGGAACACGAATCCCTATAAAATCAAGTCTATAAAAACCAAGCATATACTTATAAATACAGGATTAGTCGATATTTTTAAAATTTCCAAGTAATTAAAAATATGAAATAAAATGATTGAGCCCGAAGGAGGGAGAAAATGTTTCCACACCCCAAACCTCTTCCTCTCCATTATCATTTTCCTCTGATTGCGGTCTCTCATCATTTATTATAACGCCCTGGTTTATGTAAAACTGAATAAACTTCTCTCAACTCATTTAACATTTCCTCATTGTTTACACTGTACATACATACATACGTACATACATACCAAAAGCACTAAGTTAAATGGAATCGCAATTTGATGAGTCAATGTTTGATTCAGTGTTGATTTTGAAACTTATGGGATTAGATTGATTGCTATTGAGAGTTACAGTAGCATAATTTCACTTCAAGAAAATTTACAAGAGGACGACGTTTGAATCGAGATGGAAGAAGCAGGCCCGTATCCAGAAAGCGGTCATGGGGGGGGTTTTAGTGTCAAGGGGGGGGTTTTAGCCTATATTCTTTTTGCTTCACGTTGGTATTACCATGTTAATTTTCCGCTCATGGGGGGGGGTTTAACCCCCTAAACCCCCCCCCCCCCCCCGTGGATACGGCTATGGGAAGAAGTACACTTTTCGGTATCTTAAAATACTCGAATGCCAAAACAGTGAGGTCACTGAACCCCATTAACTGAATGTATGCAATATGCATATTGCATGCTGCCAAAAGAAAATATCTGGTACCGGGATTTGATCAATCTTCCCTGTCTCTGGATTTTTATTATTTTACAGTACTAGCAAAAAGGAAGGTGAACTCGTCTGAATAACGATTTAACGATAGTGAAAAATGGTCGCATTTTGGAACTGTTGAAGTGCTGGTTGAGGGAAAAAGAAGAATTGCCTTATATTTGTCCCCCGTTCACCCAAAGACATGGCAATGCGTCTCGTATTCTGCAAGAAAGCTTTCTTCTCGAAACGAAATTGAAAATATAAATTTTACAAGTTTCTTCGGTGCTTCAGTGGAGGGTATTCGCTCTGCCCTTTTTGAGCTCTAGAGTGTGACGCTTATACATATACACAAGTTTTACTTCCTACTATACGCATATTGTTGGGTTTTATTATTTTTTTTTATGAAACACAAACTAGGGTTGTGATATAGAAGAACTCGTTACATCTACGTAATGTTTCAAGGTACACCCATGTTGTGGCCAATGCCGCCAAATCTCCCATTTACCTATATACCTTGACGATACATTATGTATTGGGGAAGATTTATAGTCCATACAGTGGAGACAGAGCGAGGTTTTACTCTCAAAATGTCTCACATCTATAGTGAAATTTAGAGGAAATTTCTGAATGTCGGCCACGTTACGCACAAGAGTAAACACATTTCCCGACAGTAGTTAGGTAATTGATGGAAATAGAAACATAGAACAATGCCCCGTTCTTCACCAAGTAGAAGGTATATGAGTAGGTATGAATATCATCTCAAAACGGTCAAAGCGTGCTTTGTAACTGCAGCAGTCGTGATATCGAGCAGTATCAAAAACATGATTAATTTCCATCTAGACAAGGCGTCATTAATTCTGGTTGTTAGCGAAGAAGGCTCACGAGACTGCGGGGAGCTGGGCGGGGGGAGCGGGGATCTCGTTCATGGCAGGCACAGCATCAATCACTGCAGCGGCAGCGGCAGCGGCGGGCTCTACCCTCCTAAATGCCAACACGCAGCCAAAATATAGCCACCACCAAACATACGAGAGTATACCACAACCACAACCCTACCCTGGTTGAGACATCGAGTCATTTACGGGAATGTAGGAAGTATTCGTGACGAGTTCTTTAAATACATTGCCTAGTGACCGAAGTTTTCTTAGGAGGAAAAAAGTGGTGGTATCTTCTACATTTAAAGAAGTCAACGTTCTCCATTGCGTGTAGTTATTGTTGGTTGAGGACAGGATAAGGCTGAGGTTTTTGGAAAAGTGCTTCATTCTTGAACCATCACAGGCACAATGGCAATCGAGTGGAAAGTATTGATATCTTCGGCTGTGGAATTTCTGGGGCAAGAAATCCGAACTGAACCGAGGAAGCCGCAATAAATTAAAAGCAAACAAAGCTCCCGCTCTCCGCCCGCCGCAGTAGTTCCCTCGCCTCATTTATCCCCCTACAAATGCCCATACTTCTTATGTACTCCAAACAATATAGCTGCTCTGCTCCTGTTGCAACTTATCTCTTTCTCCTCCTCAAGCTCTAACTAAGTGGCTTTAAAGTTCTTGCTGGAAATGAAGAGCAGATTCCTTAACTAAATATGTTAATTTCATGGCCAATCACAAACGGGTATCTTATATCACACTCATTAGTGATTCTATGGCAGTGGAAGCTTCGTTTTCATATCAGAAATATGTATTGACCAAATTGGAGCTGGTTGGAGGTAAACATTGCTTTTTTAGCTGATTCTCACACAGTGAGATAAGAATCGGTATTGTCTTCATGTTGCAACAGTAACTCGAGTACAGTCTAATATAGCTAGCATTAACTTACATATCTATGCTAGAAAGGGTGAGAGTGAAGTCAAAAAAGAGGATGAAAATGAATAGCAAGAGGTAGGTACTTCGACTTCACAAACGGAAATAAAATGGACTCAGCAGTGGTCTTTCAAAAAACCAACCGATGTAGCGAAAGCGAAATTCGGAGGGAGTTTTACAAGCAAACGACCCACGTGACCACCAATAGAATTCGGAATGAGACCAAAAGGACCTACGGTTACGTACTTTTCTTGAGTATCCAACTCACAACGTTAAGTTGCCTACTGAATAATTCAAATCCATTCAGTTAAATTATCATATTCGTATCGTGCAGGTACGTTCTGCTTAAAAGTGCAAGGCAGGTTTCATACCAAGAGGGAGGAAAGGTGCGTCTGATTTTGGTATTTGCTGACTCTAGGTACTCATAGAAAAACAGGTATAAACAAAAAAGAAGTGACGCATAATTTTTTCAGCTTGCATGAGTGAGTGTGTGAGTTTATAATCCGAAGGTCAAGTGCCACTGTTGCATAATCAGCTGTTCTCATACCAAGAGGGTGTACCCTTATTCTGAACTACGCCTGCGAAAAATATGATTATGTAATCTGAAAGTGGGTGTACTCGAATCATACATTTCAATTTGACGACTGTCTAATTAGTGTCCTATGTTCACTAGGTACCATCCCACAAGCACACATGTACTTACCTCGTAAAAAAACCTCGTTTCTTGGGGCCGCCTTTTGCGATGGAACCTCAAAAGAACTTTTTTGCACGATCACAAAAATTAAACAGATTATTTCGGATAGGAAGTCACTGTTCAGCAATAACTCATCCCAAATATCCACGTTGTATGTTTAGGTTCATTCATAACTCTTCATTTTGGGAACTCTGACCTTAAAAAAATTATTTCGATAACTGAAATAGTAGGTAGGTACCTCAGTAGGCACAGGGTAAACGCGCTTCGTACACAGTAATCTTTCTTTTACCAACTCTACTGTTGAACTGGTTCCGGTTCAGTCATAAATCATGTCATAAATGAGTTATGAAAGCCTATTCAATTTTCTTCGGATGCGAAAATTAAATGCTAAAATATTTGCAGCGTTTATTCTCCATTGAGATGCAACAAAAGGGTTTCTCTTTACCCTTGCTACGTATCTGTACTCAGTGAAACGCGTGCTTTCTCATTAATATTCTAGTAGGTAGTTCTGCTTGTTAGTCACACACTGAAGCCATAGAGACAAATAAAAACCGAATCTTAACCTATTAATATAGGTTAATCGTTATGTAATTACGATATTTCGTGTCACGTTCAATTAAGCTCTTATTAAATGTAACAAAATACGTATTCTGTTGGCAAGAGAATTATATATTTTATCTACGAGTATAATGAAATGAACATGTAGGTATACCAACCGGCTCGGCACCGTCACCACTTGTCATTGTCACGTCTAATCTCTACGTAGTAGGTGCCTGTTTAAGAGCAACAAACAATGGCAAGCTCCTGTGGTGAAGAAAAATGTCTAGTTCCGTATGCCAGCAGGAGAGAGAGTGGTGGGTGACCAGTGACCACACTGTTTAGGGGAAGCTGAGGAGGCTTGGAGTAGTTGCAGCAACTTTCCCAATCTGGTTAACTTGTTTTCCACAGTGCTGAATTCCAGCTCGGATTCAAATTACCCGCCTTGTTTCATTAGAAACTCTATCTACGATACATCTGAAAAGCATCTGGGCTTATACGGCCCCACTTTGTTAAATCTCAACGTACAATGCCTATTGTAAATAAAATGTTTGACTCATTGTCAAATTAGGTGTAGATATTCCGGTGATTTCTAAACGAAAGTGGTACTCGTTTTCTCGTGCATGGTGAAATTAGATCTATTACGCTGATGTAACAGTATTACCTACAGTAAACAAGAAAATAAAGCGCTAATAGAAAATACCAAAAATGTAATCAAGAGCTTGAAATGCTGACAGAGGGTGAGAGTGACGGGTGGAGAGTTGGCACCCGAATTTGAATTTTTTGTCGAGGTCGCGGATGGCCACGAGAATCAGCAGCCAATTCTGGCTTTCCGCCAGGTACCCATTCCGCTTCGAGCCAGATTTCACTAATTTGGCGTCATGCCTGTTTTCCCAATCTTTCTTCGGCAGCCATCTCGAAGAAGGCAGAGCTAATGACCAAAATAATGTGGCAACATCAGTCTTCAGGATTCTGGGACAAGCGCAGAGGTCTTCCCCTGTATTACGAGCGCACGCACTCTGTTCCCTTCCCTCAACTGCATTACTTAAATACAAAATACAATACTAGCTCAGGTAAAGGAGACGTAACGTTGTTTCCTTTGATTACTTCTAAAAAATCATCAGGTACTGACGAGTTGACTCAATAAACTATATTAGGTATCTAACCTATATACTAATGAGTTGAATCAAGAATTCGTTCAGTACCTTACCTACTCATGAGTCATGAGTTTAGTTTTGAGGGGGCTCCAAAATCATCGCTTGAACTGACTTTCCACCACCTTCTTATGTCGCACTATATGAAAATTGTACACCAACTTCAATTGTACCTGTACAGGTATACTTATAAATCTGGAGGCAAAGCTCACTTGATATGGAATTTTTATTGAGCCGCTGAGGGCCAACTGTAAAAACAGTCAGTATACGTACCTATAAGGAAAATAGAGGGAAAATAAGTGGCTGCTGAAAAATATTTGATGCATCAATACCTTGTCTAATCCAAGGTCTAATCAGTGCCTTGATAATATTAATAACTTGTCTAACTGCCCGTGAATATATTTCTTAATAATAGGGGCAGCCATGTATCTTTATCAACTTCAGAAGGGGCTTATATTTTTACGAGTAATCGTTTGTCTCTCTTTGTTCGTTAGAAGCCATGAAGTCAATAATCAAGTTTCTTAAACATGCGGAAACTGGCGAGTCAGTCCCATGAGATCTGCTTCTGCTTACTTTATGACAAGAAGGAAATGGGATTTATTTTTCCACTCCTTCAGATTGTATTTCAAGACCAATGTAAATTTGTGCTTGCTCCAGTTCCAACTTCAGGTGAAGTTTTAATCTGATGATGCCTCGAATATCTCTGACTAAAGGACTTCATCATCCTCTAAGAGTCTAAGGCTAAGGTTAGCAAAGTCGAGAGTCTTGGGTATTGTATGTGCATTAGGGTATCCCGATGACGTCAAACCAAGGCAGTCAATGCAAGATCAGGCCTTGGTTGGCGCCTGATAATCAGGCTCCAAAGCTTTGGGGCAACACCTTCTGACATCATCAGGAGGACATAGGAGGAGTACTTCATACTTTACAAAAAAAACCCCCCTAATAGTCCATAAACCTTGCGTATAGGCAAGGTGGTCGTAGCAGGAGTTTGAACATAGAGGGAGCAATCGAGTGGCATCTCCAAGCAGTCTTACTTTTGCCATAAAAAACGAAATTACTCAAAGAACGAGGGTAGTTGAATTAACCCCTTGTTCCGAAGGAGAATAAGCATTTCCATGTAAATGTTAAAAAAATTCTCGAAAGAACCTTGAATCATGAATGATGAATCATGAATCATGATTCATGAACATTACGAAGATTCTCATGAGATTTTTGAAGTTGCAACACTTGCAAGTACCAGTAAAACTACTTAACAATAGAGAGTTAATATGCTATGTGAGGAAATTTGCGGGTTTTCCAACTTGTAAAATTGCAGTTCTTATGTTTCTCCCTTTTCTTTGCCCAGGTAACCTAGTGTTGCAACTTTGAGACACAAGTCATAATCTTAAGGGGATAGGAAACCATCTTTTGCCGTGCTTCTAACCAAAGCAGGTACTAATTAAAAATTTGCTCATTAACATTTCTTTATTATTCTACATTCTAGTTTTGCTTAGTACGACTTTTCTGTACAAATAACAGTACTTGATTGTATTATTTGATGTAATGATATGGTTATTAATTATGTTGCAGGCTGATGACGAGATCCCAGACCCGCTGGACATGTCATGGCCTGACACATGTCGCAAGCGAATAAGCTATGTTCTCGTCGCGCCTATCTTAGTTCCTTTGTGGCTTACACTTCCCGACACTCGATCACCAAAAGGTGAGTGCGCGTTTCGAAGACCAATGGAAGTGGGAAAGGACTTGAAGGCTTGAATTGTGCGAGGTCATACCAGAAAAGGGTCACGCCAAATCGTCATGTGTTTTTCTTTAACATGGGGTATCCGAACAGTGGTCTGACTTTGGTAAATTTATTTCGCACTGCCAATTGGAGATAAAAAACATGCTACGGTTTTCAACTATTTCACAGAGGGAGAAATGTTTTCGAGGTGGTTTCGAGTAGGCCCGAGTTTTACAAACATTACTTCACCAATCATATTTTTCAATAAAAAAAGTTTCCAAAAGGAAAATGCACCCTTAAAAATAAATTTAAAAAAATGTAAATCATAGTAAATGTCTGTTTTCAGGTAAAAAGTGGTTCGCTGTCACGTTTTTAGGAAGTATTTTATGGATTGCTCTCTTCTCTTACTTCATGGTTTGGTGGGCAAACGTAGCAGGCGCCACCGTTGAAATACCTCCAGAGGTGAGTTTACTGAGTTTCCAATGTTTCTCTCGATTTTCGGTGAAAAAAGAAACTGACGGTAGATAAAATTAATAAACTTGTTTAGGAGCTCTTGAGTCTTTTTCTTCGTCCACCTAAAAAGGTCTTAAAAGAATCCAATGTGGAACAGCTATTAAGTATAAAGCTGTGCTTACGTACCTGGCTTCAAGTAAGCACAGAACTTTTAAAAGTACGAAAATTAAATTTGAATAATTTGCTGATGCAGGTAATGGGACTGACATTCCTAGCTGCAGGGACTTCCATACCTGACCTCATAACAAGTGTGATAGTAGCCAGAAAAGGTTTCGGGGACATGGCTGTGTCCTCTTCTGTGGGAAGTAACATCTTTGACGTTACAGTTGGGTAAGAATATTTTACGTTTCCTACTGAACTACGTAAGGTGCCTACACATTTATCTGCAATCACAACTGCAGTATATAGGCATCGTTGGAATGACACTGGCATAGAATACGCCAGTCTGTTTTTTTTTTTAAATAAAATGTGTGTTTTACCCAATTTTTGCAACTTCCTACGATTCTCTCAAAGTTCTATTTTTGGGAACCACCGATAACAGAAGAAGGAAACCAGCACTCTTCATTTTTACAAGTGTTGCTTACCAAGCCCCGAATGCCCCTGACCAGAGTTGTCATTGATCGGTCACGTGCCTTGGTCTATTCAACGCTGAGTCTGTCTAGGTGAGCAGCCAGGGAACGGTCTGCTCAATCACTATCCTGTTCCTGATATACCCCTGAGCAGAGTTCTGACTTTTGTTCCCTGACTGATCAGGTTACCAGTGCCTTGGCTCCTCTACACTCTCATCTACGCTGAGCCTGTCCAGGTGAGCAGCCAGGGAATGGTCTGCTCAATCACTATCCTGTTCCTAATATACCCTTGAGCAGAGTTCTGACTTTTGTTCCCTGACTGATCAGGTTACCAGTGCCTTGGCTCCTCTACACTCTCATCTACGCTGAGCCTGTCCAGGTGAGCAGCCAGGGAATGGTCTGCTCGATCACAATCCTGTTCATGATGCTCGTGTTCGTGATCGCCTTCATCGCCTGTTTCCGCTGGAAGATGAACAAAGGTCTAGGATTCGCCATGTTCCTCCTCTACTTCGTGTTTGTCGCCGTATCTCTAATGTTCGAGTACGATGTTATTATGTGTCCCGTCTAGTGAAGCCAAACACTTTTGGCGGAAATCGTACGTGTTACCGTGCAAATTGTTTTGTACTTAGTTATCGTTACATTTGGGATATGATGACAATAATTTTGACGGTATGATATCAGTTACATAATAACTTATAATCTTCACGGGACGCTGAGGCAGACGCCTTCTCGACATTTTGAAGCAGAGAATTCGAAGTAACTACCTACTACTCCCTAAGTTTCCCTTTTACACGGGATGACTACTTATATCAAGCTGCCAGCCTATGAAAAAAAGAGACGATATTTTCAGTGAGACTTCTCACCCATGAGATCTTCATCAGAGCCAGTAAGTGGTGGGAAAAGAGAATCAAAGGTTGTAAAAGTCAGTAGTGAGGTGCAGTAGTTTTCCCACTTTTTTTTTTTTTTTTTTTTTTTTCGAAAAACTGATTTTAAATAGGACTTGGCAAGTTTTTCATATTTTCAACTCTAAGGTGAAAGTAATACAGCTATACAGATATCTTATTTACGTACCTAGTCCGCCTCGTTATCCTGCTGTTACAGCTCTGTACTGTCAATTTTGTCATCACATCCAAAGATTTATGTACGCAGAATCTGAATCATAACGTTTTTCCACGGGTGAAAACAAACCGGGAAATGGGTATTCAGAGGTCATACAACCAGACGGGATGGGGAGACAAGGGGAGGTAATTGAAAATAACTTTTTAAAAAGTATTGCATGCTGAAAAATTCAGATGTGTGTAACTGCAAATCCGGAATCACAAACATTCAAAACAGCTTAGTTCCCCTCACCCGTGTTAAAAAAACATGATTCGGATCAAATGCACATTGTTACCTTAGTTAAAAAAAGTTAAAAGTTATTTAAAAATTTGTGCGGTAAGCAATAGCCTAAAGGTGCTGCTCAATCATGCACAGCATAGTCAATATTCGAAAATAGTTAATAGGTAACTGATTGTTTTTTTTTTTAGAAATGATTTGTTATTCTTCCAAACAGATACGGAATCAAGGAGAAAATGACGGGTTTGCCAGGTGATAATGCCAACACCAAGTCAAAATGTAAATGTCCCGTTACACGATGAGTACTTATGTGTACAAAACCTGAGTGGGTTAGCGGGTTGGTTCAAAAACTGACCTTTCCAGATGCATTGTGTGAAAATTACAAGGCAAGTCACACAATGTAACTGTTCTAACTGTTCAGTGCACGTACAAAAAACAGTTCATCTTATCTGAGTTTTGTATACGGACATGTAATAAGGCTTTAAGGTCACTGCAGTTTACCGCCAGAAGCTGTAGGTATACCTCTGCCACTAAAATTATTCAGTCCTGTTATTATTCCTCAAACGATTACTGAGGAAGAATGCGCGGTAACTAGAAGAACAGCCTTCTCCAAAATTGACAGTTGCTAGATGGCTGGCACTGGGTAGTGAAATGATGAAATACAGGTTGTAGGTTGTTCTATGTCTTTTGAACATCAGAAACTGTTTTTCTAAGTTGTAATTTTAAAACTGTGTATTTTTCTGAAAATATTTCAATCACTTGAAGTGTCACAACATAGAAACTAGGTTTTTTGCTTCGAAATAATCATAATCGATCATAATAATCAGATCAATCATAATTACGTCATTACGAAACATTAAGAGCTTTGAATGATAACGAAACTGACCCTGTTGGTTGATTGCTCTGAAGCAGGCTCGCTCTGTTTCAAGAGGAAAATTTGATAAAAACGAAACGCTTGAAAAGAAGTTTGTTCACTTCACTAACTCGAGCTCCGTTCTCCCAGCAACGGTGAAATTCGGATAAATATACAGCCTTTGACTGTTCTCTACAGCCCTCATCCATCTAGAAAATGAAAAATAATAAAGAAAATGTGGGGCATTTAAAGCAACCTGCCATTTCTCAGATTCCAGTAGGTATTTTCCCCATTCAATCAAATAAATGTATAAAAAAATATCTAGTTAATGATCAGATTTGAGGAGGATTTGAATAGTTGATGAGTAATAGTGCCTTTAAAATGATCCAAGAGAATAATGTAGAACATAGCGAGAAGACGAACGATAGACGATAGATAGCTCTCCTTATTGTTTGGAACATTGATGATGCTGTGCAGACAAGAGCTTCTAAGACTTAGTGAGGGTGGTTCATGAAAATTTTCATAGCCTATCCTGGATATGCAAAAAGTTACCAGTCTACCAACATAAAGGCGATGTTGGACGATGTCAAGATATGCACAACAACGGCCCTCTATTGTACAAGCTGCAGGTTTCGAATCATAGCGATCGAACATTTAGTCATCGTAGTCCGTGCTACAAATTTTCTTTTTAGGATAACCTTTATTCTTCTCCCTCAGAATGCATGGTGGAATTTGATGGAAGAAGGGCCTGTTTGGGCCGTTCTTTTCCTGACTGCTCTGACCCAGTAAAATAGTCTCAGGCTGCAGCACCGAGGCTTGTACAATACCGGGCACGCGTACTGTTATTAAAGTTTCCATTAAGTCCGTCCCGTCCAATGCAAAACTAATTAAGCCTCACTACACACTGCTGTTTGTTCATGTTTTTTAATATCCATTGTTTCAGAGATAGTTATGTATTTGTTCTGAAGTATAAGTAGTATGTCTTTTTATCGTTAGCTAGTTGAATATGTTGCGATGATATTTTTGACACATTTTTTATTGATAAAAATCACGAACATAAAATCACAACATACTCAAACTACTTAGTTTCTGATGTTAAAAAGACGTTATATTTCAGAAGATATTAATATGCAACAGTTTCGTCACAAAATGGACTTTAAAAATAGTTAACAATCAGCCATGTGTGTCGACAGCCTTAATGGATCTTTCGAAGTGTAAGACGCAAATATGGAAACAAGCGAAACCATACAACTTTCAAAATGCTTTGGACGCAAAATAAAAACTTGCGGAGTCTAACTTTGTAAGTGATTAAGTGTATTTCAGGTTAAATGAAATTGATTTCGTGAAGCACCTCGTGAGAATGAATGTTTTAGTTTAGTAACTAGCATCTAACTGGATTAGATGATTGTTGGATCAAGGAAGGATCAGTTATCAACTGAAAACTAGGTCATGCAAACATTTGCGAACAAAAGTTATTTTATAAACACAAGGCTAGTTTCACCGTAGAAAGTTATGGTTCGACAACGGTTATATTCAATTTTTTCACTTTGAATTCCGTAGATGATCGCGAATTTACCTAAAACTGTATCGTGGAAACGGGTCACTGCAAGTGCAAGATAATTAAACTTGTAAAGGGCTACGCGATCGAGCGTTTTTTTTAGTAGGTAACGATTTGTAAATTTTAGAGCTGGATGGACTATAGATTGTAAGGAATGAACAGCAAAGTGAACAGTCTGACAGGGAAACACAATCTGATGGTTGATGGTTACCATTTTGTGGCTAGGGGCAGTCAGTACAAGTTTTTGAATGTTAAGTTAAACCCGAAAGAAATCTGGATAATAGCTCACCTGCTCCAAGTTTACGAGTAATTTAAAAATATAATAAAATCATCAGCTTCAAACAAAATATTCTTGTAGGAAAGGTCTTCCCACAGTGTGCATCAGCGCAGTACTAGGTACTTGGGCCTTTAGCTACCGTATTCAGATGTAAAATGGTCGAAGGAAAGCTGTGGGAAGTCAAATAATACTAAGGGTGGATTCATCATTCGTCAGTCATTCTGGAATGAGCTGACTTTTAAATAAGCATTATCAAACCCACCCTTAAAAGCTGCAGTAACTGCTTCTGAGACGCAGATCTAAAAATTGATGGCCTTACAGGACTACTCTGACATGGCACACCAAAAACTGTGTCTACACCGATATCTGTGTGAAGTACATTATCTCACGTTTACCTGAGTCTTTTTAACTTCGAGCACACTATAGGTATCATTTTATCACTATCAAATTAATTGGGTTAAAGGTACCTTCCCATATAAGCCGAGTCATTTTTGTGCACTCGGCTAGTCGATGAGGGGAAGTGCCTTTGTAAGAGTAAAAGAGATGACTGTGACTGGCCCTTTTCCACTCAGCCCCCTCGCAGCCTTTTATGTACGCAAGAAGCTTTCATAGTCCAGCTCATGCATAGATAGAGCACGCAAAGTCGACTTGGAGTAACAAGTAGCCATTGGTTAATTCATTTTAAATAAGATTAGAAACCAAAATATAAGTCCCAAAGAAATTGGGTCACAATAAAATTGCAGTACTTATTATTGCAATACGTACCAGTTCACACAATATGTATTCGGTGGTTACTTCCAAGTTGTAATCTTAAATAATGTATCATATATTGTACACTAATAAGATATATATATTTTATTGTTGTTACATTATTTTTAGAAGAACTAGTCGTTACCATTTCTCATTTTGAAGCGAAAAATGTTTACTGTAGGGAAAATAATGGCATTTTAGCATTGAAATGAAAATTGAATTATTGAGAGAATGCTGTGAATGCTATAGGCTAGTAGTCGATTATTAGCAGGACTAGCCGACTTGTTCATTATTATTTGCTAATACGCGTCCAACAAAAAGATACCTACTCGTCTTCATAAACAAATAAGTCAACAAAATACAATTGGAAACGAGCACCATTTTTTGACTGAACTGAAAATGAATCAATTGTCGGCCTACATCTTGGCCTACATCTTGGCCAAGCTTGCTCGTATGACAGTAAAACAAAGAGGAAGTTATTCAAGTTGGATGCGTATTATCACTAAGTTGTAAATTCAATATATTTGTTCTGTTGATAATTTTATTAGTGTTAAGAAATGCAAGAAAAAAAAACTGTGTGACATCTTGACGCATCTTTTTCATATCTCTTCGACTTGTATTTTAAGGATTACTTCGTTCTTTTCTGATGTACTTCAGTGATGTTTTCATCTCTTGTTTAGACCAATTTAAAGTAGCCTAAACCCATCCTTGTTCATATACGACTTGATCGTCACTAAATTTAAGTAGGAATTTTTCATTGCCCGGCTATAAAATTTCGCCCCCACCCCTCCACTGATGAGTCATTTTCTTATCTGAGAAGTTTAGGTGTATACGAGGGTGTATACAAATGTGTGTAATTATTTGCGCTGGCCGCTAGTTCAATTGCATGCATTGCCCGCCCCTTACTACAATTCCTGATTAAGGAAAGGTTTCTGCGGATCGTGCATTTCTTCAACGCCTACAATAAACACTGCGAGTAGTGATGGGCATATTTTGGTCTTGGCCCATCACTATGAGTAATGAAAGACTGACTCAACCTTCAGGTAGACCCAATTAACTCAATTTTTCGATTCCGGCCTTGGGCAATCCGACGGAAACAGTGTATAAACTAAAGCTGTGTCCAGCACACCACAAACTGTCAGCAGGCAGTGTATGCAACTTATTTTATTGAATAAAATTATTATTGAGAAAAAAATCAAAGCCTAAACCTAATGCTGTTTCTAGTTGGAAGCCAAATCCATCTGCGCGAAATGTTTGGAGTAGTGTCCGTTATTTATTTAGGCTGCCTCTCGGTGAAATTTCAAGTCTCTTGTATGAAATAATTAAATTTTAAATTTTAATCTTATGGGCGGCAGAAATGCACCGCCATCAGAAGCCTAGCCTTAAGACAATGCCTAGTTTTTTCAATCTTATACAAATTAGATATAAATGACGATACCTATACCTACTTACCTACTATTCTATCAACGAAGTGAAAAAATGAAAAATAATGAGAGCGATCGAAAAAGGCCTGCCACGAAAACAAATGATTCGACAAGGCAAATTCGGACTGTTCGAATTTATGTTTTCAATTTGTTTAGAAGCAATAAATACTATAAGGTTGACATATTAACCAGTTAAAACAGTAAGATTTAAGAATTAAATTAAAAGCCAATCGATTCAAATGCTTTTTAGATTTTCTTGCCAGAGATAGAATACTTGTGCTGCTAATTTCTTAAGGGTTTTTTCACATTGGCCCGTAGCTGGACGATCTTGCACCACCTTTCCTAACATGGGTGAAGATAGGCCAGCGTCTATCACACCTGCCGCTACCACTGTTGGCCCCTTCACTAACTTCTTCACTTCTGGTCGTCAGTATTGACAAGACACCAATAATCGCGATTTACTTCTCGACGACGATAAAACCTTAGTTCATCAAGACTGCTGAGGACGCAAAATGACGTGAAAAAAGTAAAAAATTACAACCAAGCCGTAACTTCATGCATTGAAAAAAGATTAAAATAAGGATTGAAAACAGGAATGTAGCAGAGTATTTCATCTCCAGCAATGCTGGGAGTTCATTAGAGAAGTATAAGATTGTGATTTAGATCAAATATTTAATTAAAAGAAAAGTATATGCAACAAATTACCTATCAATGTAAATTTAATAATTTCTTGTTACCATTTTTAGAGGGTGTACTGGATAGAGGGCTGAACAGAATAAAGCACTGAGAATAAAATGGAATACATAAAAGTATGCCACCCCAGCATCTACTAGCATAATGATGGAGGCAGTGGGTAATGCCCTACTTAAATATTTTAAAGCTTCCTTCAGATACTCGACGTTAGGGTTCGGTAATGGTTCCGAACCCTACACCAGGCCAGGGTTGGAATTTTTGATCAGTTTAGCGTTCCGGGCACGACACCGTACAGACCGTGTCGGTAAGCTTCCACATGGAACAAAGGGTTCAGTTAGATGGAAATAAATTCGAGTAGACACTAATAGATCTGAGCTTAGTTGATTCGCAAACTTTGGCGAACGTCTTATATCTGGAGGAACCATTAGTTTGTTTTCAGCACTTATTTTATGGCACCCTCTAACCGTTTCCAGAACACACCCAGCAAAGTACAATAGAATTGGACAATGTTTTTAGCACAAGCAAGTATAGCCGGCTCTCATGTGATAAGTGCACGGTGGATACTGTGTCAAAATCAAATCATCGAATTTAGACACAACGCAAGTTTGTTCGTTTATATTCTTATCTAGTTTATATTACTGTTGGGGTGCGATAGCTGCATGGTACTTAAATTAAAGATAGATAAACAGTTCACTTTTAATTAATTACGTGTTTTTTTCGTTTTTTATAGCATGATAGGTATCTGGCGGACAGTTTGATGATAAAGGAAAAAAAAGGAGATCGAGCAATCTCCTACCGAACTCTTGCATCTTTTTTTCCTTACCCCTACATGTAACAGCAGACATGGCCATAGATGACACAAAATTACCTAAAGATGTCCATATAGATAGTCCAGATAATTTGTAATTCTTTCCTTTTTACCGCGATAAAATAAGATAGGAAATAGAAAACGCACAAACTGATCATCCCAGGCCCTACTACAACACTAAGTATACAGACCTATCTCTTATTTTTGCCACCATTCTCGCCTAAGAGCTTCAAAACACTGAATGTTTGAAAAAGGCAACCAGTTCATTTTAATTATTAATTTTGAGATTAATTTTGAAATCTGACGGAAAATTGTGTGGCCCACAAATCTTGTCTAATCAACGAAAATTCTTCGGGAATTTATACTCAGATAACGATAATACCTAGGTATACTAAATTCGCAATTTTTATTTAACGATGGATGACGAGTATATACCTATCTATCATCTTCCTCCTTATAAATGGTAACAGCCATGTCTGATGTCTGCCTACCAAAACAGGGGAGTTCACTTAAGCTGTCCCGTCTGGGACCTTCAATGATTCTCCATAGTACCTACTTTGTATGAAAAACACTTTTACGAGTGTTTTGTTTTCTAGAAATGCATGGAAGGTATTATAGCCATTACTGCAGTTCACTGTTACCCTGTCCTATTTAGGCACCCTCCTACCGCAATCACCTGTTGAGAAGAAAAAGACAATTCTTTTCTCGCTATGGCTAGCGAGAAAGCAAAAAGGATTTCTAAAAATCAAGTCAGTCAATTAGTGGTGTGGGAGTCAGTGTGCCGATAGCCAAGACAAACAAATCACATAAGTTTAGTAAGAATAATTCAAAGGCACCAGCTAGAAAAAAAAAATATCATCTTAAATTGCAAATTCACATTGTTGGCTGTTGATTTTGTCAAATAATTCAATTTTATCCACTGAAATAAAGCTGCACCTCCTTAAATAAATGAGAAGGCACAGTAAAAGGCTCGATGTTGCCCTAACTTGACTTACTTGAGACCTGCGGGCGCCAACCGATACCTTTGCTGACTTTACTCAATGATTTAGGAATCACCCCAAGAATTTCATTGTAACTTTTTTCATCATACTTGTGGTATCTTGGCTTTCTAAAACTATAGTTCAAACTAACTTAGAGATTAGTGCTCACATTGTGGCTATGATGAAGAAGTATTGATGCCTTTTTTATACATATTTTTGCGTCGATAAGGTTTAGCTATCTCCAGAGTTGTTATACAGTTTTTAAAATAACCAATAGTCATGTCATTGGAGCAAAAACGAAGTTTTTACAATTTTAACATCGCAAACAGGGAGAAAAATACAATTCATTCGATCCTTGGCAGCACATGCTTCTTTGCCATAGCCATAAAGACAATGACAGACGCTTGAAACCCCGTAAATACTGTATGGTAGGTGCCCTTCTAGAGAATATAATGTGTTACAATTAATTCTAGGTTTTGTTGGAAGGTTGCTTTTCCGTGCATTTTAATGATTGATAGAGTAGATCCCACATTTGTAACAAGGAAAACTACCATTTTTAATTGATTAAAAAGTGAAACATATCAATAGTTGTTTTGTACCAACCCCTCTTTTCTCTTTTATACGACCGAAAAATGAATTATTTTTAGGTGTGTACTTCGATTATTTAAAAAAAAAACCCCCGTCGGAGTTTTTGTCGTTGGAGTTAGACGTTCTCTCTTAGATATCAGGAGTGTACGACTGCAGCAGCTAAATACCTTGTTCTATGAAATGTAGTCTGTCTCGTTCAAATGTGAAGCGAGGCCTGGCTGTACCTACATCACTTTCCAACGATACAACATTTCGAATTTGCAGATCTTGGGCCCCAGAGATTGTACCTTGTATGCTGGTCTTGTTCTATACCTATTAAGCACAAAAAACTAGTCATTACTGCGACCTATACCACCCTGTAGGTCCTTTTCTTGTTTCCTTGTTATTAGCTCATACAACAGTTTATGCATTCGCAGTAATACCGACTTCCGAAATAATAGTAGGTAGGCAGTGCAACAGCTATTGGCAGTAGCAGCAAGCCAAGGTCGTGTAGGGACCCGCCTGCCCTCTGGCGGTCGTACGTCTAAGCTTCAGGAACCTTCCGCTAGGTGGCGCACGAGCACCTAGGTAGTTCTAGGTTCCGCCGCTAGAGGGCAGGAGCAGTTCACCCTCTAAGTTCAGCCACTGAGCACCGTGGCTATAAAAGCCTTGTTGACTGCCGCAGCAGTCAGTACGACTGGTACTCTGGCCTGGCGCACTACTCGCCGGCTAAACTGCCTGGCGCATTACTCGCCAGGCCATCAGCACTACTCAAGTATTCAATATATAAATTGTAAGAGTTCTTCAGGCCTACTTCCTTACTCACGCTAGAGCCTTACAACTAGACCTCTTACAACTGCCCTCTGGCGGTCGTACGTCTAAGCTTCAGGAACCTTCCGCTAGGTGGCGCACGAGCACCTAGGTAGTTCTAGGTTCCGCCGCTAGAGGGCAGGAGCAGTTCACCCTCTAAGTTCAGCCACTGAGCACCGTGGCTATAAAAGCCTTGTTGACTGCCGCAGCAGTCAGTACGACTGGTACTCTGGCCTGGCGCACTACTCGCCGGCTAAACTGCCTGGCGCATTACTCGCCAGGCCATCAGCACTACTCAAGTATTCAATATATAAATTGTAAGAGTTCTTCAGGCCTACTTCCTTACTCACGCTAGAGCCTTACAACTAGACCTCCTACAACTGGTGACCCTCGACGTTTATTACTTATGGACCCGTACAACTGGTGACCTACGACGTTTCTCCATTATGGACCCGAACAACGCACACGATCAACAAGACCAGGGGCCCGATCCAGCCGTTCAAGATCCCCTGAGTCCCGAACCACCCAACTTATAATTATTGATAATCCCTGCCGCTACGCACCCGCCTTACCATGTCCGATCCCCGCCCACGCTGTTTTCACGGAATCCTCAACCTTCCTCTTCCCCCTTGGGCTTATACCTCTGCCTGGGAGCCGCCGACACGTGCCACGCCCCTCAAACCCAGATCATGCATTCACACTCCCCACTTCCGCCGCTGCTGCTGATGCCCAACTCACTGCCCTATTCGGTCCAAGCTCTCCTCTCCTGACGCTCCCGTCCCCGCCGGTAACCTCGTCGGCTGCATCGCCCGTTACCCCGCGGCATCGGACGCCGCCGCTCAAGCTTTCTGTTCGCGCCCCTTTCACCCACTCACTTCCTCCAACCGCACCTCCGCGTTCCTCCGACCGGGACCCGCTAACTCACTCCCCACCGCCGAAGCCGCTTTCACCCGCCTGTGACGCTTTGAACATTTTCCTCAACAAGTACGCCGACATGGACGCTACTCCCGGATGCGTGTAAACTTGCCTACTTATCCGGCTCCGAACCTCGGCCTTCCACGGGCACGCTTCTCCCTGTCCCTCTCACTATCGCCTTCCTGGGGATCTCCTTCCCGTCTCAACTCGGGATGATTCACCCTACCCTGGCTCGATACTTTATCTGGACATCACGCGCTTCTCTCTGTCCTCTCACCATCGCCATACTGGGCTTCTACCTCCCGTCTCACCTCGGGATGATTCACCCTACCCTGGCTCGATGCTCTTCCGGACAACGCTCGCTTCCTTCTTCACTGGCTGGCTCTTCACCACACATCTGGCTTGATGACCGCCGCCTCTCTTCCTGCCCTTCGTGGATGGCCGAAGCTCTGGACCTATGGCACATCCCACCTTCCTTCTTCCTTTCCTCGTTTCTGTTCTTTATTTTGTACCTCTTTTTTGTATGGGGGGGAGTCCTGTAGGGACCCGCCTGCCCTCTGGCGGTCGTACGTCTAAGCTTCAGGAACCTTCCGCTAGGTGGCGCACGAGCACCTAGGTAGTTCTAGGTTCCGCCGCTAGAGGGCAGGAGCAGTTCACCCTCTAAGTTCAGCCACTGAGCACCGTGGCTATAAAAGCCTTGTTGACTGCCGCAGCAGTCAGTACGACTGGTACTCTGGCCTGGCGCACTACTCGCCGGCTAAACTGCCTGGCGCATTACTCGCCAGGCCATCAGCACTACTCAAGTATTCAATATATAAATTGTAAGAGTTCTTCAGGCCTACTTCCTTACTCACGCTAGAGCCTTACAACTAGACCTCTTACAGTCGAATCAGGGTTACTTTTGGCCAATTTATTATTTGAAGGAAAAATGTCAATTTTTTCTATGGTCCTTACAATTTAATGCAGACATAAACAGTAATTACCTATATCTCGCACAGACTAGGTAGTGTGGTGTGTTGGTTCTCCCGGTTCACAGTTATAATTGTATTCCTTGGATGTAGGAGGGGTGGGGGAGTGGCCGTAAAAGGGGAATGTTTTTTCAACCCCGTTTTTAAATACCAGTTAAACATAAACAGGCACTTAGTAATAATAGTAGGTAGTATATTCACCACATCTTACAAAGTGGCAACAGTAACACTAGTCGGATTTCACTAAAAGTCTCTTCGATTTGTCATTTGCCAGTTCTAGTTCAATTCGATTGACATTCACTCTTACCTTATCTCCTTCCCCCACTATCTTTTCGGCCCACAAGTACAGGAGTCCTGATGATTTTGGCCCTTTCACATAAGCTTTAAACTCAGCAACGCTGGAAGGCTCACTGGATTCAGATGGCACAAAGTTAACGTTTGTAGCGGAGATTGGACTGCCCAAGAACTGCACAGCTCCAGGGTGAGCCTCCAAAATGTTCATTGCATCTTGAAAAAATTCCGCGTCTTTGTATTGGTTCTCCAATAGCCTCACCATATAACAGCCCAGTCCGACGGCAATTATAGCTCCACCACTAGCAATCTGAAATAAAGTTTTACTTTTTATAAAGAACATTTTTTTACACTGATTAAAATTTCTGGAAAATTTTCAGACGGTGGTCAGCCATTCTTTGTTTTTGTTTACACCTGATAACTCGATTGATAAATTTATACGATTTAATTTTCGCTGATTCGATATATCGTCGTTCGAAAGTAAACAAAACAAAAGGCGCGGATTTACGGAGTGCGGGCATGGTGCGGGCGAATCGCTGAAGAGAAATGATTCACATTCAACATGTTGACTGATCGGTAATAATAATTATTGGAACCCTCTTTGTTGTAGTAAGGAATGTTTAACTTATGTTATGTTAGCACCTGGAGTCGGATGATGATAGGTACATGGTCATGGCAGTAATGCTACAAATAAATACCGGAGTTATCCAAGGTGATCCAAATTGCGTGCAGGATAAACTGCGCTAGTGTTTCAGCTGTAGTAATACAGCCGAAAACCGCTTCAGCAACTAGCAACACAGGTCAGCACTACGCTGCCTCCCCAGAACTTAATGGCAGGGCTCTTGATAGTGCTAGATGTCTGAGTCTGTTTTTTGACCCAAAGATTTTTCCCGCTCTATGCTTTACCTACTGTAGCTGTCTGAAATATATCAGTAAATTTCTCAACTTTCAGAAAGGATTCAAAAGCGATGGTCAGTGTTAACACGGACACAATTGTGGATGCTGTGGACCTAGTCATTCCTACTTATCTGAAGAACTACGCGTATCGCATTGGTTCGAAGCAGTACAAAGCTGCCCACAAGGTGAGTGTTCTCTTGCAACTTACATTATATGATTTTCTTAGTAAACACCCGCGGAGTATACAAGATAGAGAATAGTTGGTTGCCGGGATTCCTTTAATTCAGGTTAAATGTGTTTGTTCTAGAATGGCTCTGCAACTATGCAAAGTGAACAGTCTACGCTGTGTGACATGTATGTCGAACAGTGGGAGATGGGCATTCATTCTGCGCTGAGAGATTCGGCCATGGACAAGTACCCGCACTTCTCAACTATTAAATGTCTCCTTAACTACATACTTGTATGTGGTAGCGCTACTTACCTGTGTAACTGGTACTAGACTAGAGGGAACCGAAAGCGTCCAAGCGGGCGAAACCCTTATCATCACTATAAGCTCACGTTTTTTGTGACTAAACAATTTAGGAAGTTTCGGACATGCTTTACTTAAGTGAGAATTCAAACAATTTTAAACAGAACCACTAGAAGCAGCAGTGCGCTGGTGAATAGTTCGTTGGCAGTATGTTGCCTTGTCTGTTGTCACAGTAAAGTAGGTTTGGTCTTGTGGCGTGAAACACAGAGACATAGACACTAATTCCCATTTTTTTTTCGTTTTCTTTTTCCAACAGAATGACCACAAGCCCACAGATTTTGGTCTGGTGTCTGAAGTTTTTTCCCGTCTTCTTTCTTACCATCCACCAAGTAAGACGTCGATGTCAGAGTATTACGGCCACATTCTCCAAGACCACTATGCCTTGGTGAGTATACACAGCAAATCCGATGATAAAAGCTCCAATCAGGCACTACCAACCCGAAGACTTTCTACTCCTTTAAATAAGATTTCCGGTTTCCCACATCACCATTAACGTGTTGAACCGAGCAGGGGAGCGTTTGGCTAATCGTTGTAAATCTCTGAAATTATCTGTTCTGTAAAACCAATCACAGTGCTCTTTATCTTTTAGATCAATGATAAGAAGAAGGAAGATCAGCAGTTCTTTTGGGTTCTACTGGATGTGATACGGAATCTGCCAGAAGAAACTACAAATCCAAGTGCGTATTGTAACTTATACTTGTGGCTAGAGATTTTATTTTACATAACATATTATAAGGTATACTTAAAACAGCCACCCTGAACGGAATCGCATGGATATTTTGATACTGTCGATAGGACAATGGGCTCGGATGTTGCTTCTCTTTACAGTAACACCATCAGTTACTCTTGACACAAGGAGGCAGTATGTTTGTTTCGTTTTAGTTTGTTATCAGTCGCATCCAGCTCCGATGTCGCAACAAGAAAATCAAGTCCCAGTTCTGGCCGACTTGACTGGACGGAAAGGAAAAGCCAAGTCCAACACCAAGTCAGTCGTGTAAGTTAAAAATAGTCATATTGTGGGCCTTTTAAAACATGATCGATCTTGTGTACTTAATGTCACGGGATAACAGCCAAGATAATGCATACGTCGGCCGTGAAAGCCTAAAAACTCTACTGATAAATTTGGTTCATTTGAATTTCAAACTTTCACTAATTTGGCCATCGTTGGCAGTTTCACTCAGTAAGTTTCATTAATCCTACATTCTGCGTATCTTCCTACCTGCATACATTGCCCACCGTGCGCTACTGTCATTCAATCTGCAGCTTACGTTTTTGTGCAACTTACCTGTCTGTCTCACTTTTTTAGATTCTTCAATGATCTCAATGAGTCTGAAAGGCGTAAGCGTTCTTCCTTTTGTTTGGAGTTCGTTTGTGACATTCTCGAGGACGATCTGGTCGCTTGGCTGCGGGATTATGAGACTTCAGTGCATGCTGGTCACCCTCTCATTTCCCGCCTGGTTTGGCCTGATAGTAAGCAAGAAGGTCAGTGTCGCATTTCGCTCTTTTACAGAGGAAAATTATTTGAAGTTGGCGGTGATAACTCAGCTAATGCCCTGAAGGCTAGTTTACAGGGCCACAGGTATAATAATTGCTGGCTGGCAAATAGCGCCGCCCTTAACCTACCAGTAAATACCTCTAATGACCGTACCTGGTACGGCAGATGAGGATTCCTAAGAGAGTGTACAGCTGTCGCTTCTATTTTTTCTCTTACATATAATTTCTTCCCTTTATTGCTATGCAGAAACTATAATATCATTGTATCATTATATTTGCTAGCACTTTTACAGGGCACATCACTCCTTCCGTGCAAAAAATCATTGCTTTACAACGCGGAGGACTGAGTGGGCGGGATGCCTTATCTGATGCTTGTGAGGTGAGCTATCAACGGTCATCGCCATCTCACTAGTAATTGCTATTAACAGTCAATGAGGGTCAGGCCAGCCAATGAGAAATTTAAAGAAGCCATCATTTGCGCCATCGAAAATGAAGTTGATTCGAATCAGCAAATTCGAGCCTTGCTGTTGGTGTTTCTAGGGTCAATTTTGACTTTTATTCCGAATCAACGTGTTTTTTCTTGGTGAAAATGGTCCAAAGTTAGCATTTTTTCTGGCATTAAAAAGATATATTTGAGAACAATTAAATATCCATCAGCTTCCTCAGGAAATATCACTTATGGAAAGTTTCTAACTGGTGGCACATAGACGAATTAATGTAGGAAACTCCTCGTTTCTCTGCTGCTTATCACTTATCACATAAGTTTATTTTTACCCTTCCGTCAGCGAGCGTACGACTGACTTGTTGCAGAGGCTTCTGACAATGGTGGCCGAAGTAGTGCGCATCCAGGATCGATCTACAAAGACCGTCTACCCCTTTTTGGGAACATTTTCTACAGACTTGGCGAGAGAACTGGGGATGATTTTGCATGACCGTAGGTCTAGCTTTAGTTAATTTATTTAGTACGAGTTTTAGGAAACCAAACTTAAAAGAAGCATAATTCTAGAAAACGAAAAGTGCCTTTGCGCGTGCAGTCCACTAAGTAGTGGAAAAATTGCGAGAAAGTCAAGTGCGAACCCTTTATTGAATACCCATCTATGTGTTTTTACTAGGTTTCAAAGGCAACGAGAAAGTTATGATTGCATACCTGAACAGACTGAAGCCTGCTTGGCTGCGGCTCCTGACCGTGAGCCGAGTTCTCGGTGACCTCGCCGGGTTCCACTGCTTGCCTGAAATGCTGTCGGCTGTAAGTCTACTCTTAACGTTTTCAGCTCTTCGAATCATTTCCGTTATAGGTACTTTATTTAAAAAGTAAAGAAGTTGTTTTTACTTTCTCGCCCGTATGTAATACATGGGCTGAGAAAGTTATGTCTTCGTGCAAAATTTCGATTTTGAGATTTTGGGTTTCCCATGATCCTGGAGGTCCCCCGAGTCCAAAAAAGTGGTTTTTAAAAAATGTCCGTCCGACGTACGTCAGTCTGTCGCGCAACTGGACGTCACACCGTTCGTCCGATTTTGCTCAAATTCGGTATGTAGGTACCTAATGTAAATATCTGGACATATTTTTTGATAAATTTTGATAACTCAAAAATTGCGCCTGCTATGGTCAAAAAAAGGCAAAAAATCGTGTTTTTTGACAGTTAAGAAGGGCTGGAAGCTACGTATATCAAGTTGGAACCTTGAAAATTTGCGAAAGTGTTTTTGAATAGATGCTTTTAGGTCTTTCACAGGAGGTGGGCCAATAACTTGGCCCAGTTTTGGCCCAAACGCGTTGGTCGTCACTCCGGTAGCACTATTCGATCGATTTCAATAAAAATTGGTAGGGAGGTGTACTTTAACCTAGTTTGATGTTTTACCGAACGAAATTTATCCAACATAATAATTATGGCCAATATTGGCATTATCGTAGGAAAATTTTCCAAAAATGGAAATCGCGTTTTTGATTGGTTCAGACGGATTTGCAACAACCCTAATCGACAGATTTCCTTGAAAATTGGTGAAAGTGGTCTCAGATGGATGCTTCAAGGTCATTTTCAGTAGATTTTCAATTACTTGAAAATTAAGGCCGTGACATGGAAAATAGAAAACACGTACTTTGCGCGTCGAACGACACTTCACCATTTGACGGATATGTTTGAAATCCGGCGATTTCAATAAAAATTGGTAGGGAGGTGTACTTTAACCTAGTTTGATGTTCTACCGAACGAAATTTATCCAACATAATAATTATGGCCAATATTGTCATTATCGTAGGAAAATTTTCCAAAAATGGAAATCGCGTTTTTGATTGGTTCAGACGGATTTGCAACAACCCTAATCGACAGATTTCCTTGAAAATTGGTGAAAGTGGTCTCAGATAGATGCTTCAAGGTCATTTTCAGTAGATTTTCAATTACTTGAAAATTAAGGCCGTGACATGGAAAATAGGAAACACGTACCTACGACACTTCACCATTTGACGGATATGTTTGAAATCCGGTGATCCAGTGTATGGCAAAATATTTTTTAGAAGAAGTTAAAATTTTGGTCCAAAAAAAATAAATTACGTTAAAAAAAAAAAAAAATTTTCGATAAAAATTGCGAGAAAGTCAAGTGCGACCATTGTCGGACCCTTTATTTATATTCACTGTTAAGGGCCACCATACATTCTCGACGAACTCCGCCAAAACCACTGTGCGAAAGTAAATATTCGACAAAACTAATGTTTACATTTTAGTATCACCGGAGACTGGTAATTGCAATATCGTATCGGTTGTGTCTACTCTAAAAGCTAAACATAGTGTGCTATTTGAACGCGAAACGAACGAGTGAAAGTAGGACACTATGTTTAGCTTTTACAGGAGAAAAAGTAGAGAAATGGAGTTGCAATTACGAACTTCCGTAAGTGAAATAAAAATTGTCAACATGTAACATGGCGGCGGTAAATATTACAAACATTTATCAAGCTTTTCTACTAAATGTGACAATAAAATCATACTGTTTTAATCCGAAACGTTACAAAAAAATATTTCGCGTGAGGTAGTGTTGTGTTTTCGCGATCTGTCAAAAAAACATGTGGACTGGTAGTTGACTGTTTAAAATCGCTCCTGTGGGCTTATTACTCCATTTCATGCAAAAATACAACACTACCTCACGACAAAGAGTCTCAGGTTTACATCCCCCTATAAACACTTTTCACTCGCCCTGTAACTTCGGAGTAGGGCTTGAAGTACGTAGCATTGCGAACCAAATGGGTGTATTTCCCCTTAAGAATATTAAGATGGGTTTTTGGGTAAACCTTGCATACGGAGTGTAAGTCATCAGTGATGGGGCTAGTGTGTATAATTTGACTTGTGCCCGAAGCTGCCTTGTTCTGTGTATTAACAGTAAGATGGGCATCTGACAGCTACAGACAATAACAGTCACCCTAAGGAATGGCCTTCGTTGCTTGGCGAACAATTTTATTTTTGAAGCCGCCCTTGCTGGTAAAGTAAACACTTTTATTATTTTAAGGTAACAGTGATGGAACATTTGGAACTGACTTTCAAAGCGGGAAGGCAGCTGAATCGAATGAAGGAAAATTTGGAGCGGCCACCTGCCGACCCAACTCTAGTTGCTAAGTTTGCGAAACTAAAGAGCGTCAACACTCTGTTTAGGACGGGTAAGTAGCCAGTGATGCTTTGATACCTTGCTCAATCTGGTATTGATAAAGATTTCAACCAGGCTCCTTTTGTCTGATACACATTATAAATTTCCGTCAAGTCATGTTTAGTTCAAGTAAAATTATTGTGAGTGAATATAGACTAGTTTCTCTGCCATCTTTCTTGGGGCACTGCTTTGTCTTATTTTTTGGTCTAAAATGGGTCTTAGAAACTGTGTTTCTGTATTTTTGGGTGTGAAGGGTGATAAACTGATAAAAGAATTGTTAAAACCATGGAAAACCAGTTGCTGATGGTAAAAAGATGTATTAAATTTTTCCGATCATGAGCAGTTTCCAAGGAAAGATGTCAGAAAAAAAAGTGGAAACAAATCTCTTTGATTTTGAATGTTTGAACTCATGCAGCCATAGTGACGTAGTGTTGGACTGTTGTAAACGATCCATCCAACTCTTCGCGTCATGCAGGTTTAAGCCGGCTCCACATGGCGTGCCACGAACACGATGTTGAAGCTGTTCGCGCACTCCTCACCTTCCCTACCCTGGACCTGAACCTGAAGGACCCCAGCGGGTGGACGGCGTTGCACGTGGCTGCGGGCAGGAGCAGCGACGCCTGCGTCAAAGAGTTGCTGACGTACATGCCGCGTGTGGGTGATGTACAGCGACGCGTGGACACTCGAGCCCGCGGCCCCGGCAATTATACCCCACTCATGCGGGCTGTGGAAGCGGAAGATGCCAAAATATGCTCAATGCTTCTTAAACACACAGGTATTCTTGCAGAATAAGAGGCAGTCAGATATGGAATGAGGTACAGAAGATAACACATAAGATAATATGCACCAACTTACTCGTATCTATATAGAATACAATGTATTTCTTCACATGTGGCATTTTTTACATCATACTCAGATACTCTTTTAGATAAAAGATAGCATGTAAGGTTTTCACGTATACTGACTTTGAGTGTCCTTCTTCAGTTCTGATTTTATGCGGAATTCGCCTTAAAGTTTGCACATGCCTTATGGGGTGAGATGTAGCTAAATAGCTATGTATATTTTTGCAGGTAACCTACGTTCCTCAGAGACTCTTTAACTATCTTTAATTCTATCACTTTGTTCTAGGGTCGGTCCTGCTGGAGGACATAACCGACGACAACGAAACGGCTCTAGACCTCTGCAAAGACGAAGAAGTGCGAAAGATTCTTAAGCACTATCACTCTGTCAAGGTAGAGACCGTCTTCAGTAAGAAAGAAATGGATCTGGCGACAGGTAACCTGCCTTTGGTGGCTTCGCTCTGCTGCTCTCTCGTCCTGAGTTACATGATCGTCCACTGCACGTGGGATGTGTACCACGCTGTTAAGAAATACTCCAAGCAGTGTCACATAAGCCCCGAGTCCGTCCCACGACTTTTGTGCGAGTATTCGAGGTACCATCGCGACTTCAAGACAAATTTGCCCAAGGTGAGGCAGATGGTTATGAAACTGCGGAAAGTACCGCAGCTGGCTTCCGCGATCGATGTTTTCCATTGTATTGTTTCCCTCAATAAGGGTTAATGTTAATAGTTTAGCTGAGAGCCTCTCACTTGGAAAAGTGATGCGTCAGATAGAGACGGGAAAAATTCCATGAAAAGTATAACTGGCACCAAATTCCTTTTTACTGAAATCACGAGTGGCGCCAAATTCCTTTTTACTGAGGTATTTCCCAAGAAATTATTGGATATATATATATTTTTTTTTTCTGAAATGCATGATATGCCCGAAACCCAACCACGTGATTGTCAAATACTAACTTAGCTAACTATGGTCTAAGCACCTTAACTTCATAATTATTAATATCTCATTCTAATGTCTAAGAAGACAGACGAGAAGGAAACAATGTTCGGCCCTTCTAAAACCTCTAGCCTATTTATTTTTATACTTCTGCTTTCTCAAACAGAGTGTCTGTCTTCTTGGACATTAGAATGAGGTTTTAATAGTTATAAAATTAACGTGGTTACCCAATAGTTTGTAATGTAAAGAAGATAGGTATAGCTACTGCATTCGAGAGCAAAAAAAAACATTCTCCTCGGAAAGATGTAGTTACGGGCGTCGAAGCAGTCGCGTTTGTTTACGTTTTTATCTGCACACTTTATGAGGAAACTATTGGAGGTGGAGGTAGTCTCTAATAGAAAAAAGAAATAATTTCAGAACAAAAAAAGATTCCTGAAAAAATTCAATACAAACCATTCTGGTTTAAGGGAGAAATACGAGCTTAATCAAAGCCAATAAGTGTCGGATCAGCCATCTAGATAACCACTAAGCGACAGGTTTACGTCATAATCCACAATCGAGCTATCGTACTGTCCCATTTTCTATTTTACTTTACACTGTATTGCATGAATAAGTGTTTATTGCAACGCATCAATTATTATCTTCAAGTATCTGAGTCTTATTATTTCTGAATCAGACTGGGGACTCCAAACGATCTTACGAGCAGTATTTAGGAACATGCCGAACGGTTTGCGCGGCTCTTCACGGCGGAGATGTTTGAAGTAAAGTCAGTTTCTCGTTGAGTTGCTTGATGAGGGGTAGTTTGCTTGATATTTCATTGGGGTCTAGTAATAGCTGAGGAGGAACCTGAAAAAGGAGGGGCATCGACTTTTTTTTTGTTATCGAACAAAAAAATAATCCACATAATATTCCGTTATTTCTATCGGGTCACGTCTGTTTTTTGATAACTGATTTAAGACGACAGATCGACGTCTGACGTTATCTGTTGTAAGGCACGCAAGTTGAACGCTATATTTCAATTTTCCGTCTCCGTCCGTTTTTGATGCCACAGATGTCTAGTATTTACTTCCGAACAATGACATGGAGCAAAGTGGCAACAAATAGCAAGCCATATGTCTGAGATATCTAGTCTCTTCAAGAAGAATAAAAGCAAGTGCAGCCACAGCTGGACGTTGTACAAAGCAAACTTTAGTTACGTACCTTTAGCTCAGGTATTTTTGCCTCGCGCGACGTGTACTCTCTAATAATATAGTCCGTCTGGAAATCGTGGTAGAAGCGAGTGTCATTGATTTTTATGAGAACATTGTCCACTCGCATGAAATATCGCATCAGTACGTAGAAAACTTCTGGCATCACCCTCTGGAATAAAGGTGTTACTTCTGAATTTCCTTTTAAATCGTATAGTTTTACAAGTTTTTGCCAATATCTTACTTTCCTTCTTAAATTAAAGGTAATATTACTTACAATTTTTATAGAAAGCTGAGCGATGCCATTATCATGCAGCTCGTCTTCAAATAGAGTCATTTCATCGAAAAACAAAATAGCATCTTTTTTCCTTAGTTTGTCCATATTAATCGGTTCTTCAGTCGGAATGACCTCCCAATTTCCTTTTAGAGTTCCCTTGTAGTCAGTACTGAATGTCCAGTCAAAAGGTTTGAAGATTTTTTGAGTGTGCCCGGTTTCATTCCTGAAACATTAAAATAACTTGAACATCCTACGACAGTCTTTCTCACATAGCTAGGTACCAACGATTTCAGGACTGAATCTCAGTACCATAAAATGTTATGTCGTTCATCCAAACAAAAATTTGTCCAAAATTACTCAACTGACGTAAACAAATAGCAAAATGTGTAGCTAAACACTGGCTAACTCCTTTCTTATCTACTTATAGTCGGCTCCCGAAAAGGAGACCAAAATGGCAGATGGCAGCGGAGGGGTGGGTACCCCCTCTTCCTGGCACCAGTACCTATGAGGCTGAGCTGAGCATCGGCTATAAATAGATTTTGGCTCTATATCGTGTGACATAGCCAATAGTGTGGGTCGCAGCTCAGTCTCATAGGTACTGGTGCCACTTAGAGGGGGTACCCACCCCTCCGCTGCCATCTGCCATTTGGTCTCCTTTTCGGGAGCCGACTATACCTGTGTTCTTTCCATTCTTCGGAACAAGCAACTTCTATGCTCATTTTTCCGTTGCTGACAAGACGCAAAGAGTCAAACGCGTTGAATTCGATTGAGTTCCCGAGCTTAGAATGCGTCATAGTGAAGACATTTGATGCAAAAGCCATGTCAGGTAAATGCGGCAGCTCTAGGTTTTGGGTATAATAGCAGAACTGGCACCTTCCGTCTGTTTCACCATCAACTAGCCGGCATTCTCCGTCTCCAGACCCCGTACATTTAGAACTAAGGATATGGCTCTTTGTTATTTTGAAATGCCACAGGTTTCTCCTGAAAATAACATTAGAAATTCATTTTTGGGGGAGAGTATCCAGCGCCGGCGGGGCATTCCACCTCAGCACAGGTGTTTTGGCTGAATGCCAGACAAGAAGCGGAGCCTGATACATCCATGACACAAGCGGGGCACTTGCTTTTGCTCACTGAAACTCGCACCTCACAGCACATAAATCAGACAACATACGGGCACTGCAAGGCTCATTCTTGCTCATTATGAATTTTCTTTCTGGATGGGTCCCTTTCCGGGATTCTATTTCGAAAAGTACAACTATTACCCACTCATATTCAACTAGATTCATTGGCAAACGCCTAATTCCAGTAACGACTTCGCTGGTGTCCATTCTTATTCCTCTTTCCGGTAAATTATTATAGGGAAAAAAACCAACAAAATGTATCTGTTTAATAATAATCCCAGCTAAATAAAATACTATCGATCGATACTACTTTCGTTCGATTTATCAAGAACGATAGTTAAAAACTCGATCAAGAAGACTGGTTCTCTTGTAGTTTATTATTTTTCTTCTATGAGCTAAACATCAAAGCCAACACACCAATTTTACTGCAATATAACTCTAGAATACACCCCGGGTGTTCGATCTCGATCTGTTATTGTTTGAGGCTGCCGGCCATTGCAGTCGCCGTGCCAGGAGGTTGGGAAAGTAATCGGGTGTCATCTTAGTGACAGGTTCGAATCAGGAGTTTAAAGGAATTAAAAACTATTCAAAATGCCACCCAAGTTTGATCCTAATGAAGTCAAAGTCGGTAAGTTGTTTCTGTTGTCTCTGATAATATTCTAACCCTACCTCCCGTGTTTGCCATGTCATAGGGCGCAATCTCATTATTCTAACTCAAAAGCCTTTTAGTTTTTTTGCGTACGGCGGTGGTATTCGTCACTGTGCTAACCTTAAGCCGATTTAACCCTTTAAAGTAGTAAATATTGGCGAAATACTTTATGGCCGATGTAGCGCTTGTCTCGTGGAATATTATGGGACGTGGGTAACTCAAAACTTTTGAACCCACCCAACAAGTGCCACATGTTTGTTTCCAACTCCCTCGGGTCCAGTCATGGACTTTGACTTAAAACGGCTGTGGGAAAAACATAGGTGGTCCCCTTTCCCGGTCTTTTGAAAATACTTGCACCTGGTCAGTTAACTGAACCCATCTTAACTGAAATGAACTTTCATAACTTTTGTGTGTTTGCAGTTTACCTGAGGTGTGTCGGAGGTGAAGTCGGTGCCACGTCTTCACTGGCTCCCAAAATTGGTCCCCTTGGTTTGGTAAGTGGTTTTTTGACAACGTAGAAGTTAGAGCTGGCGGGTGAAGGGGGAGGGGGTGCGTTTCTGGGTGTAAGTATGATCGTGATGGGAACGTGTTACATTTAAACCTGGTCACACAATTCTATCTAGTTGCCATTTTACGATCGAATAATTTAATCGTGATGTGATAACTAAGTTAAGTTATTTTTTTACTCCCGTGTTTGAAAAATCTCTCTCGATTAAATTATAATTTGTCGATCGCAGTGTTAATCTTATGGGTGGAAAAAATGTATCATCAGCTGAAACCGAGGCTTAACTAGGTGCTGACTTGCAAAAAAAAACAATTAAAAATCGCAACGATTTCCGCAGAAAGAATTGTCAACAAACAGCACTGTCTGGACAGGCGTAAGTAAGCACACAAGTGAAACAGTCACATTAACAATCCCTGTAGGGATGCAACTGGAAATTAGTTCCCCGCGGTAAGCTGTCTTATTGAACGCCAGAAAACCTTGCAATGCTAAAACTAATGTATACTTGTATTTGCAGTCTCCCAAGAAAGTCGGTGACGACATCGCCAAGGCAACAGCCGACTGGAAGGGATTGAAAATCACCGTGTGCCTCACCATCCAAAACCGACAGGCAGCCATTACAGTTTGCCCATCGGCTGCGTCCCTCATCATTAAAGCCCTGAAGGAGCCTCCTCGTGACAGGAAGAAGGTCAAGAATGTCAAGCACACTGGGAACATTTCCATGGATGACGTCATTTCCATCGCCAAGACCATGAGGCCGCGGTCCATGGCCAAGAAACTGGAAGGCACTGTCAAGGAAATTCTTGGAACGTGTCAGGTTAGTGTTGATCAGTTATTTAATGTCCAGTTAAACGCTCAAATATTTTTCGCATCAATTTCTCTGGCAGTTAAATTTTTCTGAGAATTGACAAAGTACAAGTTATCATTTTTTATACTGATAACATATTTAACTGAAAATATGGGCGTGTTACTGGATCTTTAGTTTCTGGATATCAACCTTATTGTGATATTGGATGTCAGAGAACAAACTCATGCGGTGGTTCAGGGCCAGATTACCGGCTCGATCAGACTTGTCAGTTGACGTGCCTTTCAGCTAACCTTACATGGTCTGTAGTAATTTAACTCAAGCTATTTTTTCTTACATTTTCAGTCAGTTGGATGCACGATCGAAGGGAAGCTGGCGCATGACCTAATTGAAGCAGTGGACCGAGGGGAAGTGGAGATCCCGGAGGAGTAAACGGTAGGTTATATGAGTCAGCTGCTGAGATTTAAGGGTCTCCGCATAATGCACTTCCTAATTACATCTCTCTGAGGAAACTCTGGATATATGCACTTGTTTTGTTTTTTGAATATGATATCTTCTTTTTATGACGATAACTGAATGCTAACTCTTGACTTAGTTAACTAATCTCTGACTTATATTGTACATATCTACCCGAATTAGATCAAAATTGGTTGAACTGTTTGCCCTGTAGACCCGTGGCAGAGTGACTGACATTTGTAAAATTCACTTTTCATAAGAAACCCAAAATTTTGGTACGATGACAGTCACACAATACATAATATTTCGTGCGATCCAGGAAGTAAAAAATATATATTATATTTCAGAACAGTTTCCTCGGAAAGGTGTCTTAAAAACTATTCTGGCATTGATACAGAAGCTGTGAGCTTGTGTACCGCTTTGTGCTGTCTCATATTTGTCATAATATCTCAGCAGTTGGCTTCGGTCGGGGTTGGCATCCCATCCACCCTTGTGCAGCAGGGACACGTCCTGATGCTCTAGGGGACTCTTACAGCCATTGAGGAGATAACCTCAAGAAAAAACGCCTCAGAGCTAAAGTAGCATTTGCGCAGGAGGCAGTAGTCTCATAGACGAAAAATGAAAAGCTGTAGGTACGCAGAAAGGAGCGAAGGACACTTTTTACATTCTTAGAGAAAAACGAGTTCATAGTTTGAAAAATGTGAGTCAGCGCCTTGCCAATTTTTTAAAATGATGCTATGAGTAGATTGCTGGACTCAAAATTAGATTAATAAATGACCAGAAAAAAATCAATATTTGTTCCTTTCTGCGTAACATGGCTTTTAAATGAATAATAGTAGTCATCATGACTCATTCTCGTTACCATTGAAGAGGGCATTCATTTGGTAGTCGTATTCAGCTCTCCATGTTATCGAAAGACTAATTCAAAACTGAAAATCTTACGTCCAGTCCCGGACGAGTTATGTTACTTGTAAAGCGAAAAATGTGTTTGTAACGTTTACTGGACACAAAAACCTGTAATATGCAGGAGTGCTGAACAGACTTCTATGTGCAGGTCAAAAGCCCAGCTGTTCTCCCTAGTTCTCACCCGACTCCAACCTTCAAATGCCTACTTTTTAGTATTCAACTTTATTTCTTCTTTCATTCCAGGTAATATTTGACAATAAACATCTTTTGCTAAATAATTTTTGAGGTAATATTTCTAATTTGACCTAGTGTAGTGGGAAGTGAAGTATTCAGGGTGTCGATTCGTGTAACTTTGAGGTTTGAAAGGTCTTGTGGTGAATATTTCCATTGTCAGTTGGCACCTGCTGAAAATTAGTTCTCTCGTTGTTGCCACATGTTTGTATTGCAGTGTGACACTAACCCAACTGTAGCTGCCCCCACAAGTACTCAGACAAGTTCAGCGTCAGCGATTGTCCACTGCGTCACATAAACCTGGAAACGAGCATTGGAGAGGGAAGTAGAAGAAGGTAGATATAATTTACATAATTTAATTGAGAATAGATGGTAAAAACATGTTGACACCCAAAAAGAATGAAGATTCGGTAAGGGTAACGTAGAGTGAAGGCTACTGGTGACACGTGGCCCAACATTTAACAATGCCTTTTCGTACGCTCTGGCACAATCTGCTAGTCCGTTCCGGCCGACAGCTCTTTATGCCCTCAGCAGGCTCAAAGCATTTTCCCAGTCACTACTACCAACTAAAGTCGCTGCTATCATATTCAATCTACATGGCCTCAGGGTTTTTGATTTGCATTTTTCGGTGGGATTAGGAAGTGATATCGAAGCCACAAACAAATTGCGTTCGGACCAAAGTACGGTTGTAACCCACTTATGAAACTTAAAACTCATGCAATATTCTTATTCTGATCTGCTGATGGTGACATGCCAGTGGCAGTGAAATGCTGCTTATGGCTAAGTCCGCCTCCGTTTTTTCTTGGGGATACAAGTTATTAGGTACAAATGTATTGGTGATGGCTAGACCAGGCTATTCCAAGTGCCTGTCTAGGGGCAAGGAGACATCGGCTACTAAGGGCTTGAACCATCGTGGTGCAGACTGTCGTCGCTCTCGAGGTACGTGACATAAGAGTCGGTGGAGTCGGGATGGCTGACTTCGGGTGGGGGGCCGATGTCATGGTGGGGTGGTTGCCCATGGATGTCGTAGCCATGCATCTGAAAGAGGCCAACACACTGCGTTACGTCCTGTGTTGTAATAATCATAATACGGGGTAGGGAAATGTTAAGTACATCGGACTAATATGCAACAGTACAAAAAGCTCTTTCTGTTTGCGCTAAATCATTGTAGTGTTTTATTCGCCGTCGGAATGCCTTGCCATACACTATATAGTTTCACCGAACGGATATGTTATGTATGTATAATAATGAATAATAAGTGCTGTGATCCTCCTTGCGTTGAGATTAGATCAAGCAGTTAAAGCTACTTTCTTGACTGTAAAATTCTTCAGTTACGGCAGGTCCCTAAAAAAAAATGCCTAGCCTAGCGAGAGTATTTAATTTCTACTATGCAAAGAAATTGTTCGGAACGTCTGAGTGGCTTGGCTTGTGTGGGAGTGCTTCACCTCTCCGAAAAAGTAGGATACCATTCAATTTAACGGAAAATGCCATCATTAGAGATCATTAATGTGATAGATATTTTTGCATAATAATCAGCTTGCATCAGTTGGACGCGGTTGCAGCGAATATAGAGACGGTTTATATTGTACAAGTGAAAGAGGTTGGGGATCATTAACTTTATGACGGGATTCGTTAGCAAGATATTATTTTTATGATTACCTGACGTCCAAGGCTACTATGTTGTAAAACTGAGAACTAAATCATTATTTTTTTAACTCCCAAGATTGGTCGCGCCTCATTGGCTACTGTTCCTGTTTGATCTCGTTTTCTGTCTAATTGTGTCTCGGTTTCTTCCCCTTCCCCTCTCTTAAATGCTACGTGGTAGGGAAGCATAACAACAGTACAATAGGGCGAATGTATATTGTCCCGTTGTCGTGACTGAACCTCAAAACAAACCTAAACGGAAACCCTTTCGCCCCTTGCTGGGTTATCTGTCTCGCGAACCCCCCAAGAATAATCGTTGATAGTTACTGTTTACGTCTTCTAAAATCAAGGTCAACTCGTTCTATAAAGAGACTATTTATTAAATTGTCTAGTAGGGGTCTCACCGTGGGGCAGTTGCTATAAGGGAAACCTCACTACCTGCACATTGGTTCTGTGCCTCGCCTAGGCTAGCTAAGGTACCTAGACGAGCAGACGTCGGCGACTAGGCGTATAGCATGCAATGCCCCGATCTTTGCCACTGGATTGAGGTGTGAAGCAATTTGCTTTGTGTGTTTGAGAGCCGACGCGTCCTCGTGTTATTAAATCGGGGCCGTCGGGGCTGCGTTTAGTTCCATAATAATTAACCCTTGGGTACAAAAATTAATTACCCTCCTCGGAGCTTTGTTAGCGAGTAAGACTCGTACAGTGAATTTAATTAATACAACTACCACGGATCATGGTGCATTTCGTTATTGGTTGCCTTGAAGTCATATTGCGGTTTTATGATGATTTGCATTGCATGCTACATGTTTCTTGGTCCATCGTCAAGTGGGATGTAGATATGTTTGCCAGTATCGAAGAAGGTTCGTTTCAGATTTTATGTTCTGTAAACTCGGCATTTTTTACAACGCAAAAATGGAAGTTCGTTAAACTTAACGTATAAGTACCCTGCAGATGATTTATAACGCTGCCGCTGTAGGTGGTAAGTTTAACGAACACTCTTACACATTCCTAACCTTTAGGAAACGCCTGAACGAAGACAGATTACCTGATTGACGAGGTGCTGGAAGGGCGGTGCGGAGGGATCGAGCCTGTCTAGGTCCGTGTGGAGGGCGAAGTCCGAAAGAGCTTTCCATGGGGGTTGGTACGAGTGAACCTCGATGGGGTTCATGCCCAGGGGGCTCTCGTGCCTGACCGGACTAGACGCCACCATGGGAATTCCTTGCATCGCGCCGTAGCCCAGCTTCCGTCCGTCCTGGAACATTATGCACTGATAACATTAGTCGTGTATTGGCGATATTTCGGACAAATAGCTAGACAATAGACAAACGTAGGCAGGATTATGGTAGGCTTGTCATGCCTTACGTGCTTAGATTTGATTTTTACCTTCCAGTGTGGTACAGTTGTACAGCAATAGTCAGAATACTGAAAGGTTTGACAGGCTGTACGGACGTGATATTCCCTTCTGTACCATTTGGAGAAAAATTGGGGATGACGACTTGAGCAATCAGTGCCTGAACGCTTTAGGTGCTGACCGTGAACAGCGAACCTCCGTCAAACGAGTACTAGTTGGGGAGTGTCCACATGATAAAAAGAGCTTGAAGTACCTTCTCCTGCTGTAGCTGCTGCTTCATGAGGATGGCCCTCTTCTTATCTTTGCACCGCTTATTCTGGAACCAGACGCGTATGACACGGGGGCTGAGGCTGGTCATCTCTACCAACTGCTCCTTCATTAGCGCATCGGGGCGGGGGTTGGCGTTGTAGCACGTCCTAAGGGTATGCAATTGTTTTTCGTTGAGCACAGTTCTCACACGGGTAGGCTTACCGTCCGAAGAAACTTTATTTGAGCCCCCCGATCGAACTTCTCTCCCCTTGTTGGAGCCTGACTCAGATGAATCTGAAAAATAATCAAAGAAACACAGATTAATTATGATTGATTTCAATGTTAGGGCGTTGGTGGAAGGGTTGCTGTGATGATGATGCGTTTTATGATTATACTTAATAGGAGGGGTGCGAACATAGTTCTAAAACAGAGGGCCTTACATTATATTTTTTGCCATTTGTTTTGGGTACGTGTCTAGCTGAGTAAGCGAAGAGACATTTGTTGGCATGTGCCATGTGCCCGAAAGCCAGACCCAGACTACGAACCAGAAATGTCAATTCTAGTGATCGGAATCCCAATGTCAACTCAAATCTTTGTCCTTTGCCTTCCAGCAGTCAATTTTGTTCTTTCCTCTGCATTATAATGTTCGGAATCTAACCGTTTGTTGGTGGTTTAACGGTTTAGAAGAATAGGTAAATGGTAAGGGCTAGTGAAGAAGCGTTTGTGATCCGACATGATGTCTTTCAATCGAGTTAGCCGCGCATGTGTCGGTCAGCTGTCAGAATATGAAGCTGCTGCTGCGACTGCTGGTCATGGCTCAGGGAGTGCTACGTCCTTCGTCATGGAGGGAAGAGCTGCTCATTGTCTGCAGTCACCCTTACAACCAGCTACATGAAACACCCCTCAACTCCTCAACTGCTACCCCCGCGTCCTATCCCATTACAACCCTCACACCTAGTTCACTATCCTGATGCTCATCTCATGTCCAAAAAACGTATCTGTTACCATTTAGCACGTCACAATTAGCTACTTTGGGTTGTGTCGCTTCAAATCTTTTCACCCTTACCCCTGCTATTCAGACTCATTCAAGAATATTAAGGGGTTTTATATTACACTCACAATTATTTTTGGATGAATTTAATATTATGACGTGAACTCACCGATTATCTATGTACCTACTGAATTATCTATTTCAGAACCCATTACCTACCAAGTTTCAATATTAACGATAAAAAACTGCACCCTTCAGTTTTGCCCGATCATTCAAAATACGAATTTTGAAACTATCTTGCACTTTTAAATTTCGGCTAATCAAAAATTCCTTCAAAGGCACCTAAATTGTGGCTTTGGACAGTTGCACCTGCCAAAATTGGTCACTGTTAATTATTATAAAAATAGCTGAGACTGTTTCCGTTTAACAGTGCCACTCAGGGTGAGACCCACCATACTTGGTTAACTCCAGTTAAGTTCGGTTTTTACCGTGGAATAATTGAAATTTGACTGGAGTTTAACGTTAACCGGGTATGGTGGGACGCACCCTCAGCAGATGTATAGGTATAACTTGTGGCAGGTGTGATAAGTAGCAATATTATCCCACATAAATGTGCGTTTGCACTGACAGATTTCCAGTTTAGCTCGTATAGGTATACTGACTCTGAACCCCTTTGGAACTGTCCGGTATGGAACATACGACAGTAGCAGTGAAACCACCCTCGCGCACCCTCATTTCTGTATTTCTTTTTGTCCAATGGTGTGCATCGGGCCGCAGCGGTTCAAGTGGGTTTTGGAGTTCACCCCCTCTGCCTTCCCCTGGGATCCAGAGAACATCTCTATGTCATCCCAGTGACTCACTAGCGCAGGGATTGTGCCCACTTTAAACTCAGACTCACTCCTCATCCTCCAATATTTAGATAGTATAAATTAACTGGAGAACTGGGACATCTGTATTTATGACAGATACGATTTTTCTCTTTCACGATATGCATGGAAAATTTCTTGTCGGTATACAAAAGCTTTGAATTCGACAGTCCTAAGTTTATTCGCCCTTGTTTTGTTCCCTGGTGTCAATTTCCATACTTTACCAGGCATAGGCATTAAGTGTAATGTTAAATAGAGCGTCGCGTCAGGCCACCGAGTGGGTGCCGTGACGTTTGCAGAGGCTTTTGGATCTTTCAGCGCCCGCAATTTTTGTTTGTATGTATAAGTTTCGTTGAAAAAATAAATCCCTCCTAAAAAAGGGTGGGGGTGAAGTTTCAGTAAAGCCTACCTTGATTCCACATTTCAGTACCTACGGTTGAAGTATTTACAGTTTCTATTGAAGTCCCCCCCCCTCAGCCAGAACCCATCCAGTCAGTCAGCAACAAAACATGTCAGCTCCGCAAGGCACACTCTCCTCTGACAGGGCTGTCAACTGCGGGAAAGTAAACAGAGGGCTGGACTGGAGAAATGTCACGGGGGTCCCCACCCCGATTAGCCACTAGACTGCTCAGTTTCTGCCTCTGAACCGTGGGTGTCGAGTAACGTATCTTCCTGTGCCCTCACTATTATTCTGTTTATATCCTTCGTGAAAAATCACTCCAAGCTCCGTGAGAATGTTACCATATGGTCCTGGGTGGGAGCAAACCCTCTTAGCTCTCAGCTAAGGCTTTTTACTTTACCTGTATACGGAGTATACGTAAGGTAAAGTATTGTATTCGTGCAGGCCAATTTTCGGCAAACCTCAACTTTGAACCGTCATTGCTCCCAGACCTCAAAAGCGATTGAAACTTGCACATACATTTCGGAAACGTCCATTCCGTCGGAATATGAAAACCACCTCACGTTTTTTCTCAGACGAAAAGTGTGCCCCCAGGAATTTTTAGAAGGGGTCAGGTACTCCGTGTCAGTACGTATGTATGTATGTATGTGGCATTGACCTGGACGGCACACTTTTCAACCGATTTTCTTCAAAATCGGTAGTGACCTTTCTAAAATTGGAAGAAATCAGAATCCGGAGGCCCAATTCCTCCACTTTAAAATTAAGGGGGGTTACCCCCCCCCCCCAAAACTCCCCCAAAAAGTAGAAAAAAAATATTAGCTCAAAATCGGCTCTAACGATTTTGATCAAATTTTAGGCAATTATAGAACAAAAAATCACGAATCCAATGATACCACCCACTACCCCCGCATAACTCCCTGGCCGCTAAAAAAAAAAGGGGGGGGAAGTCCCCCCCGCGGACCTGTAAAAGGGTGAAATCAGTGGCTTCAGTTGTTTGTAGTATATGAGTAGTTCTGGATATGACACGTGACAACGGCCATATTTCTCAAAAATGGTATATGGCTTATTTTGAGGCCCCCCAGGGGGGGCAATTTTGAGTGACTTTTAAAGTGCGGCTTATGGGGTCTCAAACACGCATCATTTGGTGCATATGCAGTTCTTACAAATAGGTATAAAAGCTACTGTCTCTCGCTCTGCCCGCAGTAGCCCATTGGCCTAATTAGTAAGGCACTAAAATTTCTTTCTGAACAAAACTACAATAAAATTGATGAAATATTGCTTGCATGTCGGCGGCGCAGGGCTTTGAAATTGGGCCCCGAAGGAATAATTTTGAATGCCATGAGTGCCGTGCACCCTCATTCACTGCTGTCATGGTCAGCTTTATCGAAATATCTTCTATTCACACGTGTCACCGCTTCAAGGTCTACACTGTACACTTGCAAGGAGCATAATATACTAGGCATACACCCACATACTGAGATGACGAAATGGTACTTGTTTTAATCACTTTGAAAATATGGTGTGTCTCGTATCTGAACATGTTTGGCAAGATTGTGACTGTTAAAGGTAAATTCAGAAAATGGAAAAACCACCTTAGTAATGGTTTGAAGTTCGGACCTTTTTTAACTACATTTGCACGACACACACCTCATTCCTATAGGTTTGAAATTAAAAAAAATATTATATATATGTATATTTATCTTTATAGCTAGTGTCCCAGAAAAATAGCGGAAATTTACATGATTTAAGTACTCAGATTTTAGGACTGTTTATGGTTCTTGCGTGTTTATACTCCAACCCCAACTTGCCATTATGAAGTTGGCATGGCAACTGCGATATTCAGAGCAAACCTGTCCTTACAATCGTATAAAGCTATCTATCTTCTTTCCAACTCTCATTTTATTTTTATTCCCCTACCTCTTTTTGTTGAAGTAGTGATGATGAGATAAGCCATCGCGTCACGCCCAGCTTTTTATTCTGTCTGGCCGTGTCTGCTTCAATGGACAAGTCCCCCCTGTACCTGAAGGTACTATAGTGCCTATATTGGTGTAATGAATGTGTCATCCTTTGTATCTGCTGGCGGCCCTTTGAAGCAAGCAAGTGGGCGCTCATCGGTTTATGACCGCGCTAAATATTTTGTCTGGGTGTTTACGACTTAAGCCCTTGGGCCCTGCTTCCGTCTTCTTTTCTTCGTATTATCTCACCGCTCAACTGGTTTTCTTTTACATGAGACAGGGGGAAAATGTATTTGTTAACAGTCCAAGTTTTCTCTCAAAATATTAACGTAAATCGCGATTCCCAGCAATATGTTTTCACATATCTAACCTTACTTGAGTAATAAAGGCCACGGCTGCAAAATAGCGTGTGAATTCCAAACCCCTTAGCGTTCGTTAAAAGTTTTTACTTTCTAGCGAGAAAGTTTTGTTTTCGTACAGAAACCGGATTGTGAGATTTTGTCTCGTAAGTAGAAATCACAGTGATGGTCGTTTAAAAAAAATGAGACCTCCAGTTTTGAACTTGACATGAAGTTCCATTCCAGAGTTCTCTGTCAGTCGCTGATTGTCTAAACCTGACTGAATTGTTGCAAACGAATTAAATTCTGTCATTCAACTGACCCTGGTCGTGTGCGGATCTCACTTGAAACGGTGATCGAACGTGTCGACATTTACTATCACTTACGCTTTCAGTTTTACTACCATAATTCTAGTTTTTCATGTTATGAGAGTGAAGTTACTGTCATTATTGTCACATCGCACATAAGTCATTTAACGTGTTACCTAGTGCATGTAAGCAATTGCGTTAAGTGAAGTCAGTGATAATGGAGGGAAGGATGATTCCTGGACAACTTGAGCTCCCCGGACTTGTTTGGAACGCTAAGCCGGCGGATCACGATAATTCCCTGGATTATAATATCTATGTTCGGACATTCCGGCCGCTGGCGAGCACAGCAAATTTATTCACAAAGCTCATTGGACTTGGGAGCTTTCACAGCGGAGGAATTAGCTAAGGCCTGCCGGGCGACAAAGGCATATCCGGCAAAAAGCTCATCTGTCTGTTTTATGGTCAAGTGCGGAAAGCTTACGTTGTTTTCGTGCTTGTTTTTAGTTGACAAAAATCAAGAGAACTCACGCGAAAAGAGAACTAGTTTTGCCCGACCTTTATCTAGAAAAAAAACCTCTAGCTGATAATTTATATCGAGAAACAACTTCGTAAACTCAGCCCAAAATTGACTTTTCAACTACCTATACTGCGAAATGTTTCAGTGTTTCCTAAAAACATGTAGAAATTCTTGGAGGGGGTGGAATAGAAATTTAATAATTGATTGATCGACATACGATGTGCCATGTGACAGCAAGTCTGCGTAGAAGAGGAAGCTACTTCTTTTTGTCCGTGCTTGTAATTACCAATTGGTGGTTTAAATTTGGTCACAAATGTCACAATAATAAACCTAATGTGAAAACTTATGATTGCATGGGTACTACTGCCCGGTCAGAACCTTCAAGAGTAAAAAATGTGTCGCATTCATTGCTTATTGCGTCCTTTTCCACTTATGCCCATATCTCGCTTAGGAGGGAGCCGCGTTGGAACCAATGGACAGCTGAACGAGGGATAACCAACCCCCACCCCACAGCAACCCTTCTGTGAGGCCGTCGAACCTTCCATTAGCAAATTATCTCATCACTAGCCATCTTGCGGACCCTCGGCTATCGGCTATCACCACTGTACATTCTCTTACTGCGATGACCATGCAGGGGGTATAGATACAGAAAAGTCATATCCATCACCAGAGTGATGATTAGTGATTACATCTCATTCTGAGACCCTTCACAATCAAACGAGACGACTTCAAGAATATATAGGCCTCAATATCTTTCACTCACTGGGGGGAGGAGGGGGGGATATAAAATGTAGAGAAAATAACAATAGGTACAGAAATAGCAACGTCGCGTCGCAGGAATGTTTGCCCGTGTTATCAAGTAGTATAATCACACAATTGCAGCGATAGTGATAGTGGTATCAAGAATTTTTTTATAATGACCACTGACTCCACTTAGTAGGTTATTAGCATATAGGTAGTTCCATACAATGAATAAGTTACCTTACTCTTCAAAGGAAACTTGAGTTCAGTATTTTCAGAGTTTGGGTTTTGGAAATAATGAAGATACTTATCCAAGGCTGGAATGGAAGAACATAAAAGAATAAGCATAACCCCAGTCGTTTGGGATCACTTTATATTCCGAGTGTAGTGCCGAAGGAGAGCCAACGTTGGGCTTGTGATATAGTAAGTGCGGAAGTTGAATAGAAATATGGTAGGTACCTACTTATAGCTTGCATATTGAGCGGACGTAGATCGCGTTCCATAATATTGAGACACTGTTGGAACATTGTCGCACACGCTAGCTTCGTCGTATAGGATGTTCGTTCAAACCTATGCACATACTTTGACATGATTAAAATAAAATTATTATAATAATTATTAATAAAAATATTATGAAGAATCTTCGATTAGGGTTTTGTATCAAAACGGAAAAATTTGCGTTGTTCTGGAAAAGCAAGTAATAAAGCGAGAGCCCAATACGCTTAAATGAAAAGAGGGGGATGAAGGGGAAATGGATGGCCCGAATTGATTCCAGATTTGCCGGATATCCGGTCGGACGTTTCCCCTGCATGAGGCGGCAACTTTGGAATTGCATACAAAACGCAACTCACCTATGCCATTGCGCTAATTAATACACTGTGAGAGTCGAAGCTGAACCGACCTGCACAAGGTTGGTTAGGTTCATCCGCCCTGGTGCACATTGTCTTCGTATGGCTGCCTCAAGGCCTGAATAGGCAGTTTTATACCATTTAACAACCGTAGCAGAGGGATTGCGGAGGGAGAGGATACGTTCACAGGTACAATTAGGTACCAGCAGCCTCAGAAGTAGGCCACATATTGTTCTCATTTCATGGCCAGCACTTTAGTGCTTGTATGCCAAGATCATGGCTTTGCGTCTACCCAAATAAATGAGGGAATTTCGTTTTGAATCCTGTATTTGAAGCTGCAGCTTGACGGCCTCTTTTGGATTCATTTTTAAAGACATTCATAGCATATGTTAATCATTTTTATGTCTGAGAAATCAATATTCAAATTCAAATTCAGGTCGAAAAGAGTCTGGTGAGGAAGGGTACTATCGACACCGCACCGCGGCCTATGTGAATCTTTAGTTTTCTTTTTGTTCAGAGAACATATGCGCCGATGAGTTAGTTTGTTTAGTTTGTTACACGTTTTTGGCCGAAGCCGAAGACGAAATGGCCGAAGCCGAATCTGAGTAGGCCGAAGCCAATACATCCATGTCGGAAGCAGAAAATTTTTCCGTTCCGCCGGGATTCGAATCCGGACCTCTCAGGACACAAAGCTGCCCCTTGACCACTCAGCCGCTGAGAGGCACTGAATCTAGTATTTTGGATGAGAAAAATTGAGCATATATACCTACCCAGAGTATATTAGGTAAGTATATGGGTCCTGAAGGAAGGTAGGAAGGTAAAAACCTATAGATGTGGGTACACCCCCATCTAACCATACCATGATAATCCAAAGAAGTATAAGAACAGAGAACAGATTCTGTAGGTTTGAAATGAGGTGTTTTACAGTTGAAGTTGCGGCGGTGAGCTTATACGAACAGCTGAGCAGTGATACCAACCTTTTTAGTCGAGATGACTATATTGACTACTTGAAAGCAGTAAAGAACCTTTCGTGCCTGATGAACCTTCGAGGAGAACGCCAGTTGTCAATAAGTTGTGTTTGTCCGGGGAACATGGATGTTGACACAGGGGCCCACAAAGAAAAATATGTCATAGTAACCGGAGAGTTTTGGAAGTGGCGGTGGGTTTGAGTTTCCACGGTAGATCGGAAGGGGCTGGAAGGAAAGTGGACAGAAGCAGTACCGCCTTCAAGAGTCATGTGATGCCCATTGGTTCTCAGAAATATAAGGTTCCCACTGACAAGTATAGGATTTTCCGTTAGTATGTGTCGTCGAGCAATTAGTTATCACACGACTTTTCCTTATCACCTACTTGTAACTAAGTCGATTGGCGGAATGTTCTAAACTACTTATACACGTGGAGAGCAAGGGAGCGGCAGCGGTACGACGGAACACACTCAAACCTCAATATACAGTCATATCCATGCACCCTTGTCAGCAATATAGCATCGACGGGGATACTGGGTATTGAGCTAACATTCTTGTGCTTACTGAAGCAACTGGAATCTAGGAATATAGACATCCTAAAGCACTGGAATATGGAATAAAGAGTTTCGGAAAAAAGAGGGGCCGCTGACTGATCGCCGGCAACTTTGACTCAAAAGTTGCGGCTTTGTTATCGACTGCTAGTAAATATTTGATCGCATGATAAAACGCAGAGGACATGTCGTGGGCATATACTCGTATTTATCTTTTTCTGAAAAGGATGCCAGATTGCGGACGCATCCTTTGAAGCGTACCGATTTTCACTTGAAGACTCATCTCTAGAAATGGGTAATTCTCCCACCTGCCTCCCTTCTATACCTTGTAAATTGTATCGCAATTCCCTGGTTTCGCTACACCAGTGAGCTTTCCTGCGTAGTCTACAGACTCCAACTGTCAGATATTTTCCTAAAGCCACTATTTTACACCACCAGGGAGTTAGCTTAGGTGCTTCACTGGTGTCAAAAAATCGGGAATCACAATCAGTAGAAAGTTTTTATATTTCTCAATTTTGAGACTTCGCAGCTGAAATCTCGGATGGTACAGGGGGGTGGGGTCATATGTGGGCATGCAGGTGAGCAGTGGCCGTAGTGGGTGGGGGACTGGGGGCCATGTGTGAGGTCGCGCGCACGATTGGGATCGATCCAGTGTGGGCTCAGAATTGCTCAGGATAGCGACCTATGCTGAACATAGGGGCAGTCACTTCACGCCTAAGCTACTTTGTTTCCCCCCAAATGTAGAAAATGTGTTTTTCAGCCTCCCCTGCCTTCCCTTGGGCAACACAGTTTGGGAGGGAGGGGGGCTGTGAGGGTGCGATCCGTACTATCCTAAAAGCCTACAGTTTTAAGCTTTTCGCTCATATACGCAACTCAGCCTGAATTTTGAATGTCTAGTCTTAGTAAGAAGTTTGAGGCGTCTGCCTACCTATATCTATTGTGGCTATATTGCTATTGCCTATGATAGTTTGCTTTTTTGTGAGCAACGAATTATGATCACTATATTATTATTTCTTCGCTGGATTAGGTACCTATACATACTCGAAATTATGTCTCCACGTATTCTCAGTCAGTGAGTCAGTGCCCTGAAGGCTATACCTATAGATATTATAGCGAGTGCCCTGAAGGCTATACCTATATAGGTAGATATTATAGCGATCGATGTTTTGCCTCAATGGCCTGGGGAAACTTTTCGTGCCTCTAAATAGTCAACGATTTGGTGTCTTTACCTACACCCGAAGGGTGATTGGTTATTGAGATTTCAGCACATATTTCCGTTGCTAATGGCGGGAATGGACCTGAAAACCTTCTTTAACATTTCTATAAACGTTCTCGGAAAGAAACCTCGAAATCGACCAATACGTTCGGAACTGGCAACGAAATCTATAAAACAGATATTCGAATTCCGACTGCAAACAGAGAGGGAAGTTGGAAATATGCAGGAACTACAATATAGCGCTCAGCTACATTACCACAAAAAATTCTAAGTGAAAAAAAAACTTTTGCTGGCATGGAGAAAGTTTCGAAGTTGAATTCACAAGGTCGGCCGGGGGGAAAGTCATCGGGGAAGGGGGGGGGGAATACAGGGGTCGTTAGCACCATGCTCCATCTGCCTGCGTTATCCATTTTAATTTGGTTAAAAGCTCCTGGCTGATCTCTCCCTGATCCACGTGCTACCTAAGCATTCATTGTCAAATCCCGTCGCTTCTTTCTTCTTTTACTTCATAGATTTTGACGAATGGTACTTAACAAAGTGGAATTTTCCGTTGTATCACACACTTGCCAAACAAAACATTTAGAGTTTAGACACTATATAGGTTTTCATTTTCTTTCGATGGGAGGATTCCGTAAGTTAGGGGATGGCTGTAGAATGCTCCGGAAAATCCGAGGGAAAATCTGCAAATATGTCTGATTTTTCACCTTCTTTCCCCAGTATTACAAAAATAGCCCTTTCCCTTTCCAAAATATTGCATGATTTCATCAGTAGATTTCTCCCCCTAGTTAAATAGCTAGAAATAGCCTCGTTGACGCCTCCCTTCCTATACCCTACCCGTGCCACACAAAGGCATGAAATGTCACTAAATTATTATAGATAGGTTACTACTTACCGGAATTAGACCCCTCGTTGTGGACGCTATTGCTATTGTTGTTATTGACATTGGTACTATTGTTGTTATTTTCGCCAGCACACGTCTTGTCGAGCACTTCGTGATCCTCCTTACAGAACAGTCCGTCTTCCCGTAGAGCGAACTCGTCTCCAGGAATAAGCTGCCGCTCACAGGCAGTACATCGAAAGCACTCTATGTGGTAGATTTTAGACTTGGCTCGCATCACAAAATCGTTTTTACTAAAACTTAGTCCGCATTTATCACATTTGGTCCCGAATAATCTGGAACAAAGAAACTTTTTTAGAATGACATTACTTAGGTCCTCTAACGATATGTATCTAGTGATGCACGATGCAAGAACAAGAACAAGAAATGGCATTTCTTGTTCTTGTTCTCGCAAAGTGACTCTTGCTCTTGTTCTTGCTGGCAAAATCCTATATTGTTCTTGTTCTTGCAGTAGAAATCATTTCTTGCTCTTGTTCTTGTTCTTGCTGCGAGACTCTTGCAATTTCTTTTCTGCTGTTAAGGGGAAATACACCCATTTGATTCGCAATGCTAAGTACTTCACACCCTATTCCGAAGTTACAGGGCGAGTGAAAAGTGTTTATAGGGGGATGTAAACCTGAGACTCTTTGTCGTGAGGTAGTGTTGTATTTTTGCATGAAATGGAGTAATAAGCCCACAGGAGCGATTTTAAACAGTCAACTACCAGTCCACATGTTTTTTTGACAGATCGCGAAAACACAACACTACCTCACGCGAAATATTTTTTTGTAACGTTTCGGATTAAAACAGTATGATTTTATCGTCACATTTAGTAGAAAAGCTTGATAAATGTTTGTAATATTTACCGCCGCCATGTTACATGTTGACAATTTTTATTTCACTTACGGAAGTTCGTAATTGCAACACCATTTCTCTACTTTTTCTCCTGTAAAAGCTAAACATAGTGTCCTACTTTCACTCGTTCGTTTCGCGTTCAAATAGCACACTATGTTTAGCTTTTAGAGTAGACACAACCGATACGATATTGCAATTACCAGTCTCCGGTGGTACTAAAATGTAAACATTACTTTTGTCGAATATTTACTTTCGCACAGTGGTTTTGGGGGAGTTCGTCGAGAATGTATGGTGGCCCTTAAAATGTGGTTTTTTGCCTACCGAGCTGCCATTTCAAGTGCAATCTATCGTCGCATAGTCTGCAGAGTATCTCGTAACAAAATATGGACTGCAATCCATGCATAAAGCTTTGGAAAAAAACTGCTTGGATTTATGCAAGACTCTTGCGAGAACTCATGCAAGAGTTCTTGTTCTTGCAAGTCACTTCTTGTTCTTGCAAATCATGTTGATGGCCTACTGCTGACGGTTATTTCCAGTGCTGTTGAACTGATACTACCCATTCTGTCCTTATTTATTAAATGGAACGAAAAACTTATGGAATTATAAAATAATGGCTATAGTTGAGTGGTGGATTGGTGATCCCACAGACCCACACCGGGTGGCCCGAGTCGTTGAGTTTGGGTGGCTGAAACCGTAGAAGCCAGCGCAGACTTCTCGCCGACGCCACCACCGTGACAACTGCCAGCCGTCCCAAATTCAAACACAAATATTATTTTTGAATTTCGCTTCTGTCTCCTTCTTTATGATGACAAACTTTTGTTGTTTTCTCGTCTTACTGAATGAGTGCGGCGGCTAAGTTGAAAGGAGCGGACCGATTGAAGACTGCTTAAAAGTGAGAGCTGTCTCAGCACTTGAAGAGTGCAGTGGAGTGCAATGTTATTGTTTGCTACAACTTTGCTGTGAGTTATTGGCCACCTGGCGCCCTTGACTATTTCTTGATTCCACTATTTTACCTGAACCAAATTCACACCCTTCTCGAATTCATTTTTCTTTTAAAATAAGGAATTTACAATAGGAAAGTGTTCCCTAACGTCATGCAAATTCTTTCCAACCCTTTACTTTAGAAGCTTAAGCCGGTATGTGCGGGCTCTCGGGTTTAAAACGGCCATAACTTCTGTTGTGAAAGTACCGAGAACCGAGATACCCATCAGAAATTCAGTTTCCAAAAAACGCAGTCCAGAAAAGGTTCACTCTCACTACTCTCAGTCGCCTAAGGGTTGAAACAATTTTTCGGCGATATAACTGAAGGCTAATGCAATATTTACGGGCTTGACACTCGCGGGCTTTGCTAACATGACACTTCGAAGAACTGAGTAACGAAGATCTTGAAGAGTACATAAACATCTCGAACCCTCCCAAACCACCCTACAAAAAAAAAATAAAGGGTTCGACAATGGTCGCACTTGACTTTCTCGCAATTTTTATCGAAAATTTGATTTTTTTTTTACGTGAATAATTGTTAGAATTTTAAATTTTTCTAAAAAGTATTTTGCCTCACACTGGACGATACTTTTAGGCACCTGCATACCAAATTTCAAACATATCCGTTAAACAGTGAAGTGTCGTTCGACGCGCAAAGTATATGTTTTCTATTTCGCATGTCACCGTCTTAATTTTTAAGTAAATGAAAATCTATTGAAAATGCCCTTGAAGCATCTATCTGAGACCACTTTCACCAATTTTCAAGAAAATCCGTCGATTAGTGTTGTTGCGAATGTGACCTAACCAATCAGTAAACGTGATTTCCATTTTTGGAAAATTATTCCTACGATAATGCAAATATTGGCCCATCTCAAAAAGAATAAAAATGATCCTGGAGCATCTATCTGGGAACACGACTGCAAAATTTGAAGGTTCTAACTTTGTTACCGTACCGTGAAATGCGTCTTGAGTAGACAAAAACGAGATTCTAGCTTTTTTTCCTATTTTTGACTTTATTTTGCCTATATTGGCCGCAATTTTGAATTGATTGAATATTTCTTCGACAAACCTTTAAGTAATGTTATTAAGCACAAGTTTATGGATTTTTGTGAAATTCCGGCTAATAATGGTCATGGGGCCAAGATTTTCACGTATGGGCCAATTTTGGCCCAAATTTTTGGCCCATCTCCAAAACAATAAAAAATGATCCTGGAGCATCTATCTGGGAACACAACTGCAAAATTTGAAGGTTCTAACTTTATTACCGTACCGTGAAATGCGTCTTGAGTAGACAAAAACACGATTTTGAATTTTTTTTGACACTTTTTTGACAATAGTGAGCGCAATTTTTGAGTAATCAAAATTAAATTAAAAATGTATCTCGGAACTGATTTTAGACATCTATATTCCAAATTTGAGCCAAATCGGTTGACTGGTGTGACCTCTAGCCGCGCTACAGACAAACGTACGTACGTACCTACGTACGTACGTACGTACCTACGTACGTCGGACGGACATGACCTAAAAACCATTTTTTGTTATCTAGGACCTCTGAAACGCCTTTTGCAATGAAAATCTCAAAATCGAAATTTCGCACGATAACATAACTTTCTCAGCCCATGTATTACCTACATACGGGCGAGAAAGTAATAAATAAATAAAAAAATAACTAAGGGTGCGTCCACCATGCCCAGTTAAAATTAAACTGGGGATTTTGTCCTATGTTTACCATGTTAAATTTAACTTTTAAGTTAAATTTAATGGTAAATCTCCAGTTTAATTTTAACTGGGCATGGTGTGGTGGGACGCAGCCTAAGTAAATAAAATAAAACTCCCACTTTTTATGAAATTGAATTTTACTGGGCACTTATAGGTATATAGGTTACTTTATGGAATGTTCCTTATTTATTTAATTATAGGTAACCAATTTATTACTCACTGGAAATAGGTAATAACTGTAATAATTTGCGTTTAAAATTCCTTGCGTTCCCGCGGTTAAAGAACTTTTTCACGGCCGGAGCGGCATAGGGCATACACATGGCCGTTCCGTACCCAGTTTACAAAACCCACCCCGATCTAAGCGCAGAGTCATACAGAACTTTTGACTTACCTCACATAGTCTCGTTTACAATAGGTTTTCCCGTCCCTAACAAAGCAGGTACAGGTTTCATCGAGGAACTGATGGCACTCGGCGCACTTGAGGCAGGCTGCGTGCCACTCCAGGTCTGGAGCCACACGCAGGATGTATTGGTCGTGGATCTGCGCTCCACATCCCACACATAGACTCAGCCGTCGCTTTCCTGAACACAAAAAAATACAAAAATTAGAAACTATAAGAAATTAAACTCTCATAAACGTGATATACCTATTCATACTCTCCTGTGCACCAGATGTGACTTGTATGGCATACAAATATCTTACAAATATGAAATATGAATACGCACCCAGGTCTTGCGCTGCGCTTTATTTACAAACCAGCATGAAAGCAAATAAGATAGCACCCCCCTGGACTCTAGAAGTATTTCGGATCAAACTTTAAAATATTTTTACCTACCTAAATACTGATTGCTAGACGACGCGACGCGCGATGGTCATGGGATTTATATACCTATACGAGAACTACGAGAAGGCATATAGGTAGGTACCTACTTAGTAAGAAAGTTCGCTGTTAGATTATTGCATGTACTAACTTATAATAGGAATCTTCACCACACATGACACATGACCTTGAAGTCCTACGTCGTGTAGAACTAAGTAAGTACAAGATGTTTCATTTATTCTTGGTTTGAAGCTATGGTCATGTATGAACTATTATGAAGTATATAGGTAGGTACCTAGTGGGTAATAGGAGTCGATTATCAGCTAATTTAACACCCAAGCTGGCTGAAATATTCCAGTTGGTTGTAGCCGCAACTAGTTTTTTTTATACTTATACAGTTCATACAAGGTAGGTACGACCAGGAAATAAAAGGTTACAACACGTGTAAAAAAATCGAAATGTCTAGATTTTAATGAAACTTTCAGGATATGAGCCAGCGAGCGCTGCACCCAAAATGCGACAATAGATGGAGCAATAGGCTGATGCCGCTGATGTACTGATTGACGAGTTTGCTTAGGTACTGCTATGCCACTTTTAAAGATACAGTTACGCGGGACCACTCGTTTTTATCTACAGGGATTCGTCTAGGTATACGACAGGTATACCCATCACTTTGGGAGAAAAAATTCTCAAGTTCTACTTCTACAGAGCCCTTGTAACCTTACTTCCTGGACGTGCTTCGACCTTCAGGCCGGCATAGACATTTTGTATAATTGTGATGAAATGTTGATAATATGGCACGACTACAAGAATTTTTCACAAACCCAAAATTTTTATTGCTGGATCGTCCGGTCCTGAGACCAGACGTAAACCGTTGGTTATTCCGTGACCTTTGACTCTTGAGTCACGAACTGGTTGACAGATCGTGACCCGAAGGTTTTTCTGCTCGGGCCGATGAAGCCCGAAGTGGGCGGGACTTGCAGGAGACCAACCAATAGAGCGCAAGCCCGCGGGCCATGCCGCGCTCCCGATCCCCATGCGATCGACCGCCGACCGCCGAGCGACGACCAAGCGGATTCCAGCGCTCCAGCTCCTCAGCTCTCAACTCCAGCTGAAGCGCTATTCATTTTCACATGATATTGGGAGAGGAAGGTGGTTTCGAACAATAGGCAGGATAAGTACTTTGCTTAACTGGAATTGGTGCATGGTACTTCGTACTTCAGGTTCAGGAAAAGATGCGCCACTGTTTTCGAATAGATTTAAATACATGGTTCGAAATACTCTGGTCATTCCGCACTTACCCATACCTAACATTCGGACAAAAACCTTACATTGGGCCCTGCTATCTCCCAAATATTATTCTGAATGAATCATTTGTTAGGCTGTGGCCTAGTAGTTTTGGATGTGACGTCGGCGATAGTTAACATTAGGGCCATAACCCATATAACACCATATAAAGACCGAACACATGCACTAGAGACAGGAAATTCGCGGGGATAGCAGTCACCTTCAACCCTTTCGTAAGTTTCGGATTAAAATCAAACAACTGTAGATAAAAAAAAAAACTAACCGCTTTAATGCAGAGACCAGTCTTCGGGAAAAAGGTTCCAGCCGAGCGCACCTCGATACGTCGAATTTGTAGCCTTCACACATAGGATTCCATTCATGACTTCTTAAAATCCCATATGCACCGATTTCATTACAGGCTATAAAAGGCTACAACTGTGTGCCTGCGCCTTACAGAGAGGAGTGGCTACTTCTGTACGCATACTGGATAAAAAGATAGAAGTAGGTATAACCTGGCTGCAGCGGTAGCCTCGTCATTACCGTGTCAATAAATGCGGGCTCATGCAGGCTAGGCGCAGGAGACTTCTTTGAGTTCTGCCGACCGCTCAAGTCCCAGTAGGTATATGTTGCACAAGGCTTGCCTGACTGTGCGTGGGCTCTATTTCCTACTTACAAATTGCCCAACACATATGCACCAAAACATCTGGGAAATACGAAAAATGATGGAAGAAGTATCATCTCACATGTCTCGCCAAGGTTACGCAGTGTCTGACTGTGTCTAGCACTGTCAGAGTAATGATAGACGTATCTTCAAGCATAATATACATACCAGTGGGCTGTATGTAATACTTATACTTGTAGGTATACTCATCGTGGTTGGCCGTGCACGTTACAGAAATACAGTATTCTATTCTTATTTAATGGTGTAAGTGTTAAAGGTACAGGGTACAGGGTGAAGAGTGCTGGTCCAAGAGGCAGGCTCTAACTAATGTGGCGACTAGGAGCCTGGCTAGGGTCACGTGACTCGCGGCCACATTACCATATTGTTTCCCATTATTTTACTGCAGACAGGTTTCGAGACTTTGGCGGCTTCGAGCTCGAACTGATTACACTCTTATACCTAAACCTATATTGCTGGTTTGCATGGAATCTCATTCGGTGACACTCTCAAAGTACATTTTTAATTAGGGTATATCAGAACGGAGAATAGGCGCAAGTACGGGTGGATGTATGTAACCTAACTTCCTATAACTGATTATTAATTCGCGATATTAATAATTATTGTTTATAAACCAATGCTGAAGATGTCCTGTGACCACAACCCTCAGCATTACAAGACTACCCTAGTCGTGGTCTCCGTTTTGGCTTCATATGGTCTTGGCCGTTCATTATAGGTAGTTAGCGGTCTGCTATTATTCCAAAAATCATGGTGCATCATAATTTGTCCGTCTTGTAGTTACCGAGACAAAGACGAAGGTGAATATCGTAAGATCGATTATACCTTAAATCTTCAAGCTAGAGAGAAATAACGTTTCACTGGAGAAATAATAATAAGTTTTACCTCGACCACGATGACTGCAGACTTGGCTATCTCTCTCTATAGTCTCTATATAACGTCTAAGAAGACAGACAGTTTGCTTGTGGAAGAAGCTATTTTCAGGTCTTCTAAAATAAACAGGTTAAGAAGATCGTTGTGTGTGTATAGGTGGTGGTTCCGATAGGGTCACCTTAAAAGAAAAGGCAGTTAACTTTGTAAGGTGACCCTGTAAGAACCACGTAATGATACGTAATGATCGTTCTTCTTAGCCAGTTTTTTAGACTTTTTAGAAAACCCGAAAATTGTTCCCTTCTCAAACAAAGTGTCTGTCTTCTTAGTCATTAGAGAGATTTGGAAAAGTCTGTGGTAAGTTTGGCGGAAATAAACACTAAAATTGATGTTATATGTCGGTGGGGTAGGTAATTTTTAAAGTGTTGTAGGTACTAAAGGTAGGCCCTTAGCGTAATTCTACCGTGAAACAGACCATTCCTTAGGCAACTATTACACACGCACCCAGAGATAACAAGTAATTGGTCATTTATACCGGGTACAATTCTTTAGGTTAATTAAATTTATTTTTAACATCATCAGATAGGTTGTGCGATCATTATCTAGGCCGACAAAGTGTAAACACAATAAATGACTCGACTACACTCTCATCGGCCATCGCTTCACAAAAACAGGCCATAATTCAGAAATAAAAATTTCCTACCAACCTTCCGACGTTGCTTCCTCCACTAAAGACGGAAACAATTACCGTATGGAATAAAAAGTTGCAGATATAATCACGGATTCACGGAGGAACTAAAGCCAAAATTGTTCGGAGTAAAAGCATATACCGAGGCACTAAAATATTTTTTGGTGATATCATTTTTCGATATCTACCGCGTTAAAATACTGACCCATGTAATCCGTATGTATTATGAATATGAATCTTTAACATCGTTGACTAGTTTCAAATGAAATTGATGGGACGTCTGACAACCCCCCCCCCCCCACCCCCCCCCCCTAAAAAGTCAATTGACTGGTAATTGTCCGAAATATCCCCCCCACCCCCCCTGGATGATCCTAGTGCCCCTAAGTCGGAACTGCGATGTGAGCATATACCAGCTAGTGAACATTGAGGGAAGAGACTGGAAACATCCCTCATTTTCATGAAATGAATCAAATTTTCAAAATCTGATCATACTCGTAAGTACGTATACGTACCAACGAACTCACTGGAGTCGGCCCTGTTCATCCTAAACCTGGCCACGGTGGCCCGGTGTTGGTTGTTGGAGCCTCGGAGCCAGACTTACAAGACAGGAGGCGTCGCAGGACCTGGCTGGCGCGCATCCCAGCCTAGCGGTGATGTCACAACGACAGGCGACAAATCCTCGCAACCTGACAACCGAAAGTACCCTTCCGGGCCGTCGGTCATTTCCTTCATCCCCTGCGACACCCTTCTTGGCATCCGAGAAAAAGGCATCCCTATCTGCGAGCGAGCCTGTTACAAACGTCCGACTTGCAAGTAGGAGAAGCCAGCTTCGAATCGCAGACACCGAAAATTTTCCCCCACACATAGTGTTATCCCTTTTAGGTAGGAAAAACCAGTGCGCTGGTGCAACACCCATGCATTTTGTACGACTACTACTGTAGCCCCACTTGTGACTAAGGTAGGAAATTCGGACTAAGCGTGTCGGGGAAGAACCCACATCCCATCCCCCCCCCCCCCCCCCTTTAGGGAGAAAGAAGCAAGAATGAGATGGGGAGATACTGGGAACTAGTCAATTATACTTAAAGGAATCACCCTTATCCATGCCCTTATTAAAAAAATTCCATTTTCGGCCCTTTCTACTTTTATAAAGTGGGTGAGCTTGCATTGGCCCAGAGGAAAGCAAGTTGTTCGGAGAATGGCTAAAAGTCCCAGCTACAATGAGCAAAGTGAAATGTGGCCTTTACCGTGTTGTAGCGATTGGGTGATTTGGGTGGAATTCGGGTGTGCTGTGTAGGGCCCATGTCCGAGGTTTGTCACCGACGTTGGCGCCGCCAGGACTGTCCGCTGGCTCACTAGTGCATATTAATTACCCGAGACCCGGCCATTGGAATCAGAATGCCACTTACATGAGAAGAAGAGAATTTCCCCGCTCCACACAGAGAACTACAGGGAATTCTGATAACTGCATCCGAAGAATCGCTTCGCTCCCTTTTCAAACAGCCAACGAGGCAACTGAAATCTTATAATAGCCAAACCTCGTACCTGTATCATTTTACGTAGCGAATCCATGGATGGAAACAGATTGATACTCTTCAATTCTGACTGAGTTTCCTGAAAAAAATGGAAAAGTAGGTCCCTGTCGCATTCTATCATTTTTCTTTACACATATATTTGCCGATCTTTTAAGTTACACAATAAATATTACCCGACGTGAGTTAAGACTTGAAAACAGCAAGTTTGTGCACTTCCCTGTGTCTCAAAAAGTGTTCCAAATCACTGCTAGAAAGTTCTAATTTCCACCTGTTGCACACAACTCCTAGAAAGTTGGCTATTCAGACGATTCGAACGTAATATTGTGCAAGCAACCATTATGCAAGGCTCTATAGAAAATTTCATACGTCCACAGGTTCTTATCAGAAAGTGCAACATTGTAGCACTATTCGGTGCGTTCTAGCAAGTTGCTGTAATATTTTGTGTCGTGCGGCTCACTTTTCCTTGCGGTATAAAAACACCACGTCCGTTGTTCAGTAGGTATCAGTTGGTACGGTTATATTTATCACTTCTTGTCGTCGCATAGTTTGTCGCGGCAATTATGTCAAAATTAATTAGAGAGCTAGTTTACACGACAGGGAGGCGCCTCATAGCTTGCGATTTGTACCTATGTTTAGCCTCCAGCTACTGACAGGTCAGTTACCTCAGACGAGGCTGAAAATATCACACACGGATAGGCGGCAGCCTGGCAGGTGCGAGGGCGTCATTGTCACATTCCTCAATATAAATACAGAACAGTTATCTCCGGTTGTAGGCAGATATAGGCACTAAACTTACATATTATGCTCTATTTATTGCTACGTGAATAGGGGCAACAGGTAAGTATGAGGAAGGTAACAGGGTCTTAGTCTTAGACTTCAAATAGAATCTACCTGCATCTGTCGTCCACCGGTCAGAGGCCAGAGAACAGGTATTCGGAATTCGCTGATTTTCCACAGATTCATCTCGATTCCCGAGGGAGAATAAAGGGATATAAAACAATCAAGTCTCATATTAATGTCAGTTCTTTAACTTCTTACTTTTTAGCAGGGATTTTTGGAAGCGAATGATAGAGAATAAGTGTGTCATTTGAAAAACACTGGATTAAGCGCACTGATTGTCATTCTATAGAATCTCTTTTTCGGGACCTCCAGGATGAAGAAAATTAAAATCTCAAAATCAAAAGTCTGCACGAAAACAACTCTCTTTCCATATTTACTTATAAGACTTGTTAAAAAGTGAAAAGTACAATGCTTCCATGTTTTAAGTGAGTAGGTTCTCGAAACGGTTTCTCTCACATCTCACGAAAAAATTGAAAATGTATCCAAAGTTTTTCGAATTTTTATGGTAAATGTTTTCGGAAGTCAACTATTTCTTTGAAGAGACTGCAACTCGGCAAACTATAAGGTTAACTTTGTCAAGTTAATATAACGATGAATAAATTCAAGGAGTGGGTAGCAAATTGTAGAATGTGGGTGACAAAATCGGAGAGAAAACGTGCAGAAAATCGAGAGCAACGAGGACTCGCCAAAACCAAAAAGTGTGACAGCTCCTTGAGCCTAAGCAGGTGATGGAGGTGATGGCCCGGAAAGCAAGAGGGTAGCGACTATCGAGAGATTATATGTAGGAAGGTATAGAGCTCAAAGGCTGGGGATAACTAAATTAGGGAATTAGCAGGATGTGTCGGGCGCTATTACCCGTGGGAGGCAGCAAATGAGACCCGAAGGACCCTTCTACGAGGCAAGCGAGGCGGACGGTATTTTTAGGAGACCAAGGTGACGATTTTGACGACCACTCCTACAGCCTCGGAGCCACACAGTTGTCCCCAAATGATTCATCTTTATCGCCCACTAATTGAAGGCGCCAGGGGAGTTTTGAGGAGACTACCGGATTACTCTCGATATACCTGCCTGCTTGACTCTGTCGCCGGTCCGATCAACGAGATAGGACCGGAGCAATTAGGTTGTTGTTTCTGTTCGTTGTTAGGGTCATTATCTGCTGATTTGACTGCATGATACCAACCCGAATAAGATTGAAAGGGGTTGCGGGTGCCGAGCCGGCCACTCACAAATTTTCATTGTCATGCCCACGTAGGTACTGCCGTTCATTTGATATTTTATACTACTTCAATTTTGACCCAGGCAAGGAATAACGTCGTAGCCTTTGTAGTATCCTTACAGTTTTACAGTTAACCCCCCATCCAGAAACAGGTAACCATGATAGTTGGAGGAAAGATGTAAGTTAAGAACTTACGGGACGGCTGGTCGCTCATATCCTCCTGCTTGACGGGCGATATTTTGATCTGGCGGCTGGGACCCAGGTTGACCACTAGGGAGGGTACCACCCTGTGGCGACCGTGGTCCGCCAGGGCGGCGGCGGGGCTGGGGCTGGGCGCGAAGCGGCACGCGCAGTCCGCGGCCGCGAGCGCCCCTAGCGCTGGCGGCTCCGCGGCCCCCCAAGGCTGCCACCCCTCGCTTCCACCCGTCACGTCGCGGCCCCCACCCACCGTGGCAACGAAGAAGGAGCAGAGGTCTGAAAAACAAATGGAAAAATTATGAGACCAAACGAATTGGAAAGCGAGGTGCGCTTAATGACCCATAATTTGAAGAGAAATACGAGAAGAAGCCTTGACACGACTCCCTTAGTAATGCAGTAGGAGAGGACTCAGTCCAGAACAGTCCAGGAAGGAAGAATGGTGGGTTTCTGTCATGCGGTGTTCACATTATACACTTTTTACTCTTCTCGATTTCTCATACAAATCCCCCCCCCCCCCCCCCCCCTCCCTTGGCTGATCAGCATGAAGTACAATTAACAGTTTCATTAGATTTCAGGTGAACTGGACACTTCTAATCATTTCCTTTCTGCATCAGGGGCGTCATTTCAGTTTTTCTTTTGGGGGGGGGGGGGGGGGGGGGGCAAGTCATTTTTGGAGCATTGTGTTTTTTAGTACAAATAACTCACAGACTGAGTTGGCTATAAAATGTCTTTAATGCAAGAGTTAACGATGCGTTTTTTCTCTCGTTCACATTCTCGTTCTCAAAATGATAAAATAACATGCCACCCCTTGCTCACTGGGGACATTCAGAAAATAACTTCCAAGACAAGACAATGCTTCACTATTTTTTTAATACCAGGATTTGGAGAAGGGGCGGTTCACCCCCTTGCTCCCCACTTTCCATCCCAAAGCCCATAAGGTCGTCTTCTCCGTTTTAATGTCACATCTAGTATTTAACCCAAGCATTTCAATTAGTGATGCACGAAAATTTCTTGTCATGCTTTTGTTCTTGCATTTCTTGCATGCAAGAACAAGAACAAGAGTCGATTTTGGCTGCAAGAACAAGAACAAGAAGTGACTTGCAAGAACAAGAACTCTTGCAAGAGTTCTCGCATAAACCAAGTCAGTTTTTTTCAAAGCTTCATTCATGGATTGCAGTCCATATTTTGCACGAAAAACTCTGCAGACTATGCGACGATAGATTGCACTTGACATGGCCGTTCGGTAGGCTAAAAACCACATAATCGCAGAAAATTCCATTTTTATGCAAGAAATTGCAAGAGTCTTGCAGCAAGAACAAGAACAAGAAGTGATTTTTACTGCAAGAACAAGATCGTATTTTTTACTGCAAGAACAAGAGCAAGAGTCGCTTTGCAAGAACAAGAACAAGAAATGCCGTTTCTTGTTCTTGTTCTTGCACCGTGCATCACTAATTTCAATAGGAATTTTAAACCAATTTCATATACCTAATACTTTTCGAACTGATTTTCATTATTGTGAAAATTGTAGCTCCTCAAACCAAAATCAATGCAATAAAGGATCCAACAATGGCCGCACTTGACTTTCTCGCAATGTTCACTTCAGCGGTATCGAAAATTTTGATTTTTTTTACGTGAATTTTTTTTTCCAGAATTTTAACTTTAACTAAGAGATATTTTGCCATACACTGGAAGATATTTTTAGGCACCTGCAAACCGTATTTCAAACATATCCGTCAAACGGTGAAGTGTCGTTCGACGTGCAAAGTGCATTTTCTATTTTGCATGCCACAGCCTTAATTTTCAAGTAATCGAAAAATCTATTGAAAACGATCTTGTAGCATCTATCTGAGACCAGTTTCACCGCTTTTTAAGGAAATCCGTCGATTAGTGTTGTTGTAAATCCGTCCTATAATCAATCAAAAACGTGATTTCCATTTTTGGAAAATTTTCCTGTGAAAATGCCAATATGGGCAATCATTATTACGGTGGATAAATTTAGTTTGGTAAAACTTGAAACTACTTGAAACTTGACGCTTCTCCACCAATTTTTATTGAAATCGATCGAACAGTGCCACCGGAGTGATAACCAGCACGCTTTGGCCAAAAATGGGCCAAGTTGGCCAAATCAAATCCAAAAGTATCTATTTGAAAACAATAAGTACTGAAAATTTTCAAGGGTTCTAACTTGATATAAATAGCCTCCAGCCCTTCCTAACTGTCAGAATACAAGTTTTTTTTTTTGCCTTTTTTTGACCATAGCCGGCGCAATTTTTGAGTTACCAAAATTTATCAAAAACATGTTCAGATATTTACGCTACGTACCTACATATCACATTTGAGCAAACGCACAGGCGCGCGACAGGAGTGACGTAAGTATGTCGGACGGACATTTTTCCAAAACTACTTCTCTGGACTCGAGGAACCTCCTGGATCATGAGAAACCTAATAAAATACCAAAATCGGAAATTTTCCACGATAACATAACTTTCTCAGCCCATGTATTACATACGGGCGAGACAGTAAAAATAAAAAATAAGTAAATGGTGCGAAAGTTGTTTGCAGTTGACTTTTTCCGCATCCGCACTGAACTCGGGGCTCCTCATTAGTCAGGATTTCTTGGTCACTTTTTTGGACAGAAATTTTCGACGTACGAGTACGATATTAGTTATTTCCTAGCCATTTTGTGTACACAAATAATTCATCTCTCTTTTGTTTGGGAAGGTCCAAATTCAAGCGTGGCCGGATTTTTTTCGTCGCTAACTTCTGTTACTTTCAAATTTTTCAAAGTCCTGAAAATGCTGTTACTCCTCACATGAGGGAAAATCAAGTGAGACGACTGTTGGATCATCATTTACTTTCCCACGTAAACATGCGTTCCTTATTAAATTACCCACTTCCTGTGAATTGTGGGGAGGGGGAGGCGCAAAAGGTAAGAATGCATGGCAAAATGGAAGTGCCACTGTAAGTGCTAAAACCCCCTTCTTTCTTTCAAAAAAATGCTAATTGAACTTTGGTACGGGATGTAAACAAAGCTTTCAGATTAAATATTAAAGTTCGGAGAAAACATTATCTGAACCCCCCCCCCCCCCTCCCCCACCTTGGGATAGCATAACCCACCCATATCTCAACCCTTCAGTCCATAGCCGTATCCACGGGGGGGGGGGGGGGGGTTAAACCCCCCATGAGCGGAAAATTAACATGGTAATGCCAACTTGAAGCAAAAAAATATAGGTGAAACCCCCCCCCCCCCCCCCTATGACCGCTTTCTGGATACGGGCCTGCTTCAGTCTTATTCCTAACACTTGTAAGTAATTATTTAACGATTATCATCACTCTACATACGTTAGATTTTTTCAAAATTCCTCCGGTCGTGATTCCATCAAGACGTTAGAGCTTGAACGGACGGACATAGTACGTCCCTTTCGTCTTCTTCAGTGAGTGATAAGACCTACATACCTATAGTCTCCAAAGATGGAGAAATTTCTAAATTTCCACTTTAGCTACGATTCATCCATATTTCTTAGGTGAGACACGTATCGAACAGAACTCCCGAAAGGTACGCCTGGACGGACATTCATTTGCCGTCGGCAGCACATGACCGACATATCTCCGTCCCATACAGGTAAGTATTTGAAGTTTTCTTACCAAGGTGTAAAACTTGGAAAATAAGATGTACCTATAGACACCTGTTTGAGCAATAAGGTAGGTTTATTTCTTACCTTATAGTACTTAGTTTAACTGGACAGGTTGATCGAGACCGAAAAGGCCAAGTCCAAGGAATCGCCTCCCTGACATTACTTTTTGGAGTAAGTACCTTCATTGACAATAATCATGGCTAACAGCAGGTAAGGTTAGAAGACCACTGAAATGGTCTTTCGACTTTGCACAACTGCCCTGCACCGACCTGTCCTATGTATTAGCTTTGCCGCGCAGCAGCAGACTTGTAACTTGCTTGTTCTACATTTTATTCAACAATCCACATGCAGCTTTCTGCTCACATACTTTGGGGTCCATAGGAACGATTACTAACAGAAGGCACCTATATACTTTGCCTCCTTGGGAACGAGCATAGCACGTACACACTTACAAATTTATGTATAGAATGTACTTACCATAGCACTTCACATCCCTATCAACGGATGCGACAGGAAAGAATATTTATAGAGACACCTGCGCGTCAAGCTTTGTCCAGTTGAGGGTGAATAGGCACCATCCTGTCGGAATACCTATACTTATAAAATAAGTCACCAGCTTATCACCAATCCAGTCAGTTGAGCTTGTACCTACGTTAAGGTAGTCCTATAAATTTACAATATGGTAAGTACTCACCTAGAAAGAAACAGGTGCAGAAGACTCGCTAAAACAGTAAATTTCACAGCCACAAAAACAACTTTTCATAGCCACGCGCGCACGTGAACGTATAGACAATCAAGTGAGAAACAACAGCACAAAGAAGCACTGAAGGGTTGTAACTCGGGCACAACGCGGTCGGGCGTCCGCTCCAGACGGCACTGGCTGCGGCGGCTGAGTGTGGACTGAGCGCTGGAGTGCGGAGCGGCGGCGGCGTCGCGCGTCGGGTGGAGGGAAGTGTGCGGGGCGGCCACGCAGGCGCCGTCCCCATTGGCCCATGCTCTCCCACCCGCCCCCTACAAACAAAATGGCTGTCCGAGATCGATTTACCGCGTGCTACGTGCCAACTTTTCTCATTTTTTTGTTGATTTCCCCCCGAAAATTCATCAAAATTCAGGTGCAGGTTTCGACAAAAAGGTCCGTCCGTCAGTCCTCATTGGCTCTTATTATCTTGACTTAAGCTCTCGAATGGAGCCTACACCACTGATACTGCACTTTTATCAAATTTGGCATGCACCTGTTTTTTTTTTTTTAACCTCAAAAAATCACTTTTTTCCCCTGAAAATCAGATTTTCTGATTATTATCACCTCATCACTTATTGTGGGTAAAAATAATCCGTTCGCGGCACATCTTAAGGGAAACTCCGGAAACTCTGGTTCGGAGATAATGCCAATAGGTACCTAGCTCAAATTTAACACAGACCCCACACAGTGGCTAGTTTGGTACTTTACTCTTTTAAAATCAAACAGGGTATTGAAAACTACGTAGGTATGAGAAACGAAATGGGTGCCAAACTTGGTACTGGATAAGTACCTAATGTCCTAGTTACTTTAGAAACGAAATAGGAGATGAAGGTATACCTATAACTATCCTTAAAAAAATTTAAAGTGTTGGCGTAGATTGGTACCGACCTACCTATATCTTCATGGGTGGGGGGGGGGGGGGGGGGGCAGAGAGAATTTCCCAGGCTTTCCCCGTTGTAGATAGGATTAGGTACTTAAAATAAAATAAACCTTGTGTGTGTCGAAAACATATAATACGTATAATACGTGGTATAGGTATACAGATATGCCTTCATACGAGTATACCTAACACCATACCCCTAATACCCTAAAAGGGTAGAATAGGGAAGAAGAAGAGTATACCTAAGGCATAGCCGTAACCACGGGGGGGGGGGGTTAGGGGGTTAACCCCCCCCCCCCCCCCCCCCATGAGCGGAAAATTAACATGGTAATGCCAACGTGAACCAAAAAAAAAATATAGGCGAAAACCCCCCCATGACCCTAAACCCCCCACCCTCCCCCCCATGACCCTAACCCCCCCCCATGACCGCTTTCTGGATACGGGCCTGACCTAAGGTCCTATAACTGTAGTACCAATTTCCACCTGCTCCTCCCCCAAAGAAAACAAGCAATATAGCCTTACATTACAATAGTATAGTAGAACAACAGACCAGGATGCCAGGATGAAATAATTTCTTACCTGCGTGTACCTCATAGCAGGCACGTGTGAACTATTTCCCACAAATTTATGGCTTTGTCCCAGCTGTCCTGCAGTTGACAGAACAAGAACAAACAAACAAAAAATCGAGGGTGGAGAGGTCGCGACCGGCGCCGAGCAGGATTGTGAATATTTACAACGTGTCGGAGTAACGGAAGCTATAACTCAGTGGGTTCTGGCGCCGGCCACAGCAGACTGTCCCATACAGGTATACTGCCCCAAACCCCCAACCCCAAACCCCTCTGTACCTGCAAGGACTTTGTCAATGAATGGAACTGCAAGAGATAAGGATGTGAAAAATAGAGGTTTGTTTTTATCTTTCCTTCACGCAAAGGTGTTGTCCCATCAGGTGCCCACAAATTTTGACCTGATTGGGGCACCTGCCACACACCGCGCGGGACTTGGGGCCCAAGATCCTGAGACAGGGATCCTAAGCGCCTGGTAAGTGGTTTGCTGACTTTGAGCCTAAGCTGAAGGTGATGGCGTTCAAATCCCTCTCCGAGGTTTTGACGCACTCGATTCGGGCTTTTCCTCGCAGTTTGACAAATTTCCTCTGCTCTTGTATAGTTTACCGACTTGATAATCAATTTCTCTGTGGGTAGGTAACAGGTAACCGCAGTAGGATGCCTCAGATTCGTAGAAGACGTGATGCTAGAGACGAAAAGTTGATTAGCTAGGGCGTGTTACCATAACCTAACGGTAGACACCCTAAACAAGTAAAGGAATTCTTCAACAAATCAAACATGTCTTGGAATAATGTCCCAGATAATTGTTGGAGTTTGAGTCGTATCTTCTCTCTTACATTGGGACCTAAATGGCAAATGGCGAAGGCACTGATTCGACTTGGGACTTGCAACGACTTCTATACCTACAGTCATCATAGCTTTATCATACACAAACGTCAGTTACAGCGTCCGAAATAATTCCTTTATATTATGTAGTAAGGGTGAGCGGGTACAAAATAGGCAAAAATCTTATCGAGAAACCTGCATGTGGATAGCTAAGAAAGGATATGAAAGACATAATTCTCCAAAAATCCCTTTTGCCTTGACCTGGACTTGGACCCTAAAACCACAGTAGGTTCACGAAAACAGATTATGAAAACAAAAAATGGATAATCTTATAGCTGAATTATTTTACCTAGCTGCTAGCTGCTTGCTTTTCAATCGTCATATGGAAGGTTTTTTGATAGGCTTCCTTCAAAAACACATAATAACAAAACTCAATAAAGGAGCTGTGATACGATAAAAGATAAAATAAGGTGTGGCCATTTTATAGATGTTTTCTGGGGCCCAAGGTTCTGAAGGTTCAGGTACGGTAGTGGGAAAGTAAATATCAATTTGAACCTTTGTTCTTCGCCCAACCTTCCAGACCATTTTTATTTACTATTAGTTAGCACCGGTATCTTTATTAATTGTTGTGGATAGAGGGCTTCTTCATCTGTTTTTCCTACAAAGGTGTGGCTTTTGTTCTAAATTCCAAATTAAGGACAAGGGGCGGATTAAGGGCAACTTCCACTTCTGCGCGATGTGCGTAAGTATTTAAAATTTTTTTTACCGAGGGGACAGTTTATAGAGAGATAAATTTTGCTAACCATCTGTCCATATGTTCACGTTTTTTATTTTGAAGAGTTTCCTATTATAGGTACGTAAGTATGTCAGGACGGATAAAGTCAACAAAATCTAAACCTAATAAAAATGAGGCTCCTCTGAAAATAATTAAGTCTATGAGCCAGTAAAAGTTACTCTCGCCGATACCCATCGTCCATCAGATATTCTATTACCAGATAATTCGGAACAATTTCGTTCCTGCCAACTGGAAGTCAAATCATCCTGCATTTACCGCCATCTATAAATCGAATGTCTTTGACCCCACTTAGTAATAAGGAGCAGCTCATTGTACGGTCAGGTATTAGTTAGTTATGTAGAGGTTATTAAGGGTGGCTGGTTGCTTGTAGTTAGTTTTGTAGAGGTTATTAAGGGTGGCTGGTTGCTTGTAGTTGCGGCAGGGGCTGTGTCCTTCTCACGCCCTGTCACCCCGATTTTCTTTAATCCGTGCAAGACTCATCCTTCCGTCCAGAACTGTTCACGCAACACTTGATGTTTTTCTAGCCTTTTCAAACAATGTTTGTGTCCCCAAATACCTTCATCCTCTGTGAGTGAGTGCAAGCAAATACCCAACAACAGTCTTAGAACTATCAGTCAGAACTATGTGCTTATTTATCACAATCTTCTCGTCGACTGTGATATGGATTTGGAGTCTCATGAATCATGACGTTCGAGACCTAACTATAGGCATCCGTATAGTTATAACTTCTAGCACCTTCTAGGCATAATCTTATTTTTAAACTAGTAAACAAGATCCCCACCCCATATATGGGTATATAGTCCTTAACTTGCCACGTTAAGGTACCTTCCTCAAATATATAATATATATAGGTAATACCAAACAATCTCCAAAAAACGCTAGTATATGTATATTCTAGTACGAGTATAAGTACAGCCTAACTGATTATTGAGGTACTTGACAAATTTTTAGGCTCACGTTCAGTGCGGTGTGAAACGGCCGAAAATCATTAGTATGGCAAAAGCCTCCATTAGAAATAAGCGATGCAGAATAAAGAGTTTTGCTGCAGGACCCAGTTTTCGCTCAGGCCATTAACCGTGCGACTTACGGTGCCCTGGTGCCCATTTTGGGCTTTTCTGGTGTCACTGCAAACCACTCACACTCGTCTGCTCCCAGATGTTACCAAGATAGGCAATACAGTGCATGCGACCGAAACAATAACGACCCCTATACAATCCCTACATCCGATCATCCGCCAAAACGGATCAAATGTCGCTACTTAAGAGATATCATGCTGCTTTTTCGACGGTAGTGTACAGTACAGGGTGTCACTGAAGCTTTTGAACAGTCCTCTGTGGTCTGTGAAACACGGAGGCAACATAAATTAACATCTTCTGATAGGGTAAGTATAGACAAAAAAGGCAATTTCAGTGAGTTATACCAACTAGGCACCTAATTCAGCAAAATGAATGTGTGTTGAGTTCGATCTTGGGCATATCTAGAATTCTGACGTAGAAATTCAATATTGGTTTTAGATATTGTAAATTATTTTAGATACCTTTTCACACCTCTACAGCCGAAGGGATTTACCCTGGTCAATTTTAAAGTAACCAATGGAGCTCTAGAACTCTGGAGTTACCCGTTAAGCCTTAAGGCCTTAAGGGGGTCCGACCATCTCACCTAACCTGATGGAATGAAGCCAACAACTGAGTATCATTCCTATTTTCTATAGATTTCTTAGATATTTTCAAATGCGCATCTACAACTAATCGTCTTTGTGAAACTTGACGCAACTTCCTATATACCTTGTGCCATAGCCGTATGGTTAGGGGGTTAAACCCCCCCCCCCCCCATGAGCGGAAAATTAACATGGTAATGCCAACGTGAAGCAAAAAAATATAGGCGAAACCCCCCCCCCCCCATGGTACGGGCCTGCCTTGTGCCTTGTATATATAAGTACTTAAGTTTTCAACGAAAGGAAACCCAGAAATGAACAGGTGCCATGCGCCCCATGCACTCAAGCCTTTTAAGGTTTTTTCTGGTCTGGTAACGATCTGTTTCTCAACAAGCCATTAGGTGAAGGCGATTGCTGGCACTTGGCAGAAAACAGAGGTGGCAGCAGCCAAGTCCTTTATAGGCGGCGCCTTTGAACCTAGCAACCCCGATATAGCCCAGACGCTGCAAGGCCGACTCAAGTGGCGCTTCACAACCTTTTCCCCCCATAAAAAGTGTTTTAAGTCATCCAAAAAAGGAAGGCGGCATCTTTCACTAAACGTTTCCATCAACTATGAAGTAAGCTCAAAGTTCTCTAGTCGTATAAGTCATAAGTGCCGCAATTTTTTGTTATCAAACAGAAATGGAAACCTTTTCAATAACGTGCATACGAGAAAGCTTTTATTTATGTTTATTATTTGAATAAGCATAGAACTGTTTAGATCAGTTGGTTAACTGAAAGAGACTGTGAATTTAATCTAAGAATAACAATGTACAAACCGAAGTAAAAAACAAAACAATCCATTTGCTGGGTTCGGCAGTACCTGTTAAAGGGGTGCATGTAGAAGTAACATGGTCTTCTTGAACTGACCCAGCACCCTTCACCCGAGGCAGCTTACAAATACTTAAGTCCACAAGTTCCACAGTGAGAATAGGTATACTAGCTCAAAAACATAAAGTGCTTTCACAAAACACTTGAGAACGAACAAGCAATGAAGAGCCACATGCGGCCACAGTGGGTGCACGCTGCACATCGCTCGGAGGAAACATACTGGCGATTATCACCAGCCCGTGAAATGCGTTTTGCAGGGTTAATTTTTAATGGGGACAATAGAGTATAAAATTCTTGGAGTGAGTGATTGGGCATTGAGAGTCACACTTAGGCCTCGTGCAGAGCTGGGGGAGGCGAGTGCGCGACCGCCGTGCGGCTGGGTATGGGTTCGCTTCAGTAATTGATATTATTGTGCTGCGTACTCCAGGAACTAATCGCTAGCGAAATAAGCTTAGGTCATTTCATATGGCTGGAGCTGGAGCCGTTGACGGAAGTCCTCTCGTTTTCCCGACCCTCACAGTTTTTGGTTTTGTTTATAGGTTTTCAAGGGTGGCTCAATAAATAGGATTCATTGTGGGAAATGGCTTACAACAAAAAGATCACGAGTACAAATTTTCAATTTTGCTTTTTCAGCTACTGAAGTAGTGCGTTGCATAAAAAAATCTCCGTCGTACTTTTCATTCTTCAGTTAAGTGAAAACGCAGGCTTAACCAAAGAATTTCCTTCTCATCTTTCCTTTACCATTAAACTACCTCAAAAATAAATTAACACGGAAGGTTTGGTAAGTATCTGTCAGTCAGGTAATAGGTATAGGTAACAGAAGAGGGTGGAAGAAATTCTTGAGTATACGAGAATCGTCGTCGTATTCACCGCTGAATTAAAATACGTATACTGAGAAGAGAAAGAAATGGAGAATCAAGGACTGGAAACATTGAACACGTGCGAGATGTTTGGGGTAAACAAGAACTGCCGAGAAGACGTGCGAATGAACATCGACAATGCAGGGTTCCCTCAGCTATAGTGCTACTTCAGGGGTAGACGGCGCACACGTGTGTAGGCAGCGTACTGTAGAATATAGTGGTGGTGATGCCGGGTAATGCCCGGTTTTTCTCCAGCGGTCGCACGTGACTTCGCTGCTCCCACGGCAAAACAAAGCCGCGCTGGCCAAAAGTTTTCTGACAGCTGCTCTTTCTCAAGTATTTGATGGAAGTATCCTATTACGACAAATTAGGATTGAGGCATCAACTATTGGTTTAATTCATCGAGTCTTCGACATTTCTTGATTTAATCAATACTTCCGTCGTCAGTATTCTCAAAGAATATCGGGTGTGGATTAAAGCTTTCTCGAATGAGCTTTCCTCTCTCCATTGTATACCGTATAGGCATACCGTATAGGTATACCCAGAAGTGTATCGCATTCAGTGAAGTCAAAGTTCTTGCACGGTTGGGTATAATTTCTATCTTCTCAGCCCGTTCCTATTCCTCACTGGCAGTGGTAGTCTTGCAGCCCGCTGTCGGGGCGTCCCACCTCTGGCTATACCTTGGGATCTCTTCCTTCAATCACCTGTCATTGACCCAGTAGCTCTTCTGCGGTCGAACCGGTCGCCGTTTCGGGATGAAGCAAGGCCGCATCTCCCACGGTTTCAAGCGATGATTGACAGTACTGATGGACGGGAGCACCATGACTGCGATAGTGTTAACCAATCATTACATGGACACCGCGGTGATGGCGGTGCATGTGTTTCGGTTCGGTCTAGAGTTTTTTAAGGCCGCTAGACCTATGATATCGTAGATATATCTATGACTATCAAAATGGGTTCCAAACAAAAAATTAACAGAACTATAGTCAAAGGTGAAAAATTAAAATTCAGTGAAAATGAGAATATCGAACCTTGAAGTGAGAAATAACCGCTCGTCGTTATGGCTGCGGGTGGCAAGAAGAAGTAAGTCTCCCGGCCTCCCGCACATTCGGGAAGGAACAGCCCTCTTGTACAGAGGAAAGCAGCAATTTTCCGGAAATAGTGTCTCAAGGGGAACACTCGAAGAGAGGCCTCATTGTTATTTCAAAGAAGCAAAATCGCTGCCTCAATTATACTTGCTATTGATTCTGGGAGGGCCCTTGAATATCTACAGTTGTGAATGGCTTTGCCTTGTGCTTTGGTTCTCACTTCAAACCCTTTATCCTTTTGTATGAACAGTTCTTTGGCGCAAGCACCATTTAAAGTATGCTAAAGCTAAAAGTATCCATTTATACCGTAATTCGATTCGGTTCTCGGGTGTGACATTCAGAAGTGAATGATGGATATGAAAGAAATGAAGAATGAAGGAAAACGGTATACCTACCTATTTGTGATCAAAGTTCAACTTTATGCATGGAAAGAAGAACGGTGGGGAACACATACGAGCAGAAACCTTAAAATTTACAGACATATATAAGTAGATGAGAAGTTAAATTATGATTGCCAATCGACTTCAGAACTTATGACAAGTAGCATTCGAATGAAGTAAACGAGAAGAATCATATAGGGACTAGGATAACCAGATGATGTGGAATATTACGTGATATCAAAAGGAATGACGAAAACAGCGTTTAACGTAAAAGGGGGCTCCGGATTTGGTTGTTTTGCGTATCATTTTGCTCGCAGGCTTTTGCAGGTAAATTTATGGGTACCTGCACCTACACTCTTCGTAATTCCAGCAGCTTCGTGCCATCGTGGGCTGCCATTTTGCTGTCTCATTAGTCATTACCTTCGTACGACCAACACGCGCAGGCGCAATCACCGGCCCCTGCACTTTACCATAATGAAGACCCAAACTCTAATGACAGCCCTTACGCGGCTGATGATGGCCAGTCTTTGTTTCGGCGGCGGCGGACACTTGGGTAAAAGCAAAGCGGGGCAGAGCATATCGCCGCGGCCGCACCTGATACCATCTCGAGATAGAGGCAGGATCGGAAGCTCCAAAGCCAATGATTCAACATTTCATTTTGAAAGACGTCATGTCCTTTGCACGATATCAAAAGATGGAACACTGATAGGGAGGCGGAAAGACCGCGTCAAAAGATCAGGGATATAGGCATTCGACAGCAGATGAATGGAGTCCAATTCTAGATATGCTCCAACTCTCCAGCTCCAAGTCACCTCACTTCTCACAATCAGTTAATCGCATCTTTCCCTTAGCAACGTACCTGCACAGTGCGCCAACAAATTAATCCCTACCTGAGTTTTAAAATTCTGTATGCTATCTAAAAGTATACAAGCGAGAAGTTTTCGCGGAATTCTAGTGTAGTTCCCGAGTCGAAAATTTTCCTTCAGTATATTTATAGGTAATTTTCTATTAACGAGAACGAGACCCAGCAAATATAAAGAAATTGTGAGGTTTGAGGGTCACCGAGACTTCAGCTCTTTTTATCAAGCAAAAGTCAAAGCAAAAATTCAGGATTTTACTCTGCGTTATTTACCTCTATATTTATAAATTATTTGCCTTTTGGATATTTGAAACAAAATGAAGATAAGTTTACTTGGAAAAAATAAATGGATCTCATACCCGCATAGTATGACACTCGGCTTAATTACTTATATGAGGCACATATAGGTACACATCACAACTTCTTCGATTCACGATGTGTGAAAGTTGGAAGCAAAGAAAACAAAAATTTTCATATGGTTCGGAGTTGCTCAGGCCAAAGACTCAGAAATTCAGTTAACCAAAGCAGAGAATAAGAAGGAAAAACATACAGCCTGAATAAATACCTATTGGGCATAAAATGTCGTACTTATCTTATCTCACTCACGTTCTGCGACACCAAGAACAGAACATGAGAAGGTTCCAGCTCTGTGACACCAAGAACAGAGCATGAGAAGGTTCCAGCTCTGTGACACCTAGAACAGAGCATGAGAAGGTTCCAGCTCTGTGACACCAAGAACAGAGCATGAGAAGGTTCCAGCTCTGTGACACCAAGAACAGAGCATGAGAAGGTTCCAGCTCTGTGACACCAAGAACAGAACATGAGAAGGTTCCAGCTCTGTGACACTAAGAACAGAATATGAGAAGGTTCCAGCTCTGTGACACTAAGAAGAGGGCATGAGAAGGTTCCAGCTCTGTGACACTAAGAACAGAACATGAGAAGGTTCCAGCTCTGGCCCGGGTTGAGATAATTGTGGGTCACATGACTCAGCAGGTGAGGGAAATCCAGTGAAAGGTATTATTTAGTCACTTCGGCCGGGCAGAAAGCAAAAACAATACGTAGCAAATGCTTTTTACTTAATTGCACGGTGGGCCCCGGTGAGTACTAATCGTGAACGTGTTATTATGCTGGTGAAGGCCACTCTTCCAGTCTGAGAGTCCAGCCTCATTTTTCACGGCAGCAATCGACTTTTGTACTGTATAGTAGTTATACTTACCTATACATAGGTACATATACGGATACCATTTTATTCTATCCTTGCAACAATCTAACAAACAAATTAAATTTCTCCTGACACCTAGCGGAGCTCAGGCTCGTTCCAACTTCTAAGAATATTGTGTGTATAGCATAGGCGGGCTGGAGGGGCTTAGCTCCCCCCCACCACCCCCAGAAACCGATTAGTCACCCCCAGGATTTTTCTGACATACACATAACGACAAGCCATGCCTACCCCCCAGGTGAGGAGAACGTCTGGGGTCTTAGCCCCCCCCCCCCCCCCAGGTTTTTGGACCTGCTACGCCCATGATGTATAGGTACATCGACAGTGTACACGACAGTATCCATATATAGGTATCCAGGTATGCCAGGAAAAAATACCTCTCCATTTAGACTATAATAATACAAGCTTACAGAACTAAATTTATTAGAAATACTTTCAGACAAGCGTCATAGGACACCTGACTAATTGCTTGGCACCCCTGTGGTCTTGAGATAGCATTCGTGTCCAGGAAATGTTGTCCACCTGAGCCTAGGTACCTACCTAACTGCCACCTGAGGCACCTGGCCGGCCACCATTGTCTACGTGGACATCTAGACAAGCAACTAACGGATATGAAAACGGTAAAGGTAGGAAGTACCTACTCGACGTGACAAGATGAGAAGGGGCTACCGGCGGAAAGGCAGGAAAGTCAGTTTAACTGGTCTTCCTCAAATTAGAGGTGTCGTATAAGTAATGCAGTCGACGTAAAAGTTTAAATAAACGAACCTATTGGGGAAATTTATCGGCATTCCTGAGGCGTGATGACAACAAGAAATGGCATACTTTTTGAGTAATCCAAGAACTACTAATGATGCCACTGAAGCGAAGACGATCTGAACATTTTGGCAAGCCTCAATGCTAAAAATTAGGAGCCTAAGTTGAGAATGTCATGGGGCGATTCCGGCTGAGAAAATCCCAGTTTAAGTTGAAGGTGCACGATATATTGACCAATAATTTCAGGAGCCAAGTGCACTGG